>JAPEIP010000004.1:141821536-141860710 GCA_026120095.1 Capsicum chinense
TAAAGTTCTTAGCTACCATCTATCTTGATGAAATCTGAGTAATCGAGATAATTGAGTCATGTCGCGATAATAAATCAGGTGCTAGTGGGAGGCAACTCACAAAGTGTTGTTAAAAGCATAGATAGAGTTTATTTGTTGTTTTGTGCAATTTTATGTGTTGTGTAAGTGTGAAGGAAGAGGAATGCAAGAAAATAGAAGCTGAACAAGTTGGGAGATGCACGACGGTAGGCTTGATGGGCTATCAAAGGGTTGATAGACCATCGCTGAAGTTGTCCAAAGGAAACCAGAAACTTGAGCTGCTAGATAAGACCGATGCACAATTTAACAGACCTTTTCACCCCTGACAGACCATTAGTATCACTGTCGCACCAAGGTAGACTAAATATGGTTCTGGTAATACATGATGGTTAACCTTATGGACCGTCAGATTTCTAACAGACTGTTGGGTCGACCCTAAACGTCTGTAAATTGATAAGGAGAAGCGGTTGAGTGTGTTACCAAATTTTCAAATACTAAGCCTATTTAAATTCCCCTGCATTAAAAGTACCTGAGAGCATTCATATCCTCTTAGGACTTTCCCTCTTTCCATTTCTCTCCTATTTAAGCAACTCTCTCTTTCTCTTCTTCACATCAAAAATCAAGGTAGAAATCAGTGATAAAAGCTTTAAGTCTTCTTTTGTTCTAAGTTTGCAAAGTCAAAGTAGTGAAGTATACTACAGAAACAATGTATGATAACAACCTTACTCTACTTTTCAAATTAGTGAACATGAGTCGTGTAAGTTGATAATTATTTAAAGGAATTTCATTTTGTTTTTGCTTTGTTGTGATTCTGATTCTAAGTCGAACTCTAGTGTACACTATTCTAGGTAAACTCTGAGAAATCCATGGACCAAAAGTGGAAAATTTGTGCTTAAATACTAAATTAATGTCTTAATTATGTGTATAATAACTTAAAGTACACCAGGTGTTCGACAAAATGCCAAAGTGAAATATGAAGTTCAAAAGTGAGGCTCACAGCTAACTTGATGGACTGTTGGACCCCTGATGGACCATCGGGTAGACCGTCACAATGTTATTGAGTCTGATGCTTACTATTTCATCCACGATTGACAACTTAATGAACCGTTAGAACCTTGATAGACCGTCGGTTCGACCGTTGCAAGGCTATTTGATAAAAGACTCACTGGTTTTAGGCTTGATAGTGAGGGCGACAAACCATCATTTTCTCGATGGAATATCCAACCTTTTGTCAAGTCAAGTTTTTACTATTTCTGTCTGGTTCTGAATTGCAATCTGATTATTTGTCCCTTTTTAGGCAATATGGCATGAAAAGTTACCCTAACCAGAGGCAGTGGTAGAACAGAATGGGGAAGAGGTGATCCAACAAGGAGTAAAGAGACACTTGCCCTTAATACTCGACAATGAGATAGGGTTTCCTCAATACACTCCCAGTGTGAGAAAGAGGGTTAAAGTAATAGCAGCACTACAAGTTCTAGTCCCAATGAGGAAAGGGTCAAAACCACTAACCCTGACCAAGTCAAGGCATCAGAATAAGAGGATCCAAATG
The DNA here is from genome assembly GCA_026120095.1 of Capsicum chinense. Taxonomy (NCBI): domain Eukaryota; kingdom Viridiplantae; phylum Streptophyta; class Magnoliopsida; order Solanales; family Solanaceae; genus Capsicum; species Capsicum chinense. The sequence continues at coordinate 141,823,104 of JAPEIP010000004.1, forward strand.
TCATAAGGCACAAAGACCCTCAAGTGCAAAAAAAAGTTTGATGGAAAATAAAGGTAGCACGGGAGAATTTCTTGGATGGTCTAGAACCAATAGTAAGTAGACAAATAAAGAGGCCCATCCATGAAGAGTATCAGATTGTCATCACCGAACTGCATGAGTACCCAGAGCTGGAGCGGATATTCAATAACTATGAGTTATCTTGGATGAGTAGTCCACCCGGGACATACCAACCAAATCTTGATCATGAGTTCTTTGCCAACTATCTGGCATTTCTATTGAAAGATTACCCCCAGGATGCTAAGATCAATGACATGGGAAACCGGAATGTGGTTTTGGTCCATAGAGTGAACAGAGATATTTTAGAACGCACGTTGAACAGATTCCTACGTGGTCCTAAGTATGAGATACCTACTGAAATCCCAAACCTGGAGCACCAAATATTCACATCAAACCAAAAAAGACCTTGGCTGGCCCGAGTATTGACAGATGAGAGAATCTAGTATGTCTGCATAACCCTCGGAGCGGATAGCTACGTTTTCCCTAAGTTTTAGGGAAAAGTTCTGGTGGGAAATTGTAAGGTTGATATTGATGCCAACAGACGGCGATGCTGACTTAGAGATTCTGAGAGCGGTATAGGTTGCTACCTTGATTGAGGGGCTGAAGGTAGACTTTGACCACACTATCGCCGATAAGCTGATTTCCCACACACATAAGTCATCCAGTGCTCTACTATTTCCATGCCTTATCACAAAGTTTTGCAAACAGGAAAATGTGCCTTTGATCAGTGGGGTTGATAATGAGGTTCGAGTAAGTCATATATAGGATATTGAGAAAATAAAAAATGACTCAAAGTACGAAATAAGAGTCAATAAGCCTCCCACCTATTAGACTCGGTTTGCTTCATCCCCCGAGACTTTGGATATTTCCTCAGGTATATTGTTGCCTAGAACTACATATGTACCACCGGATTATATGTTGCCTACCACTTCTATAGGTTCAATATCTATGCCGCCAATGGGTGGAATGGCAGATTCTTCATCTTTCCCACCTTAATATTCTGAGTACAGACTGACACAAAAAAAATTTCCATGTCTATTAGAGCACAAAAGAGGTTTGAGAAGTAGCTAAACATATGGTCTACACAGTTTAAGCCTTTTGTTGACCGTATTGAAGCTGAGGTAATTCATTTTTTTCAGAATATTCAAATAAGAATGAACCATATGGAGGAGCGTATCAACAAAAGGCAAGATGCGATGTCTATTCTAGAGTTTCTCAGTTCATGGTAGAATTCAGGAAAGCACAGGCAAACATAGCAGAGCTAAAAACACAATCACAGTTACCCCTTTTTTACCCTACTCTGATTATCAGTAGTGAGGATAAGGGATTTATAGACTTGATGGGTATGATGCTCAAGGATAAAGGAAAGTAGGTGGATGAGAGAGCTAACAAGACCTAAAAGAGAAAGAGAAAAGAAGAAATGACACTCGAAGAAAGATATAAGCGAGATCAAGAAAAGTGACTAAGAAGTTGATGAAAATGGAAGACTTGAGGAAGAAAAAAGTTTATGATGAAGCTGGAGAAGTGTTGACCAGTTAGGAGGCCCATTTCAAACCCAAATTGAGTTGAGATACCTCTGATTCAGGAGGATGATATTGTGAGAATCCCTGCCACCATAGGGTTCAACATTGCTGCACCTGAGGCCAAAGAAGCCTCACTGCATTTGACTGATGCCTCATCAGACTGAAAGGCTTTATAAGTACTCCCCTCCTTTGTTCTTTATTTTAATGCATTAAGGATAAAGAATTAATTTTTAGTGAGGGCGGGTATACTTGTACCACGAGGGTTTTTGTTGCCTCTTTTCTTTTCCTTCATGGCCTATCTAGTAGAACCGACATATTTAGGTTGCATTTCCTTTTATTAAGTGATTGTGACGTAAATATTTATTCAGTGATTATATATATGTTGTGTCTTTTCTCCCCTTTTTGTATGTATGAATGAAAAATGACTGTGGCAAAGTTCTTTGAATATGATTGAATGACTATCTTTCTTGCCACTTGGTAAATATGTTGAACAACCATTTGTGATTCTGTAATTGGCATTAGGATCTAAAGTGAGCATGACCATATGATGTAAATCCAAAGAGTTGGTAGAATAAGTGTTAACTCATTGCCTCTGTGTGTGAGTGTTTGTTATAGTTCTTGTATAGTGTTACACCTAGAAATTGTCCGGTTCATTGATATTGTTTTGTGATTGATTCAATAAGATATGATAGCAGACCTCCTTGTACTTTTAGTCTACTTAGCCGATAAGAATGCCCCTAAAAAAAAGATATTTCTATTTTTTAACCCCGTTTGAGCTTATGTTAGTTTTTATTCATTCCCAATAACTTTGATTAACTCACATTAGGATGTTAGCACCTAAATTTTGCCCTGGTCCAATATTGGACATTGTACACCTTAACTTAAGCAAAACGCCTAAGTTGAGGATGGCTACTGTCAGGATGTTGGGAGTTTGATGAAGGTGCTCTAGAGTTAAAATGAAATGCCGCATCTAGCCCTGATGTAGTTAGATATTATGCACCTCAACTGACTGCATTAATATGAGTAGAGGGTGGTTGATGCTGACTCTATAAAAAAATTGGGTTTATAGTGAAAGCATGGATGAATAATAAAATTGTAAGTGAGATAGAAAAGTAGTAGTCTTGATGAGTGGCAATCAAGGGAAAAGAGAGTGAAGTTTGAACTTTAAGTCACTTTTCCCAAAATTTGTCCTCACCTAGCCCCAGAACCTCATTACAAGCCTTAGAAAGACTTGCTTGATCTTTGAAAATCAATCATAAGGAAGCATTAGATGATAAGGGCAAATCTATGGGTATGTATGCTATGTTTACAACTTCATTTGTGAGAGTAAGAGTCTTAGTTTCGTCCACAGTTTAAATGACTAGAGTATGGTGGACTTCTTTGACTGTGAGGGCATATTGAGTTATACTTAGTTTTGTTGATTTCTTTGCGAGATTGTGTTTATGGTTGTGTTTGTGCTTAATTATAAATAATGTCAGTTGTGGATCCTAATGTGTTGAGACCATATGAGCAAGATAATAGTTGAATGGTTGTATGAAGTTTACTTTGACAGTTGAATGTCCGTCACTATATTTGTTCATGCACGTGATTTGGTGTTGAGTTGCTTGAGGACAAGTAATTGTCTTAAGTTAAGGGTGTTGATGTTTCCGGATTTTGAAGGAACATTTTATACCTTTTACAAGGGATAATTGGGCATTTTCAAGAAACTATTGTTGTATTTTACACTAGATTTTAGTGTTTTTAGGTTAGAGACTTAACTGGAGAAATAACTTGGAGAAGCAACAGAAAAATGGCTTTGACGGTCAAACTGGTGGATCGTCAACCATGTGACGGACCATCAGGATGTCCATCAACGATAAGAAGAATGAGCAGTATGGCAGACCCTTGCGATGGCCAAAGCAACGGACCGTCAACTTGGTCATCAATTCAAAGTAGAATCAGTCAACCTTGGTGATGAAGCGATGGTCTAGGTGACAAACCGTCAGCCTAGTGATGGGACGTCAACCTAGCCGTTGGAGGTGAAACAGAATGCAACAACACTGGAAGCCTTGTGATGAAGCCAGCGACGGAACATCAAGGACTTGATGGGCCATCAACTCATCCGTCAAACTTGAACCGGCAATTCGAGTTTCGAATTTTAAAATCCAGTCCCTGGAAATATATCAATACCCAGTTTAGGTTTTATTTATGCATCTTTTATCATTTTTCCATCTTTTAAAACTGATTGTAACATATTATTCTTGGAGATTGAAGCTACCATTGTGGATCTAGCTATTTTATTAATATTTCACTGAAGATTCAAGACCAATTATTGGATCTTTTGTAAGTAATTCTTTGAATTTATTTATGATTAACACAATGACTACTTCTTCTTCTCTTGAGATTATGGCTAAGCTCCCATAACTAGGGTTATGGAGGCCTTGATGTGTATAGTTGACTGGGGTTGTGAAAATACTTAATTTCCCTACTTAATTGTGATTGTATAAACCCTTATTCATATTAATGACCTTTCTTGGTTGCAAACTTGAAGGGCGGCCCAAGAACATTGCTTGTTTAGTAGAAAAGTGCAAGTTGGGAAAAGAAGAGGTTTACATGGAATCCAAAGGCTTTAACCTTTGGGTTATGGGTTGATACCTTAATTGATTGAATAAAATAAATATCATAGCAGCAAAAGATGTAAGGTACGTCAAGTATAAATACTCCCTTTTACAGTATATTTACCATTAATCCATGTGCAATCTTAAAACATCCAACTTTTAGGTTTTCTATAGGCCTTACAACATACAAAAATTTACTAAACTTAATAACAATTACTATCTCTAACATATAATCCTTAATATGAACGTTATATCAAAGCCTGCATCAATTAGCAAATAGTTAAATTATCAAATATCATTCAATAATTTTATACAAAATTATATTAAAAAGAATAACACGTTCCTTAAGTGTGAGAAGAGCTTGAATCTTGCCATTCATATGCTAAATGAAGCTAATCCTAATATGAATCTGTTTAAATTACTAACCGAACTTTATGGGAACACTTTAAAATTGTTTAAAAGCTACTTGGGCTTAAAAACACTGAAAATAAGTCAATACAAATAGACCCTTAATACATAGAGGCCTAAGATAGTCACGGTAAAAAAAATAATTTTCAACGTTAAATTTAATGCAATACCATATCATTTGCAAATAACATACACTAGGGTACCTTGAAAAAAACTAAAAGAAAAAAGATGTAATTAGTAAGCAATAGTGCAATTAGAAATATATGTGCTTATACTCCAACATATATATTTGCATAAGAATCCAATCAAGAACTTGAAGATGCACAAGTTCATCACTCTCAATCTTAATCCCAATAAAATTTGAAAGAAAAGTTACATGTTGATATTCTCCACATGAAAAAGGAAAACAATTTGTTTCTAAATGGAACGACTTCTAGTTAATATCTCCCGTTGGTATCAACTTTTTGTATTTAAACTCATACTCAATTAAAAATCCTAAGATTAACCGTCCTGAACAAGCATAAAGTTTTCATTCGTCAAAAGATTTCCTTTCCATGCAAAAATTTCTTTTATTTTAGGATTTCTACATAATTTAAATCAGGAAAATCCTACATATTATAAAGAGAATTCTTTGCACATTATTTATGAGCATAATAATATAACGTAACTACTAACAAATTAACAATTACAGAAAACAAATGATTGTTACCAAGTACATTAGGTGCGAAGTAATCAGATAAATTAACAAATTCATCATGCATTAAAATATTTTAATAAATATACCTCATGATCTAACTTTTTGAAACACTAAGGAAACAAGAGTTAGATTGTATTCTTTCATTCTTAATTAGAGGTCTCAATTTTGAATCTTAAATACAGAGTCGCCTTTGTTAGGAAATGATTCATCCTTATGTAAAACTTTGTGACACGAATATAAAGAACGAATTCAAAGCAAATACCAAACGCCACATGAGAACAAAAATAAATACAACCCATGATCACATGCCCTGCATCCACCCCCGGGTATATGCTAAGCATGAACCACACAAAATAGATTAAAATCCTCCTATAAAATGAATATATGTAACATGGACATATTAATTAAGTTATTCATAAGTGAAAACAACTTTCAAAGAAGAAAATCGAAATAGCAAAGATCTAAAATAGCCAATTAGAAAAGATGAAATACCAAGTACAGATATTTCAGAACAAATAAGTAATTGTGGGCAATGACATTTCATTAAATTAAAATTTTACAAAATTCAAATTATATTAAAATCAAAATATATTAGTCTCAAATAAATATTGCGAATTAATAAAATTAAATCAATTATTTAAGTTCAAACATGTATGGATTTAATTAAGGTTCAATTTTTATTGGGCTAGCCAACAGATTTGGGCTATAAATGTTGAGCCCACTTTGCTAAACCCAAGCTTTGTCATATTCTAGTGGCCCAAATTAGTGCTAAGTGTCGAATGACTTAGCATACCAAGCCAAGTGAAGGAGCTCATAGGATCATACCACATGCCAAAATGATGCAACATGCCTCGTAAAATGAAAAGCCCATAAAAGGCACCATGTCACTTGAATCTGATTGGTCAAAAGAAGTTCATATCCACCATGATTCTTTACTACCTACAACTATAAATAGGGGTCTCATAATTCAAAAAAAGGACCAACAACTCTAACAAGAAGTAAGAGAAAGCTCGTGGATCAAATGCCACAATTTCTCTACAAAGCTTAAGCATTCAAATCCTATTCATCAAGATAAAAGATCAAGACTGCAAGATTCAAGAACAATCCCAAAAGCCCTTGAATTCAAGAACAAGTCAAGATCAAGTCAACAAATCTAGTTCAAATTTAAGATCAAGCTTGAATCCCTTGAATTTATATTTGAAAGGGTGAATCAGAGAATTCATAGAGATTGTAACACTCATATATTGAGATTAATAAGATAATTGATGCAATATTTTTCTATTGTCGATTATTATTTTTCTAACTCAAAAATTACTGTCCAATAAATTTTGGCACACCCAATGGGACGATCTCTACCTCTCATCTCAAATTTTCCAACTTCAAGTTTCACAGCAACAAAATGACTTCCAAGAAGTTCAATTCTCAATCAACTGCTTCCAAGGCTGTTGATTCCAAATTTTGTGTTGATATGAAGAGCATCCTTGGAGTTACTTTTGGAAGCTTTGGAGTTAGCACAAGGAGCAAGGCCAATATGCTAGGACAACAAACATATCAAATATCATCTATGCCAATACCAATTTTTGGATCCTCAACCCCAGAAGGATTAAGATCCCATGGAAGTGATTTAGAAGAAGAAAGTAATGTGGCAGATCCACTTAAGAAGATCTAGCTCTACTTGAGCACTCTGGGTCAAAATACTCTAGCACGAAGAGTGTTTTTCATTCAACTAACATATCATATACACTTACACTACATAAGATGAGAACTTCAAAGATCAACTTATGTAATCCCTATTAATATCTAATTTCTCCAATGATCATACAAGCAATGATGACTAATGCCACAGCTATGGAGGAGCAGCTTGCAAATCTGACAAATGAAATTGAGGGTCTAACCAAATATTGTGCAAAATCAAAATGCTTGGATTGATAAGTTAGTGGATAGGATAGATGTCTTAATCAATGGAGAGTCTATCCATGAACTTGGGAAAGCTTTAGAAGTTCACGAGATAGAACATCCTAGAAAACAAACACCACCAGCTAAAGAGGTACAAGTTTTTTCTGAGGGAATGATCCCGATTGATCAATTAAAGGAGCTCACATAAGGTACACTAAAAGGCAAGTATAATGTTGTCTCAAAGTCTTTCCTGACATACCCTAAGCCTTACACAATAAGGATTGATAGCCGTAAAATGTTTACTGGTTATTAACCCCCAAAATTTCAACAATTTGAGGGAAAAGGAAATCCGAAGCAATATGTCGCAAAATTTTTTGAGACATGTAATAATGTTGGAACCTATGGTGACTATCTTATTCAATAATTTGTTCGTTTCTTAAAGGAATATGCCTTCAATTGGTACACAGACCTTGAGCCTAATTCCATCGATAGTTGGGAGAAATTGGATCATGAGTTTCTAAATTGCTTTTATAGAACAAGGCGTACAGTGAGTATGGTAGAGCATATGAATAATTGGTAAAGAAAGAAAGAGTCGATCACTGACTTCATTAATCGATGGAGAAATGCAAGCCTAAACTCTAAACATAGGCTCAACAAAACTTTTGCAATAGAGATATCCACCGAAGGAATGCACTAAGAAATTCTCTAAATCTGTCAAGGAATTAAGCCAAAATCCTTTGAATAGTTAGCTACACGTGGTCATAATAATAAGTTGAGCATGTCTTCTACCGAAAAGGGGGTAATGCCTATCCACGACCCTCGAAGAGGAAAGGATAAGTAGGAACCTAAACTATGGAATAGTATCCAAATAATGAAAACAAAGAATCCATGAATGTCAACGTGTCTCCCAGGAAGTTCACCACAAAGGTGAGCAAGAAACAAAGCGTGAAGATGACTTCTGAGCACCTTCAAATTAAAAGTTAACTCTGAATGAGATGTAATAAAAAGAATACCCCTTTCTTGATTCAGTTAGGGATGATATTTTAATAAATTTCTTGAGCATAAGTTTATTGAACTAACAGAGATGAAGCGGCTCGACAAAGCTAAAAGCACTAATGACCCAAAATTTTAAAAGTATCATAGGCTTGTGGGCCACCCTCTAGAGAAATGTTTTGTCTTCCAGGACAAAGTCATGTAATTGGAAAATAAGAAAAAGATCTTCTTCGATGGTGAGAAGATAAGTTTTCATGAAATATCTATCACTTTTAGCTCGGTCGATTCGGTCCAAATATGTGTCGAAGAACATAAGATGAACTATTAGAGAATGACAAGTCTTCAGTTGACGAAGGTGATGATGAAGGTTAGAATCTTGTGACTAGTCCCAGATCCAAGAAAATAAGTCTATGAAAGAAGTCGTTCGAGCTTTCGAGAAGCCAACTAGAAGAGGGGTGGTGAAAAAATTGAGGAAACAAAATTGAGCTCCCAAAGAAGACAGGGATAATAGAGTTTCACCACCAAAAACCATGGAGTCCAGTGACTTTGGAAGAATTCTTACCAAGTTGGTTTCGTGCAAAAAATGCTCAAGTCAACTTTGAGGCATCATAATTTAATACTGCCAAAGAGGGGGCAAAGAAGTTCCTTCATCTTCTAAAAAGCTTATTGAACCTCTTGACCAAGAAGCAGATGTATATAATACAAAATAATATTTACAAATAATGATCTTCTACTTGGAGAAAACCTACACAGATGTCCCTTGTACATGATGGATCAAGCTATAGGAAAAAATATAAATAGAATCTTGATAGATGAAGGATCTCAAGTCAACATCCTACCTATCAACATAATGAAGAAACTTGGCATCTTTTCTGACGAGCTGGCCAAAATCTATTTGATGATCCAAGGCTTCAACCAAGGGGGTCAAAGGGATATGCGATCTATCAAATTGTGTATTCATATGATTTTTGGTCAAATGTATTGATGCCAAAACTTTATACAATATATTGCGTACTAGGCCTTGGGTACACGAGAACAAAATTATCCCATTCTCTTACTATAAATCCTTGAAGTACCTCAAAGACGGAGTGGAAAGAAAGATAGTTGTCGATGATAAGCCATTCACTGAAGCTAAGTCAAAATTTGCTGATGCAAAATTCTACTTGAAGAATATGTGATAAATGAGAAATGGGTTGATGATATCAATAAGACTAAGTATGATAATATTAAAGCTAAGAAGTTTGTGGTGACTATCGAAAAAGCCACTACTAAGAACTTTATCTCGACTTTGAATAAAGAAAGCATCGCATCTATGAAAAACTAGACAACTCTTATTCTCCACTGCGTACCAAAAGCAAATACAAAAAAAAAGATCATTCGTTCGATGCCCAAGATAATGTGCTACGAGGAATAACTGTACCTATCAAGTGGATTGACACAATAAACCCATCCTCATGGATACTGAGAGAATTTATGGCTCAAAATCTACCATAAGAGATAACAATCCCTATGAAGCATAAAAAAAGGGCTTTGATCCAAATGCATAAAAGCTATTTGTAAAGCCTAGATATAATCCTAACGAGCTATCAAGCCTGGGAAAATTTAACTAGCATAGTATCCTATCATAACCACCAGCCCATAGGACAGTTCGTGAATTGGCAATCCCACTTACGACAAATTTGACCTCCCCTATTCAAAAATCAGCTTTTGGAGGTAAATTCTAGATAAATCAGAACATGGTGTAGCTCTTGCATAGTAGTGAACAATTCATTGGGCTATCACATAAAGATCTATAAGTCTACTTGCAAAACTTTTTTGGAAATCAGTGACACATTCATCCCTATGGGTGTGTCAGTTGACTATGTAAGGTTGACACTTTTCCCCTTTTCTCTATTGGGGAAAGCAAAGAAGTGGTTGAATGTTGAGTCGACAGATTCAATCACAACATGGGATGGATTATCCTAGAAGTTCCTCAGCTGTTTCTTTCATCTGACAAGACTGCGGAACTTCATAGTGAGATTTTGAGCTTCTAAGAGAGGCCAGATGAGAACCTTTATCATGCTTGGGAGAAATTCAAGTCTCTTCTTCAGGATTGTCCATATCATCACCAGTCCAATAAGGTATTATCTCACATATTTATTAAATACCTTGACCATTACACGAAGATTTTGCTAGATTCAACTATAGGTCGTCAGGATCCAGAAAAGACTTATGATGAGTTGTATACTTTGTTGAATCGTATTACACAAGGAATCTTAGATTGGCATAGTGATGCCTCTAGAGGATTAATGAAAAAGGTGCAGGCATGATTGAAATTACCAATATTACAGCCTTAGCCACCCAACTATAAGCTCTGCAGAACCAAATGAGGACACAATTTAAAAAGTTAGGTGTGCAGCAGTCTTAGGCTTAGGTGAATGCAGTACAACAAACTACAGCATGGTGTGAGGTTTGTAGCAATAGTGGCCACTCCACAGATATGTGTGGTGCGAATCCTAAGTCAGTCAATTTCTTGGGAAATACTCAAAGGCCAAATTACAGTAATGCCTAAAACCAAAAGTGGCGAACTCAGGCACCAAATTATTTATGGAACAATAATCAGTAATATCAGTAGCAACAAAACACATAGGTAGTAACATAGAGAAAATGTTAAAGAAGATCATGGCCACCCAATAATAAATGGCTTATAAACTCAAAAATCAAAAAGTACTTTAGAAGCAGTTGGAGTATCAATTGGGGAAAATGCAGCAGGCACAAAATACCAGGCCTCAAGGTAGTTTTCCAAGTGACAATGAACCTTCTCAAATAAGGAGAAAATCACTTTGAAGGGTGGTAAAGAGTTGATTGACAGACCTTCAAAGACAAATAAGGAGGCAACCAAGTCTACTCATCTAGAGTAGTTGAACTTGAAAATGAGGATAGAAGTATTTTTAAGGTTAACAGGAAATGAGTAAAGCTATATATAGGTCCAATGGACTAGGTAAAGTGATTAGCTACCATCTATATTGATTAAATATGAGTAATTGAGATAAATGAGTCGTGTCGCGATAATAAATCAGGCGCTAGTAGGAGAAAACCCACAAAGTGTTGTTGTAAGTGTTGTTAGTGTTTATTTGTTATTTTCGTGCAGTTTTATGCATTGTGTAAGTGTGCAGGAAGAGAAATACAGGAAAATAGAAGATGAACAAATCAGGAGAAGCCTGACAGTAGCCTTAACGGGCCGTCAAAGGGTTGAAAGACCGTCACTGGAGTTGTCAAAAGAAAACCAAAAACCTGAGCTACTAGAATGAGACCGACGGATAACTTGACGAACCGTTGCACCCCTGATGGACCATTGCTATAACCATCGCACTAAGGAAAATAGAATATGGTTCTGGTAAGCCGCGATGATTAACTTGATAGACCATCATACTTCTGACAAAATGTCGGGTTGACCCAAAACATCTTTAAATTGATAAGGAGAAGCGGTTGAGTGCGTTACCAGCTTTTCAAGTACTAATCCTATTTCAATTCCCCTATATTCAAAGTACCTGAGAGCATTCATATCCTTGTAGGAATTTCCCTCTTCCCTTTTCTCTCCTATTTAAACAACTCTCTCTTTCTTTTTTTCACATTAAAAATTAAGTTAGCAATCACTGATAAAAGCTTTAAGTCTTCTTTTGTTCTAATTTAGCAAAGTCAAAGTAGTGAAGTATACTTTAGAAACAAGTTATGATCACAACCTCACTCTTCTTTTCAAATTAGTGAACATGAGTCATGTAAGTTGATAATTGTTGAAAGGAATTTCATTTTGTTTTTGCTTTGTTGTGATTCTCATTCGAAGTCAAACTCTAGTTTACATTATTCTAGGTGAACTCTGAGTAACCCATGGACCAAAAGTGGCAAGATTTGTGCTTAAATATTGAATTAATCTCTTAATTGTGAGTATAATAACTTAAAGTACACCAAGTGTTCGACGAAATGCCAAAATAAAATCTGAGGTTTAAAAGTGAGGCTGACAGCGAACTTGATGGACTGGTGGACTCCTAACGGACCGTCGGGTTGACCATCACAATGTTATTGAGTCTGATGCTTACTAGTTCACCTATGATAAACAACTTGACAAACCGTCAAAACCTTGACAGACCATCGGGTAGACCGTTACAAGGCTATTTGATAAAAAAAAAATCATTGGTTTGAGGCTTAACGCTAAGGAAGATGGACCATCGCAGTTTCAATGGAATGTCAGACCTTTTGTCGAGTCAAGTTTCCACTATTTCTGTCTGGTTCTGAATTATAAATTGATTATTTGTCCCTTTTTAGGCGATATGGCATGAAAACTTCCCCTAACTAGAGGCAGTGGTAGAACACAATGGGGAAGAGGTAAGCCAGTAAGGAGTAACAAGGCGCCTCTCTTCAATACTCAGTAACAAGACAAGGTACCCCCGACACCCTCCCAGTCTAAGGAGAAGGGTTAAAGTAATAGCAGTAGTACAAGTTCTAGTCCTGACGAGGAAAGGGTTGAAACCTCTAACCCTCACCAAGTCAAGGCATCAGAACAAGAGAACCCAACTGTCATAACGCGCAAGGACCTACAAGTACAGAAAGCAGTTCCATGGAAAATAGAGGGAGCATGGGAGAATTTCCTGGATAGGCTGGAACTAACAGCAAGCAGACAAATAAGAAGGCCCATTAATGAAGAGTACCAAATTGTCACCACCAAACTGAATGAGTACCCATAGCTGGAGTGGAGATTCAATGAATATCAGTTATCTCAGATGAGCAGGCCGCCCAAGACATACCAACCAAATCTTGTTCGTGAGTTCTTTTCCAACTATCTGGCATTGTTAGAGAAATATTCCCCCCAGGATGCTAAGACCAATGACATGAGAATCCGGAATGTGGTTTTTGTGCGTGGAGTAAACATAGATATTTTAGAACTCATATTGAATAGATTTCTATTTGGTCCTAGGTACGAGATACCTACTACGATCCCAAATCTGGAGCATCAAATATTCATAGCAAATAAAAAAAGACCCTGGTTTCCCCGAGTATTGACAGATAAGAGAAATCCAGTGTGGTTGTATAACCCTCATGAGTGGACAGCTAAGTTGTCCTAAATTTTTAGGGAAAAATTCTAGTGGGCAATTGTATGGTTGATATTGATGCCAACAGGCGGCGATGCTAACTTAGAGATTCAAAGAGCGGTATTGGTTGCTACCTTAATTGAGGTGCTGAAGGTAGAATTCAATCATACTATCGCTGATGAGTTGATTGCCCGCGCACACAAGACGTCCAGTGCTCTACCATTTCTATGCCTTATCATGGAGTTGTACAAATGAGAATATGTGCCTTTGATCAGTGGGGTTGATAATGAGGTTTAGGTGAGTCACAGACAGGATATGGAGAAAATAAAAGATGACTCAAAGTACAAAATATGAGTCAATAAGCCTCCCGCCTATCAGACTCAGTTAGCTTTAGCCCCCAAGACTATGGATATTCCCTCAGGTATGTCGTTGCTTAACACTACATATGTACCGCTAGATTATGTGCCGTCTACTACTTCTATAGGTTCAACATCTATGTTGCTAATGGGTGGAACGGGAGATTCTGCATCTATCCCACCTTAATACTCTAACTATAAGCTAACACAGGAGAATTTTGCCAAGTCTATTAGAGCACAAAAGATGTTTGAGAAGCAGCTAAACACATGGTCTACACAGTTTAAGCCTTTTGTTGATCGTACTAAAGTTGTGACAATCCATCCTTTTCAAAACATTCAGATAAGGATGGACCATATAGAGGATTGTGTCAACAAAATACGGGATGCAATGTCTATTCCAGAGTTTGCTCAGTTAATAGAAGAATTCAGGCAAGCACAGGCAGACATAGCAGAGCTGAAAAATAACAATAGTAGCTCTCTTTTAACCCTGCTCTGATTAACAGTGATGAGGATAAGGGCATTATAGACTTGATGGATATACTGCTTAAGGATAAAGGCAAGAAGGTAGATGAGAGAGCTGATAGGAAGACCTCAAAGAGAAAAAGGAGAAGAAAATGACACCAAAAGAAAAATATGAGAGAGATTGAGGAAAGTGACTAAGAAGTTCAAGAAAATGGAAGAGTTGAGAAGGAAAAAAGCTATGGATAAAGCCGCAAGAGTGTCAACCAGTTTTGGCCTTGTTAGGGGGCCCATTTCAGACTCGGATCGAGTTGAGATACCTCCAATTCAGGAGAAGGATGTTATGAGTATCCCTGCCACCATATGGGTCAACTTTGCTGCACCTGAGACCAAAGAAGCCTTTACCACATTTGACTGATGCCTCATCATACTGAGAGGCTTCATAAGTATTCCCCTTCTTTGTACTTTATTTTAATGCATTGAGGACAAAGAATTCATTTTTAGTGGGGGTGGGTATACTTGTACCGCAAGGCATTTTTGTTTCCTATTTTATTTTCCCTTATGGCCTATCTAGTAGAATTGGCATATTTAGGTTGCATTTCCATTTCTTAAGTGATTATGATGTAAATATCTGTTCAGTGATTATATATATGTTGTCTTTTCGCACCTTTTTTGTATGTATGGATGAAAAATGATTTTGTCAAAGTACTTTAAACATGATTATATAAATATTATTTCTTGTCAGTTGGAAAATATGTTGAACATCCATTTGTAATTCTGTAATTGGCATTAGGATCTAAAGTGAGCATGACCATTTGATATAAATCCCAAGAGTTAGTCAAATAAGTGTTAAATCATTGCCTGTGTGCACAAGTATTTGTTATAGTTCTTGTATAGTGTTACACCTAGAATTTGTCTGATTCATTGATGCTGTTTTATGATTGATACAATAAGATGTGATAGCAGGCCTCCTTGTCCTTTTATTCCACTTAGCCAAAAAGAATGACCCAACAAAAAAAAGATATTTTCATTTTTGAACCCCTTTTGAGCTTATGTTAGTTTTTATTCATTCCCAATAACTCTAATTAACTCTCTTTAGGATGTTAGAACCTAAATTTGGCCCTGGTCCAATATTGGACATTGTACACCTTAACTTAAGCAAAATGCCTAAGTTAAGGATAGCTACTGTCAGGACGTTTGCAGTTTGATAAAGGTGGTCTAGAGTTAAAATGAAATGTCGCATCCAGCCATGGTCTAGTTAGATATTGTGCACCTCAACTAACTGCATCAGTATAAGTACAGGGTGTCTGATGCTAACTCTATAAAAAACTGGGTTTATGGCGAAAGCGTGGATGAATAATAGAAATTGTAAGTGAGCTAGAAAAGTAGTAGTTTTTATGAGCGGCAATAAAGGGAAAAGAGAGTGAAGTCTAAACTTTAAGTCACTTTTCCCAAAAATTTTCCTCACCTAGCCCTAGAACCTCACTACAAGCCTTAGAAAAACTTGCTTGATCTTTACGAATCAATGATAAGGGAGCATTAGATGATAAGGGCAGGCCTATAGATATGTATTTTATGTTTGCAACTTCATTTGTGAGAGTGAGAGTCTTAGTTTCGTCCAAAGTTTAAACGACTAGAGTCTAGTGGACTTTTTTGACTGTGAGGGCATATTGAGTTATACTTAGTTTTGCTGATTTCTTTAGGAGGTTGTGTCCATGGTTGTGTTTGTGCTGAATTGTAAATAATGCCAGTTATGAATCCTGATGTGTTGAGACCATATGAGCAAGATAACCATTGAATGGTTGTATAAAGTTTAGTTTAACAGTTAGATATTTATCACTATGTTTGTTCATGCATGCAATTTGGTATTGAGTTTCTTGAGGACAAGCAACTGTCTTGAATTGAGGGTGTTGATGTTCCGGCTTTTGAAGGAACATTTTAAACCTTTTACAAGGGATAATTGGGCATTTTATTGAAACTATTGTTGTATTTGGCACTGGATTTTAGTGTTTTCAGGTGAGAGACTTAACTAGAGAAATAACTTGGAGAAGCAACAGAAAAATGGCTTTGACGATTAAACAGAAGGACCATCAACCATGTGACGGACCATCAGGATGTCCGTCAACGACAAGCAGAATGAGTGTCATGGCTGACCCTTGCGACGGCCTAAGAAATAGACCGTCAACTTGGTCATCAATTCGAAGCAGAATGAGTCAACCTTGGTGATAAGAAAGTTTGGGGTATTACAATATCTCCCCTTTGGAAATATTCATCCTCGAATGAGACTGACTGAGAGGGGAGAAATGGTAAATTGAAGCACATCCTGAATATGAATGACTGAAAAATGACTCCATGACAAACATGACTGATAAGATGAATATATATCATACTAAACATGCATATCTGATGCATGAGTAACTGATTCATGAATACATGACTGAGTATTCTGAGGAACTAAGTTTCTTACAATGAGAATGCATATCTGATGCATGATTACTTGACTGAACTAATACATAAATGAATGACTGAATATGCAATGATTTTAATACTAAGTTTATAATGGTATGCTGAACATGTAATGGATACGAAGCTTGTAACTGAAACCTGAACATGAAACTGAAAAACTTAAGGAGAACTATAACCTTGAGCTAGATCTGAGTTATCAGAGAAGAGATGAAGGTATTTGGTTTGTATATCTGCTTCTGCTTCCCAAGTATCTCCCTCAACGGACTGATTTCGCCATAAAACTTTGACTAGAGGGACTTCTTTGTTTCTCATTCTGTGAGTCTGATAGTCTAGATTTTAACTAGAATCTCTTCATAAGAGAGGCTGTTCTGAACATCTATGCTCTAAATAGGGACTACGACTGCCGGGTCACCTATGCACTTCTTGAGAAAAGAGACATGGAAGACTGGATGAACTGAGGCCAGATCTGAAGACAACTCGAGCTCATAAGCTATATTGCCAAAATGACTGAGAATTTTAAAGGGACCGACATATTAGGGATTGAGCTTTCCCTTATTGCAGAAACCCTTCACTCCCTTCATGGGAGAGATATTTATATAGACATAATCACCAATCTCGAACTCGAGATGCCTTTTACACACATCTGCATAAGAATGGAGCCATCCAAATACTGGAATGATAGTTGTTGTTATATGTAAACTCAATCAGAGGCAAGTGGTCATCCAAACTACCCTTGAAATCAATTGGACATGCCCTTAGTATGTCTTCTAAAGTCTGAATGGTCCTTTATTCTTAACCATCTATCTAGGGATGGAAGGTTGTACTGAGATAAACTTGGATACCAAGACCTTTTTGGAATGCTTTCCAAAAATGAGAGGTGAACTAGGCACCTCTGTCTGAGATAATAGATAATGGAACACCGTCCAATATGACCTTGAGTCTAACGTAATCCTCGGCTGAATAAAAGGTATAGACTTGAAAAAAATAAGCTAATTTGGTTATCCTATCTACAATGACCCAAATTGAATTATACTGGCTACGAGTAAGAGGCAAACCAATCACAAAGACCATGTTCACTTCTTCCTACTTCCAAGTAGGACTACTGAACTCCTGCATGGACCTACTAGGCTTCTGATGCTCAATCTTAACTTGCTGACATGTAGAGCACTTAGCCACAAATACTGCAATATCTCTCTTAATCCCACTCCACCAATAGACCTCCTACAAGTTACGGTACATCTTTGTCGCCCCTGGATGAATAGATTAACAGGCACCATACGCTTCTATAAGAATTTGCTACCTTAAGTCATCTACACCTGGAACACATAGACGACCCTGACAATGCAGAACACTATCTCCTTCTTAGGACAAAACCTCTACTTTTTGATCCTTGACTGACTATTTCAACTTGACTAGACTGGGATCTCTATCTTACTTTTATTTCACCTAGAAACTAGAGATGATTTTGAACTATTTTGAGCCCATATATTACCCTCTGAAGAATAAACTAGGCGGACACCTAGTCAGGCAAGCTGATGGACTTCCTAAGCTAACTTCTTCTTACCATCCTCAACATGAGCAACACTACCCATACACAGTCTACTGAGAGCATCGTCCACCATATTGGCCTTGCTTATGATAAAGGACACTTATGTCATAATCTTTCAAAAGCTCTAACCACCTTCTCTGAAAAAAGATTGAGATCTTTCTGAGAAAATACATACTGAAGGCTCTTAGGATTTGTGAACACATCTACATGAACTCTGTATAGTTATTACCTCCAGATCTTTAAAGCAAAAACTATGGCTACTAACTTGAGATCATGAGTAGAATAATTTTTCTCATGGGGTTTAAGTTATCTGGAGGTGTAGGCTATGACCTTACCATGCTGCATGAGGAAACAACCCTAACCTACTCTGGATGTATCACAATACACTACGAACCCATTAGAACCATCTGGAAGAGCCAAAACTGGAGCTGAGGTAAGTCTAGTCTTTAACTCTTGAAAACTCTTCTCACAAGGATCTGACCACTAAAACTTGACTTTTTTCTGAGTCAATCTAGACATAGGGGATGCAATAGAAGAAAATCCCTCAACAAACCATCTATAACAGCCAGCCAAACCTAAGAAACTCCTGATATCTGATGAAGAGACTGGTCTGAGCCAGTTTCTTACTGCTTTGGTCTTTTGAGGATCAACCCTAATGCCATAACTGGAAATAATATGACCAAGAAATGCTACTAATCTTAGACAAAATTCGTACTTACTAAATTTGGTGAACAACTGATGATTTTTGAGAGTCTGCAATACTATACTGAGATGGTCTGCATGATCATGCTTACTGCTGGAATAAATAAGGATGTCATCTATGAAGACTATGATGAACATGTCCAAGTACTGCTTGAACACATGGTTTATCAAGTCAATGAAATTTGTTGGGGCATTGGTAAGAACAAAGGACATAACTAAGAATTCGAAGTGACCATACCAGAGTATGAAAGACTATTTTTGGGATGTCACATTCTCTAACTCTGTGCTAATGATAGCCTGATCTGAGGTCTATCTTAGAAAAATAGCTGGCACCCTAAAGTTGATTGAATAAGTCATCGATTCTGGGAAGTGGATACTTGTTCTTGACTGTGACTTTATTAAGTTGACGGTAGTCTATACACATTTTGAGGGAACGGTCTTTCTTCCGCACGAATAAGACTGGTGCACCCCATGGGGACATATTAGGTCTGATGAATCCCTTGTCTAGGAGATCCTTCAACTGTTCCTTCAATTCTCTGAGTTCTGCTGGTGTCATTCGGTATGGCAGAATAGATATAGGCTGAGTATCTAGAAGGAGATCAATACCGAAGTCTATATCCCTTTCGGAAGGAATTCCTGGAAGATCTTTGGGAAAGACATCTAAATATTCATTCGCGACTAGGACTGATTCAAGACTGGGAGTTTTTTAACTAGTGTCCTTAACTCGAACAAGATGATAGACACATCCCTTAGATATCATTTTTCGTGCCCGAAGGTAGGAAATAAGCTGACCTCTGAAAGCTAAAGTACTACCCCTCCATTCTAGGATAGATTCATTCGAAAACTAAAATTGGAAAACTCTATTTCTGTAGTTGACTATCGCATAGAGAGAATGAAACTAATCCATGCCGAGAATGATATCAAAATCATTCATCTCTAATTTGACTAATTCTGCTGAAGTTATTTTCTGAGATGCCATAATTGGACAGTTTCTATATACCCATCAGGCTATGACAGTTTTACCTACTGGGTATATACTGAGAAAGGTTCTGCTAGAATTTCGAGACTGACTCCAAAATCAACTGCTATATAAGGAGTAACAAAAGACAAAAAAGCTCCTGGTAGCAATGCATAAATATACAAGTGAATGATCTGTAATGTACCAGTAACCACATCTGGAGAATTTTCCTAATCCTGTCGAGATTGGAGAGCATAAAGTCGATTTAGGCATTGCCCACTAGTAGCACTGGAAGTGGAATTCTGCTGATTTGGGAGATTGGACTAAGCTGAGAAACAGTTCTACTGACCCTGATAACCTGACTGGGGACAATTTCTAACACTTTGGCCTATCTTGCCACATTCGAAATAGACATCACTGTCATCTCTGCAAATACCCTTGTGGTTCTTACCATATGTCTGACCAAGGGGATTAGTTCGGGCATTGCTAACACTGCCCTGAGACTTAGAGTCTGGCGCCCTATCTTTATTACCATCCCTGAACTTAAAAGATGGAGCACTGGCTAAAGAAGGAACTATAAATGATGACTTAGGATGAAATAAGGAATGATTTCCTCCCTCTGATATAGGATGAGCAAAGTTGAAACTACCTGTCTTTTCTCTTTTATTCTGCTTCTCCCTCATCTTCATCTTTTGCTTTTCTATCTGTTAAGCATGGGTCATAAGTCTGGCTATATTTATGTCACTATTCAACATCACGGGCCTGCACCCATTTACCACACTATTATTCACCCCAGAGAGAATATCTATCTAAGAAGCATATTTGGCTAATTGAGTAAACTTAAGAGAATACTCTTTCACCATCATGTTGCCCTACTTGAGATTGATAAATTCTGACACCTTGGCTTCTCTCAGCTCTAGGTGAAAGTATCTATCTAAGAATGTGGTGACAAACTCCTCCCACTCAATAGACTCTGCATCAACTGACCTCTCTGACTTTCACTACTTGAACCAAGTGTTAGCAACATCTTGCAACTAATATGCAGATAGCTCAGCACTCTCACTAGGAGTAACCCCCATGATGTTTGTAACCTTCTGAACTTGATCAAGAAATTCCTGAGGGTCCTCACCTGACTTACACCTAGAAAAGAATGGAGGATTTATTCAGGTGAAGTCCTAAATTCTGGCTACAGCTAAATTGGCCACTGGGTAGGTCAAAACGACAGTCGGTCATTTATTCTGAACAACAACTGACTGAGCAAGAGTAGTGAATGCAGGTCTGAACTCTACATGAGAGATATGTTTGCCCAAAGGATCTTCGGGCTGAGGGGCTTACTGATTCCCAGTTCTCTTCTTAGAAGGTGTGTTCTGTAAACTAAAGAGAAAGGTATTAGACTGAGGATTAACTTGATATTATGCTCACTAGAACGACATGAATACTGAAAAATAGGCAAATGTACCTAAAATATCTCATAGCCTCCTGTACATAAATGTGGCACCCAACACACCCATGCACAATACTCTACTAGATGCGGCTTTCAAACTTCCTAGGACACTATTGAACCTTATGCTCTGATGTCAAGTTTGTAACACCCCGAATCTAGTACCCAAAATACTACATGGTGCTCATGACCTCCGAAGGACCACAAGCTAACCCATGACTGATATTTGTACTTGTATATGACATCATGTAAAATGCAGAAATAATAGACTGAAACATACCATAAGGTCCAAAATAGATAAAACATAATATTTAAGAGTACGGTATATCAATACCAAAATATGAACTGAAATAAACAGTCTGACCATATTGTAGTCTCAAAGCCTCTTAAACTGAATTGTCTAAATAAGGAGTTGATGGGACATGTGCCCAACTAAAGCAAGATAACTGAGTTGGGGTTCAATTTGTAACACCAATTGGAAGAGTGTCAATACCGCACCACTAGTAAAGACAAGCTGTGAGTGATCCCTCATCTAACAGGTACTCTAAGGAGAATGGTGGGACTCTCATCTAATAGGTTAATCCATCTCATCAACCCAAATATAACAGGTTAGATATCTCAACCTATAATAGCTGCATAGTTCTGGAGCGCAAGGATTGCTTCTAAGAATCACACCCTCTACTTGCAGGTGAGTTCCCATCCTTGGGTTCACTCGCTGCTGAATCCTACTCCCATCTGATTAGACATTGAATTAATTATACTGAATAGACTGGACTGAGTTTACTAAGTTCTGTTAACTGACAGAGTATCACTAAAATCTGATAATTGATTGAGATCACTAAGATTACTGAGTTTTCCTGAGTCATGAGACTGACTGAATTGTACTGAACATGGCTTAACTGAGAGTATCTTAAAAACATAACACTGGCTCTAGGGACACAGCTAAATTGTTAGGTACAAGTACCCCCAAGACTCGATAGCATAAAACTGATAAGACATGACACGTCTTGACATATGACCATAGTCAACAATTCATAGTACAATCATTGGGGATATTCATGAAGTATTTGCATGCCATAAGCTCATACATGAATAGAAGTGCATGTAAACATGTCATAATTTCATAAGCCTAATCTCATTACATCAATCCATCATAAAGCATAACAATAACATGGGAGCCATTTGAACTTAAGGGTGAAACATAGGTTTATCATTTTGGTCACAATTGAGTCATAAGGCATGTTTCCTATTCTCTTAGGCATTTTATCAAACATCTTGCATGCATAACTATAAGCTTAGGATTGAACATTAAATTAATTCATCATGGTTACATAAATCAACACAATTTAGTAGATTTCAATGCATATGCTAGCATAAATTAATGAAAACACATTTAATGATTCCAACTTGGGTATCATACACAACATCAACATGATCGTAATCAATCCATAACATAAACATCACAATTTATAATTTAAAATTAGATTCTTAGGCTTCATGGATGAAAGGACTCCATGAATGAAAACTTGACATACGTGGGTAGATAATTTCTTACAAATTTGTGGAGGAAAGATTAAATTCTTGACTTGGATAGAAGCACCTAGGGTTTCTTGTTCTTGGGGATTGATCTTTGAGATAAACCCTAATTGGATGTTGTGAATGAATAATGAAGTTATGGGCTATTGTCTAGTATAATTAGGGGTTAAAACGGGTGAAAAAAATTCCCCAAATACCCTTTTAAAAATGGCTTTAAATTACTGAACGGAATTTGCGATGGCTCGTGCGATGGTTCGTCGCTAGCTCGACGATCCGTCATTCTGACCGTCGCACTTAGGACAGAATAAGGACTCACTACCTTAGAAGAGATGGTTTGGGTGACGGTTCGTCGCTAGCTCAACGGTCCATCAACCTGTCCGTCTCACCTTAGCCAGAAGATTGACTTACTACTTTAGCTGCGAAGGTTTAGGCGAAGGTCCATCACTAACTCAAAGCTCCGTCAACCTGCCTGTCACACCTGGGCGGTTCTGATAGCTCTCAATAAAACGTCCATAACTTTTACTCTGATACTGGATTTGGATGAAATTGATATCGTTGGAAAGCTAATTCAATTTCCCACATGTTAAAAAGTCAAAATTGGAGAAATTCTAACTGATTTAAATATTACTCATTTAAGAAGTCATCACTAACTCTTCTGGAGACTAGATTTGACTTAAAGAAAGTTCGGGGTATTACACTATGTTTGCACTGAACTGGTCGTAATAGTGAACTAAAATTGGATAATTGTCAACACAATTATCTGAGGGATAGATACTTGGCTTGTAAAAGGCCACTATATGACTTGGTGAGACCACATATACTTGCGTGTGTGCTTGGGCATACCAACATGATATCTAAGTGATGAATAATTGTTCATTGATGAAAGATAATTATTAATTTACTTCAAAATAATACATTGCAGATTCATTAAATGTCGTAAATCAAATAAATATATTGGAAATTAGATCAATTATAACATAAAAGAAATAATTTAAATATGCTGAAAATTAGTTGGAGTATCAAAAAAATGCTAGAAAATATATTTAAGTACTGGAAATAATTAACATGATGTAGATTAAGTTAATTGCTGAAGATATTGTTTAAATGTAGGAAATATCATTTAACCGCTAAAATCGAATTTAAGTGCTAAAAATCATTATTTAACTGTTGCAAATTGAAATTCAGTAGCTAAAAATAGTATTTAAAATTAAGTTTTATTTTTTAAAAATTAATCTTTATATTGCTAGAAATTAACAACAATATACTGAAAATTTGTTTTAACTGCTGAAAATGATTTTTATATTGCTGGAATTCATTATAGAATGCTAAAAACTGTTTTTTTTTAATGCTGGAATTATTATTTAACTGCTGAAAAATAACTTTTTATTGCTGGAAATTAACAAAAAACAGTCTAAAAACTAAAATAAAGGCTGCAGATTATGCCAAAATCTGTTAAACATGCTAACAGTAATTAAACATGTAATGAACATAATAGAAGTTAATTTAATATGTCGGAAGTTAATCAAAGCTCCTACAAATAGGATTTCTATGTAACGAAATAAGGTCATTATTGACCCTAGATTAACGGTTTACCTAAGTGATTCACATAAACACATAATCCCCTGCTCCACAAGGGGTCCCCATAATTTATTATTACATAAGTATTTGTATAATTGTTTATTACAAAATCAAATAAATTAGATAGAAATTACATAAATGAAAGCTAATTGAGAGGTTGTATTGTCCTTTCCCGTCAAAGGCAACTTTTTGTCGGTCCCAAATAAAGCAAACCCTTTAAACACCTGTGAATAGCACGAGATATCCCAAACACAAATAAAAACACATAACATTTGGGAAGAACAAGAATACACATCTCAAAAATCGTTAACACAATATTAGGTCCTCTGAGTATATTTCTAAAGGCTCTCCAACACCA
Organism: Capsicum chinense; assembly: GCA_026120095.1. Lineage (NCBI taxonomy): Eukaryota > Viridiplantae > Streptophyta > Magnoliopsida > Solanales > Solanaceae > Capsicum > Capsicum chinense. Next base: position 141,847,744 of record JAPEIP010000004.1, read on the forward strand.
TAAAATTACCACATAGGTATGAAAATTGCACTGATAGTGTCATAGTGAACTTACCGATAAGTGGAAGAATTATAAAACAAGATGATAACACCATATTTCTGTAGCAAGAATCCATTTTAAAAAGCTAATAGCAAAAGCCTTATCAAGACCACAAATCCAAGCAATATTCTAGTAGTGCAGAGAAAGAATAAATATAATAAAAATATGACAAAGGAGGAATCCAAGTCTGTCTATAATAATAGAAGGATGATGTTTATATAGTAGAGCATACTATGAGAAAATAAGGTAAAAAAATATTTTCCATATCACAAAGTTATTGCTCACAGCCTTAAAGAAAAGAAAAATATCAATATACACAATATCCTATTTTCAAATATGGCAAAGCAGAAATCCAAGTCTGTCTATAACAATAGAAGGATGATGTTGATATAGTAGAGCATACTATGAGAAAATAAGGTAAAAAATATTTCCCATATCACAAAGTTATTAGTCACAGTCTTAAAGAAAAGAAAAATATCAATATACACAATCTCGTATTTTCAAATATGACAAATTAAATCAATAGATTAAAGATGGGTCAAAGTTTTACCATAAATAAGCAAGTAGAAATGTTTCTTAAAATATATTAAAAAGGAAAACGGACATCATATGAGTATAGGCAACATTACTTCTTACCAAAATTAGTAAACAAAACAAAAATAAAAGAATTAATCATATAAAAATATTACTTAATCAGATTATTGTAATTATGCAAGAAATCAAATCCACGGGTATGAAAATAATCACATGTCCTCTTATGGTAAGAAATCAAAGTTTCAGCCTGCCAAAAATAATCTATCAAAAGGATGTTATAGTTAATTTCAAATTTGTAATGTCGGTTAGTACACAAATTCAAAAGTCAACTTAATTTTAGCACTATCTCAGCAACAACAACATAACAGCGAAAGAAAGAGGAAATAGAGATTTAGGGATTTTACAAAATCCGTGCTCAAGTCAGAAATTAGGATTAGACAAGAACTTGTATAATTTTGGGATTTTAATATACTAATCCAATGATGTAAATAAACATAAATTGAGAAGAATTGAGCAAAAATTAATAGACATGATGCATGAATTTAAAATATGAGAATTGACCTGGTCTATGAATATAACTAAATTAGACATGTAATGAGTTATGTAAAATCATACCGGAGATGAATTTTCCATTACAAGATCAATAGAAGAAACTTTATATTATATCTTTAGCCCCATGAGAGTTGGCGAGTTCTCTTCGGGACTTCAAATCTCAATTTGAGTCCAGCATTGGCCTCACCTTTCATCACCTCTGGTGAGGTAGGCACTACAGACAATAAATGGGATGGAGAGAGGGTGAAAATGAAGGAGGGTCCGCCAACTGATAGAGGCACGTGGCATGTTTCACCATCCATCATCGACTGGAGTTCACTGGAGAGAGTGGAATTAGTTGAGTGGCGTTGGTGGATGGAGGAGCTAAAGGACAATGATAATTTGGTGGTTTTCAACGTTTTTATTATTTGTTTGATTGGAGAAGACACGTAGAAGGGAGGAGAAGAAGAGTGGGCCAACAGAGGCTATTGGGTGGTCAGTAGTTTGGCGGTTGAGTTTAGAGAGAAAGGATAAGAGACGAGAGAGAAAGAAGTGTGACTGAACTTTTGGTGAAAGTGAAAATATTTTTAGGGTTTTGGGGTGTATGTAATTAAAAAGGAAAGAATTGGGGTATTTAATCTCAGTCGTTGGATCAACTTTTATCAAAGAATGGGATTAAATATTACTACATAGGTCAGTTTGACGAGATACGGTCAAAATTGACATAAAATGGCTAGAATTGACATCAATATGTATAAAATATGGCTAGAAATTAACTGAATTGGAGAAAATATAATCAAACTAGGATGCGATTTAATAAAAATAATAATGGCTCAATAATAATGAGAAAATATAATATGATGTCACTATTAAAAATAGTCAACACATGTAAAATTAAGATCATGTAAAAAAAATTACAAAATTGTCGGTAATAAATTTAAAATAAATTAGTTATAAAATTTAAAAATAATAATTATAATAATATTAATACTAAAAACTAAACGTTTGTAAATTACGGGTGTGAACGTTAAATAATTTTGATAAACAATAACAAGTTACGTAAAAGTATTATTAAAGTAATAAATTATAGAAAATGATAATAAAAAGTAATAAAATAATTTGTATATTTTCAAATCATGAACATGCCACGCCAATATCAATTTAATACAAGAATAATGCGTAAAAAATATTAATATTTATAATTAATAATTTTGATAAAATACTAGCCTTAGAGGAGTATTGGAAGGTAAAAATTGGGTGTCAGGAACCGCTACTTAAGAATGATAAAAAGAATTATTGAACAACAAATGTTGACGTAGTAGTCAATTTTATCCGACCGAGAAAATAGTTCATTGGAATTAAAGCAATAAGAGGTTCTTTTTAAAATAGTGTGGCCGAGACTTTAGTTTATGGCCTACATATCTCTAGTTTTACGATAATTAGGTCGTGTATAGTTCTAAATTTAGGAACAAATGATATTACTAAAGAATGTCAATCATATGGAACGAGCATTAGAAATGATATCATGGGTCGATGAGATAGTAGTGAATAGGATTTGAAATAATGTCGTAAGGAAAGGTATGAAAATGAAAGGTAAGTAAGTTTGACGTTGAGTTTGTGGGATGGATGAACGAACGAGATGACATCTCAAAAATAGGAGAAAAAATGCTCTTGTTTGCTACTCTTTCTTTCGTTACTGGCGTACTTTTCAATATGCTAGCCAACAAAGGTTATAGCATGTAAACAATAAGCCCATCATAAGCAGAAAGAAAATATGAGAATAAAGAAAGTGTATTTGTTATACCATTGGATTAGATGTCGGTCTTTTTAATGCAATGTTGGATCGACTATCGGGTCTCTCAGTACAATATTGGATCGGCTATCGTGACTCTCAATGTAATCTTGGATCAACTGTCAAGCTTCTCAATGCAATATTAGATCGGTTGTTGGGCCTCTCAATGCAGGGATGGATCAACTGTTGGACCTCTCAATGTAGTGTTGGATCGATTGTTGGACCTCTCAATGTAATGTTAGATCGGCTGTTGGGCATCTTGTTGCAGTATTGGATTAAATATTAGTCCTCTAAATGCAGTGTTAGATTGACTGTCGGACCTCTCATGTAGAAACCATTCGAGCTGTCACGGAGTGATTCTTGTCTTTTGTACCTGTTGATCCTACACTCAAAAGAAAAATTATGAGTTTGTCAAAGTGGAGGTTGATTTATGCCTCTACCTCGATAGAGGTGTCTTTTTCTAGATGTCTCCGACCGATTATGAGTCTCTTTCGAGTCTTTAATTGGGTAGAAAAAATATTTTGAAATCATATTTGCAAATGGTTATCTTTTGAAAGTTCTAAGTAAAGCTTATTAGAAAGAATATGAAATATCATTGGAATCATTGATTGTGACATGTTTCGAGATAATACAACGTCTTATAAGATCTTTTTCTCTTGTCAAGAAATTTTTAAGGACCACTCAAAAAATTTTGCCCCAGTATAGAGTTGTCTTTTTGCAAAGATCGCAAAAGACTGCTTGTAAGAATTTTTAAGGTCATCTCAAAAATTTTGTCCCAGTGTCATATATATGCCAATGTCTTACCCTTATCGAATTTTTAAGGTCCTCTCAAAAATTTTTCCCCAGTTACAATGCTTATAGAGGAGGAATAAGACAATTTTATAATAATGAAACCAAACTCCATAGAAGCTCCTACATATCTCTCTTAAACTGGTATCAGGTCAAACGTATTTCCAATTACTATGTAAGAGCACAAAATAAAGATTAAACATAATATCTCTTAACAACATCTGAATTGATAGGCTTGGACCAAACTATGTCATCCATTTCTATAAGTATGAATACTCGTCTGGTCAAGACTCAATGAACAACATAGTGCCTTTTCCAATTTGGCGAGAATTTGCCCTTTGCCTCATCTTGATGTGGAAAGATTTTCTTCAAAAGGTGAGAAGTGTCTTGGATTATCATCAAAATCTTCAACCTTACTAACAAATTCCTCGGGAATCTCATCTCTTTCTATCATTTATATATTGTTGTATGGTCTCGTTATGTGTCACAGTCTCAAATTTAATATTTTTTAAAGAGATTTTTGTTGTAAGAAAGAGAAATAGAGAATATTAATAAGCCCAAAGATTTTTTTATTAGTGGTGCTAAAATGTCTTAAAACACATGTTAAATCAAAAAACAAAAACCAAACAGCAAACTAGCTCGAACATCGAGTCTATTTATTTTAAAATCATGAAAACTCAAAAGGAAAAATCATTCAAGTCTAACCAAGTGCTCGACGAGTCCTAGATGGAGTAGAGGTTCAGGTGCTGAGTGTAGTATTTTTTCTATTATTTTGATTAGGGTCTCCTCTCTCCTTATTGATGATGACATAAAAATCTTATTCCTCGATCAAAAATAGGAACCTCAATCTTTCCAAAATCTCCTCTTATTTCCTAGCTGACAAAAGATGCTTATAGACTCAAATGGTGCCTGTCATTGTATACTAATAAGAGTACCCTTTTTTTGTCAAGGAACTAGATAGAATGTTCCAAGTCCACATGTTCATCAATATGGAGAATATTTACTTGATGGTCTGGAAGAGAATTGTTGGCAACATTTTGTGTTGGGTAATTTAACAGAATGACCTTGGTGTTGATCAGATTCTAAATCTTGTTCTGCAAAGAAACATGGATCAATAGGATGCCCCTTTATTTCAAAATGATAGGCATAAGTTTGATCATGGTGATACCATATAAACTTAGTATCAACAGGTATGGAAGGAATGGGCGTGATATGGCCTACCTTTTTTAGTCTTTCATACAATACCTGTAAGTTTGGCTAAAGGTATTTATTGTATCTTTTCAAAGTTGGCTTTGGGTTTGTTATTTGATTGAGAAGAAGGCTGGGATGTTTGGACTTGAGAGGGTTGGGCATTATATATAGGATAGGTAGGGCTTTGGAATTATGGGTACATTTAATGTTGAGTAGTTACTTGGTATAATGGGGTTTGATATGGCAAGGAGATATTGGGTACGGTATTAGAGTTTCTGGATAAGGTGATGGAGCAGGGATTTCATAACTTAGAACACTTTCTAAAGGCTTGGATGACATCATCGCAACTATCTCTTTCTTTTTCTTATTCTCCAAGGTCCCTGCAGACTGTAAAACTTGTAAAGATTCCAAATTGGTGATACTTCCGTTAGACATTCTTCAAACATTTCCCCCACCATGATATTTCAATGGCATTTTTATCAACAACAGCTATCATTTCTCAAGGTATTGTGGCTCTTGAGCGCGAACAAAATATTCTTTTAATTAGGATTCTTCTATTTGGGGTCTAGCTCTTGTAGCCTCGAACCTCCACCTCATAGCATAATCCCAGAATAACGCACCTTGTCTCCTCCTCAAAGTCTATATGTTGAACCAGTTAGGAGTGTTGTCAATATTAAATCTGAACCGCTCCACAAAGTTAGACGCCATGTCAATCTAGCTATCCCACTTCTTTCATCTTGTTCCATATACCATGTTAAAACCTCCCCAATGAGACTTCTGATGAACATCTTTATTTTTATCTTTTCATTCTTCCTAACTCTTGCTGATTTGTCATAGTACATGCTTAGATACGCCTTTAGATCTCTAGTTCCATTGTACAACTCAAATTTTTGTGGCTTGTACCCCACCGATAAATCAACATCAAGATGAACACATAACTCTTCATATTTGAGCCCTCTAAACCCTTTACTTCCCTCCAACTGTTTTAACCTCTTGAACATAAATTTCATGGTGGGGTCTTTTTTGAAGGATCAAATATGTATTTAGTGAAGGTATGAGAGATAGTTTTAATATATATGGGGTTTAAAGTGTGGCTGCTAAATGCATAGTGGTAGGATATGTTTTGGACGTTCTATTTTGGAGGATTTTATAGAGGTATAGGAGTTGAGTATTTGGGATCTTAGGTATGGGAGTTGAGTATTTGGGATCTTGGGTATGTTGGGTAGGCACATATATAAGATTTTAGATGTTTTTCCTGTTTTAGAAGGGGTTTGAGAGGCTTTAGATATTTGAAGGAATTTGGGTTGAGAGGGAGGCATTGGATGATTATGAGGAGTTTGGGATTTTGGGATGTCATAACTCTCATCTTGTAGCTCGGGAGTATTCAGATTAAAGGAAAGACTAGCTAAGTTGTGCACCTGCACTAACTCTCCTTGTAACTCTAAAATTTTTTGCTCTATTTTCAATATTATTTCATTTTGTTTGGCAATGCCTTATCTCTCTGAGCTTGTGTCATCTTTGTCTATTAGATTATGATGATCTCCCATTACTTCTTTACCCTTATGATTCACAAGTAGAGGAAAAAGAGGAGAAGCCCCTTTTGATCGGATGTGGTAGGCCAGGGTGCACAAATTAACTTTTGGAAGAGTAAAAACAATAATAGAAACAACAAAAAAATTAAAATTAGTATGTTAGTTACATAAATAAGTAAACAAAATAGTAGACAATAAACATATTATTTGACGTTTCAAATTTTTGGGGCCTCTTTTGACCCAGAAGTAGGCCTATTGTTGTTCATGAGTGTAACACCCCGTATTTTGTATATTCTAGTTCTATCTATGTAAAATTTGGTATAGCCTTATGTATAGGTAATGTATGAGATTTTTTATGCGAGTATTGATGGTATATATGGAGTTCTAGATACTACCCGTATGTTTTAATGTGACACAACCAAGTTACCAATGTTACAACTATTTAAACTTGGGATTGTAAGCTAGTATTTGAATCTAAAGTATGAAGTAACCAAGTGTATACAAGTTTAAAGTTAGATTAAAAGGGTTAAGGACTGAAAATGGAATAAAATATTGACGTGCTTGCTTGACTTAATAAAGCTGATAGGTGAGTCACCTGGTTTACCTATATGGACCAAGTTAATGGAACTAAGGCTATGGATCAGAGTTGGTCCTATGTTAATGTACTCATTTGGGCCTAACTTAAGTAAAATAAAAGGAAAGGAAGAAATGATCCAAAACTTAAATCTTCCAAAGGCCTAAGTTAATTAAGCCCAAATAAGAATTTAAGCAAGTAGGCGCATCACCTACTTTGACCTTTTGAACAACATGATCTCTTTAAGTAGGTGAATTACCTACTTGGACCCATTTGACCAATTTTGAGGTCCAAAATGCAACTAAATAAATGGCAAAAAATAGGGCCTTTATAAGGCCAAGTTGTTGGACATTTCCTTCAATTCTAAGTCATAAAAAGTACCATATTTCATAAAGTTCTCCATACTTCTCTCTAAAATAGCTAGGAGTAGCCCTAATTATCCTTCTAGGGTTCTTGAAAAAACCCTCACCTAGGTAAGTGAAAACAATTATGGTTTAGGTTAATTCTCCCATATAAGGTTAGGAAAATATGCTATTCATGCTTAATTATAAGTCCATGGAAGAATATAAAGTAAGCTAAATACCCATTTTTTCTTTGTTATTAAGAGACTTGTCCTTTCTTCTTTGATTTAAAGTGTAAAGGAAAGTTCAAGTTCTTGAAAAGTTTAAATTAGAAGGATAAGTAGAAAAATATTGAGGTAAGGTGACTGCTCTATTTTGTCCTCCTTATGTATGAATTTTGGTAAGAATTATGGATGTGTTTCTATTAAGAACTCAACGGATGATGAGTTTCATATTTGATTGCTGCAATAAAAGAGATTTGGGGCTGTTTTATGGACTGTTTTATGTGTATATGTTAGGGGCTACCAAGTTAATTTGGGGAAAGGTGAGAATAGTTTGTATTGAAATATAGAAGAAAGGTTTTGTGGTACACCACCGAATTAATTATTGTATATATTTATTGCCATGCTATTTTGTGTATTGTTTGGTGGGTGTAATGAAGCCAAAGTTATTTTGGGGGATCTTATAAGAATATGTATGGTATGTGGATATAATTGGAGGATAAAAAGGTTAAAATAATACTCTTGATTGATAAACTAAGGGTTTACTGCCCCGGTACTATTTTGGGCAAAGTTAAGTAGCCCAATGTGTTGGCTAGTTACTGATATAGTTTTACCATATACTTTATTTTAGATAAACAATCCTTAAGGCCGGAAGTTAAGTTGGGTTAATAGCGGTGTTATACAACTAAGTATGTAAGTCTACTCTATGTTATATTCTTTGGCATGAAATCCAACACTTATGGTACAATGTAAGTTTCTAAAGCCCTCCCATAATTAATGATACCTAGTGGCAACACATGACCTTCCATCTAGCTAATGACCTTGTTCCTACTCCCTAATGTGTTATAATATCTCACCACATGCTTATTATCAAGTCTGTATTTTTACATTCACTATCAAGTCTCAAGAGCTCTTCTTTAAGTCAAATAAGACTTATATGTTATTTTCATCTCCTGAACATTTCATCCATGTACAATCTTCTCTATACCTCTTTGTCATTGTATTATGTGTTTATTCACATGTCTCTTGTTGGTAGATTATTGTTCAAAGGTACTAAAATGTTATCACCACCAAAGTAACAATTTCAAAGTCTAAATAAACTAACTAACGCAAATCTTAATTGAACAGGTGGTAGCTCAGAGGTATAAGCCCAGCATGGGCCAATCTCGATACCTATATATGCGGGTGGTTGATCAAGGGTGTAAGCCTAACATGGGTTGATCCCATTGTTTATATATGGGTGGAAGCTTAGGGGCATAAGCCTAGCATGGGCCGATCCTAATTTGTCTATTTACCACTGACCAACTGGTTATTTGTATCATATGTCTTCTTAATGAGTCATAATTTTGCCACTCATTTGCTCTACATCTTCGTGCACATTACCATACTTTAAATGAGTAAGTAATACATAATTTTTATAGAATGTACAAATATTCACATCCTATAGATGTAGAAGCAATGAGATCAAAAGATGGGGATAAGAACTAAAAAGTTGATCAAAAGGGAGCAGAAATGGCCTCAGTTACCGCAGCCACAATTTGAGCACCGCGATCACAGTCAACTAAGCATAAAATAGTTTTAGCCTTAGGTAAAGTGATCATGGACTAAGGAATGCGATCGCGGTATAACATAAAAGTCAACACACTGCGATCGCTCGGTCCTAGCCACGGCTGATGCGATCACAGTCAAAGCTCCCCAACCGTGGCTTAGCGGAATAAAAGAGTATAGGCATTATGGTTAAATCGAACAGCTGATTCAAAATTTCTATAGAATATTCAAATACCTTTTCCTAGGGTAAGATGTCCAGAAATTAGAGAGGAAGTTAGAGAGAAAACCAAGAACCCTAGAATTTAGGGGGGAAAATGATTGTTCATAGTCATTGTAATTATTATTCCAGAAGAAAGTTGGTAAAAATGAAGTGAAGTGAAGATTATTTACCTTTTATTATTATGGACACCATGGAAGAATTACTTGGTAAAATTCTCCTTCCTTATCTCATGAGTAGCTAATTTCTTTAGTCTTGGGAATATGTTGAACTAAAGTGTATTTGTGTGAGGGTGTTGATATGTTTGCATGATTTTTAGTTGTTGATTATGGATTCCACTATTGATTGAGATTATTAGTTTGAATTCCTGGGTGAAAACCCCAAATCTCTAAATGGGTTTGATGGGAGAAAACCCCAAACTCTAGAAACCATTCATCATCCTTGAAAAAGGGATAGATGTGAAGTTATGGGAACCATAGAATCCTTGAGAGAGGGCTATAGTGTGACAAGGAAATGGTGGTCAATCAAGCCTACGATTTACTACCTTTTTCAATCTTAGGCAAAAGTGTGATTGGAGTATAAATCATGTCAAGGGTACCATCCTAGAATTAGGGGTGCCCGATTTATGTTATGGGTGACTAAGAATAATACACTTGTTAGGGGCTTGAAAGAGCTAATGGGTGAAATTATTGTAGTTTTATTGAAAGATTAACTATCATGGTCTTCGATCTAGCCTATCCCTTAGTTGAAAACTAAAGCTCATGGTAAACCATTATCAACCCACATGCTCTTAATTTTAGGTAGACATAATCCCAAGATTTCCTCCAAACTTTTTTTTAAATCAAAAGTGCTATCTAGTGAGTTGTTAACTAAATATTGTTACAAACAATTTCAAAACCAATTCCCTATTTTATTAGAAATGTCGTGTTTGTTATCATTCCAGGTAACCTTTTAGTAATTACAGCACCCATAGGACTTGAAATTTATACTTCGCTTCTTGTGATTTCTACCCCAATACGATTTAGGTTATTGACAATGACCGCCTCACCTCTAAAACATGGGAGTGAGTTGAGTGTTATCAAAATGGCATCGTTGCCAGGGAATGAAATATAGATTTCATTTTTACGGTGTGATTTTTACTTTGGTACACCCGTGGTGAGTTTAATTTAATTTCATTGTTGTTTCTGATTTTTGATTAGGTAAACATTATTCTTCCCAACTCATCATAAGTCATGAGGACTCAGACTATTTTTGGGTCGGAGATCATGAAAGTGTTATTCGTATTCCCCCACCACGGAGCATGGAGTATTTTATATTTCAAGTGTAATGATGAAATTACTTCTCTTAAATGGACTTTTCAGGGGTGAAGCCCATGAAGAACCAAATACACACTTAAAGGTCTTGTAGAAGTCTGAGCTCCTTTCAATATTGCATATATATCTCAAGAGTCTATTCGGTTATGCCTTTTCCTATTTTCCCTCATAGAAAAGGCAGTGTTATGGATAAGACCTTTGCCCGCCGAATCTATTACTTCATGGAAAAGTCTTACGGAGGCCTTTTTAAGTCGATACTTCCCACCTTCTAGGATGTTGAAGTTGTGGGAAGAGATTTTTCATTTCTGCCAATACCATGAAGAACCGTGGTATGGTGCTTGGGGAAGATTCAAGGAAACACTTTTAAAATGCCCCACCTATGAGATAATGGAGAAGATGCTTCTCTAAATATTTTATAGGGCATTGGACCAACAAAATAAGGCCATAGTGGACAATGAAATCGGTGGATCATTTATCAACTCACCTTATGGGATTGTTTTAAAAGTCTTCAACCAAGTGGAAATTTGGTGTAAGGATTGGGACATAGAGGATGTCGAGGTGGACATGGGGGCTTCCTCCTTACCCAAAATGGTCCTATATAAAGGGAGTGCATGATAAGCTCAACAATTTTTTTGATAAATTTAGTACCCTTTCTATTAATATTTCTCTTATTGAGGCATTGCAAAACATGTCGGGGTATACAAAATTTATGAAGGATTTGATATTTAAAAGGATACTTGTGAAGGAAGAAACAATAGAAGTAACACATCATTGTAGTGCCATTATGAAAAACACATATGTGGAAAATAAGAAGGACCCCAGTGGTTTTTTAATCTCATGCACCATTAGCGCATTTACATTTGCAAAGGCATTGTGTGATCTTGGAGCAAGTGTGAACCTCATGCCTTATGCGACATTTCACAATCTTGGATTAGGGAATCCAAATCCTACCAAGATAAAGTTTCTCATGTCCAATCGATCAATCAAAAATCCCATGGGAGTTCTCCATGATGTTCTGGTAAAAGTGGACCGGTTCATCTTTCCGGTCGACTTTTGGATTGTGAAATAGATGTCGAGATTCCTATTATCCTTGGGAGGTAATTTTTAGTTAACAGTAAGGCTTTTGTAGATGTGGAGTCCAGTGAGATGAAGTTTAGATTTAATAATGAGAAGGTATCCTTCAATTTATGCAAGTCCATGAAGCAACAAATAGACTTACAAGTCATCTCGGTGATTAATGTTATTGATTGGGAAGTGTCTAACCATGTTAATATGAGATTGTTGAATGATCCTTTGGTTGGGGTGATATGGAATTGTGAAAGAGATAAAGTGGAGTATGATGAGGTGGTAGCATCTTTAATAGGGCTTGGATTTTATATCAACATCCCGATCAAGTTTGATCTTGATCTAAAATACTGCGAGATCCTGTTTACAAAACCATCCATCCTTGAACCTCCTAAGGTCAAATTAAAGCCCTTACCACCCCATCTCAAATATGTGTTCTTAGGAGAGGGTGATACTTTACCAATCACCATTGCAAGTGACCTTAACTTCTCTCATGTAGAAGAATTGAAGTTGGTGGTAAAATAATCCATTCGAGCCATTGGTTGGTTGATAGCAGATATATAGGAATAGCTCCTGGCATTTGTTCGAACAAATTAAACTTAAGCAAGATCATATACCGATTATGGAACTGTCAAGCCTCAAATCCTATTGGGGCGGACTGGCACCCATAACCGAGAAGGCCTGGGAGAACCAGCTCATAACCTTATACTTCCCATGCATACCACTATGACAACCCAAAATTCGAACAGCACCATGTCATATATAAAAGGAAATAATCACCTGTATAAGCTCGAGCATACATATATATGTATATACAATACTTGTCCATTGGAGCCATCACTTCTATTAACAAAACACCACCTTGACTGTACATTAGGTCTACCAAGCTTCTAGATAATACATAGAGTTTAACTAAGGTCGGGACACACCCCGCCATATAACTAACTTCTTTGCAATACCAAAAGTTACTGGATATGACACGGAAAGCCCCAAAGCAAACTGGAACAGCATTTTTGATACTTTGAAACAATGATACATCAATAAGAGACATATAAATAGACTGTCAATGCAATAACAATGAAGTAAGAACTCATTGGCACATTAATGAAGTGTTTTGGAGTCATCAGTACCATAAAAATGAAGTAGGAACTTATTGGTATATCAATGAAATGTTTTGGAGTCATTAATAGCACATGGATCTTGTTTGAGTAACCGGATACCTTCTGACATTCATTAGTGCAATAAACATGTAATATTTGGAAGACAAGTAAGTATTGGAA
>JAPEIP010000004.1:141860810-141873543 GCA_026120095.1 Capsicum chinense
GGTGGAAACAAGTTCATTGGTAACGTAGGACATCATACAAAACCATTATGGATCACATGTTATTGAATAACTTTGGAAACTTTCTTAATAGAACAATTGTTCACTTTCACGCCAAAGATATGGTATAGAGCATGCTTTACATACTCAGTACATATTTTATATTGATATCCCCCACGGGGGACGTGTATTTCATACTGCAGGTACAGGTACCTCAGCTCATACACCACACAAGTAGGAGCCAGGATATACAGCTGCTTTTGGTGAGCTCCAGTTTGCTTCGAGGCTTTCCATGTCAGGAACACCAAAGAAGATTAAATCAACCCATGCAAGAGGTGGTGAAGAAAGAAATCATAAAATGGCTGGATATGGGAGTGATATATCCTATATCTAATAGCACTAAGGTAAGCCCGATACAATGTATTTTAAAAAAGAGTGGCATCATGGTTGCTGAAAATGATAAGAATGATCTCATCCCCATCCGACTGGTCACTAATGGCGAGTGTATATGGACTATCAAAAATTAAACTCATGGGTCGAGAAAGATCATTTTACAATGCCTTTCATGGATCAGATGCTAGAATGCTCACTGGGAGAAGATGGTATTTTTTTTGGATGGTTATACAATCAATTTTGTATCGCCCCGGAGGACCGAGAAAAGACAACTTTTACTTGCCCATATGATACATTTGCATTCAAGCAAATTCCTTTTTGGTTATACAATGCCCCGAAAATCTTTCAATGTTTCATGTTGTCAATATTTGTGGATATAGTTGAAGACTCTATGGAAGTGTTTATGGATGATATCTCGGTAGTGGGGAAATCTTTTGAATCATGCCTTGAACATTTGAACAAGGTGCTTTAAAGGTGCGTGGAAACAAACCAGTCTTGAAATGGGAGAAATGCAAATTCATGGTCAAAGAAGGAAATGTTTTAGGCCACAAGATATCGGGAAAGTGCAATCAAGTCAATCAAGCCAAGGACAAGGTAATTTCAAAGGTTCTACCTCCCATTTCCGTAAAAGGTACTCAGAGTTTACTTTGCCATGTCGGGTTATATCGACGTTTCATAAATGACTTTTCTAAGATAGCACACCCCATGTGTAAACTTCTTGAGAAAAAATCCAAATTCAACTTTGATGGGGCATGTTTGAAAGCTTTCTAACATCTTAAGGAATTGATTATTTTATCCCCTATTATTGTGGCTCCAGATTGGTCATCCCCATTCGAGATAATATGCGATGCAAGTGTTATTTCATTGGGTGAGGTACTAGGGCAACACAAGGAAAAGCTTTTTTATCCTATCCACTATGCAATAAAAACCTTTAATGACGGCTAACGCAACTACACAATCATCGAGCAAGAATTGTTGGCGGTTGTATATGTCTTTAAAAAGTTTTGTGCCTATTTGTTAGGCATGAAAGTAGTGGTACACATGGATCATTCCATCCTTAAGTATCTCATGGCGAAGAAAGAATAAAAAACACACCTAATTAGGTGGATTTTGCTCTTACAAGAGTTTAACTTTGAGGTGAAAGACCAGAAAGGGTGTGAGAATCAAGTGGTTGATCATCTCTCATGCCATGATGGCAACAATGAAAATTATGGGGAAGTAGAAATTGATGATTCTTTCCCCAATAAAATGTTCATGTCCATCATGGGGAATAATACACCATGGTATGCCGATTTTGCTAACTATGTAGCAAGTGGTGTACTCCCCGAGGGACTGAGTTTTCATCAAAAGAAATGGTTTTTGTTTGATGCAAAGCGATATTTTTGGGATGTATTTTTTTGTTTCGGGAATGTGTTGATGGAGTTATTAGGTAGTGTGTCATGGATATTGAAATAAATGATATTTTGGAAGCTTGTCACTCTTTGCTTTATGGTGGTCACCATGGAGGAATCCAAGCTACCGCCAAAATCCTCCAATGTGGATTTTATTGGCCTTCCATGCATAGGGATGCCATTGAATGGGTAAAATTATGTGAAAAATGTCAAATTTATGGTAGTATTCCAAGAAGGCATGAGATTCCCCTCAAGCCTAACCTTGAGGTTGAACTCTTTGATGTTTGGGGAGTTGATTTCATGGGTTCTTTTGTGAGTTTCTTTGGGAATAAATACATATTGGTGGCGGTTGATTATGTCTCCAAATGGGTGGAAGCCATTGCACTCCCTAATAATGAAAGAAAATATGTTACCTCATCTCTAAAAAGCATATTTTCACATGGTTTGGCACCCCTAGGCCATCATTAGTGAAGGCGACTTGCATTTGGCGGAAATAACCTCTCTTCTTCTTTGCAGGTGGTGGTATGGACTGCGTACATTGTACCCTCCCCAGAGCTTACTTTGTGGGAATACACTGGGTTTGTTGTTGCTATTTTTGAGGTGTTTGGGGATCTTCTTAACAAGTATGGGGTTAAGCACAAAGTTTCCACTCTATACCACCCCCGAATGAGTGGTCAAGTGGAGGTCTCAAATTGAAAAATCAAGGAAATACTCAAAAAGACAGTGAGTGTAGGCTACACAAATCAGGCAAGACAACTTGATGAAGTGCTTTGGGCTTATAAAATGACCTACAAAACCCCAATTGGGATGTCTCCCTACCAATTAGTGTTTGGAAAGGCATGTCATTTAACTTTCTAGCTTGAGCACAAGGCCTTGTGGGCTTTCAAAAAGCTGAATATGAATTGGGGAAAATCATCCGAGACGTGGGTAACACAACTTCACGAGATGGAGGAGTTCCAACTAAAGGCTTATGAGAGTCCGGCATTGTATAAGGAGAAAATAAAGAAATTTCATGATGCTCGAATATTATGGTGATAATTCCATGTTGGACAGAATGTACTCCTCTACAATTCCCACTTGAAATTCTTTGCGGGCAAGCTCCGCTCAAAATAGTTGGGACTATTTATGATTTCTAAGGTCCACCCAATTGGTGTTGTTGAATTGGAAGATAATGAAGGGAAGAAATTTGTAGTCAATGGTCAAACGGTGAAGCACTACAATGAGAAAATTTCGATGTTGGCCGAGATGGAGTGTATTAAATTCAAAAATGCTATGTGGTGAAAGAGGAGATCGTACCGTGATGTTAAATTAGGAGCTTGATGGGAGACAAACCGTCTTTGACTCATTTGTATTTTTTTTAATGTTTTTTAGGTTTTTTTACAATAAGTGGTGTGTCTAGAAAATAGGGGAAAACAGAGCTGGAAAATTCAGAGCTGTGTAGGAAATAAAAAAAGAGCAAAAATAGGGGAATTCAGTCTCAGTTACTGCGATCGTGGACAACATACCATGATCGTAGCTCCACGATCACAGACCTATTGACATGATTGCGGAATTAGACTCCTAGACTAACTACTATCTATAGGAGACTTACTTATCCTTTATGCCTCTTAAATTTACTTCAATAAGGGAACTTCAGGCCTTTGAGTTGGGGGTGTGGTGACGCTACCTAGGTTTTCTTAGCTGTGGATGAACTTTTTCCTATGATAGATTGAGTGACGACATTCTTAAGGATAATGTGTCTTGTTTAGGTCTTGATCTATCAATGCAGGGGAATTCGACTACTCGCGGCATCAAGTTCAATGCAAGGGAGATCTGAGTACCTGTGGCATTGATGGTTTGGATCGCATTTACACCCATTAGTAAAGTCTGAATAGCCATATGGCTTGCAATGTGAGACTATAGCTTGGGTTGTTGCCATGACCATAAAATTATGCATGGTGTGGATGCAAAACAAACAACCCCCTCCATCCAAAATTTTTGCAGAATTCGAGGAAATGGACGCGATCAACCTTGAAACCAAACTTTTCCTCTTTTTATGACTCCAAAAAATAACTTAGGAAAAAAAGTTGGTACTCTATTTTTTTCTCGAGTGGGTAGAACAATGAAACCCCCTTTACGAAATTCACATGCCTTGTATGTGAGCTTCTTTGTCTACATCTCATGTGTACTTATATCATGTAGAACTTGCCCCATTAGTCTTTCAAACCTAAATTTTGATTGTGCTTAGTTGGTAAAATGATCATAGGCAATCTTATGATATTAGAAGCCCTCTTTATCCTAAAAGGTCTACCAATACATAGGAGTTACCACTAGTGACCCTCTTTGAGCCTTTGGACTTTTCTTTGGCAAACACATTACAAGTCGTAACCCTTCTATTTTTCCTCTTTTGAAACCTACCCTCCTTGAACTTAATAATAAAATTAGAGTCTAAAAGCCTAAGTTGGGGGTGGTGGAAGTTGAAAAAGGTATAGTTGGGCCATGAAATCATAAGAATGTTCCTACAAGAATAAGCTAATAAAGAAAGATGATTAAAAATGAGAAAAGATCCCACAAAAAAAGGAAAGACATTATTTATGCACAAAAAAAAAAGAGAAAAGAAGGAAAACTGAGAAAAGATAAAGTAGGCAAAATAGTAAGAGAGAAAGTGGACCAATAGAAAAAAGTGAAAAGAGTATGATATAGAAGTTCAAGGAGGGTATAGCCTTATTGTCCTAAGTTGATATCCTACCCGACCCTAAAACTGCATTACAAACTCAAAAATTCCTTTGTGATTCCCAACTAAGTGCGGTCATTGTAGTGGCAATTGAAAATAGGGGCAAACCTATGGCAAGGTACTTGTTAACATGGAGAATTTCTTAAGAGAGAGAGAGTGTTTGCACTTAAAATTCCTTGTTGCATGATTGGTAACTTGGTATGTGAAATTTTCTTTCTTGTGAGGAGGCATGTGAGCTAGTTGAGGTGGGTGATTTGTCATCTTCTAAAAAATTTGACAAGTGGAGTGTAATGTGGTAGAAGTAAAAAAAAATGAGTCATTTCTAGAGTATTAGTAGTTTTCACATAGTAGCTTCCCAAAGTCTATTGTATTTGTTCAATATTCCATTTTATATTGAGGGGTGTAGTTCAAACCATTTCACTCATGTACGAAAAAAATTTTGTGGTAGTAACCAAGTCGAAGTCATCATCACCATTTGGTAATAGAATAAGGGCATATATATAAAATTGTCTCATAGAAAACGGTAGTGTTGCTTGAGGACAACCAAAGTTTTAAGTTGGGGTGTTGATGAGTGGTAAGTTTGCCACTCATTCGCACTAAATCTTCATGCACATTACCATGCTTTAAATGAGTAAATGAGACATAATTGTCATAAGATACACTAATATTCACATCCTGCAGATATACAAGCAATGAGATCGAAAGATGTGGATTGGAGCTAAAATGTTGATCAAAAGAGAGCAGGAAAATACTACTTGTGACTCAGAGCGAAAATTGCCTCAGTTACTACGATCGTAATCTGAGCACCATAATTGCAGTCAACTAAGCAGAGTACAGATATAGCCTAGGGTAAAATGATCACGAACTAAGGAACACGATTGCAGTCAAACATGAAGGTCAATACACCACGATCGCTTGGTCCCAACCACGGCTGGCGCGATCGCAGTCAAAGTTTTACGACTGTGGCCTAGAAGGATAAAAGAGTAAGGGCATTATGGTTAAATCAGAAAATTGATTCAAAATTTCTTTAGAAGATCTAAATACCTTATCCTAGGGTATGGTGGCAAGAAATTAGAGAGGAAGTTAGAGAGAAAACCAAGAACCCTAGAATTTAGGAAAAAGGTTGATTGTTAATAGTTATTGTAATTATTATTCCATAAGGAAGTTGGTAAAAGTGAAGTGTGGAAGTGAAAATTATTTACCTTCTATTATTATAGACACCATAGACGAATTACTTGGTAAAATTCTCCTTCCTTATCTCATAAGTAGTTGATTTCTTTAGTCTTGGGATTACGTTGAACTTAAGTGTATTTGTGTATGGGTGTTGTGTGTTTGCAAGATTTTTAGTCATTGCTTATGGATTCCACTATTTCTTGAGCTTATTAGTTGGAATTTGTGGGTGAAAATTCCAAATCTCCAAATGGATTTTAGTGGAAAAACCCCTAAACTCTAGAAACCCTTCATCATCCTTGATAGAGAGATGAAGGTGAAGTTATGGGAACCCATATCATCCTTGAAAGAGGGCTATAGTGTGACAAGGCAATGGTGGACAATCAAGCCTATGATTTACTATCTTTTTCAATCTTAGACATAAGTGTGATTGTTGTGTAAATCATGTCAAGGGTACCATCCTAGAATAGGGGTGCTAGATTGAGGTTATGGGTGACTAAGAATGACACACTTGTTAGGTCCTTGAAAAAGCCAATGGTTGAAATCATTGTAGTTTTACTGCAAGATTAACTACCATGATCTCCGACCTAGCCTATCCCTTAGTTGACAACTAAAGCTCATGTTAAACTATTATCAACCCTCATGCTCTTACTTTTAGGTAGACATAATACAAAGATTTCCTCCAAACTTTTTTTTAAAATCAAAAGTGATATCTAGTGAGTTGTTAACAAAAGATTGTTACAAACAATTTCAAAACCAATCCCCCCATTTTATTTTAAATGTCGAGTTTGTTCTCATTCTGGGTAACCTTTTAGTAATTAGAGTACCCATAAGACTTGAAATTTATACTTTGCTCCTTTTAGATTCGACCACAACGCGAGTTGGGTTATTGACAATGACTGCCTCACCCCTCAAATGTGGGAGTGATTTGAGCGTTATTACTTTCAAAGATTATAAAGTAAGAGAACTAAAATAAAGAAAAGAATGTAATGTACCTGACCCTGCAGGTATATATAAAAGTGGTCTACTAGCACTATTTGTACACTTGTATTTGATTTCTATTGAGCTCCTATACCATGTGTGGTTACTTTCAGGCTTACATATTCAATACATATTTTTGTACTGACACCCCTTATAAGGGACCTGTATTTCATGTTGTAGGCATAGGTGCTTTAGCTAATACATCTTCTCAGTTTGAGCCCATGATATCTTGTGACTATTGGTGAGCTCTAGATTGATTTGAGGCTTTTTGAGTCCATTTTATATATTTTTGTATTGTATAGAAGTTAAGAGTATGTCGAGGGTTTGTCCCGACCATAACTAAGTGTCTAGGTATCTTTTAGAGGCTTTGTAGACTAATGTAAAGTTAAGCATGATAGTGTCTTATCTTTTAAATGTTATGGCCCCAATGGCCAAGTCTGGTATAAATAGTTTTGGGCTTATTATTTATTTCTCATCAGTGCATTATATCCATGTATGGACAAACCTTGGTTATTATAGTTACATGCATGAGAAGTACAATGTTATGGATTAGTCGGGCCTTCACGACTATGGGTCCCTGTCCTCCCCAATAGGATTTGATGCGTGAAAAAAGTGGTATTATAGTAGGTCATCTTAGGGAGTCTACAAAGGCGTGTCTACATAGAGCCTTGCTTATGGGTGTGTTGTGCACCACATCTATAAACAAGAGGCTATGGGATATTTAAGGGTTGTCTCTTCTTCTTCATATCTTTGATCGTGCAATAAAGCCCAAGTTATAGGTGAAGTCATATTTAACCATTGAATCTATTTTTTTTTCTTATTATAGTAAAGATGCCAATGATAAGAATGAGTAAGAATAAAAGTAAGCAAGTAAACATGGCTGCCGGAAAAAGGACCAACAAGTCACCACCTAGACATGCTAATCAAAGTAAGGCTAAAGCAGAGTTTATATCACAAACCTCTTCTACTCCTCTATCTCCAGAAGAGCTAAGGAGGGGAAGAACAACATCCTTAGAACAACATATTAATTCTACTAAGAATGATCTAAGGAATGCGGTGCAATTTCTAGCTCATATTATTGTTGGAAAAGCTCAAGGAAAAACTATTCCAACCACAAGTTCTAGTAGTGAAGATATGGCAGCTAGCCTACGGATGCAGGATTTTCTTAAGTTAGATCCTTCCACATTCACCAGATCAGATCTTACTGAATACCCATAGGACTTTATTGATCAAATCCAAAGGCCTCTAGATGTCATGCATTTATCGGGTAAAGAGATAATTGAGATAGTAGCATATAGATTCAAAGGGGAGACTATATTTTTGTATGAGGACTGGAAATGATCTAGGGGTATCAATGTACCATCATCTACTTGGAAAGAGTTCAAAAAGGCATTTATTTATCATTACCTTCCATTTGAGATTTTAAAGTCCCGTGCAGATCAGTTCCTGGATCTTCAGTAAGGGAATATGAGTGTGGGGGAGTACAACTTTCGATTTAACTCTTTAGCTAGGTATGCTCCTAATGTAGTAGCTACTATGGATGATAGAGTTCATCAATATGTGGATAGGTTGGATCCATATCTAGTGAGAGATTGTACTATTGCTGCCTTTAACAAAGACATAGATATAGCAAGGATACAAGCTTTTGCACAAAAATAGAGCACCAAAGGCAAAGAAGAAGAATGCAAGAATTAGAAAATGGTATTCTAAGAGGGCCAGATCTACGAGGCAGTTTATGGTATCCCAAAAGAGTTTAGGCCTCAGTTTTCTAATAGACCGTCTAGGCCATCATCTTCTTATTCTACAGCTAGTGCTCTATTGTGGTTTCAAGGGTGCAAAGCCAATCAATTTAGGCAAAAAAGTGAGAGTCAGAGTTCACAAGCAGTGGGGTATCAAGAGAAAAAGAGTATGAGCCAATTAAGGCCTCCTTGGTAGCTATGTAAACTATGTGGAAATATTCATTTAGGTGCATGTCTGTTTGGGATAGATGTTTACTTTTGATGTGATATGCTGAGACATACGATGAGAGAATGCCCACAAAGGGGCATGGGTGGCATAGAATGACCTATTGGATTAGCCGTTCTATCATCACCATCGGTTCCTTCTTTAGGTAGGGGTGTACAGCCAATAGGTCATAGTAGAGGTGTTAAAGGAGCAACTAGTTCCAGTGGGGTTCAAAATCGTACATATGCTCTACTGGATTGACAAAATTTAGAGGCTTCTCTAGATATAATTATAGGTACATTGTCCATCTTTTCACATAATCTATATGAATTAATTGATCCAAGTTCTACATTATCATATTTCACTCCATTGGCTGCTGAAAAGTTCAAAAGAACACTGAATTACTAGCTAAGTTATTTCAAGTGTCTACACCGGTTGGTGAATCTATTATAGCTAGGAAAGTGTATCGAAACTCTATAATAACTATTTACGGTTGTGATACAATGGTTGATCTTATTGAGTTAGAAATGGTAGATTTTGATATTTAATGGGTATGGACTGGTTGGCTTCTTATTATTCCATAGTAGATTGCCAAACTAAGAGGTTGTATTTCTATTTTCCAAGAGAAAAAGTCCTTGAATAGAGGGGTAATATTGGTGCTCCAAGAGGTAAATTTATTTCTTATTTTAAGGCAAAAAGGATGATTTTCAAGGGTTACATATATCATCTAGTTAGATTGAAGGATAGAAATTCAGAGCCACAAACTCTTCAAGATGGTTCATTGATAATGTTATTGGTTATCCAAAACTGAATAGGGTGACTATTAAGAATAAATATCCCCTTCAAAGAATTCATGATTTATTTGATCAGTTACAAGGTGACAAGTATTTCTCAAAGATTGATTTGAGGTCGGGTTACTACTAAGTGAGGGTCAAAGAGAATGATATACCCAAGACAGTTGTTCAAACTCGATATGGTCATTAAGTGTTTCAAGTCATGTCCTTTGGGTTAACTAATGCAGCCGCAGCTTTATGGATTTGATGAATAGGGTTTTCAAGCCATTCTTAAATGTGTTCGTGATAGTGTTTATAAATGATATTCTGGTTTATTCGAGATCAAATAAGGACCATGCCAGTCATTTATGATAGGTGTTATAGATTATTTGTGATCGTAAGTTATATGCTCAATGTGAGTTTTGGTTAAAATCTATGGCATTCTTGGTTCATATTGTATCTAATGAAGGAATAAAGGTTGATACTCATAAGATAGAAGCTGTAAAGAACTGGCCAAGACCTTTAATGCCTATAGAGGTTCATAGTTTCCTTGGGTTGACAGGTTATTATAGGGGGTTTGTTGAAGAGTTTTCTTCAATTTCTGTACCTTTAACAAAGCTAACACATACAGAGTCCAAGTTTTAATGAAATTATGCATGTGAAAGGAGTTTCAAAGATATGATGAATAAGTTGACTTTTATACTTGTATTGGTACTTCCAGAAGGCACAGAAGGGTATGCAGTATATTGTGATGCTTCAAGAATTGGCTTAGGATGTGTGTTGATACAGCATGGTAAAGTAATAGCATATGCCTCAAGACAATTACATCAATATAAGAAAAATTATCCTACACATGATCTTGAGCTAGCAGCAGTTATATTTTCTGTAAAGATATGACGTCATTACTAGTATGGGATTCATGTTGATATATATATTGAACATAAGAGTTTGCAAAATATCTTTAACTAGAAGGACCTAAATTTGAGACAGCGAAGGTTGCTTGAACTATTAGAAGACTATGATGTTGATATCTTGTATAATCCAGGAAAAGGAAATGTGTTAGCTGATGCATTAAGTCGTAAGGCTACGGTGGGCACTTATAGGAAGCCTACGGAATGACAAGGGATGACTAAATATCTACATTAACTAAACAATTTGGGGATTATCCTTCTTGAAACTCCAAATGAGAGGCTTATTGTGCGTAATACGGCAGAATATTTATTAGTAACCAAAGTGAAAGAGAAGCAATATACAGATCCTATTCTATTACAGCTTAAGGAGAATGTAAATATGGTATGACAAAGGCATTTGATCTTACAAAAGAGGTAGTACTTCGGTGCCAAAATAGATTACGTGTGCCTAATATAGATGGACTAAGAAAGAGAAATATGATAGAGGCACATCATTCAAGGTATTCCATCCATCTCGGGTCAACTAAAATGTATCATGATCTGAAAAGATTCTATTAGTTGGATGACATAAAGAAGAACATTGCAAAATTTGTAGACGAATGTCTGAATTGTCAAAGAGTTAAAGTAGAGCACCAATAGCTTGGGGTTTATATGAAATGTATAGATCTTTTAATCTGGAAGTGGGATATGATCAATAAAGATTTCGTCACTAGTTTGCCTCGTACATCTCAAAGGTTCGATTCCATATGGTTAATAGTTGATAGACTTACCAAATTAGCATACTTCCTACTGGTTAGGACCAGTTACACAGTTGAAGAATACACAAAATTGTATATCAAAGAGATAGTTCAGCTACACGGAGAGCCAGTCTCTATTATATCAGATAGGGAAGCTGAATTTACAACAAATTTTTGGAAGATATTTCAGAGAAGTTAGGGAACATAACTGAATTTAAGTATAGCTTTCCACCCTCAAATACATGGACAAGCAGAACGTACCATTAAACACTTAAAAATATGCTATAATATTGTGTATTGGATTTTAAAGGTAGTTGGGATGATCATTTACCTCTCATCGAGTTTTCTTACAACACTAGTTATCATTCAAGTATCAAAATGTCACTAAATGAAGCTTTGTATGAAAGAAAGTGTAAATCACCAATTAGATGGTTTGAAGTGGCTGAACCTTTCTTGTTCAGACCAGATCTTGTTCATCAAGCTATAGAAAAGGTTAAATTAATCCAACAACGGTTGGAGACAACCCAAAGTAGACACAAATCGTATGTAATATTAGAAGAAGGGGGCTAAAGTTTGCTATTAGTGAGTAGGTATTCTTTAAGGTGTCACTAATGAAAGGAGTAATGAGATTTGGTAAGAAAGGAAAACTAATTCCACGTTATATAGCCCCATATAAGATTATTCAAAGATTTTTCCAAGTCACATATGAGTTAGAGCTACCCCAAGAGCTCTCAACAGTCCACCAGTATTTCAAGTCTCAATGCTTTGAAAATGCATTAGAGATCCATCTCATATTACTCCTACTGAAGATGTACAAGTTACGAAAGGTGTCACCTATGAAGAAATACCTATTGCCATTCTAGATCTACAAGTTAAGAAGTTAAGAAATAAGGAAATAGCTTCTGTAAAAGTGCTTTGGAGGAACCAACAAGTAGAAGGGATTACATGGGAAGTTGAAGAGCGATGAAATCCAAGTATCCCCATTTATTCAAATACAAAGAGAAAGTCTAAGATTCTAAATTGGAGAAATAACAAGTAAGTATAATATATAAGAACTATGTGATAACAAGAATAATAAACTTAGGATTGAACATGTTTTAGTTGAACAATTATGCTAACATTTGAGGATGAATGTTCCTAAGAGGGAGAGGATATAACACCATGTATTTTGCATGTTCTGATTCTATTTATACGTAACTTGGTATAGCGTTGTACATAGGTAATGAAGGAGATTTGTTAGGCGAGTGTTGATAGTATAGATGGAGTTCTAGATATTGCCCGTATGTTTTAGTTTGACGCAACTAAGTTAACATTGATACAACTATTTAAACCTGGGATCATAAGCTAGTATTTGAATCTAAAATTTAAATTGACCAAGTGTATACGATTTACAAGTTAGATTAAAAGGGTTATGGATGAAAAATGGATTAAAATATTGAGGTACTTGCTTGACTTAATTAAGCTAGTAGGTGAGTCACCTACTTGACCTATATGGAACAAGTTAATTTACCCAAGGCTATGGATCAGATTTGGTCCTATGTTAATGTACTCATTTGGCGTAACTTAAGTAAAATAAAAGGAAATGAAGAAATGGCCCAACACTTAAATCTCCCAAAGACCCAAGTTAATTGATCCCAAATAAGAACTTAAGAAAGTAGGTGCATCGCCTACTTTAACCTTTTAAGTAGCTTAAACTCTTTAAGCAGGTGCATCACCTACTTGG
>JAPEIP010000004.1:141883400-141932038 GCA_026120095.1 Capsicum chinense
CCTATACACAAATCAGAAGCCAAATAATTTAAAAACCAAGTCCATGTCTCTTTACTTTCCTTTTCTACAATCGCATTTGCAACAGGAAATATATTGTTGTTAGCATCGAGTCCAACGGCGGATAACAGTTGAGTCCCATACATTGGACCTTTCAACCAACACCCATCCACGCCTACTATTTTTATACAACCCTATCTAAAGCCAAGCTTATAGGCAGCAAAACAGATATAGATTCTTTGAAATCTCTGTGGCTTATTGGGGACCTCATTGTCAGTAAGCTTCATGTATATTGTCCTGCCTAAATTTGTTCTATTAATGTCATTGTAATACTACCACATCATTTTGTATTGATCTTTAATATCACTATCAATTAATGAAATCGCTTTTATCTTAGCTCTTTTAGCTTGAGATAAGGTCACATGAGCTCTTAGTTCGACACTTACTTTATCCTAAAATTCTGCCACACTCCAATTTCTATTCGATGCAACTTCTTTGAGGTACTTTTTTACAATGAAAGATGAAGTGATCGTCCTATTTTCATAATGCCACTACTTACAAGTATGTACGAGATCATAAGTTCAAACCTGGAAAGCCTTATCTCTTTGCATTTTTGAAGCCTTGATTTTCCATTTGCACTCTGGATGATGTATGCAAATTGCTTCTGCTCTTAAATTATCATTCCTACACCATTGAATAGACTTTCCATTCTTAATCTCATGAGTTGCTGCAGCATTTTTAAAGTCCATCTTTGTATTAAAGACATTTCGAGACCTAATACTGGGTTATCTCCATCGGTCTTTGGATTGTGTTGAGGAAAGTTTAAACTTTTAGTTTTAGAATCATTATGTAAGCTCTCTATGTCTTCAGAATTACAACAATTCGAATCTCCATATATATCAGCTATCTTTTTCTTTATTTCAACACTAAGGAGCTCGCCATCTTCTAGAATGCTTTGGTTTCTCTTCACATGCGTATCAATTGTAACATCATCTGATAAATCAGCTTCTGAGACACTAAAATTTTCACCCGACGAATTTTCATACAAAATCTATTATTTATCATTTTCTCCCATGTTTGATTGATTTACTGAATCCATTTTGTCCATCTGAAAGTAAGAATCCAAGTGTTCAAAGCATATCTCAAGCACATTGTTCTTTTGGATGATTTTACTAACTGCGTATGCTTCAAAATCTGAAGAGATCAACTTCCATTTATTACCAGATTTTCTATACCGATGCTAAAAGGTTATCGAATCATTTGCATAACCACACAACTCTGCCATCTTCTTGAATTCAACTAGATTCAGTTCTGCCGCATTTACATAATCAATGTAATCCATGTTTCCTCCAACATAATGCTTGCCTGGTGTACGCTTCATAATTCCCCCATGATATATTTTCAACGTCATAAATGAAGACTCGGTTGACAAATCTGAAATTACAAAAAGTGAACTTCAAAAAGTGTTGTTACAGATAAAAAAAATTCAAAATTATTGTTTCTTGCAAATGAACTAACATGATTAAGCTAACCATATTGAAAACTAGCAAACTAAATTGCCCTACCTAGATTCCAAGAAAATCAACAAATTTTGAGACATTATTTAACCAAAATGAGCAAATGAAATATTCTGCTATATTTGCTCAAAATCAAGGCAAGAAACAGTATGTGCTCTATGCTGAACAATTTATTATCAATTTGAAAAAATAAAATAATCTCACCATAGAAAGGAGACGATCGTCTATTACTGTTGCATCTTAGGAAAATTATTACTTCCTCATAATTGGTGCTTCTATAGATTCAATTCGAGTTTCATATGATTTGTTGTTTCAAATTTTCAATTTCAAGTTGGGCGGAGAGTGAAGTTTTTCAGAGGAAAGGAAGACAGAGAAACAGAGTATATATTTTTGGAGGGAAAGAAACCAATCGTATATGGAGGCATATACTTTTGGAGGAAAAGAAACCAATCTTATATGCAGGTGAGGGTTTTTTTTTTTGAAGAAAGGTGATTGGCTGCTGTTAAACAAATTAACGGTGTTAGGGTTATGATTAAAAATGCACAACTTTGCTAAATAAAAGGACTATTAGTGCTATAGTTGAAAGAATATGTATTATTTTGTTTCTAAAGCAAAGATAATGTATGATTTTGTTTCTAAAGCAAAGATAATGTATGATTTTGGGTCTTTACTCTATGAAAATTGCATTGATAGTGAACATACCGATAAGTAGAAAAATTATAAAACAAGATAAGAACATCAGATTTCTACAGCAAGGATCCATAATGAAAAGCTAATAGTAAAACTCGTATCAAGACCACAAACCCAAGCAATATTCTTGTAGTGCAGATAAAGATTAAATAGTGTAAAAATATGACAAAGGAGGAATCCTAGTCTGTCTAGAATAAGTGAAGGATGATGTTTATATAGTATAGCATACTATGAGAAAATAAGGTAAGAAAATATTCCCCATATCACAAAGTTATTGCTCACTATTTAATGCCTAAAAGGAAAGAAAAATATCAATATACACAATCTCCTACTTTCAAATATGGAAAATTAAATCAATAGATTGAAGATGAATCAAAGTTTTACCATAAATAACCAAGTAGAAATATTCCTTGAAATATATTAAAAGGGAAAATAGATATCCTATGAGTATGGGCAACATTACTTCTTACCAAAAAGAATAAACTAAAAAAAATAAAAGAATTAATCATATAAAAATATTCCTTAATCAGATTATTGTAATTATGCAAGAAATCAGATCCACAGTTGCCAAAATAATTACATGTCCTCTTAAGGTAAGAAATCAAAGTTCAAGCCTGCCAAAAAGAATCTATCATACGGATGTTATAATTAATTTCAAATTAGTAGGGTCAATGAGTACACAAATTAAAAATTCAACTTAATTTTTGCACTATCTCAGCAAGAACTACATAACAGCGAAATGAAGCGGGAATCTAGATTTAGGAATTGGGAAAAATCCGTACTCAAGTCGGAAATTAGGATTAGGCTAAAACTCGTATGATTTTGGGATTTTAATATATCAGTCCAAAGATGTAAATTAACATAAATTCATAGGAATTGAGCCAAAATTTATAGGCATGACGCATGAATTTTGAATCTCAAAATTGACTCAGTCAACGAACATAACTAACTTAGACATGTTATGGGTTATGTAAAATCATACCAGAGATGAATTTTCTGTTAAAATATCAAGAGAGGAAACTTAAAATAAATCTTTAGTCCCATGAGAGTTGGAGAGTTCCCTTCGGGACTTAAAATCTCAATTTGAGTCCTGCATTAGCCTTAACGGTCATCACCTCCGGTGAGGCAGCCGCTACAGAAAATTGAGGGGGCAGAAACTAAGGGGGTTTGTCAGCCGATAAAGGCACGGGGTTGTTTCATGAGCCATGGTAGGCTTGAGTTCGTTGGAGAGAGTGAAACTAGTGGAGCAGCGTCGGTGTCTAGAGGAGCTAGAGGCCAACGACAATTTGGTGGGTTTCGCTGTTGTTGTCGTTTATTTGATTGGAGAAGACACAAAGAAGGAAGGAGGAGCGGTGTAAGCCAGGGACGCTTGTTGGGTAGTCCACCGGAGGTAGCTTGACGGTGGTGAGGTGGTTCGACGGTTGAGTTTAGAGAAAGAGGATGAGCAAAGAGAGAGGAAGAAGTGCGACTGAACATTTGGGCAAAGTGATAATGCTTTTAGTGTTTTGGCGTGTATGTAATTAAAAAGGATAGAATTGGGGTATTTAATCACAGCCATCGGATCAACGTTGATCAACAGTTAGGATTAAAGATTACCACATAAGTGAGTTTGGTGAAGATAGGTTCCAAATTGGTATAATGGCTAGAACTGACATCAAATGTATATAAAATGTGGTTAGAAATTAAATAAATTGGAGAAAATCAAATCAAACTAGGTTGCTATTTAATAAATATAATAATAACTTAATAACAATAATAATGAGAATATATAATAAGATGTCTCTATTAAAAATAGACAACATATGTAAAATTAAGATTACGTAAAAATATTTATAAAATTATTGGTAATAAATTTAAAATAAATTAGTTATAAAATTTAATAATAATAATAACAATAATAAAAATAATAATTACAATAATTATAATAGTAGTACTAAAAGCTAAACATTTGTAAATTATGAGTGTGAACATTAAATCATTTTTATAAACATTAACAAAACATAAAAATGTTATATTTAAATTAATAAATTATAAAAAATGATAACAAAAAGTAGTAAAATAATTTGTATATTTTCAAATCATGAACATGTCACGCCAATATCTATTTGATACAAGAAAAATGTGTTAAACAATATTAATATTTTCAATTAATAATTTTGATAAAATAACAGCCTCAAAGGAGTATCGGGAGGTCAAAATTGGGTGTCAACAATGATTCATCTCCAAGCATACTGATGCAAAATTATGTCACAACATAAAATTATAGGTCATAATGGCACTTGTTGTGGAGAACCTTGACAAGTAAGTCTATCACACAAATCGATACACGAATGATAAAAAGACAGAATTACCCCCAAGGTAAGGCTTCAAGAACGAAGTCGTACGATACAAGTATAATAAATGCAGAAAGAAACATAGCAATACAGTCATCACTCTCAAAACTAGGTGTCAATAATATAAGAACATGTCTAGTACAACTCGAATCCAAAAGAAATACATAAGGTATGCAAATACAAGAGAAACTTTATCTGCAAATACAAGAGAAACTTTGTCTGTGAAATGAAAGTAATGACATATTCTATAGAGAAAGGTATTAGAAGACATACAAATGCCTAAAAATCACCAACTACCATAAAAGCTCCAACAATAACTCTAGTTAAGCAACGTGGGGCGCACCCGAACCTGGATCTGCACCAAAAGGGTACAGTAGAAGTGAATACACTCCACTTGTACTCAGTAGGTATCATAGGATGACCGGGTAAAGTAGAAAATAAAGTACTCAAAATACACACTAAGGGCACTTCAATTGTTTTCAGAAAATGTCCCACAATGGTAGCCTACATTGCTTGCACTAATATTTCTAATATATACAAAAAATACAACAATAGAACAAGTATAACACAACTATACATTATTTTACATGCAAGTATAAATAGAGAAGAATGTTCATATACAAGATGGTCAAGTATAAGTAAAAGGATATTGAGAAAGTAGACATATAACAAGTCAATGTATAAATTCAATCACAATGTCAACATAATAAAGCAAATGCAATGTATAAGATGATAATGCTCATGACGGTGATGATGTGATGATAATAATGATGCACGAGGTTGCACACAACCTTGAGATTGACACACAACCTTGAGTTTGTCACACAGCCTTAAGATTGGCACACAACGTTGAGGTTGACACACAACCTTGAGCAATATTCAGTATTTTCAATGTTTACAATATTTTCAGTAATTATAGTATTTCCAGTGTTTTCAATATTTCTAGTATTTCTAGTGTTTTCAAAGCACATACATAATATAACACACAAATCAAGTACACATACGACAACAAGTAAATATAAAGAAATAAAACAAACAAATGAAACGATTCATATGATGACATGAGAATGATGATGCAAAGTTCACAACCATTCAAAATGAGTAATTCCACAACCAATCCACATGATGTATTTCCAAAACCAATCCATATGAAGTATTTCCACAATCAACCATAATGTTACAATTCCACAACCACGTGAGCCAATATAAACTAACTCTTTTCCCTATCCAATCAAACATAATGTTACAATTCCACAACCACGTGAGCCAATATAAACTAACTCTTTTCCCTATCCACAAATTTTTCACATGATTCACATGCCCACAAAGTATGATTATATCACAATATGCTAAAGGCACTACAATAGAAATTCCTAACAACACAATACAATTATTCTTATGTATTCAAAGTTATCAAATCATTACATAATACCCCACATGGTCGCATATATCACATTATATCTCAGATTCAATAATTACAACACATTTAGGCCTCCATACGGGCACAACATATAGATAGACATATTTCATGATTAATTCCCACCCTTAACATAAATTTTGGCATACAAATTAACTACCCAACACAGTCTGAAGAGTTAAGCAATAAACTACCTCAAAGGCTGAAACCGATCCGCAACACTTCAACCACAAAGCTCTACTTCTTACAAATGGTCCCGAAATCAACTAAAACTAATACATATCAAATCTATACATCAAAATAAAGCTAACGACACCAATATTGACTATTTTTGGTTAGGGATAAAAATGGACCCCTGAAATGGATTTTCCAAAAAAAGAGCAAAATCATAACTTTACGTCAAAAATGTGTTCTCTAAATTTTTTGGAATCTACAGCTGAAAATTCACATCAAATCAAGTAAAAAATGAGGTTCAAATAGAAGAAAAACTATTTTTAAGCTTCACCGAATAAAATCTTTGAAATTAGTGTTAAAATCAAGAATCAAAGTTTTTTAAAGGTTAAATTGATGAAAAACTAGTAATTAAAAGATTAAAATATTATTCAAGTGAAAAGGAATGAAATTGGGATTTAAAATCATGCCCTAAGATTTTTGGGTTTTGAGAAATTCATCAAGAATTAAAGTAAAAAATGATGAAATCTCACCTTAAATCCATAAGAGAATCAAGAAATTGATGTTAATCTAGCTTTCCAAGAACCCACAAGATTCACTTTTAAGCTCTCACTATTTAAGGTTTAACCCTCAAGAGGCAAGGTGAAAGAATAGGCAAAATGGGACATAAAGAGGGTATTGTGGTTGTTTTTTTACTACACCAGATCTGAAAAAAAACAGATTATTTTTTTCAAGTCCAACCTGGACTTCCACTGGGTGTTTAGAATTCGTTCGGAGTCTGATATACGTAAACTAACTATGAAACCACACTAAATTCGATGCTCCGAACACAATGGTGATAGCACAATTTCAGAAAAATATCATTTTCATAAAGTTGACCTCCAAAATCTAAAATCGTATTTTTCTAAACCAAAGGTTGAAATAAGATTTAAAAGCCGTAAAATCACACCAAATAAGATACCACCCTAAAATTGGAGTTACGAATGTGTTGGAAAAGTTGGATTTTCCATCCGAGGTTGTTTAGACCATATATGGGTCCCATACGCCATATTTTTAATTTTCCAACTTTTTGACCAACCGGTCAAAATAAGCTTGGGTGCATTAGAACCTGAACTAAAAGGTCTACCTAGCCTAAAATTGATATTCTGGAGCTGTTGAAACAGTCCGTTCAACCATCCTTTGCACGAATCAAAAGATATCCATATAAATCCAAAATAAGGCTCTCGAAACTACCAAAAATCACAATATCACACAAAAAATACCAAAATACATCAAAAACTATGCCAATCACCCCCATACTCCAAAAAAACCACAATGCAACTATGTGGAGGGGTAAAATAGTTAAATCATACAAAATCACAAATTTCACATATTTCATCAAATTTTTAGTGCGTTAATCATCCACCACTAAAAATCTAGTTTGTCCTCGAACTAAGGCAAAGAAATACCTGAATCAACGAAGAGTTAGGGATAGGAACTATGCATATCAGACTTGACCTCCCAAGTACCCTCACCTACAGGTCGATATCACCACTGAACCTTAACCTCAAGGATAACTCTAGAGTGAAACCACTTAACATCCCTAGCCAAACTAGAGACCGACTTCTCAATAAATGATAACCGCTCATCTAACTAAATCAACTCCCAACGAATGGCATGAGACTTATCAGGAATATAGAAGCAAAGCATAAGAACATAAAAAGATGGATGAACAACCGATAAATTTGTGGGCAAAGCTAACTCATAGGCCACATCACCAATAGCTCAAAAAATCTCAAGAGGACCAACATACATAAGGCTAAGCTTGACCCGCTTCCCAAACCTTATCACACCTTTCATGGGTGAAACTTAAAGAAAAACATGATCGCCAACACTAAATCTCAAGGTACAAAGTCTATCAGTATAACACTTCTGTCTGCTCTGAGCCGCTCGAAGTCTATCCTAAATAATCTGAACCCTATCCAAGGACTCATGAAGAAAGTTTGTACCATGAGGTTTAACCTCAGTAAAATCAAACCAACAAAATGGAGAGCGATAACGCCTAACATAAAACACCTTAAAAAGAGCTGTATTGATACTGGAATGGTAGTTGTTATTATAAGCAAACTCTGTTTAAACCACATGCTGCTCCTACTGACCACCAAAATCCATCACACACGTACGGAGCATATCCTTTAAAACCTGGATAGTCCTCTCTAACTGACCATCAGTCTGGGGGTGAAATATTATGCTAAGATTAACTCTAGTGCCGAAATCATCCTAAAAAGTCATCCAAAAATGAGATATGAATACCGAACTATGATCTAAAATGATAGACACTGGCACCAGATGCACAATCTCATGAATGTACATACAAGCCAACCTCTTGGCACTGAAGGAAACCTGAACAAGAAGGAAATATGTCGACTTGGTCAATCTATCCACGATGACCCAAGTGATATCAAAACCATGCGAAGAGTTAGACAAACCCATCACGAAGTCCATAGTGATTCATTCCTATTTCCACTTAGGAATAGGTAACCTCTGAAGAAATCCACCTGGTCTTATATAATTGGCCTTCACTGCTGGCAATAAAGGCAATGAGCTACAAAATTCAGCACATCCTTTTTCATACCACCCTATCAGTAATGCTTCCTCCAGTCACGATACATCTTAGTCACTCCTGGATGGATAAAATACCTAAAATAATGGGCCTCTTGCAAAATTAATCTAATCCAATCACCTACTCTCGACATACAAACTTGACCACCAATCCTTAAAAAACCATTCGACTTAAGTGAGGCTTTCTTAGCCTCGCCACTTAACACCTTATCTCAAATCAACCTTAAACATGCATCATCAAATTGATGAGATTGAATCGTCTCCATTAAGAAAAACCTAATTTCTGCAAAGTCCAAAACATACCTAGGGGTAAAAATATAAATCCTAACAATCTGGTTAGCTAGGGACTGAATTTTTAATGCCAAAGGCCTCTACTAGGTCAAAAGATGTGCAAAGCTACCCATATTAGTCGACTTCTGGCTCAAGGCATCTATAATCATGTTAGCCTTGTCCAAATGGTAGAGAATAATCAAGTCATAGTCCTTAAGCAACTTAAGCCAATGATGCTGCCTCATATTCAGATCATACTGGGTGAATAAGTACTGAAGGTTACGATGATCTGAGAAAATCTCACAACAGACTCCTTACAAGTAGTGCCTCCACAACTTCAAACCAAACAAAACTATATATAACTTAAAATCATGGGTAGGATAATTCCTCCCATGGGGATTCAACTGATGGGAAGTATACATAATCACTTTACCCTCCTATATCAACACAGAGCCTAACCCACCACTCGAAGCATCACAAAAGATGTTAAAACACACGCCCTCCTTGGGTAAGGTTAATTTAAGAGTTGAAGTCAACAAATCCTTGATCTTTAGAAAGCTTGCCTCATAAGTATCATACCACTGAAAAGAAATATTCTTCTGAGTAAACTTGGTCAACAGAGCTACAATTGATGAAAAAACATCAAGAAAATCAAATAATAACTAGCCAAACAAATAAAGCTCTGAATCTTGGTGGGCGAAGTAGGTCTATCTCAATCACGAACTGCTGCAACCTTGGTTGGATCAACCATAATAACTTTCTGAGTCACCACATGACTAAGAAAGAAAGAAACTCTAACCAAAACTCATACTTAGAGAACTTAACATACAATTTCTCATCCTTCTAAAGCATAATCTGCAAATGCTCCTTATGCTCAACATCACTTTTGGAATAAACTAAGATATCATCTAGAAATACAATAATAAAAGAGCTGAGATACGGTCAAAATACTCGATTCATCAACTCTATGAACACGGTAGGGGCATTGGTCAACCCAAGAGACATGACCAAGAACTCATAATGACCATATCAAGTCAGAAAAGCTATCTTTGAAATATCTAAAGCTCTAATCCTAAATTAATGATAATCAAATCTCAAATTAATTTTTGAAAACACTACATCACCCTAAAGATGATCAAATAAATCATCAATACGAGGAAGAGGATGCTTATTCCACCTTATTCAACTATCAATAATCAATACACATATGTATAAACATATTTTTCTTCTTTATAAACAAGACAAGTAAACCCTAAAGTGCTATACTAGCTAGGATAAATCCCTTATCCAAAAACTCCTACAACTAATCCTTCAATTCTTTCTACTTGGCTGGGGCCATCCTATAAGGTAGAACAGAAATGGGATTGGTGCTTGGCTCAACATCAATAGAAAAGTCATTATCATGATGGGCTTGGTGCCCAACTCAACATCAACAAAAATGCTCCTTATGGTCAACCTCACTCTTGGAATAAATCAAGATATCACCTAGAATACAATAATAAAGGAGCTGAGATATGGTCGAAACACCCGATTTAACAACTCCATGAATGTGAAAGGGCATTGGTCAATCCAAAAGACATAACCAAGAACTCATAATGAACATATCAAGTCTAAAAAGCTCTCTTTGGAATATCCAAAGCTCTAATCCTAAATTGGTGATAACGACTCTCAAATCAATCTTTAAAAACACTACAACACCCTGAAGATGATCAAATAAATCACTAATATAAGGAAGAGGATACTTATTCCACCTTGACTAACTATCGATATTCAATAGACATATGCATAGACACATTCTTCTCCTTTACAAACAAAATAGGCTCACCCCAAGGTGTACACTAGGTTAGATAAATCCCTTATCCAACAACTCTTGTAATTAATCCATTAATTCCTTCAACTCGTTTGAGGCCATCCTATAAGGTAGAATGAAATAGTCTTGGTGCCCGACTTAATAGTAAAGTTAATATCAAGATCCAGAGGCATAACAGGAAAATTCATATGGAATACATCCCCAAAATTATAGACAACACAAATAGAATCTAAAAAATGAGGTAAAATAACACTAGTATCACGAATATGAGCCAAATAAGATAAAAATCTCCTCTCAACCAATCTATGATCCTGAACATAAGATATGATCCTTTTAGGATCCAAATAAAAGGGACACTTCCAAGCTGTCCTTGGCACACCAAGTAGAGCTAAAGTCAGAGTCTTAACAAAATAATCTAAGACAACATGATAAGGAACCAACCAATCCATACCTAAAATAGCATCACAATCAACCTTATCTAACACAATCAAATCCACCCAAGTCTTACGACCATAAAAGGTCACAACACAAGATCGGTACACCCGATCCACCACTAAAAATCTCCTACAAGGATAGATATATGAATAGGGATGGCAAGAGGCTCACTAATAGAATCAGAACTCAAAGTAAAATATGTAGACATATAGGAAAAGGTCTATCCAAGGTCAAATAACATAGATGTAGATCTGTAATAAATATGGATGATACCTATGATAATAGAACTAGAAGCCTCTGCCTCAGGCCTGGCAGGTGTAGCATAGCACTAACCACGACCACTAACAGGCTGAGTAGCCCCACAGCCACCACCACGAGCTCCACCACCTTTAGCTATTACTATTCTGGTCGTACCCCTACCTCTCACTACTAAAATAAGAGTAGCCCTAATCACATGATGAGGACAATCTTTGGACAAATGTCAAACCTTATGAAATACATAATAAGTCCTATGAAAAACCACAATAGAAGAAGGCACCACTAGGCATAAATTTCACCCTACACTGTTAATCCTGATGATCTAACACCTGAGCTCTATAAGGCTGCTTACACTAGCCTACCCTGATAACCATAAAAAATCCTAAAATCTCTATCACGAGAAGCATAACCTTCAAACTCAACAAAATAGCACACCTTCTTAGCACCACCCTGAGATGATCTAAGAATAACCTCTATCATTTTCACATGATTCATAATGCTCTAAAAAGATTCTCCAAATTTAACCATCTGAGAAATAATTAATATGAGGCTTAGGAGAGAGTCCCTTAGCACTCTTCCTAGATAGAGCTGATCGATGGGCCCATCCACTCCCTTGATTCCATCGATGACTCGAGGCTCACACTTTAAGGTTCTGAAGAAAAGGTTGATAAAAATACCCATATTGATTTCTATTGACTGGGCATTACCATTAGAGTTAATGTATGATACCAGTATGGTTTTAGGGGTGGTGTTGGGGCATTAAAAAGACAAGGTATTTTACTCTCCTATGTAAGTAAAGTTGAATTAAGAAACCCATGTAAATTACACAGTTACAGACAAGGAGATGTTAATGCTCGTTTTAACATTCGATAAATCTAGATCTTATTTGGTGGGTACCAAGGTAATCATTCATACAAACCATGTAGCCATCTGGTATTTTTTTAACAAAAAAGATGTAAAGCCACAATTAATCAGGTAGATACTCTTACTTCAATAATTTGATCTAGAAGTTCATGATAGAAAGGGAGCTAAAAATCAAAAGAAAGATAATTATTCAAGGCTTAAAAGTCATGATTACATTGTTGATGATACACTTTGCATCTGAGAAGAGTTTACAGATGAGTATTATTGGCACTAGATGTGTTTGAGATTCCTTGATATGCATATATTGTGAATTTTGTAGTAAGTTACCCTTCTGAAGCTACCAGTCAATAGAGAAAGAAGTTGTTACATGATTCTCATACATATGTATTGGATAAACCTATCTCTATACACTAGGTGCTGATGGGATTGTGTACAAATGTATTTACAAAGTTGAATCTAAGCAAGTGTTGCAAAATTATCATTCATATTCTTATGAAGGACATCATGGGGGTGAGCAAAAAGCTAGAAAAGTGTTATAGTCAGGCTTCTTTTAGCCAACATTGTTCAAAGATGCGGTTTCTTTTGTAAAGCGATATAACTAATGTCAAAGGTTGGGCACAATATCACGGGGCCATAAGATACCCCTAAACAATATTCTAGAGGTTAAGCTATTTGATATTTGGGGTATAGATTTTATGGGGACCTCTCCCCCATCGTATGGCAATTTGTACATCCTGGTGGCTATTGATTACATGTCTAAATGGGTTGAAGTTGTTTCCCTCCCAACAAATAATGCGAGAGTAGTTATATAGTTTGTTAAGACATATATTTTCTATTATTTTGCACACCTAGAGCAATTATTAGTTATGGAGATACGCACTTTGTTAACAGTTGGTCTAAAAACTTATTGGTTAAATATGGTGTTAGGCATAAAGTGGACACAATGTATCACCCGTAGACTAGTGTCAAAGTATAGGTGTCTAATCGAGAGATTAAGCATATTATAAAGAAGATGGTAAATAGACAGCATACGGATTGGTCAGAGAAGCCGGATGATGCACTATGGGTATATAGGATAGCTTATAAGATACCCATTGGGAACTCTCCTTATCGCTTGGTTTATGGCAAGGATTGTGACTTACCTTTGGATCTTAAGCATCAAGCTTATTGGGATTAAAAAATTTGAATCTTGATATAAAGGCTACTATAGAGAAGAGATTTTTATAACTAAATAACATTGATGAATTTAGGTTGCATGCTTAAGACAGTGTGAGATTATATAAAGAAAGGATAAAAAGATGACATGATAAGCATATTGTGACTCAAACTTTTGAGTCGGGAGAACTTGTGCTATTATTCAATGCTAAGTTAAATTTATTTACAGGTAAGCTGGGCTCCAAGTGGTCTGGACCATTTGAATTAGTGTGAATGACTTCTCATGAAGCTGTTGAACTATGGACCAAGGACAAAAATGAAAAATTCATGAAGAATGGATTAAGAGTGAAGCATTATTGGGTAGATCATGGGGATCAACACAACATGTCCATCAGCGTTGCAGATGAATGAAGTTGATTTAGGTCCTACCACGATGTTAACTAAGGTGCTATGTGAGAGGCAACCCATGAATGTATTGTAATAGTGTATTTTATTTCTTAGTCATTACAAGAAAAAGAAAAAATAGAAAAAAAATGAAAAATAAAAAATGAGTTGGGTTGTTCCATGACCAAAACTAAGGCGTTGAGTGGGAGGTAACCCACTTTTTCTTACATTATTTTGTTGTTTTTATTTAGTGTATAGGAATGAGATACTTGGTGGCATGGGGGAAAATGAGAATTAAGTGAGACTTTGTCGAAGAAAATCTTTTGGGTAAGTAAAATATGCACTACAGAGAGGTACAAGGTGAAAAAGAAAGGGGAATGAAATGCCCCCCCAAAAGGCAAAAACATTTATGCCAAGAATGTGAATTCAAGTAGCTGGGCGCAATAAAACCGCTACTAGAGGCCCATTTTTGTGGAATAGAAGGGGGACGCAGAGGATAGCCCATGCACTAAACCCTGTGAGATGGAGTCTTCTACGCACGCTAAGCCCCACGATGCAGACCCGACTCTCATCTGAGCTAAAATCTCAAAATCAGTCTCCTTTACTCCCCTTCCTTTTAAGTACCCCTTTATTTCCCAATTTTCTGCTCCCATCGTAACCCTAGCCACGCCACCCTTCATTCCCCAAGTTAAATACTCTCTTTTATTTTTTTTTATTTTTAATCAAACAACAAGAAGCCCTTCACTCATTTTCTTCAAGACAACTAAGGTAAGTTCTCATATTCTAATTCCCTTGATTTATTTGAGTGCAAAAAGTGAATTAATTTTTGGCATAATTAAAGCTTACAATTGCTTTGCTTGATACTTACTGAGATATTTTGAGTTTATAGAAAATGTTTGTGCTATAAATTTTTATGATGCTACACATGCTTTGCTTGTTCCATTATTGTGGAAATAGATTAATGACATGAGTTGTTAGTGGAATATAATACTTGTGGATAGCTTGCATGATTGAAAAATATGTAGTGAAGGTGTGTGTTTAGTAGTGGCACTTAATTTAGCATATGGGGTGTACATTGTTGACAATAGGAGTCTAAGTACCTTGGGTTTGTTAAGTTACACTCTCATGAGAGATATTATGTGTGGGGTGGTTTGTATATCTCCACACACTTAGTACTTGCTACAAATAGTGATATGTGTGCCATTGGTTTGAATTTATTCTTGAAATTGTGAATGTACTGGGGTAAATGTGTTATGTTGGGATTATATATGAGTACATATTGGGGTAGTCCTATTGAAATAATGAAATATGTACTCTTAAAGTTGTTTTGATAAAGTGATTTGGATTATCAATGCCATAAAATTCAATGATGGTTTGAATTAATGATTGTTTGATATCTGATATGTTGTGCTTATGTGAAATGTATATTGAATAGGGGAATCCAAAGTACCTTAGTTCTCATACTTACGCACCTGTGCTAGTAACTAAGTGTGGGGTGTCTTCAACACTTTCTCATATTTAGTGTTTGCTTGTTCAAAATAGGTGCATTGTTTGGTGTGTTTGCTGAATGTTGTGATTAACTAATGATATATGTACTCATCAGCAAAAAGGTAAGACCTTGGTTGGACCTTCTGAGCCGGCATGCAAAAGGAATAAAAAAACTGGTCATATGCCCTGACCTTACTCTATCCCACATGGGCATGCTAGGAGGTACAAAACTAGATCAGTTTTAGAGGCCAAAGAGATATGGTATGCAAAGCACAATGAGTCTAAGTATTCTGCAAATTAATTCATTGATTGAGCCAGCTTATTGAGAGAGTTCCCTATCATGGTGCGCGACATAGAGGAGATATAAATGAATTTCTTGTTTGAGAAGCCCCATGAGTGCAAGTTGAGCCCTATTAGGGAGTTTTACGCAAGTTGGGACCCACGAGAGAGGCACTCAGAGGTCAAGATATGAGTCTAGGTGGTCACTTTTATTTCTCATTCTTTGAATATCCTTCTAGTTACACCTGAGGTAGATTCTGAGCCTCTGAAGCAGATGAACATCGAATTGCCTTATGCACACATTCACATCTATTATACGGGAACCACTCTATAGTTAGGTGGATACATCATAAAGATAGTGGCATTCACCTTATATTCCCCTGCAGTCAGATAAACAGGGAGGCCCGCATGTGGGCAAGATTATATACACATGTCTCATATTGGATAAAGGTGACACATGATAGGGTATGTCTTATTTATGACTTTATACATGTGGGAATAGATTATTTACACATGTCTCATAAATGGGACACATTGGACTGAGGTGACATGTGATATGGTGTGTTTTATTTATGTGTTTATGCATGATGATATTGATGTGAATATAGGTGATATCATCTTTTTGGCTATAATGAAGGTGAGGTTCCATATGGGGTGTAGGTATAGCTTTGGTAGCTTACTAATGTAGTTTCTAAGGGATCTTGTTATAGAGGAGGAGGATCTTGATTATAGGTCGGTAGCGGAAACTCCATCGATAGATATACCCCATACTAAGGGGGTCACTAGGACTCATGGTCCAATATTGTTTATTCCCTAGTATCAAGGTTAGAATAACAAGATCATAATCCCGAATGTATGGGCTCCAGCTACTGCAGTTGAGGATAGAGGGATGCCTAGCGACATAATAGGAGATTTATGCCATTAAGCTTGACTATCATCTTGTCCTTCATGCTAGGACCATGCTGTAAATTATCCCAGACTTTATATAGTTAGTTGATGATGATGTTCCTACTGATGAGGAGCATTGGTTGTGTGATTCTAATTTGGATTCAGATGAGGAGAATGATACCGATGAGCCAGACTTAGGAGCTGAGGCCTATGGTCCAGATTTTGATAATTACATGGATGAGATGTGACCATGTATTTTCCCCTCACCTTATACTTGGTTTACTTTGTAAGCACTGGGACACTGTTTCGTTCTAAGTGTGGGGTGGTGATATCTCATTCCTAGTACTTTTATTATTCTATTTTGTTAGATATTTTAATTTGTTGGATGTTTTTCTTTTTGTGTGTTGGATTCATTCATTCTAGCTATTTGGAACTATACGGTCTGTAATAGTTAGTATTGATGATATTTACTTAGTAGTAGTTTGCTTATTAGCTGTGTTGCTTAGTAGTTACGTTTTTTTAAAAGTAGGAATAAAATTTTTGTTTTTTTGCCCTCAAGGAAATTCTTAATAAGTCATCAAAGTTAGGTTCCCTCCCCTATGATGGATGGATGACGACCATCTTAAGGGAAGCTAGTCATAGGAAATTAGAAGTTATAAGAACCTAATCACAACTTTAAGGAGAAATGCTTTGTGTTGGGCCATGTGGTTGCTTGACCTGGAATATACTTGTTTTGAAATTGAAGCATGTCATAAATTAAAATGGGAGCTAGCATAGACAGTTAATCTCTATAGGTGTACATTTTTTATTTGTTTCCTTAAATTTAAATTTGATAAGTGCGAGATTGGAAACCAATAGGGATCCAACTTGAGTTTAGCATGCACCAAGAGTGAGAGAGGTGTTTAGTTATTCTACATGCATCGTGATATCGAGAATTTGCTTGGTGTGTGTGTTTACAAAGTGAAATGAAGGATGTTTGTCTGGTTTAGAAAATGATGTAGGCATTTTTGTTAGTAGCCAAAATTTTAGACCTCGTTTACCTACCCTTGTGCATATTCCTATTTAGCCCTATTGAAGATTAATTTCTTGTAGCCTCATAAGTAGCCTAGTCCCCTTTTGTTCTTTAACCGTAATTTGATCCAGAAAACACTCCTAAGCGCTTTAGTTGAAATTATTAGAGTTAAGGAGTAGAAATTTGAATAAGGATTATGGTGAAATTAAAGCCCTTTTGGGGGTCTATCGAAAAAAATCTTTCTACTTCTTTGGAGGTAGCGGTATGGACTACATACATTCTATCCTCCCCAAACCCTGCTACGTGGGAATACACTGGGTTTGTTGTTGCTGTGAAATTGAAGCCCTTAAGAGATTGCTATTGAGATAGGAAGTTGATATCTGTGGTGGTTGAGAGTATGAAATAAAGAAAAGAAAAAGAAGAAAAAATATTGATAGAAAAAAACTGGTGAATAAATGACACTCCCACCATAGTGTGTGGAACAAGTTTAAAAAGATAGGGCTAAAGCAAAGGAATAAGGGAAGGGTGTGAGGAAAGAATTTGATTTTTAATTTGATAATTTAAATATTTATGTGATGTACTAAAGCGCTTAGGGAGACTAGCCACTATTTCTCAAATAGTTCCTACCCATCCCTTAGCCTACATTACAACTATTAAAGACCTAGTTGATCCTTCATCCTAATATTTGAATATTAGTGGCGTAGTACACCAAGGGCAAGCTTATGGTTCATTGTCTATTATGTATGAACTCTTTGCTGAGAATGAGCGATTTTTTATATTCCCATTCCATTGTATATTGTAAGATTGTGGAGTGAATTTGGGGAACTTT
Source organism: Capsicum chinense (assembly GCA_026120095.1). NCBI lineage: Eukaryota > Viridiplantae > Streptophyta > Magnoliopsida > Solanales > Solanaceae > Capsicum > Capsicum chinense. The sequence goes on from JAPEIP010000004.1 coordinate 141,901,799, forward strand.
CTTTTCGTGAGGGTACATGTGGATTATAGTTAGGTTACTTATAATGTTCTTAATTGAGTTTGCCTGCAAATTGGAAGTTCACTTCTGAGGTAAGGATATTTGAAGAGAATAATCCCATGTTTATAGAAGTGAATTGACATGTTTTAGCTAAAAGTCATTGTTTGGTTTATGAATACCCAACACAAGTTTTTTTCCTTGGTTGTGATGCTAAGCTTAATTAAGTATAGTGTTGCTCAAAGTTGTTCGAGGAAGAACAAGGTTCTAAGTGTGGGGTAGTGATCTTGGGTGTATTCACATGTCCAAGCACCAATATTCACCCATAATAGGACTTGTTCTATGAGCTAAAATATGTTATTCTTATTGTGTTTGATGTGTAATTGCATGTTTTGGAAAATGGAAATGATTAGTGATGTAGGGTGGATTTTTCATGGAATTGGGCGTAATTGTATGCATGATGGGAAATGAGTGATGATTGATTCTTTGGAATTGACTATATGGATTTGAGAATAGGTGGATTGAGCAAGAAAAACATGCATTTGAAGGTGGAATAAAGTAAAGAAACAATTATATAAGAAGGAGTGTACTTTAGTGTATTTATGGAATAGTAGGAAATTCCAATGAGGGTCCAAGATTGGCCCATGGCGCGGACCCCATTCCAGTGGATTGACCTACGTACCGCGCACCTTGCTCTCTTGGATTGACCCATGCAGCACGGAGGTGGCTCCCCACTAGGCTAAATTTGTCCTACTATAAATTGAACAGTTAAAACAGAATTGAGACTACTTTGAAAATGTACAACAGAGGCAAAAACACTCTCAATGCTTCTCTTGCGGTTCTTTGAACTAGATTATTCCAAGTTTACTTTTTGCTATGTTTAATTATTCGTTTTTTATGTTGAATTCAAACATGAGTGGCTAAACACCCTTGTTCTGGGGTTGAGGCCGTAAAAATGATTGGACTTTGATATTCCTTATCATAGTTTATTGTTGAATTATCATATTGGTTATGCTTAATCTTTTGTGCTTACTATTTTGATGATTGGCCACCATTAAAATACACCTATATTCCTTTGTGAATCCGAGAGGAGAATTATAGGTTGAACGAAGAGTTTAAGGAGCAAGATTTTTATTCTTTTATAAAATAACATATTTGAATTAGAGTCTAGGATAGAGACGTACCTAGAAGCCTTGTTTGGTTCACTTGAATGATGATAGCTTAATGCATCTAATTGGATTATTGCATCCTTGCTCAATGATGTAGTTGTAATGTCCAGTTAGGTACAAGAATATAGGATAGAGAGACCATGATCATACTCTAAACCGTACTAATCAATAGCCCGATAATCAACTAAACTATGATAAGAATGAAGATTTGCAAGAATATTGAAAGTATCTCAACCCTGAAATTATCACTAGTATTGTTCACATCCCTACTTACATTACTATTGTCGCATATTGCTACTTCTTTATTAATTATATTCTTACTTGAAACTTCATAATCACTTTGGTACTTTGAAACACTTAATACATTATTGTCAAAAACTAAAGTTTGTTGAGTTTCTAGTTACATTGTCTTTATGGGTACGATATCCGACTATTTTAGTCACTATATTACTTGTACGATTGAGTGTACTTGTGTGTGAATTAGACCGCAACACATCAGATCAAGTTGAGACTTGAAGTGTTAGAAAGCTAATTTCGTGGCCTATTTTTAAAGAGGTTTAGAGATTGAAAATTTTGGGGTATTACAATATCCCCCCTTGGATAATTCATCTTTGAATGAAACTAATTGAGTTGGGACACTAAGAAGATTGAGATCATGCAGAAACATTTAGAAGCTGAATCATGACTAAATATATAAAATCTAAAACGTGATTCATGGATTAAACTAATCTTATAAATACAGGATATGCCATCAGGATTATTAGATAGCTGAGATAGAAAACAAGAGAATTGATCTAAAGAACAATTACCTTAAGATGAATCTAAATTCATAGAAAAGAAATAAAGAGTCTTGGATCGCATATCAGCTTTCGCTACCCATGTAGCTCCCCAACGAACTGATTTCTCCATTTAATCTTAACTAAGGCAACTTCTTTATTCCTTAATATATGAATCTGATGGTAAATAATCTCAACTGGGATTTCATTATAGGAGAGGCTATCTTTCATGCCCACACTCTCTAACGGAATGACTGAAGCTGGATCACCAATGTAATTCTTTAGCATAGGAACATGAAACACCCGGGTGCACCGATGCTAACCCTGTAGGAAACTCTAACTCCTAGTCTACCTTCCCCAAACAACTTAAAATCTTATATGGGCCAATATAGCGGGGACTGATATTCGCTTTCTTACCAAACCTCTTCACTCCTTTCATGGATGAAATTTTTAAATACACTAACATCAAATTCAAGTTCTCTTTTCCTCATATCTGCATAGGATTTTTGATGGCTCTGGGCTGTCTTCATCCTTTCATGAATTAGTTAAACCTTTTCCATTACCTCAAATACTGAATCTAGCCCTATCAAAGAAGCTTCACCAACTTTAAACCAACCAATAGGAGATATACATCTCCTACCATAGAGAGCTTCAAATAGATCCATTTAGATACTGGAGTGATAGCTGTTATTGTACACAAACTCAATCATTGGTAAGTAATCATCCCAACTAACATTGAAATCAATAACACAAACCCTCAATATATTCTCTATGGTTTGAATGGTTATCTCTGCCTGACCATCTGTCTGCGAGTGAAAAATTGTACTTAGATGAACTTGAGTACCAAGAGCTTTATGAAAAACCTTCAAAAAATGAGAGTTAAATTGCGTACCTATATCTGAAATGATGGTCAAAGGAACCCCATGTAATTTCACCAACTCCCTGAGATAGAGTCTTCCATAATCCTCGATTTAATATAAAGTGTGGACTGGTAAGAAATAGGTTAACTTGGTTATTCTATCCACAATAACCCAAATCGAATCATGTTAATAACATGTATGAGATAACCCCATGAAAAATTACATATTCACCACTTCCACATCTAAGTGGGGATGATGAACTCCTAAAGTATACCACTAGGTCTCTGATGTTCAACCTTAACCTGCTAATAATTCAGATACCTAGCCACGAATTTGGCAATATCCTTCTTCATACCATTTCACCAAAATACTTCCTGCATATCACGGTACATCTTAGTGGCTCCTGGGTGAATTAAATATTAGGAACCTTGATCCTTGGCTAGCATCCGTTATCTCAAATCATCCATATTTGTAACACACAGCCTGCCCTGACAATGAAGAACACCATCTCCCCCTTAGGAGAAAACCTGAACCTTCTAATCATGAACTTTCTCTTTTAACTTAAGCAAAGTGGGATCTCTACCTTGGTTTTCATTCACTTCGGCAACCAATGAAGATTTCGATCCAATCAGAACCCAAATACTACCTTAGGCTGAATCAACCAACCAAATACCCAATCTAGATAACTGATGAATCTTAAGAACTAACTCCTTTTTATCATACTCAACATGGGAAACACATCCCATGTACAACCTGCTAAGGGCATTGACCACAACCTTGGCCTTAATCGGGTGATATAAAACATACATATCATAGTCTTTCAATAACTCAAGCTATATTATTTGATAAATATTTAGATCTTTCTTCTTGAATACACAATATAAGCTCTTTTGATCATTAAGAACATCCACATAAACCCCATATAGGTGATGTCTTTATATCTTTAAGGAAAAAACAACTACTACCAACTCAAGATCATGAGTCGGGTAATTATTCTCATGGGGTTTAAGTTGTCTAGAGGCATAGGATATCACCTTACCTCGCTGTATCAAAACATAACCAAGACCATCTTAAAAAGTATCACTATAAACCATAAAACCATCTAAACTCTCTGCTCAGGTCAATATTAGAGCAAAAGTGAGTCGAGTCTTTAAATCCTAAAAACTCTTCTCAAAGGAACTAGACCACTAAAATTTAACTTTATTCTGAGTCAGTCTTGACATGGGAGAGGTAATAGAGAAGAATTCTTCCACAAACCATCTGTAGTAATAGGCCAAACCTAGAAAAATCCTAATGTCTGATGAAGATATGGTACTAGGCTAGTTCCTCACTACTTCGATCTTTTAGGGATCAACTTGAATATCATCACAACAAATGATATGATCGAGGAAAGATATTGATTTCAAATAGAATTTGCATTTACTAAACTTGGTAAATAGTTGATTATTCTTAAGTGTCTATAAAACAATTCTCAAATTGAATCATCCCAGGTTTAGACCCTTAGAAAATCTCTAAAAATCTTATTTTTTGGACCCATTACAACTCCTGGTACTACCCATAAGCTAGGGTACAAGTGGTGAAGACCTTTTGTAAACTAACTAGTGTTTGTTAGTGGGATGATCTTTGTAAGACCCTGCAAAGTTCCCTTGTAGTTTGATCCTTATCATGTCAAGTGAAGTGTAATTCTGGCCCTAAAAGATTGAGAATAGACTTCCCAAGTGATTAGTGTTTTAATCTTGTTGAATTTCTTGAAAATGACTTCCTGTAGTGTAGAGAATTGAATTAGCTTTCCAACAATACCAATTTCATCCAAATCTGGCATCAGGGTGGGAAGTTATGACCGTTTTACTAGGAGTTGTTGGAACCGCCCAGGTGCGACAAACAGGTTGATGGACCATCGAGTGTGCGATGGACCATCACAACCAAGGCAGTAACTCCCTTTTTTGGTCTAAGTGAGACGGCCAGGACGATAGACCGTCAAGACTATGATGGACCATCGCTGAGACCATTGCCGCTGAGTCAGTGTGGCCACATCCTGGCCAACATACGATGGATGATCCGACAGAACATCACTGAGACTGTCACATCGAGGCAGTGAGTTCATTTTTTGACCGACACCTGACGGACAATCCGACGGACCGTCACAACCCCCATTCAGTATTTTAAGTTATTTTTAAAAGGGACGTTTTGGTCCTTTCCACTCTTTTATAAACCAGATATATTCCAAAAGAATCAAATGACTTCATTCATCATCCAAAAGACAAAAGATCTAGGGTTTATCCCTCAAGATCAAATCTAAAATCCTTCTCCAAGAAATCCAAGAACTCACCATAGATTCTACAAATTGAGTTGAGAATTAAGTTTCTCAAGTTCGAGGGTTGCAAGAACCCTCTCTCAAGAGTAAGAAGAGGAGTTTGAAGCAAGTTTGTTCATCCAAATTCATTATCTAAGGTATATGGGGTTTTGAACAAGGGTAATCCTTTCACCCTTGTGCCCAAAAGCTTATTTAAACTATAATTTTCTGCAATCTATGAGATTATACATGATATTAAATTAGGGTTTTTTACCCATGGTTATTGATTGAATATCTTGATGTTTCCCATGAATTGACAGTCAAATAGTATAATTTTGCATGTTTCTTACGAAATCATAGCTGGGTTTATACCTTATGTTGTTACTCCTTGAGAATTTAAGAGTTTCAATGTTCTAGAAATTAAAGTATATGAGCATGTTGATAGTTTGAGACAAATTGCTGCAACTTGCAGATTTCTACATAAATTATGAATCTATATATGCATTATGATGAGTTTTAACTTGAGATTGAATTATGGGTCATTAAGCCTTACTTGAGACTTGTAATTTTATGAACTATTGTGCTATAAGCACCCATGATTTGAGTATTTTGAGATTAATGAGAAATATTTTGACCTAATGGTCTACCACGTGAGATTACAAATTTGATTATTGGGTTCTTATGAACCAATTGATTATTTTGAAAGTGGATTTCCATGAGATGAGTGAGATAAATTAAAGAGAGTAGTATTTAGCACCAAGTTGGGTAAGTTACCATGGTTTCTTACAACAAAACTACATGCCACCGTAGGTTTGAGATTTTGGGCCTGAGGCTGAGATAATTGGGCCCGAGGTCGAGATAAGTGATCACTGAGTTGAGGTTATACTCCTTGGCAAGAGTATGATGCCTCTCCCCAATGTGAGGTTTCTCTCTTAGGAGGACAAGACGTTGGACTCCATGTAGCTCACATGGTTTATGTTGGTTAAGAGAACTTCCCTAAACCAAAGTATTTTCCGTTGAGATAAAATATTTTCCCTAAAGTTTTGAGATGGGATATTTTCTAAAGTGAACGAATTTCTTTTGAGTATTTTCCAAAGAAGGAAGTAGTTTTCTCTACTAATAAGATTTGATCATCAATTTTAAAATAAAGTCATATGATTTTGAGTTCCAAGTATTTAAGTTCAGAAGAGTTATTAGTTCTTAAGAAATAAAAATGTTTTACTCTCCATGAGACATATGCATGAGTTGAAAGTATTATTTAAAGCTTCCTTCATCCTATGAGTAATGAGAATAAAAGGAGAGCACAGATTTTAAAGCCCAAGTATAATGACTCATAAGATTTGTGTTACATGCTTCATTCTATATAAATTATGAGCTTTACATTTTAGACTTATTCAAGCCATGTGAGTTATTCCTATTTGCATGCATGATTTGATTAAAGAGTATTGATATTGTTTTATGTAAATGCATACACCCCCATATACTAAGTATATTTCTAAGTGTTGATCCATATATATGTCTATGTGCTACATTGTCTTATAATATAGGTTTAGGTGCTCAGTACCATCCCCATCAATGACTCCCGAGTACATTCGTCTACATTTCTACAGTGGTGAGTCCTCATGGTTTAAGGACCTTTCTTCAAACATTTCAGTATTTGAGTGTTTATGTTATTACTTTCAATTTAGTTTGAGTCAGTTAAGGACATGTCCCAACGTCTCTTGAGTTCATGAAGTAATAGAGGCTTTGCAGACTAGTTATCATACTATGGTTGTGTTGAGATTTCCAGTATTATGATCATTTGGATTAAGTATTAGCTTTGTATTTTCTTTTATTTGATATGACAGTGCTAGTGTTTTGTATATTTATTCTTAAATGAGTTATTATGAGAAGTGATAGGCTCAAAGGATTAGCTTGGGGCAACTTGTAGCCCAAAGCACCATGTGACGTCTCGGGAGGTAATTTTTGATCGTTACAAACTTGATATCAAAGTCTAAGGTTTTAAAAGAGTCCTAGGGAGTCTGGCAAGCTGCATTGAGCAGAGTCTTAATCATCAGTGTGTAGCGTGCCACATCTATGAGCAAGAGGCTATAAAACATTGTAGGAAAAAATTATTTCTTTCTTTCAGATTCTATCGTTCCTATAGTTGCCCCTCTTTTCTAATAATTTATGCTCTCCTATTTCAGATTATGCCTCTCCAAAGAGCAAATTCCCATGGAAATGATGATGAGCAACCCCCACATGTTGATTATTTGAATGAAACTGTGTCTCATACTGAGTTCCGGGCGGCCTTTCAGGCGTTATCCCAAGCAGTCACCACTAATGTTCTGGGCAATAACTAGGCCGTAATTGTAAATTAGAAAGGAGGTGATGTAACTGTTTCAAGGATCTGTGATTTTATGCGGATGAATCCATTAGAATTTTATGGGTCCAAGGAAGGTGAGGACGAACAGTTATACCTTGAGAAGGTGAGAAAGATTATGCGGGTGATGTATGTTTTTGAGGAAGAAAGTGTTGAGTTGGTGTCTTACATGTTAAAGGACATAACTTATAACTGGGTTGTATCATAGAGGAAGAGTAGAGGTAAGGATAATGCTCTTATGACTTGGTAGGTATTCCAAAATACATTCTTGGATAAGTTCTTTCTACTTGAGATGAGGGAAGTAAAGATTGAGGAGTTTATGAACTTGAGGCAGGGCTGGGACTGTTAAGGAGTACTGCTTGAAGTTCAACCACTTGGCCAAGTATGCTCCTAATTTGATTTTTAACACCCAAGCTAGTATGAACAAGTTCATGACAGGTGTTTCTGGTTTGGTGCTGAAAGAGTGTAGAACTGTGATGCTGCATAAGAAAATGAATCTATCTAGGTTAATGATACATACATAGTAGATAGACGCAAATAAGATTAAAGAGAGAGATCGAATGAGGAGTAACAAGAGGGATAGATCTGAGTATAGTCAGCCTAGGTTCCATGGAGGAAACTGCCCTCAGTTTTAGAGATTTCTATCTATTCTAATGCCTTCATCAGCTAGTGCTCCCGCACCTAGAGGTAGGCAGGAGTAAGGAAGCAGGTCTTTTATATCTAGGTCGTAGAACAGTGTTGGTAATAGGCCTCATTATCCTCCATATCCTAAGTGTGGTAGGGATCATCTCGGTGAGTGTTTCACAGATTTAAGGGGTTGTTTTAGTTGTGACGAGAAGGGCAATAGACTTAGAGATTATTTGCATGCTAGTAAGAGGACCAGAGATGCCCCACCTCAGGCACAGACTACTAGTACACTAGCTCCTGTCCCTCATCTCACCCCTGTTCAGGGCACTTCATCTAGCACTGGTGGCGGTCAACGCCATAACAGATTCTATGCATTACCATCCCATCAGGAGCAGAAGGACTCTCCCAATGTTGTTACGAGTTTGCTTCACATCTTTTGTTTTGATGTTTATGTGTTTTGGACCCCGGGTCAAGTCTCTCCTATATGACCCCACTTGTGTCTATGAATTTCAAAATGAGTCCCAAAAAGATTCCTGAGCCTTTCCTAGTCTCCACACCAATAGGGGAGTCAGTTGTTGCTAAACAAGTGTATAGAGATTGTCCCATTAATGTTCTTCATAGAGTCATACTTACTGATTTGATAGAGTTAGACATAGTGGATTTTGACCTTATTTTGGGTATGGATTGGCTTCATTCTTGTTATGCACCTATAGACTATCATACCCATGTGGTCAAGTTTTAGTTCCCTGATGAGCTACTTTTTGAGTGGTCTGGGAGTTTGGTATCTCTCAAGAGTCATTTTATCTCCTATCTCAAAGCCAAAAAGCTAATAACCAAGGGTTGCATCTATCACCTAGTCAGAGCCAAAGAAACTAAGTCTGAACTCCGACTATTCAGTCAGTTGATATTGTTAATGAGTTTTCATATATTTTTCTGGAAGATCTCCCAAGGGTACTTCCCGATAGAGAGATAGAATTTGGGATTGACCACCTTCTCGACACTCCTCCCATTTCTATTCTGCCATACCATATGGCACCTACTGAGCTTAAGGAGTTGAAAGAGCAACTCAAAGATCTTTTAGACAGAGGTTTCATAAGGCCCAGTATTTTTCTTAGAGCGCCCCTATTCCATTCGTATGAAAGAAAGATGGTTTTTTGCGTATATGCATTAACTATCGTCACCTTAACAAGGTCACAATAAAAAATAAGTATCCTCTTCCGAGAATTGATGACCTGTTTGATCAGTTGCAAGGTGCAAGTTATTTCTTCAAGATAGACCTTAGATCCGGCTATCATCAACTTAAAGTGAGGGAATGTGATATTCCAAAGATAGCCTTCCGAACTCACTATGGTCACTTTAAGTTTCTAGTTATGTCTGTCGAGCTAATCAAAGCCCCAACAACTTTTATAGACCTCATTAATCGAGTGTTTAATCAATATCTTGATATATTTGTCATAGTGTTCATAGATGATATCCTTGTGTACTCCTATACTAAGAATGACCATGCAGATCACCTTAGAACTGTCTTGAAAACTCTTAGAGGTCACCATTTATTTGCCAAATTTAGTAAGTGTGAATTTTGGCTAAGGTATGTAGCCTTTCTGGGTCATATTGTTTTAGCCGAATGTATTAGAGTTGATCCCCAAAATAGAGAAGCAATAGGAAATTAGCCTAGACCAATCTCTCCATCTGACATTAGAAGTATCTTGGGTCTAGTGGGCTATTATCGCTGTTTTGTTGAAGGTTTCTCTTCTATTGCATCTCCCATGACCCGGTTGACCCAAAAGAAAGTTAAGTTCCAGTGGTCAGATTCCTGTGAGAAGAGTTTTCAAGAGTTGAAGACTCGACTTACTTCAACCCCTGTGTTGACTTTGCCTAATAGTACAAATGGTTTTATGGTGTATTGTAATACCTCTAGAGTTGGTTTAAGTTGTGTGTTGATGCAAAAAGGTAAGGTTATAGCCTATTCCTCTTGACAGTTAAAACTGCATGAGAAGAATTATCCAACCCAGATCTTGAGTTAGCTGTTGTGGTCTTTGCTTTGAAAATCTGGAGACACTATATTTATGTGTTCATGTTGATGTGTTTACTGATCATAAGAGCCTGCAGTATGTGTTTACTCAGAGGGAGTTGAATCGAAGGCAGAGAAGGAGGTTAGAGTTGTTAAAAGACTATTATATGAGTGTGTTGTATTACCCGGGCAAGCCCAATGTAGTGGCAGATGCCTTTAGCAGATTGTCTATGGGTAGTGTTGGTCATGAAGAGGAGGGTAAGAAAGAGTTAGCTCATGATGTGCATTTTCTGGCTAGATTGGGTGTTAAGTTGCTTGATTTAACTGAGGTAAGTACTATGGTGCAAAGTAGTTCTGAATCCTCTTTAGTTTTAGAAGTGAAGGAGAAGCAAGATAGAAATCCTAGTTTGGTCAGACTGAAGGAGACAGTTAAGGACCAAAAGGTAGAGATTTTCTCCCAAGGGGGAGATGGCGTGTTAAGATTGCAAGTTAGATATTCATTTCGTGTGTTGATGATTTGAGGTAGAGAATTATTAATGAAGCGCATGGCGCGTGGTATTCTATTTATCTCGATACTACCAAGATGTACCGCGACTTGCGAGAAATATATTGGTGGAATGGTATGAAGAAGGATATAGCTGAGTTTGTAGTGAAGTGTGCAACGTGCCAATAGGTTAAGGTAGAGCACTAAAGGCCTGGTGGTGTGATGCAAGAGTTTGGTATCCCCACTTGGAAGTGGGAGATGGTGAATATGGACTTCGTGACCGGGTTACCTCTTTTGCATCATCATCATGATTCTATTTGGATTGTTATAGGCAGGCTGACTAAGTCCGTGAACTTTTTTCCCATGCATACATCTTATACAGCGAAGGATTATGCTAGATTGTATATCCAGGAGTTACTCAGGCTGCATAGAGTTCCTCATCTATTATTTTAAATAGGGGTACTCAATTTACTTCTCAATTTTGGAGGGTGTTTTAACAGGGTCTTGGTACCCAAGTTCTTTTGAGTTCTATTTTTCATCCGCAGACAGATGGTCAGGCTGAGAGGACCATTCAAACTCTAGAAGATATGTTGTGGGCGTGTGCTCTTTATTTCAAAGGTAGTTGAGATGAGCATTTGCCATTGATAGAGATCACCTATAACAATAGTTACCATGCTAGCATCAGGATGGCACCATTTGAGTACTTGTATGGTAGGAGATTTAGATCTCCCATAGGTTGGTTTGAAGTGGGTAAAGCTATCGTGATTGGGCCTGATGCAGTGTTTGAAGCTATGGAGAAAGTTAAATTTATTAAGGAGAGATTGAAGATAGCCTAAAGTCGTCAAAAGTCTTATGCTGATGTGAGGAGAAGAGATCTTGAGTTTGAAATAGGTGATTGAGTATACTTGAATATTTCACCCATGAAAGGGGTGAAGAGGTTTGGTAAGAAGGGAAAGTTGAGTCACCGTTATGTTAGCCCGTATAGAGTTTTGAGTTGTGTTGGGAAAGTAGCTATGAGGTTGAGTTTTCTATGGAGTTGTCAGCCATTCATCCTCTGTCTCATGTCTACATGTATAAGAATTATATTGGTGATTCCATTGTAGTAGACCCTTCAGAGAGTATTGATATTCAGAATAGTCTTTCCTTTGATGAGATTCCTGTTGAGATCCTAGATTTTCATATCCACGGACTAAGGAACAAAGAGGTTCCCTTGGTCAAACTATTGTGGCGGAACCAATCAGTTGAGGGTGCTACTTGGGAGGCAGTAGCTGATATGCGAGCCAAATACCCGCACCTCTTTTCCGTGAGTTCAGATCGATCTGAAGGTATTATTCTTCCTTAATTCAGCCCTTCTAATCTAAAGTTAAGCTATATATCTATTCTTGCAGGAGTTCTTGCAATTTCCAAGGTATTCAAGAGTTTAAAGAGATTTTGAACCCATTTAGCAACTTGCTTCAGCTATGTGTACTCTATTTTCCTGTGTTCCTACTCTAACAAGTGACATTTGAGGACGAATGTTTCCAAGGGGGAGATATTAAAAGACCCTGTAAAGTTCTCTTGTAGTTTGAGCCTTGAGTTTGTCAAGTGAAGTGTAATTTTGGCCCTAAAAGATTGAGAAGAGACTTCCTAAGTTATTAGTGTTTTAATCTTGCAAAATTTTCCTGAAAATGACTTCCTATAGTGTAGAGAATTGAATTAGCTTTCCAACAATACTAATTTCGTCCAAATCTGGCATCGGGGTGGGAAGTTATGGTTGTTTTACCGAGAGTTTTTGAAACTGCCCTGGTACGACAGACAGGTTAACGACTATCGAGTGTGTGATGGACCATCGTAACCAAGGCAATAGCTCCCTTTTTTGGCCCAAGTGCGACGGCCAGGACGACGGACTGTTAAGACTTCAACTTTTCATCTTTGTGACCATCGTTGCTGAGGTAGTATGGCCTCATCCTGGCCAACGTGCGACAGATGATCTAACGGACCATCGAGTTTGTGATGCAACATCGCTAAGACCGTCACATCAAGGCAGTGTGTTCTTTTTCTGACCAATGTGCGACGGACGATCCGATGGACCGTCAGGCTAGCGACCGACCATCGCTTCAACCGTCACAGCCCCCGTTTTGTATTTTAAGTCATTTTTAAAAGAGACTTTTTGGTCTTTTCCACTCTTTTATCAACCAGATATATTTTAAAAAAAGCAAATAACTTCACTCATCATCTAAAACACAAGAGAGCTAGGGTTTCTCCCTCAAGGTCAAATAGAAAACCTTTCTCATAGAAATCCAAGAACTCACCATAGATTCTACAAATTGAGTTAAGATTTAAGTTTCCCAATTTTGAGGGTTGCTAGATCCCTCTCTCAAGAGTAAGAAGAAGAGTTTGAAGCAAGCTTGTTCATCAAATTTCATAATCTAAGGTATGTGGGGTTTTGAACAAGGGTAATCCTTTCACCCTTGTGCCCAAAAGCTTATTTAAACTATAATTTTCTGCAATCTATGAGATTTTACATAATATTGAATTAGGGTTTTTAACCCATGGTTATTGATTGAATATCTTTATGTTTCCCATGAATTAAAAGTCAAATAGCATGATTTTGCATATTTTCATAAGAAATTGAAGTTGGGTTTATACCCTACGTTGTTGCTCCTTGAGAATTTAAGAGTTTAAATGTTCTAGAAATTGAAGTATATGAGTATGTTGATATTCTGAGATAAATTGCTGTAACTTCCAGATTTCCACGTGAATTATGAATCTATATATGCATTATTATGAGTTTTAACTTGAGATTGAATTATGGGTCATTATGCCCTACTTGAGACTTGCAATTTTATGAACTATTGTGCTATAAGCACTCATGATTTGAGTATTTTGAGATTAATGAGAAATATTTTGACCTAATGGTCATAGAGTTTTGAAATACACTCTACCACGTGAGATTACATATTTGATTTTTGGGTTCTTATGAACCATGAGATTATTTTGAAAGTGGATTTCCATAATATGAGCGAGATAAACTAAAAGGAGTAGTATTTAGCGTCGAGTTAGGTAAGTTACCACTGTCTCTTATCCCAGAACTATGTGCCACCATAGGTTTGAGATTTTGGGCCTTAGGCCAAGATGATTGGGCCCGAGGCTGAGATAAGTTATCATTGAGTTAAGGTTATACTCCTTGGCAAGAGTATGATGCCTCTCCCCAACGTGAGGTTTCTTTATTAGGAGGACAAGACATTGGACTCTATGTAGCTCGCATGGTTTATGTGAGTTAAGAGAACCTCCCTAAATTAAAGTATTTTCCATTGAGATAGAATATTTTCCCTAAAGCTTTGAGATGGGATATTTTCTTAAGTAAATGAATTGCTTTTGAGTATTTTCCAAAGAAGGAAGTAGTTTTCTCTACTAATAAGAGTTGATCATCAGTTTTTAAACCAAAGTCATATGATTCCAAGTTCTAAGTATTTGAGTTTAAAAGAGTTATAAGTTCTTGAGAAATAAATATGTTTTACTCTCCATGAGACATATGCATGAGTTAAAAGTATTGTTTAAAGCTTTCTTCTTCCTATGAGTAATAAGAAAAAGAGGAGAGCACAAATTTTAAAGCCCAAGTATAATGACTCACGAGATTTGTGTTACATGCTTCATTTTACATGAATTATGAGCTTTACATTTTAGACTTATTCAAGCCTTGTAAGTCATTCCTATTTGCATGCATGATTTGATTAAAGAGTATTGATATTGTTTTATGTAAATGTATACACCCCAATATACTCAGTACATTCCCAAGTACTGATCCACTTATACGTCTCTTTACTATATTGTCTTATAATATAGGTTCAGGTGCTCAGTCCCAGCCTCATCAGTGATTCCCAAATACCTTCGTCTATATTTCTACAGTGGTGAGTCCTCATGGTTCAAGGACCTATATTCAAACATTTTAGTATTCAGGTATTTATGTTATTACTTTCAGCTCAGTTTGAGTCAGTTGGGGACTTGTCCAAACGTCTCTCGAGTTCATGAAGTAATAGAGACTTTGTCAGACTAGTTATCAGACTGTGGTTGTGTTGAGATTTCCAGTATTATGGTCGTTTGGACTGAGTGTTACCTTTTTATTTTCTTTCATTTGATATGACAGTGCAGTGTTTTGTATATTTCTTCTTGAATGAGTTATTATGAGAAGTTATAGGCTCAAAGGGTTAGCTTAGGGCTATTTGTTGCCCTAAGCACCTTGTGACGTCCCGAGAGGTGATTTTGGTTCATTACAATCTTGGACACTGGAATGGATATGAATTGATTGTATAAGTCATAAGACATGGGTACGAGTTGTATTGGTGACTCATAAGGTAGTTAGTGTTTGATCTTCCTAGTTTTACATTCTACTAGGGATATAGATCATGGGTACGAATCATATGCTGAGGTTACGACTTAGTTGAATGAGTCAGACGTTGGACAGTGTCTGATCCATGATTGAGGATTGGTTATGATTGGGTGGGTATCAGCTGTAAGCTAGGTTATGACTCGTAAGAAGGTCAGTCGTAACCCTGTGTTGGGTTTTTATGGGATTTAAATGGGGTTATTTTGGATATTTTCCTAGTTACCCTAATAAGGACCCACAACTTTTAATATACTGAGGAGGTTATTTACCCTAGTATTTAATTCTTAAAAACTTAGAATATCTTCCAAAACATATCATTGTTCTCTCAAGAGCTTTTGGGGCAAAGAGTTAGGGTTTCAACTAAGGGATTACTTTGGGGCTTGACTTGGTGAATTATTTCTATCAATCTTATTAGTTTAAGGCATGATTCTTTTCCCTACTTGTAATTTCCATTAAAGGCATAGTTATATGGTTGATTTCATGGTTTTTACTTTTGCATGGTTTTGGTTTTCAGTTATTGATTTGGCGGGTTTTGCTATTGAATGCTTGGTTATGATTTCTTATGGTTTTAATTATGCGTTCTATGCATAAATGGTGGTTTTGAATTGTGGAATTTCATGGTAATGTTTTAATGGTAATGGAATTTGGTTTTGGTTATATTATGCCCCCAAGGTGTTTGATTAAATGCTTATAACGATATATTTATTGCATTGACTCTTTTCAAAAGGGAACTCTTGCTTGTTTTAAGCTTATGCATTAAACTATAAATGGGTTGAATGGTTTAAAAAGGTTAAAGGCTAATTGGTTATACTTGTGGAAAACATGGTAGTCTCCTAAGAGGTTAATATGGTAAATAGAAAGGGCATCTAGAGTCCCCTTAATCTAAATTGTTTGGCTATGGGTAATGCTTACAAGTATAGTGGTATGACGATACCACTGGTTTATCAAATAGCCTTGGCTAATAATTTGATAATTAGATTGTTTAGACTTGGTTTTAATTGGACTTTATTAGAGGAAAGTGTAATCTAAACCATGGAAGGTGGGAATCCCGGGGGGATCAAAACCAAAAACCCATATTTATTGATATGAGTGGTCTTCGATGGCCACATGCGAGTATCACATTTATATTGGAGGGATGTACTAGTCATCCTAGAGTTATTGCATAGTCATACATCTACACGTATCGAGACCCTTTCAGTAGGGGAGCTGAGCCCATATGGCTCGTGGGTGGTAAGATGGCTAAGCTACCCGACCCAAGTTAAGGTTTTAAATGGCATGCTAAACCCAGTCATTTTTCTAGCACTTATATATATATATATATGGTTGTTTGCATTTGTTGGTTTTCACTTGGTTTTGATAATTTGCATTACTTTATCCTTATCTTGAGATTGATGCCAGTGTTCACGCACTAACCCATCTACTGGAGGTTGTATACCCACGCTATGCAGGAACCGTACGTTGGACTCCTCCTTCATACCACTTGATTCGGGAATAGCTTATTGGACTGAAGTGGTGAGATTCCATCCTTTCGGAATGTATCATTTCATGTTAGACATTCTTAGACTTTTTTTTTGTTTCCAAATATTGGTTTTGGCCATAGTTGGGAGCATGTCCCAACCAGATATTTGTATTCTTTTGGATAGAGGCTTTGTGGTACGATATGCAAAGGCATGGTAATATAAAACCCCTCATCCTCGATTTCTTAGCCATTTTCTCACTATTTCAGCCATTATGGAACCTTAAAGCTTGGAGAATATTAGAAAATCTTAATTTTGAGTCGTGGATGAGTTGAGGGTGTTGAGGCAATCATTTGGCACTAATCTTTGTAAGTTTTTAGACTAAATCCTCTATTTAGTTATTGTTTTCTCTTACTTTAGCCATATCTTGAGGTTTATCTGATCTACAATATATTGTCCATCTTGTGCTTAATTTTTGAGCACACATTCCTTGTCCTTCGAGGGACCTCGTGACGGATTCAATTTTGAAATTTCATTAGCGGGCCCTATGGACCCATTATTGATTTTATTTTGGTGCCCGAGTTTTATATAGAAATATAAGTATCATTTTACTCCTATTAACATTTATATTATGATTTTGATAGTGCGATGTTGTTTTAGGATTATGGAGCAAAGAAAAGCGATTCATCGGCGATTCAAGAATTATGCGGTTCGGCATCAAGGTAGTCTTTGATCTACTTTTCTCTATGAGATTGTGTATAGTATAAATTACATTATAGGTAGGTGTGACATATATGTTTATGACTAGTATAGCATGACTTAACCTATTTAGGAAATTTAGAATAGCAAGGTGACTTGAACCTTAACCTAGAATACCTTTTTAGGCGTAGAATTCTATTATATTTGATGATAGACTTGATTAACCATAGAATTGAATAAGAAAACCTTAGCATAATTGCATATTAGTTAGTATTTTGGGCGATATTTCCCTATTGGACCTTGTAGTAGCTTTTATGTCCTTGTTTACCTTAGTTCCCGAGTTATGGTGCTAATATTATATTGAATAGTAATTATGGGCATGAAACTGTTATTTCGATACCAGTTGAGCACCAGGTTAGTATTTTCTCCCTTGTGAATATGTGGTTGTGATTTATAGACGTTTATGGTTGTATTGTTTGGGTACTAGTGATGGCATGCATATTTTAGGTGTATTATCATTTACTTAGTGGTATGATTCTAACCTAATCATTGGTATTATCACTATTTTCTAAATAGAGATTTATTCTCACTTTTTACTTTTAAAAATGGATTTCTTCTATAACGGGTATTGTACCACCTTATTTAATAAATTATGAGATTTGAATTTAAATTTGTTATTTTAAAAACTATACCAAGGTTGATTTTAGTCCATTACTATTCAATTCTTTTACCACTACTATTTACTTTAGTCGAGATAGATTTCAACCCTCTTTACACCATTATGTAGATTTAGTTCCGACATTGATCTCGACTAATGGACTTACAGATTTACACTATTCTAGTCGCGGTTTAAGTCTGTGCATTTATTAAGCTTATACATATATCTATCTGGTAATGGACCGAGTCAATTGATTATAATGGTTAAGTAAAGTCCTAGCTTGAAACCAAGTAGTGCATAGTCCCCTATGGTTCCCTTCGTCTGTGAGCCATAGTGTTGGAGAAGGATGGTCTCTACGGTCCTGCTTTTGTGAGCTATTGAGTTAGAGAAGGTGTATACACTTAGTACATTTGGCACTCGAATCACATATGGGTTACTATTGGCTTATGTGCATTCATTTATTCATATGCATTACTTATCACCGGTATATGGTTTTTCGGTGCCTATATTTATTGGCCTTATGGAAGGTTGTATAGGTATAAGCCATGATTGTTGATTGCTGAGTGTTTTCTTGAACCTTCTGAGCTTATGTGGGTCTGGTTAGGTATTATTTGTCTAGACTAGTTAGTTACTTTATTGTTGGTTTATGGTTAGTTTGTGGCAGGATGATTATGGGCTGGTACCTGAGATTATCGATACATTTTCTAATCTTTTTTTGTATTACAATAAAGGGAAAAGTCATTGTTTATACCCTAAACTATATTCGAAGAGTCGAAGACACACTCAAACTATTATGATGACCCCTTACACACCTTAACTATATAAAAGTAAATCTATGTCCACCCTTGCATACCTACAACCAGTCACATGATGGAAAGTGATTCACACTCTCGCCACGTAACTGGCTCATCACTGCCATATTCAATTTTCTGTAAGATTTTATTTAAAAAAATTCATGTCACCTAATTACATCTTCTTAACTACAACACTACCAAACCTCCTTGAAACCACCGCCATCGTCATCATCAAATTCATATCTCCACCACCATAGATTTACTAACCACAACTAAATTCACTATCAAAATTATCCCATAAACATTGCCACCATTCAAAAATTACAAAGAATTAGCATATATTCAATAAAATTCACCATCATAGTTTACTAAAAAATAGACGCATTTTCTTATCTTCTCACTTTCTTTGGTTCAAAACTTTAATCTAAAACTTTCTTGCATTGTAAATTGTTCAATCAATATTTAATTACACTAATAATAAAATCATCTAATGATCAAAATCATGCTCCACCAAATCTACCTTCGTTGACACGATCAGGTTTAAGCACAACCCCAACCACAGATTTCACCACCCACAACAAAAATTGCACCATTTCTATTGTTAGTTATAAAAAATAAATTATATATCACCATCAATTTTATCACTTACCACTAAATAATATCACCATTAGAAATTTTTCTCAAACTCAAGGCAGAGAATAGTGAAGAATATGTATTTGATTAATTAGTAAAAGAAATAAAGTGGTTTCGAATAGAAAATAAAAAGAGAAGAGAAGATGAAAATGTAAAGAAGAAGAAATGAAGAAGTGACTTAGGGAAGTCCATGGAGGATGAACTTTTTTCTAATCCTTTTTTCTTTAAATTTTACTCCTATACGCGCTATTTTTTCTTCTTTTTAGCGCTATTTTTTCTTCTTTTTAATCAGCTTGCCACATCAGCTTCTAGGATGGAAATAAATTTACTTTTAAGTTGTATAGGGTGTAAGAGGTTGTTATAATAATTTGAGTATGTTTTCGAATTTTCGAATATAGTTTAGGGTGTAAACGATGACTTTTTCCTTACAATAAATTGTATTATTAATATTTTACTCATGTTTAGTCATTCTTTGGTCATAAACCCTAATTATGCTAGTATTGGTTTTCCTTGTTGAATGGAACTGCTCTAGATATTAAGTTGGATCCCTCAGGTTATTATCTTTAATTAGTACTATACATACATACATACAATTATATATACACATACATATATGTATGGTATTACCATATACCCCTCTCTTTATTTATTTATTTATTTATTTATTCATATTGTATATGTATCCTTTGACCTTTTAATATTACTCTATCTCCTTCTTTCACTCTTTATTGTATATTGTCTGGGTATATGTGGTATCACACTGTAGTCCCTTAATATTGATAGAATAGGATCGTTTATTCTTGTTGTTCGATAGGCATTATTCTCTTTAGTTTTCTATGGTAGTTGTTTGTAGTTTATATTCCTACTTTACATGTTATATATGCGTGTATTATCATTTGAGCTCACTTGGCCAATGCCTACTTAGTACCACGTATTTGGTACTCCTAGCATACTTCTGTAGCCTGCAGATCATAGTACTAGTTCTTATTGTTGAAATGTGCATCGTGCTGAGTAGCCATGGATCAAAGATTTAGGGTGAGATCTTGATATTACACTGATATCTATTTTGTATTCAGAGACATATTTGCATATATATTTATTTTTTTATTTCATTTATACTCTTGTTTTATTAGAAGCTCTTGTACTGACATCACTCGATTTTGGAAATATATTTACTTTTTTCTTTCTTTTTCTTTGTTATTTAGTTTTACTTTTGCTTTTCTTATTAGTCTGTTACTAGCTATTTCAGAAAATGGATTGGCTAATAGACTAGTGGGTTATGGAAGGTGTTATCATGACCTAAGAAATTAGGCCGTGATACTTTGATTATTCTGTGGTTGAAAAATTCTGAAGATTAGTGGCTAATGACTGGTATTCAATATTTATAAATGGTCAAGTTCAAGGATTCCTTCATTCTACTAGGAAATTAAAGCAAGGAGATCCCCTATCACCTACTTTGTTCATATTAGTTGCAAAGATCTTGTTCATATCTCTTAATTCTTTGTTCTATTAGGTAGACTACAAGTGTTATGGGATGCATAATATGTAGTGGCAATCTTAATCATCTTGTATATGTAGATGATACCATCATCTTTATTTCTACTGATATCTTATTATTGCAATTAATGATGGATATTCTTAGGGAATATGAGGAACAATATGACTAAATAATTAATAAGCATAAGAGCTCTTTCCTTGTATATCATAGGGCTGCACATGCTCACATCAAGGAAGTTGAGGATAATACTGGATTTAATGGAGAAAAATTCCCATTAATAAATCTAGGTTGTCCTATTGGTCATGCAAAGAAGAAAAGGGTGCACTTTCAGAGTTAATGAAGAAGGTCCATAACATGCTACATGTATTAAAAGGGAAGATGTTACACTGGTTATAAGGCTATTTAATTAAAAGTGTTCTTAATAACATTTGTATTTGTCTACTATCTTCTATTACTCTGCCCAAGTGTGTGATTTTATGTACCTACTAAGAATTTTTGCAAGATTTCTATAGAATTTCAGGGAGATAGGTAGAAACAAACATTGGGTGGCCTTGGATGACATTTTTCGACCTAAAGTGAAAGGGGGTCTAGATTTTAGATTACTGTTTGATGTGTAAACAATTGTTTTCTAAGTTGTAGTGGATATTTAAAACCCAAAAACCCTTATGGGCTAACTTATGTGGAATAATTACTGCACAAAAGTGAGGCCACACCTAGTGGAATGGAAAGGTGGATCACTAACTTGGAAATATATATTTGAGTCCAGAGATACTTTTGATCAAGATGTATAGTGGGAACCCAAATGTGGTAGTTCTAATGTCTAGTATGATAACTGGATCTAGTTGGGTGCTCTCCACTAATTTTTACATATCACTGCTATTAATGATCATCAACTAGAGGAGAAGAACTAACTATTTAGAAATAGAGATTGGAATATGGACCTGTTGCAACATATATTTAGAGAAGAGGTATGCAACCATATCATTAAATATGTGAAATATGATCTAATACATAGGATAAGGGTTGGTGGATGCTAAATGCCTTTATGAAGTTTATAGTGGGATCTACTTGGGAATTGTTAAGACAAAAAAGGTACTCTTCATAATTTTAAAAGCAATATGGATGAAAGGAATACCTTTTAAGGTATCATTTTCTTATGAAGATTATGGAAACAATGGTTACCCAGAGGAGATACTCTTATCAAGAACAAAATATGTGATAATATGGTCTGCTACTATTATGAGGATAGTATTCAGGAGACTACTGATCATTTTTTAATGTAGTGCAGGGTATCTAAGAACTTATAGAAATATTTTACATCTATTATAGGAGTTGATGGTCCTTATTTGTTGGTCCAAGTTAGTTTTCTTAAATAGTGGAATGCTACTACAGTCTCTAAGCTTTTGTCTCGTTACAAAGTTGTGTCAATGTCTATCCTATGACAGATTTGGAAGAGAAGAAATTGCACTACACATGGAGGCAAGAAATCAAATATAATATGAGAATAGAAATCACTATAAATCTGGTATATTTGGCCAAGTTTTTTTTTCCATGGCTAGCGAATATACTTGATTCTTGGTTTGAACTGGTAAGATTTATAGTTGCATATACATCTAGAATTGGGTGTACTGTGGTGAATTGGAAAATGCCTAATAGACGTTAATATAAATGAAACTCTAATGGAGGTTTAAAGGGTAACCCTAGCCCAAGCTCTGTTGTGTACTATATTAGAGATGATGTGGCTGATCTAGTATAGTCAGAGGGAAAAAGAATCGAGGATACTACAAATTTGGTAGCTGAAGACGTGGCTTTATGGATGGGAATATAATACTGTATTAGCCATAATTTGTTATCTTTGAGGTAGAAACTGATTCATTATTACTCCAGAAAATCCTGGATAGAAGGTGGGATGTTCCATGGTGTATTGTAGTGTAGATAACAAGAGTACATACTATAATAAAGAGAGTGAATTTGGTGGTGGAACACATATTCAAAAGAGGCTACAAAGTGGTAGATTTTCTAGATAACAAAGTTTTTTGTTTGACAGGTATGGATAGTGTAACTTATTCTACTTTTCAATAGTTACCACAAGAAGCCAAAGCTTTGCTGAACATGGATATAGATCAATTTACTAAGATTGAGATTAAGAAGTTACAAAATAAAAGTTTTAATATTGATAGAAGGTAGATACAAAAAATGTAGACTTGGTACGAAAATCTCCATGGTACATCCACAATCAAATAGAAAGAACTAGAAATAGAAATGGAACGCAAAAAATAAAAATCATTATTCCAAGAAACATCATCAAGAAAAAACAATCACAACAAAAGCATCGCAAGAGGGACTGCAATTTCATAAGTAGGGAGAATAAAAGTATATAATTATACAAATAGAATAATACATCAGACAGAATTAAAGGAGTTACACAAAACAAATAGAACAACACCTCATGAGTAGTAGTGTGTGACTCATAGTATCAATAATGAAGGGTCCTTGAGTTACTATTTAAACTACGAGTCCTGGAGACAACTTGTACCCAGATATCACTAGTCGTAAGGTGACCCGTGATGTCTGAGCGACTTTTTCTGCACTTTTAAGTGAGGGTATTCTTGTCATTTCCTTCCTTCCCCACTTAGGACCCATACCCATGAAACACAAAAAGAGGGTTATTTCCACTACTTTAACAAATCAAAACACTCTTTTATGCTCTTTCAAATCCCTAAGTCAAGAACACCTAGGGTTTACAAGGAATTGGCAATCAGAGCATCAAAAGGTTGATTTCTCTTCATAATTTTTGATATCTTAGGCATTTTACTCTTTCCTTAAATTTGTTTTACTTAACGAATGTATTCAACTAGTTGTTTATGTGGATTTGAATATGAGGTTTTATATGGTTGAGTGTTCTAGAATGAATGTTATTCTAATAGAATTTTCATGATTTTATATGCATTGTTCAAGCTTTATCAATGGTTTTTGAGCTAATTGGATGCACGTGTATGTGAATCAGAAAGGGGGTCGAGGCATTTCCCCGAATTGATGATTTTGGTTTTGAATTTAGTTTTGTAAATTGTGTTACCTCAACCTACTTGTGTAATTGGCTTTGAATATGATTTTTCACATAGTTTGACTCACTCACCTATATTATTGCATTCCATAAAATCTTAAACAGATGAAAAATTGTTTTGAAAGACTTGTTGGCCTTGTTTTTATATTAAATTGAAAGATTTGGATTGAGGTATTCCCCTGAGTTGATTTAATAACTAAAAAGGGGTTAAGGCATTCCCCAAATTTGATTTGATGAACCAAGAGGGTCGTGACATTCCCCTATATTTATTTAATAAACAAAGGGGCTTAGCTCATTCCCCCAAGATAATGGACTTGTAATGACATAATTATAAGCTTGCAAGAGTAATGGTATAACGATACCTATGGTGTGCCTTAATGGTCAATTCCTTGATTAAATGGATAGGTTATGTGAAACTTGTATTAATATGGGCTTAAAGGGGGTTGTGTAGCTAAGCCGTAAAGGTGGATGTCCTAGAGGGACTGTTACTGGAAACTTACGTTTGCCGGTGTGAAGATTGGTCTTGATAGTCGTGTGCATATGACACACTTTTTATATATACATATTTGTATCCTGGATTGATGGTGTTTCGGGGCATTCCCTGACACTTCTAGTTCGTGTAGCTAACACACACTGGGGCCCCTTCAGCAGGGAGAGCTAAACCCATATAGCCCCTGAGTGCCTTTTTTATGAAGGTTAAGCTACACAGTCTAGGCTAATGTTTTACTTTATGATAAACCTTGTTCTTTACCACCGCATGTTATATATATATGTATGTATAATGTGTGCATGTGGATTTTACTTTGGTTTTGACTTGGCATTATCTTATCCCTTTCCTGAGTTACATGCTAATGCTCACCACGCTAACTATCTACGGATGTCGTATCCCTATGTGATGTAGGAATCAAAGACACTTCTACTTTTTCGACGTAGCGATAGGTGGTTCTTGGATTCTTTAGGATTCAGATTGACGTGGTTAGCCTCTTTATTATGTATGGCCTGTTACTTCATGGCCCAGTTTTGTCATAGATAATTTCTTTGGTTACCTTTTTGGTTATTGTCGAGGGCATGTCTCAACTTTGATTGGTTTTGATCTATTTAGAGGCTATGTGGATTACTGTGGATTGAGAGTTGTTGATTGGACATCTTAAGTAATTTTAAGTTATCTGATTTTTCTATCTTGTTATATGTTAGGAAATCATCCGCTGCAAGTTGTATTGTGTATTGTTTGGCTAGGTAAAAGAAGGGGGGTCTTTGATCCTCAATGGACTTGAGATACCCATCATGAATAGGCCCTGATTCGACTCATAACAATACTACAAGAAAAACAACCACTAGAGAAGGTAATTCTCGTCCCTAAATGTTCAATTCTAATCACAAGTGATCTATTAGGACGGGAAAATGTTGGACGCAACTCATCTATCCTCCTTTGCTAAAAGTCTATTGCGACGGGGTACTCTAGCTGGTCGTTAGATGTCATTAGAGACGGTAACATACCTGGTCTTAAAAACACTTTCAGAGACTGTATGTCTCGTCCCTAATGGATGATTTTCATCTTTAAAAAGTCGTTATTTTTTGGTCGCTAAATGTTTTTTGCGATGAGTAACTACTACCTTGTCTTAAATTAATCTATCACGACGAGCATCTAACTCGTGCTAGATTAATCTTTAGAGATAAGCAACTAACTCATCCTTGATTAACCTTTAGAGACAAGCAACTAACTCTTCCTAGAGTGGTATTGAAACAATAAAATTTATATATTTCATTGCTAGATATAAAACTGCTACTGAAAATGTCAAAGGATAACAAATATAATTTGAATATTTGATAAACAAAAAAAAACTAGATAAATTGACATCTCGAGCTAGAATATGATGTGAATAGTTTCAATATTTTCTAAATAATAAAAGATTAACCAATTAACATCCCGAGCTATATGATGTCAATAGTTTCAATTTGCTAAATAAAAAAAACTTTACCAATTAACATCCCAAGCTAGAATTTGATGTCAAGTTTACATAATATTCTTAGCAAAATAATAATGAGCCTGTGCATTCTCTGAACTTGCATCTTCACTTGTAACTTCAATCTTCAGAAATCTGTAAGAACAAAATTTTGAAAAGACAATTCATAACTATTAATATATAATTTAATATATGTAAGAAGCAAAAAATTAGAACACAACATAGCAATGGATAACTGACTTAGCCAATGGATAAAAGAAGTATACAAATTTGAAAACTAAGTCCAACTATGAGATGAATATGATAAAAGTACTTGCTTCCCTTCAATTTGCAACACCAAAATATGCAACACCAGAATATGTATAACTATGATTGTTCCAGAATTGGGTCAATGAGACTTGTATTTACAAATCAACCATGTACTCCTTGTTCTAGATTTCATTAAAATAGTCTCAAAGAGAAATCCTGTATTATTACTCTATAGGTCATTCCATGTAGTCAAGTCTTTCTATGTACAGATCAACCATGTACTCCTTGTATGTACAAAGTTGTATTGACTACTTTAAATCTCACATTTATCCCTATGCTGACTTACAAGTTTCTAACTCTACTAATAAGGCTATTGGAAAACACCACATTTTTATGCAAGTGATCATGTCAAACAATCTCATGCAACTTCCTTTTATTTTATCCTATATTGCACTTTCTATTGAACAATAAATTAGTGATCATCTTGTATGATTGAACATCTATCTTAACGTTGGTATTTATGCGATACTCATATTATTGATATGTTGGGACTTAAAGACACAACAGTCATCCCATATAAAATTGATAATATTATAGTAATTCTTGGTACAAGAGGGCTTCCATATTCAGTAGCAGCCACACACAACTAGGACCAGAACAATACTGCAACTCTCTCTATCTCAATATAGAAGCAACAACCACTGGAAACTTCCGTAACACTCTCTTGGTCTCAATTTATATGAAGGATTCTCCATTTTGAGATATCCAAAATACACTTGTTAGAATCAAATTCCATAAAACTTTAAAAAAGTTAATTGATTAAACTATACAAGTTTAACTAGCAGTACATAAGACCAACAAGGATTGGGAATTGATATGTAATTCTAAAGAAAGAATGTTAATAGGATAAATGTAATTCTAAAGAAAGATATGTAGGACCAATCAGTAAATATGACCAATCGTTAAACTATCCATAAAAGACAGAATGTAAGTTTAAAGAAAGATATGTAGGACTGCATCATGCTTCTACTTGTTCTAGATAGAAAGAATAGTCTCGAATCATAGTAAATATAGCCTGTACAGTGGTTTATTCGTACTAGTTGTCAAGTAGCGACAAATATAACAAGTATAGTGGATAATTTGTTTAGTACTAACCCTACACTCCAAGAATATTGTAAGAGCTCTAATTATCTTCCCAGAAGCTTATCTGGCTCAATCCCACATATGAGCAATCTCCGGCACCAAAGGATCAATTAGGATTGGGAACTGATTTTCCCCTTTATCAGATTGAGTTTAATGAAATGTATTATATATAGGTGTATTATTAATTAGCTGTGTGGACCATATATAGCCTAATAATGCAACCTTTGAGCTCTATGCGTTGACTAGGGAAAAATATATTTACTAAGACAATCACTTATCAAACAATTACGGGTAAATATTTGATCCATTAGTCCAGGTCATGCGGCACTTCGACACGAGATTAAGAAACATGGATAAAAAGGTTCTGCTAAAAAGAAGTAAATGGGTACAAAGATAGAACAACAAGCTTTTAGAAGCTTGTGGTTTTAAAAGCCATGACATTTCTATGGCTATAAGACCATGTTATTAAGGGTTGAATGATATGTTCAAGATTAAATTAATTTTAGTGATAGAAACGTGTCATTCTTTACGTGACAGACTAAAGAGTAATAGAATGTCACGTAAAGCAGAACAGGGGAGTAATCAAACAAAATTGTAACCAGCATGCTATCATAAGTAGGGTGCCTTATGCATGTTTAAAAGAAATGACTTGTATTTTATGGAGTATATTCAAAGGGTCAGTATAGCAAGCTAACATGAAACAATAAGATGAAAAGATTCGAGTGAATTACCATTGCATTGTGCATATTTCTAGGGGAGGCGAAAATAAAAATATCACTATGCATCCCAACATAATAATCAACTGCAACCAATAAGGAAGCCTTTCCTTTGATAAGAGATCTTTCCTCAGAAGATGCAAGGCTTTTTTATCCTCTATCAGGGGAAACAGACTTCTCACTACCGAAACCCATTGTTCCCCACCATAAACCTAGAAAAGAACCAGAACAAATAAAGGATTCAGGATACAAAGATATTGCCTTTACTTCAAGTATTCACTTAAAGAGAGGCATATAGTTTTATAAATGCAGAATCTTTACAAAGACCTTATGGGAGGTAGGGTATAGGAAAGTTCGAGTAGTCGAACAAATGAGAGGTTGTCGATGAAGGGGTCAAAGGTTGCACTAGCGATAATTCGAAGGTTGCGCAAGACCCCTTCAACCTCGCCCGCGTGTTAGCTCTCTTGTACTATCGTTCGCTTGCCTGACCTACTTTCTGGCTAGCTTCTTCAAACAACACTTGTCAACTAGTAAAGGACAGAAGTAAACTATTAGGGAATCTCACTCAGTGCGGGTTCATCTTTCTCGACCAGTTTAGGTGAGCAGTGTTGTCAAATCCTAAAGCAGCCAACAATATCCAACTTCTTCTGGGGTCAATGGACACCATCCTTGGCTCTTTAATTCTTCATCAGTAAATTGAGAGTTGACAACTCTTCCTCCCTATATTACTTTCCTGTATTTGGCTAGATCCAAATTTTCTGCCTTGTCGCCACCAAAATCACAGGCTGAATAAGCAGCTATATCTTCAAGAGATAGCAAGTCCAAAAGTTCATCAATACATAATGTTGTATCACCTTTAAAAGGAATCAGAGGAAAACCAATATTTTCATGAAAGTGGAAGTACTAATATTAGATAGGGAGATACAGCAGGATAGCTAGATCAACAACGGTAAGGTGTTTTCTTACCTTGTCAAACCAAAGGTTAAGAACAACAAACTTGCCAGCTCTTTGGTTGGGCTTAAGATCAGTAACCTCTAAGGTAATTGTTACTAACCATGTTCTCTTCATTGGGATACCTCAAACAATTTATAATGGCATCTTTGAGATGTCTGATATGAGGAACAAAGGCCAATGCTTGAAAGTTGGCTTTACACCATATGTGTTGGAGGTACTTGGGAATGTTGTCGAATATCTGTCGATGAGAACATGGAGCAATGGTATAAATTACATAACTGAATAATATATAATATATTAATACACTAACTAATGTCAATTTTCCAGTAAAACACTCAAGGAAAAGCAATCATCTAACTAACCTCTGCAGTACAGGTGATACATTCCCTAAATACCAATTTGCTGAAGAATGAATTGGGGTAGTCTTGATTCTTGTAGGTAGAATAACCATGCCATAATATTCAGGTGTGCTCCAAGAGAATTCATCGGGAAATTTTTTGACTATAGAGATGTCATCTTTCAATACGTTGATGAAGTGATCCATATCAAAGATATCCTCGAATGAGCTGTAGAGAAGAGGAGTATAACTTGTACATGTACTTAAAATCTAAAAGAAAACCAATTTTAGAAATATACTAAAGATACCGTGAATCTTGCCAAACAGGATTTACTTCCAACTAAGGGATCACAAGTGTGGCATTCAAAATTCTTACAATGGCAACTGCATCACAGATCTTTTACAAGAAATATAAATGCTACTAATGAAGGTCAACTGCTTTTTTATATAATCGAAGGAGTTGATCACTAAGTTTGCTTCTATGAACAATCAAAACGATGGAAATATGATACACACACCCATTCTCTATTGATTTATTCCTCCATCAAGGAACACTTGGACGTATCCCTCAGATTTTTTAGGTTGTGCTACATAGTGCAAGGAACAGTAATTAGTCAATAGAAAGTTAGACAGCAAGATCATATTGATGCTCAATCGAGTTATTGCTTAGGAGAAAGCCTTGAAACTAGAAGTAAATTTTAGATATATAAGAAGACGTGATTTTAGACACTCATTGGAGGTAGTGTCAGATTCAGTACAAGGTTTTCATCCTTGGTGCGCCAAAGGTATCCAAAGCTCTGACAGTTCTTCATTGGGCTAAAGACAAAGAACAAACCAAGCAAGACACAAACTTATTGACAGGAGAACAAAAGTTAATTTATGAGGGACGAATGAATGTGATCAAAAATGTCTTAAGTACAATTTGATGTTGTGAATCACTCTTAGCAAGGCGTGAGTGCCTGAACTTTGGAGCATTCAAATCCTGCACATGCAAATACACTTATACAATCAGATTTCACTAAAGAGTTCAAGTCACAATTACATAGAGACACCAAAAGCGAACAATTTATTTTTTATAGACATATTTACCTGATGTTTTACTCCCCCACCCCACCCCCACTCCAATACTCTT
>JAPEIP010000004.1:141932138-141949527 GCA_026120095.1 Capsicum chinense
CATAGCCCATGGTTTTGGGGGTGGGCCCGGGGCCGGGGGCGCCATGGGACAAAAATTGACTTGGGCGTTCCAGACAGGCTGGGGAGCATCCCAATACTCTTTCCCCCACCCCCCACACCATCCTCATAATTTTATCATAAATATCTATAAATGCTTTTAGTATTATATTTTTTACTTGCATACCACTTGTTCTCCTAAAAAATATTTTCTTGGAAACTAACATTTTCCCTCCTACCAAAGACAACGTACATCAAGCGTTTTAAATTCAATACTTCCAACTGTCAATGAAGCCAAAATCATGGATAGAAATAATTAGTTTACTGCTTGCTTCTTAGTTGATTCTACCACTTGAGAAAATAATGGTTATTTCCTCTTATTTAGGCTACGATATGCATTTCCACATGATGTATTTCCCAGAAAATTATAATTTCCTCTCTTTGAAATAGAAGTATAATCATCTTGCACCAAGCAAAAATTTCTTCTTATTATTATATTATTTCGGTTAATAGCAACATCTTCCATTGTGTTGATCTACCAAACATATAAAATATTAACCCAAAAATCAGATATATTCAATGACACAAGGATTAATTCTATACAGACGGTACGGTCAACAGATCCGAAACTTTCCATAAAACCAACCTAGTTGCATGAGATGAGTTTATATTGGAAGAAGTCATTAAAGAAATGATATTTAATTAGTCCAAAGTCAACAAATTCAACACATTAAGACTTACCAAACCCATCCATAAACACAAATTAGCCAATCACTGCTAGATTCAAAAATTATACCAAAAGAATAGTTTCTTTGCCATGTTCTATTTCACTTTCTGTATGTTTTGATATCACAAGATACTGCTAGATTTAGAAATTATACCAAAACAATAGTTTTTTTGGATAATTTTTTCTTCATTTTCTAGTTTGTTGAAATCACAAGATACTACAAAATCAGCAAGTTCCAACTAACAAAAAACAACTTTCCTTGCAAAATGCTAGTAAACAAAACCCCATTTTCCACATCCAAAAGAATTTCCTTAATTCCTCATACCTACAATAAATTCAAGATTCATGCTTTCCTCCTCAGGAAAAAATGTATACTCACTTAAACCTATAATCACACTATTTATACTTCCCTTTCTACCAACCCTAAGATCTAAATCTTTTTACAACCTTCTACCCTTATAAAATTTATTTATCTTCAGATCACTAATTTTCATCAAAATTTACCAAACTTTTTTCCAAAACCACTTTTACCTTGAAAATTGCATTTTTACATCACCATCTTTCTCCATCTACCTTTACAGTCAATTCCATTAGACTACAAACAAAGAACACAAAACAAAAAGAAAAAAAACAAAGGTTAAATTCAAGCTACTCAGATATAGCATTTTTACTACTTTTTTCATTCATAATCAACCTTTTCCATTCAATTTAGACCAACAAAGATCACAAAATAGAAGAAAACAAACAAAGGGTATATTCAAGAAACTCAAAGACTGCATTTTTCCATCACCCTCTTTCTCGATCCAGCTTTTACAACCAATTTAGACCAGCAAAGAGCACAAAATAGAAGGAAACAAGAAATCATACCTCAAATTTGCGACAGAGACAAAACAGAGATTAGGGCAAATTAGCAACAATAACCCGAATTGAAGAAGGAATTGGAAAAGCTGCTCCCTCACTCATTGTACATATGTAAAATTGGTGCGTATATTGATGGAGTTCTAGCGCAAATCTGCGACCAGCCGCTGTATTTGATGATTGAAAATGATGTATAGTGCGTGTATGTATATGCTATTTTAAGAACGAGTTCATATATTTAGGCGCGTATTAGTATTGTAAAAAAGGAATAATTAATTAAGGTGTGTATTGGTTTATTTAGTTAAATAAAATTAAATTAATTAAATTTTAATATTAGATTTTGGCATTTTTATTTCCCGCTCAAAGCTCCTAATTACAATTTGGGACCAGTTAAAGTTTTTTTTAGGGACCGAATTTTGTACCATTGAAATAAACTACAATATTAAGGACCGGTTGCTAATATCGTCCTAATGTACTTTTAGTGATGAAATTATTAATTCATCCCTAAACATTGGTAATAAATAAAGCAATTTCTTGTAGTACAAGTTGGTAGCAGAGTGGTAGCAGAGCCTTAAGTTCATGGTCAATTCGGTGTCTTCAAAGCCATGTTAAGTAGAGTCTCCTTTATGATTGTGTAGCATGCCACATTTATAAGGGACAGGCTACAAGGGACTTAGGGATATTTTCCTTTCATGTGCTTTACTTTCGGTCTTAGAGTCTAGGATGTTGAAATCTCTTCTAATTCCCATTTATTCATATTTCAGATCATACTTTCCTTAAGGATCTGATGCTCGTGGAAATTCTTTGGTCTCACTTAAGGACAATTTGGATGGAACTCATCCTTCTTATGAGGTACGAACCCAGTCTAGGGTCCCTGCTTTTGATTTCCCTTGTAGAGATCCATCAGTCCCTACCAGTCCTCCTCAAGCTCCTCAGGCTGATGGTATTTCTACCCTAATGCCTTAGGGGGGTGTGTCGAATGTTGAGTTTTACCAGTCAATTAATTTATTTTCTTACTCAGTTGGTGGCCTCTCAATTGTGCTACTCTGAGCGTGTTGCTCTAGCCACTCCTTCTTTTAAGGGTAAAACGATTTAGTTATGAGGTTGAGTGCTTTGACCTTCACTGGTTCCAAGGTTGAGGAAGATCCTCAAAGGTTTGTAGATAAGATGGAAATATTTTTTGAGTGATGCATGCACTGACTCTGAGGGTTTGAAGTTCATCGTATATTAGTTGAAAGATGTAGCATATTAGTGGTATAGGGAGCAAGAGAAGTCGAGGTGTAAAGATGTTGAGCCGGCTATATGCGATGACTTCTTGATCGCTTTTTTCCTCAAAAGTTGAGAGAGATGAAAGTAAGGAGTTTGTGAATTTGAAACAAGAAAGATTGATGGTGAAGGAGTATGCCTGAAAGTTTCATTAGTTATCTAGCTATGCTCCGGAGTTAGTGTCATTTATGAGGGCTGGGATGAGAAAGTTTGCTTCGAGTTTATCTCGGGACTGATGTTAGAGTGCATAGCCGCCTTACTGAATAATGACATAGATATCTCTAGGCTTGTAGTGTATATGCAACAGGCGGAGGACGAAAAGAACAAACAACCCAAAATAGAGGAAAGACAGAGTAAAAAATTTAAGTATTCTGAGCATGGTTGAGGCTAGTAGAATAATAGTAGAGATGACAGATAGTGGTCTAAGGTAAGTGTGGAAAATTTTGTTCTTATTCTACGGCTAGTACTCTATATCCTAAGTCATTTGGTGATTATTATTTTTAAAGCAACGATAGTTTTAAGGCACAAGGTGCCCAATCTCAAGCTAGTAGAACCCAGTCAGCTCCATCATATCCTCCTTACAAATTTTATGGACACTTGCACCATGGTTTTTGTTATAAGAGGAGAAATAAGTTCTTTAGATATGGCCAGCCAAGCCATATTTAAGGGAACTATCTCACAGGTGATGTCACTACTAGAGCTAATACGATTTTGGTTGCTACATCTTCAGCTCCAACATCGAAGGTTGCTACTTCTAGAACCAGCACTGGTAGGAACCGTCTGTATACTCTTTCCACCCATTAAGAATCTGAGGCTTCTCTTGATGTTGTCACTGGCATAGTATAACTTTTCTCTCGTGATGTGTATTATCTGATTAATCCAGGGTTTGCTCTTTCTTATGCGACCCCATATGTGGCTATTCATTTTGGTTTTAGTCCTGGGTGTATTGTTGATCCCTTTTTGATATCTACCACAGTAGGTGACTCTGTTGTGGATAGAAAGGTCTATAGAGGTTGTATGGTATCTATCTGTGGTATGGAGATGTTGGTGGATCTGATAGAGTTGGATATGTTAGATGTTGAAATGATGTTGGAGATTGATTGGCTCCATTCACGCTACACATATCTTGATTGTAGAACCCAAAGGGTCAGTTCTAATTCGCTAATGAACCGGTGATAGAGTGGGAAAGAAGTTCTCTTTCCTAAGGAAAAGTTTATTTCTTATCTTAGAGCCCAAAGATTTATTTCCAAGGGGTGTTTATATCATCTAGTTTAGATTAAGGATTCTAATTTTAAGGGCCCATCTTTCAAATCCATCTTTGTTGTCAATGAGTTTCCTAAAGTGTTTCCCATTGATCTTCCTGGTATTTCTCCCAATAAAAAAATAAATTTGGGATTGATATCCTTATGGATACCCATCCTATCTCTATTCCTCCTTACAAAATAGCTTTAGCTGAGTTAAAAGAACTCAAGGAGTAGTTGAAATATCTTCTAGATAAAGGTTTTATTCACCCTAGTATTTCTCCATGTGTGCTCCTATTCTTTTCGTGCATAAGAAGGACGACTGTCTTTGGATATACATAGTCTATCAATAGTTAAATAAGGTGACTGTGAAAAATAAGTATACTCTCCCCAGGATTGATGACCTGTTTGACCAGCTTCATGGTGCTAAGTACTTTTCTAAGAATGATCTTCAGTCGGTTATTATCAGTTGAAGATCTGGGAGGTGGATATACCTAAGACTGCTTTCCAAACATTATATGGCCATTACAAGTTCTTGGTCATGTTTTTTGGGTTGAATAATGCTTTGGTGACATTTATGGAACTTATAAGCTGGGTATTCCATCAGTTTTTGGACTTATTCATCATTGTGTTTATTAATGACATTTTAGTATACTCCAAGAGTGAGGAGGAGCATGTCAATAGCCTATGTATAGTGTTGTAATCTCTTGATGATCGGAAGTTGTATGCTAAGTTTTTGAAGTGTGAGTTCTCGTTGAATGTCGTTACTTTTCTTGGTCATACTATTTCTAGTGAGGGGATTATGTGGTGGATCCATAGAAAGTGTAGGCAATTAAGAAGTGGCCAAGACTCACGACTTCAACCGATATTCAAATTTTCTTATATCTATCCGAGTATTATAAGAGATTTATGGAGAGTTACTCTTCGATCTCTGCTTCATTGACTAGGTTGACTCAGAAGAAGGTAAAGTTTCTATGGTCTAACGCTTGTGAGGGTTGCTTTGAAAAGTTGAAGTATAAGTTAGCTTTAGCTTTGATTTTGAACCTACTCGAGGGTACTGATGGTTTTGTTGTTTAGTATGATATGTCCCTGTGGGACTAGGTTATGCATTGATGCAATATGGTAAGGTTGTGGCGTATACATCTATGCAGCTTAAGATGTATGAGAATAATTATTTGAATCATAATTTGGAGTTGCTGGTTGTGGTCTTTTCTTTGAAGATTTGGCGCAATTACTTGTATGGAAGTCATGTTGACATATATTTATACCATAAGAGTTTGAAGTATGTGTCCACCCGGAAGGAATTGAATCTCAGGCACCAAGAATATAGCTTGAGTTACTCAAGGATTATGACATGAGTCATTGTTATCACCCCCAATAAAGCTAATGTGGTTGCTGATGCACTTACTAGATTGTCTATAGAAAGCTTATCTTATGTTGATGAGGAGAAGCAAGGTTTGGTGAAGGATATTCATAATTTGGCTAATCTTAGAGTTTATCTTTTAGACTCCAAGGATAGAGGTATGATTGTGTAAGAGGTGTGAAGTCACCTCTTCATGCTGAGATAAAGAAGAAATAGGTTTTGAATCCCATCTTGATGAAGAATAAGGATGATATGGGTCAGCAGAAGGACATGACTTCTGAGATTGGTAGTTCTGGTAGCCTAAAATACCAAGGTAGATTATGTGTTCTCGATATTGGTGGGCTGTAGAAAAGAATCTTGGCAGGGGCTCATGAGTCGAGTTACACCGTCTATCTTGGTTTGAGAAAGATGTACTATTATTTGAAAGAGATCTATTGGTGGAACAACATGAAGAGGGATATGGCTAATTTTGTGGCAAGTTGGCCAAGTGTATGGTTTGTCAGCAAGTAAAGGTAGAGCACTTGAGGCCTGGCAATTTTTCTCAAGAGATCAAGTTGCTCGTGTGGAAGTAGGAAGTTATTAACATAGACTTTGTTACTGGCCTTCCACTATCTCGAAGTCAATTTTATTTGATTTGGATCATCGTGGAGAGGATGACTAAGGCTGCTCACTTCTTGCCAATAAGGGCTAATTATTCTACGGAAGATTATGCTAATTTATTCATTCAAGAGATTATCAAGTTACATCTTGTTCCTATTTCTATTATATCTTATCGAGGTAAGCAGTTCTAGTCACACATTTGGTAGTCATTTTAGAGGGGTTTGGGAACTAAGGTGAACCTTAGCACCTATTTCTACCCTCAGACGGATGAACAAGTTGAGAGGACTATCAGATGTTAGAGAATATGCTAATGGATTACGTGATTTACTTTTGTGGTTATTGGGTTTATCATTTACCTCTCATAGAGTTTGTGTATAATAACAACTATCATTCTATTATTCATATGGCTCCGTTTGAGGCTTTGTATTATAAGAGATTTCGTTCTCCTATTGGGTAGTTCGAGGTTAGTGAGATTAGATCATTTGATCTTGACTCAGTTCATCAAGCCATGGAAAAGGTAAAGGTGATTCAGGATAGACTTAAGACTACTTAAAGTTGCCAAAAGTCCTACACAGATGTGAAGCGTAGAGAGTTAGAATTTTATATTGGCGATTGGGTATTCTTTAAGGTGTCTCTTATGAAAGAGGTGATGAGGTTTTGAAACATCCTGGGTTTTGACCCATCAAAAATTTCATGAGTTTTGGCTTCTGGACATCATACAACTGGGGGGCACTAGTCATATGATATGGTACATCTAGGGTGGGTTTGTTCGTAAGGTGATCAATATGGGTTGGTTGGCTTCTATCCAAGGTACAATTAGAACATACTAATCGTATGTTATGGTACGAATGGTAGGGTGTCAATCGTATGTTGCCAAAGTTTAGTCTAGGTAATTTTATTATGCTTAGGGTACGACTTTATGGTACAAGTCATATGGTAGGGTACGGTTTGTCTTGGGTGGTCATATATTGGATAGGTTTGGGGTCCAAGGGGAGGCCTAGGGTACGAGTGGTGGGTATCACTTTTATGGTAGGGTATGATTGGTATGGGGTGGTCGTACCCTTCTGTGAGATTTTTAAACAGCTTAAGTTTGGGGTAAACTAGACCTTTCCTCTCTTAACCTCTTAAGGCCCCATGACTTATAACCCGCGTGGGATATCATTTACCCTGATATTTTAATCTTAAATACGTAGAACCTCTCTCAAAGTCTCTCAAAGGCTCTTGGGTTAAGTAAGGCTAGGGTTTCATGAGAAACTTAGGACTTATAAGGTGATTTGTCTCCGTCATCTGTCTTTTACTTATGGTTTTCATATTATTACGGTGGTTTGAACAATTGGTTGCATGGGAATGGTTAATTGGTACATGGTTTTGGCTTTGGAAATACTATACTGCCAACATGTTTGATAAAAAGCCTATGAGATTGGTTTTGGTTAAATTGTTGGACTTTCATTGAACTATTGCATGGTACAACTTTCTAATGGAACCCTAAATGGTATAAATGGTTTCAATGGTTTGGAATGGTTAAATTGCAAGGTCTTGGTGGTTATGGTTGGTCAAATTGAAAGCCTTGTAGGGTACAAGTGAATCCCCCAACCAAAATTAATAATGAACTACTTGTGGGGTATATGGGAATCTTCCAAGTCTACTCAAGGATGGAATCTATGGGTACATGGGAATCCCTTAATCTCTAAAAGGTTGCCTAAGGACATTGCTTGCAAGCTATAGTCAGTATGATGATACCACTACTTATAGCCTTGGTTAATAATAAATGGAATGGTGGTATGATTATGTGGTAATAATTTTAATTGGTTAATAATGGCATGGTGTGATAGCTAACCGTGAATGTGTGAGTTCAATGGATGTATACTGGAAACTCATATTTGCCGAGATGAGGATTGGTCATGGCGATCATATATGATATGGGGTATACAACAATCCCCTAAGTACACTTGCATATATGTATCATGAAAAGAAAAGGTTACTCGGGAATCCCCTACTCATATGGTATCTTCGGTTCATGCTACTACATTCATCAGAGCCCGTTTAGGGGGTTACACTGGACCCATATATCCCGTGGTAGTTCTAGGATGGTTAAACTATGCATACCCAGGTTAATGGTTTATATGGCATGCTAAACCCGGTTCTCTTTCCTAGAATGGTTATATATATGTATGTATGGTTATGAGTACATATGGTTGGTTTACTAGGTTTTAAAGATTAGAATTAATTTATCCTTATCTTGAGTGCATACTAGCGTTTACCCACTAACCCATCTTCGAGCGACTGTATTCCCATGCGTTGCAGGAACCATCCATTCTACTCCTCCTTCTTTGTGATTGGATTTGGGATTAGCTATTTGATTAAAGTGGTGAGCTTCCATATTCAAGAAGGCTTTATTTCATATCATGGATGTCTTTATGTACTTTGCTAATTTCATTGACATTGGTTTTGGCTATGTTTAGTGGTTTGTTCCAACCGAATATTATTTTACTTTCGGTTAGAGGCTTTATGGAATTACTATGGGTTGGTATAGGTGGTGCAGACAGTGGTTTCAACCTTAGTATTGGCATTGGTATTGCGACTGATATCGTTTGACTGTATTTATGATTGTTCCATCCTATTATGTTTTGGATTATATATATACTTATATTGGAACTCATTTGGCATGGGATGTATGGATTGGTGTATAATTTTGTTTTGGTTTTAGTTATTGGTTGGATAATAGATGGTTGGACTTGTTTGGGTTGGTCACGGTTATGGATCTATCCTAGAGTCTAGAATTGTAATAAACGTTGTCTTGTTACACGTTTGGAATTCTTTTGACTCAGGTTATTCATATTTGGAGGTTGGGGTTTGAAATGCGGGTGGTGCTTAGTCCTGGTTGGACTTGGGATGCTTATTACGATAAAGCCCCAGTTCAGGTTATGTCATGTTTGTATTAGAGCTTTAGTTTTATGGTCAATTGGTAATCCACCAAGCCGTATCGATTAAAGTCTCTTGTAATGTTGTGTACTATGCCACACTCATAAGAGAGAGGCTACAAGACATTTAGGAAATATTTCTTTTTTTGAGTTCTATTTTCAAGCTTGGAGTCTAAGTCTTGGAATCTCCTTTCTTTTCAGATTATGCCTCGATGATCTGATGCATACAGAAACTTCTCTGTCCCAAATAGGGATTATATTAATGGGACACACTATACTCAGGGGATCTATACTCGGTCTAGGGGTCCAATCCATGATATTTCTAGAGTTCCACCTGTTCCTTCTAGTCCTCCTTAAGATCCTCAGGCAGATGTGATAAATGTGGATTTTTGTAAGTTGATTCATGTGATTGCTCAATTGGTAGCTTCCCAGGCTGAGCGTGGTATCTCTAGTATTGCTTCTTCTAAATCCACAAGCATTGGCCATTTCATGATATTGAATTCTCTAAATTTTACTGGTATTAAGGTGGAAGAGGATCCTCTAGGTTTTCTGGATTAAATGGAAAAGATCTTTAGGGTCATGCAGTCCACGAATGTAAAAGGGGTGAATTTTGCTGCCTATCATCTAAAGGATATGGCCTACTAATGATACAAGGAATGGTATCAGGAAATACGTAAGGTTAATGAGTCTTCTCTATAGGAGACTTTCTCTAATACATTTTTTGACTGCTTCTTTCCCTAGGAGTTGAAAGAAGAGAAGGCGAAGGAATTTATTAATTTGAAATAGGGGAAGATGTCGATCAAAGAGTATGCCTTGAAGTTTTACCAGTTGTCTAGGTATGCTCCAAAATTAGTGTCTGATATAAGGGCCAGCATAAGAAAGTTTGCTTTAGGACTGTCTTGTTAATTGATCCTTGAAAGCAAGACTGCATTGCTGATCAAGGACATGGATATCGCTAGATTGGTTGTTTATATGCAACATGTGGAGGAGGAAAAAAAGAAATAGTATTAGATAGGGGAAAGGCAGGGTAAGAAGTTCAGGTTCTCTGAGTAGGTTGGTCAACAACAAAGTGTTCGAGATAGTGGTAAGTTGCCAAAGAAGAAGTGAGGAAATTCTGGTCCTTTCTCCACAGGTAGTGCTTTTTTTTCTAAGCAGTCGGGTGATAATCGTTAGTAGGGTGGAAATAACTTTTGGGCATAGGGTGCCCAATCTCAGACTAGTGGGGCTCAGTCGGCCTCATTATATCTTTCTTATAAGTTCTATGGTTGGTTACACAGGGGTTTTTGTGATGATGGGAGGGGCAAGTGCATCAAATATGGTTATCCAGGCCATATGCTTAGAAATTTTCCGGTTGGTAAGTTGCTTCGGGAGACAACAAGGTTTTTGTTGCCTCTTTATTTGCTTTTGCACCCTGGGGGGCTGTTTTTGCATATGATTCTTCTTCTAGTACCGACAAAGGCCAGAATAGATTATATGCTCTTGCGTCCTGATAGGAGTCTGAGGTATCGCCTAATATCCTGATTGGTAAGTTATAACTTTTTTCTCTTAATATGTATTTCTTACTTAATCCGGGTTCCACTCTCTCTTATGTGACCCCATTTGTGGCTGTGTATTTTGGTTTTGATCTCAAGGTTATTTCATATCCTTTTTCTGTTTCACCATAGTAGGTGACTCTGTGCTTGCTAAAAGAGTCTATAGGGGGGTATGTGGTATTTGTTGGTAGTAAGGAGACTTTGATGGATTTGTTCGATTTAGATATGGTGGATTTTAATGTTATTCTGGGGATGGATTGGTTACACTCATACTACTTGACCTTAGATTGTTGAACCCCGTAGGGTTGTCTTTAGGTTCCCTGGTGCACCAATTATTAAATAAGAGGGTGGTTCCCTAGATCCTAAGGGGAAGTTTATATCATATCTTAGGACTTAGAGGTTAATTGCAAAAATGTGTCTCTATCATTTTGTCCGATTTAAAGATTCTAACTTAGAAGGTTCTTGTTTACATTCGATTCTGGTGGTGAATGAGTTTCCTGAGGTCTTTCTGGATAATCTTCCTGGTGTTCCTCCAGATAGGGAGATTGAGTTTGGGATTAATTTGGTTCTGGACACTCTTCTAATATCTATTCCTCCTTATGGAATGGCTCCGGTTGAGTTGAGAGAACTCAAAGAGCAACTTAAGGATCTTTTGGACAAGGGTTTCATCCATCCTAGTGTGTCCCAGTAGGGTGCACCCGTGTTATTCATGCTTAAGAAGGATGGTTCCTTTCAGATTTGTATTGAGTATCAATAGTTGAATAAGGTCATAGTCAATAACAAGTATCCTCTTCCAAGGATAGATGACTTGTTTGATCAGTTGCAAGGTGCTAAATTTTTTTCAAAGATAGATCTTTCGTTTGGGTATCATCAACTTAAGATTAGGGGTGGATATCACTAAGATAGCTTCATGTATAAGAAGGTTAGTTCCCTTCAAATGTGTATTGACTATCAACAGTTGAATAAGGTGATGATCAATAACAAGTATCCTCTTCTAAAGATAGATGACTTATTTGATCACTTGAAAGGTGCCAAATTCTTTTCAAAGATAGATCTTCCGTCCGGGTATCATCAACTTAAGATTATGGGGTGGATATCCCTATGATGGCATTTCGTACTTGGTATGAGCACTTTGAGTTCTTTGTTATGTCATTTGGTTTAACTAATGCCCCAACGACATTCATAGATTTGATGAATAGGGTATTCCTTTAGTTTCTGGATCTATTTGTCATTGTATTCATTGATGACATTTTGGTGTACTCTAAGAGTGAGGTGGATCATGCTAATCACCTCTTTGTCCTATTACAGACCTTAAAAGAACAACAGTTGTATGCCAAATTCTCAAAATATGAGATCTAGTTTAACGTTGTCACTTTTATGGGTCATATTATTTTTGGTGAGGCGATCATGGTGGATCCCCAAAAAGTGGCGGTGGTTAAGAAGTGGCCTAGACCAATGAATCCAATCAACATTCAAAGCTTCTTGGGTTTAATGGGTATTATAGGAGGTTTGTGGAGAGTTTTTCGACGATAGCTGCCCCATTGACTAAGTATACTCAGAAGAAGGTAAAGTTCTCTTGGTTGGATGCTTGTGAGGGGAGTTTCGAGAAGTTGAAGGATAAGCTAATTTTGACTCCCATTTTGACCTTACCTGAAGGCAATGAAGGGATTGTGGTTTACTGTGATACATCTCGAGTGGTACATAATTGCATCTTAATACAACCCTATGCTTCTTGGCAGTTAAAGGTGTAGAGAGTAACTATCCTACTAATGATTTGGAAATTTTACCGGTGGTGTTTGTGTTTAAAATTTGTCGCTACTATTTATATGGAGTGCTCATGGACATCTTTTCTGATCGTAAGAGTCTACAACATCTATTTACTTAGAATAAGATTAACCTCTACTAGAGAAGATGGCTTGTACTTCTTAAGGATTATGATATGAGTCTTCACTATCATCCAGGTAAGGCAAATATTGTTGTTGATTCTCTTAGCAGGTTGTCCATGGGTATTTTAGCTCATGTGGATAAGGAGAGGTGGGATTTGGTGAAGGATATTCACCGCTTGCTAATCTTGGAGTTTTCCTGTTGGGCTTCAAGAATCGTGGTGTGTTGGTACAGGAAGTGGTTTGGTCATCTCTTTGTGAAGAGATCAAGGAGAATAAAATTCTAGATCCTATCTTGATGAAAATTAAGAGTGATGTAGGAGGGAAAAAGCTAATGGTATTTGAGATCAGTGGTGATGGTACCTTGTGGTACCAAGGGAGGTTGTGTGTTCTTGGTGTAGATGGTTTGGAAGAAAGGGTATTAGCTGAGGCGCATGAATCGTGCTATGTTGTTCATCCCAGTTCGACATAAATTTATCATGATCTCAAGGAGATGTATTGGTGGAATGGTAAGAAGAAAGATATGGATGATTTTGTCGCAAAATGTTTGGTATGTCAACAAGTGAAAGTTGAGCACATGGGGCCAGGAGGCTTGTATCAGGAGATTGAACTGCCATAATGGAAACAGGAAGTTATCAATATGGATTTCGTTACCAGTCATCCTTAGTCTCGAAACTAATTTGTTTCAATTTGGGTCATCGTGGATTGGATGACACAGTCGGCTCACTTTTTGACAATCAGGACTAATTTTTTGACTGAGGATTATGCAAGGTTGTATCTTCATGAGATTGTAAAGCTACATGGAAAACCTATTTCGATCATCTCTGATTGTGGTAGTAGTTTTAATCTCACTTTTGGCGGTCGTTTTAGAAGGGTTTGGGTACTAAGGTTAGTCTGAGTACTGATTTTCACCCATAAACGGATGGGCAAGTAAAAATGACTATTCTGACATTGGAAGATATGCTTCATGCATGTGTGATTGATTATGGTTTGTAATTAGGTTGAGCATCTACCTCTCGTAGAGTTTTCTTACAACAATAGCTATCATTTTAGCATTAAGATAACCCCTTTTGAGGCATTGTATGGTAAGAGGTGTAGATCTCCTATTAAGTGGTTTGAGCTTGGTGAGGCAGATATGTTTGGACTAGATTTGGTTGAATAGGATATAAAAAAGGTAAAGTTGATTCGGGATAGGCTTAAGGCTACCTAAAGTCACCAAAGTCCTATGTGGATGTAAGGCTAAGGACTTGGAGTTTGAGGTTGGGGATAAGGTATTCCTAAAGGTCTCCCATGAAGTAAGTTCTGCAGTTTGGTAAAAAAAGAAAAATTAGTCCCTGGTATGTTGGTCATTATATGGTTTTGAAGAGGGTTAGTAATGTGGCATATTAATTGGAGTTGCCTTTTGGTTTGGGCTCCATTCTTTCGGTATTCCATGTCTCTATGTTGAGAAATTGTATAGGTGATCCTTTATCAACTGTTCCTTTGGGTGGATATGGTATCTTGAATTCCCTATCTTATGAAGATATCCTAGTTTAGATTTTGTATTGGCAAGTTCATAGAATGCGGACCAAGGATGTAGCTTCAGTTAAGGTTCTTGTAATATCCCGAGACTACCCTATAGTCGTCACAGGGTGCTTACGACCCTGAAGAACCACAAACTAACAGATATTTGCTGTGAGCACTGAATTATAATACTGAAATAAATGCGGAATAATAGGCTGAGATGCCATAAGGTTCAAAACGTCTAAAACACTGATAAAATATAACATCTAAGATAATATCTGTAAAACTAAATACTGACTGAGACTAGTCTAAAAAGCCTCTAACTGAAACTGTCTGAAAGTAGAGTTGATGGGAAAATCCCCCAACTAACTCCATCTACTAAAATACTGAGTCTACTGAGATAATGAAATAAAAGAATGTCCTTAAATGATGAGGACTCACTACTAAAAATACTGCTTCTGGCTAAATCTGAATCTACTATGCGTGGTCGGGTACCTGAGTATCCAAACCTATGATATGAAAGATCATAGCATAGAAAAGTATGCGTCAATACGTGGTATGTACTTATATGCTAGATGAGGTAAGGCTGAATGCAAAGCCTCATATGTATGAATAGTAACTGACTAATGATATAGTATAATTGAATATAAGTGTACATGGAAAATCTAAAATTGCTGTGAATACTAAGTATGCAATGTTGTGCGTATACATGAA
Organism: Capsicum chinense; assembly: GCA_026120095.1. Classification (NCBI taxonomy): domain Eukaryota; kingdom Viridiplantae; phylum Streptophyta; class Magnoliopsida; order Solanales; family Solanaceae; genus Capsicum; species Capsicum chinense. The sequence goes on from JAPEIP010000004.1 coordinate 141,946,743, forward strand.
TACTGTAACTGAGCTTTTCTAAAGCTAAGTACTGAGTCTAATAATCTGAGATTATTGATACTGGTTGACTGTATCTAACAGTCTTGGCTCTGTAGAACTGAACTAAGTTCTATTCTGAAGACTGAGACTAAAACTGCTGGATGTAATCATTTAATCAACATGCCCCAAATAAGATAAGATAACTGAGCTGGGGTCCAATCTGTTACCCCAATTGAAAGGGTGTCAGTACCATGCCACGGGTAAGGAAAACTATTGTGGATTTAGTCCTAACTAACGGGTGGCCCCTCAGATCAGTCCTAAACTAGTGGGTGAACCCTGAGTATGTCAGTCCTATTTAATGGGTGACATCTCATAACATACGCTGGTTACGTAGTTATGGAACTTAGGGATTGCTTATAGGAACCCAGCCCTAACTAACGGGTGTGCCCCTATCCCTAGGCTTGCTCGATGCTGAATCCTACTCCCAACTAAAAGACACTGAACTGTGTATACTAAACAGGACTGGACTGATACTGAGATTACTAAGTTTTCCTAAGTTCTGTGATTGACTAAGTTCTGTAACAGATTGAGAGTACTACTGATCGTGACATAACTGATACTATTCTATAACAGACACTAGCTCTAGATAAACAACTAAATTGTTAGGTATTAAATACCCCCAGAACTCGATAGCCTAAAAGTAAAGCAAAACATAACTTTGAATAACATATAAATGTTCACTTGGTCATAATTCATTCATAGAGACATGTCATCAAACACTTGTAATGCATTAACTCGTACATGAATGGAGAACACATGTTAACATGCTATAATGGCGTTATTTCATTCTCATAGACAATTTATCAAACACATGGCAAACATAATTGGTACATTAAATCATAAACATTTAGGGTTGACATGATTACAACAATCAACTTGCTCATTGAAGAGCTTATCATGAATATCATGTAGTTCAACACATATTAGGATCAATCTTGTAACTTGTAATCTGGAACATGGATTAAAATTAAAATAACATCATTGACACCTTAATCACTTTGTAAATTGAAGGGTTTATCAAGATAATCAAATATTCTTCACACTTGCTATTCAATTTCAGGAAAAACATGCACTTAAATTATGGATTGAGACTCAACTAATATCACAAATATGAATTCAATCTAATTCAAATATGAAAATCATAAATACACAATCTTTGTACTTCGAAAAAGGATTCTTGAACTTTATGGGTGGAAGGAACCTATGAATAAATATCTAACATAACTTAATTCATGAGTTTTCTTAGAGTTCTTGGAGAGATTCTTGGGATTGATCTTGATTTCTTGGACTAGGGTTTTTGCCTCTTAAGAGAGAATGATTTTGTTCTTGCGAGAAAGTGAGAAAAAATGACTGTGATACCCCGAATTTTCATCCTAGATAATTTCATCCCAAGAATGCCTAGTATTAGCTTCTAAAGTGAATGATGATTATTTCATGAGGAATTTTCAAGATTTACACTTTTTGTCATGTGAAAAATTTAATAAGCTTTCCATCGATATAAAATTCTCCCAAATTCGACACTCGCGCGAAGAATTAGAGACTTTTTAGTGAGACAGTGTATCACCTGAGCCTCCAGCGCATCGAGGAGATAACTCAAATGGCAATTGTCAATTTCTAGTGTTGCTCCGCGATAGTGGCGCATTGCGCCAAACTTCCAGGTCGTAGACAAGGTGAAAACGCGATAGCTCCGCATCGTGCCCCCGTGCAATTTCCCATTTGTCACTTTCCAGTGACTTGGCTCGATAGTGCCGCATCGCGCCAAGGATGAAAATATAAAATTTTCTTAGAAATTAAAGAAATGTCCTAGGGTTAAAAGGGGTTAATTTTTCCACCCTATATAAGCCTTATAACACGAGATTTGGCCATAATTCAGCAACTTATACTCAATTACTCTAAAAAACTCTCAAGAACAAGCCTTAGGGTTTTCATAGAAGGTTCAATTCCAAGGAAATTCATCATCAAATTTCAAGAATCTCTTTGTCAATTTTCATGAAATCACGAACTAAGGTATGCATAGTGTTCATCCACGGATCCCTTTCATTCGTGGAGTCCAAGAATCATATTTTAAATAACCTATTGTGATTTTATTGTTGTGATTTGATCATGTTCATGTTGATAGTTGTTATTTATGTTTCAAGATGGTGTCTTGATGACTTTCCATGAAGTATGCGAGTTTGTTGATTGAAAACCTATGAGTTTGGGTAGTTTTAGATTCTTAAATTGATGATTTCATCTATGCTATAAAGTGTGCATGTAAGGTATTTGATAAAATGCCTAGAATGATAGAATTATATTCCTTATGACTCAATAGTATCTAAATGACAAGTCCAAGCTAACCCTTATAATGCAACACAATTTCCATGCTCATGTTGTGTAGTGACTGTTGTGTTATGGAATGTTCGTGATATTGAAATCATGAAAGTCCGTACATGTTATATGCATTTCCTTCCATGATCAAGACTATGATAACCATGTGAAGCATGAAATCCCTTATGTATGGCATTATGAATTATGAACTCTATTCCTATGATCAAGAAGTATTATGAATTATTGGTGTTGGTCATGTATTCAGGAATGTCATGCTTTATCAGTTTCTTTCTATCGAGTCTTGGGGGTACTTGTACTAGAAAAATATAGTTGTCTGCCTTGAGCCATGTCATGTTTTTGCGATACTCTCAGTCAAGCCATGTTCCATAGAAGTTAGTCATCATGTGACTCAGGAAATCTCAGAAATCTCTTGAACTCA
>JAPEIP010000004.1:141949627-141960823 GCA_026120095.1 Capsicum chinense
CGCATCGCGCCAAGGATGAAAATATAAAATTTTCTTAGAAATTAAAGAAATGTCCTAGGGTTAAAAGGGGTTAATTTTTCCACCCTATATAAGCCTTATAACACGAGATTTGGCCATAATTCAGCAACTTATACTCAATTACTCTAAAAAACTCTCAAGAACAAGCCTTAGGGTTTTCATAGAAGGTTCAATTCCAAGGAAATTCATCATCAAATTTCAAGAATCTCTTTGTCAATTTTCATGAAATCACGAACTAAGGTATGCATAGTGTTCATCCACGGATCCCTTTCATTCGTGGAGTCCAAGAATCATATTTTAAATAACCTATTGTGATTTTATTGTTGTGATTTGATCATGTTCATGTTGATAGTTGTTATTTATGTTTCAAGATGGTGTCTTGATGACTTTCCATGAAGTATGCGAGTTTGTTGATTGAAAACCTATGAGTTTGGGTAGTTTTAGATTCTTAAATTGATGATTTCATCTATGCTATAAAGTGTGCATGTAAGGTATTTGATAAAATGCCTAGAATGATAGAATTATATTCCTTATGACTCAATAGTATCTAAATGACAAGTCCAAGCTAACCCTTATAATGCAACACAATTTCCATGCTCATGTTGTGTAGTGACTGTTGTGTTATGGAATGTTCGTGATATTGAAATCATGAAAGTCCGTACATGTTATATGCATTTCCTTCCATGATCAAGACTATGATAACCATGTGAAGCATGAAATCCCTTATGTATGGCATTATGAATTATGAACTCTATTCCTATGATCAAGAAGTATTATGAATTATTGGTGTTGGTCATGTATTCAGGAATGTCATGCTTTATCAGTTTCTTTCTATCGAGTCTTGGGGGTACTTGTACTAGAAAAATATAGTTGTCTGCCTTGAGCCATGTCATGTTTTTGCGATACTCTCAGTCAAGCCATGTTCCATAGAAGTTAGTCATCATGTGACTCAGGAAATCTCAGAAATCTCTTGAACTCAGTACTCAGTAAGATCAATAAACTCATGAACTTAGTCAGTTATGAGATATCAATAGTATTCCATCAGTTGACAGAATTCAGAACTCAGTCCATGTACAGTCAGTCAATCATGTTCAGTCTCTTCAGATGGGAGTAAAAATTAGCACCGAGTGAGCCTAAGGATGGGAACACACACTATCAGATGAGGGTGTGATTCTTAGTAGTCATCCTTGTGTTCCAGAACTATGTAGCCAGCATAGGTTGAGACATCAACACTGTCATATGAGGGTTGATGAGGTGGATAAGACTATCAGATAAGGGCCCCATTGTTCTCTTTTGGGGGCACTGTCAGATAAGGGTACCCAGAGTTTTCCTTACCAGTGGTGCGGTATTGACACCCTTCCAATCATGGAACAGATTGGACCGCAACTCAGCTGTTCTAGCGTATTTGGGGCATGCCAGTTAAATAATTATTGCCATAGTTTCAGTATCAGTCTCAGTAAAAGAACTCAGATAGTTCTTTAGATTTTAGGACTGTCAGATACAATGAACTCAGTTATAGTACGGAACTTAGATAGTTCCATCAGATTTAGGACTGTCAGACACAGTCACTCATGTTATCAGTTATTTCATTTATCGGAACTCCAGTATTAGTCATGCTAGATATCAGTACATTCATGTCATCAATATATGGAATCAGTTATTATGTTCTCACGATCTCAGTTACTATGTATTCATGTGTTCACTCTTACATTCATATTAGTCAGTCAGTTATTATCATTCATACATGTAAGCCCCATGTATTCAGCCTACCTCACACATATACTCAGTACATTTTTTTGTACTGATGCATTTGTGCTATGGTGTTTTCTTTTTATGTTACACCATAGGTTCAGAGACACGACTCCCAGATCAGCAGCAGCAGTAGCATTCCAGGGTTCAGAGTTTTAGCAGTGAGTCCTCATTCTCTGAGGACATGATCTTATTTTATCATATCAGTTAAGTTTTTAGTAGACAGAGTTAGTTGGGGACATGTCACATTAACTCCTTAGTCCAACAGTTAGAGGCTTTCAAATGACTACAATATTTTTCATGTTTTTCAGACTTCAGTATTTCAATTTTGTTTTGGTATCAAGATACCACTCTATGTCAGACGTTATTGTTATTATTTAGTTATGTTCAGTATTGAACCTTATGGCCTCTTTGTGCATGTTTCTGTATTTTCATGTCATAATATGTAGTGTATAGGTACAAATATTAGTCATGGGTTAGCTTGTGGTCCTTCGGGGTCATGAGCACCATTTAGAATTTTGGTTTAGATAATCGGGTCGTTATAAACTTGGTATCAGAGCCTAAGGTTCAATAGAGTCCTAGGAAGTCTGAAAGCTGCATCTAGTAGAGTCTTCTACATGGATGTGTTGCGCGCCACATTTATGTTCAGGAGGCTATGAGATGTTTTAAGAAAAAGTTTCCCTTCTTTCAGTATTCATGTCTTGCCTGTGAGCATAATCACAAGTCAATCTCTCAGTCTAATCCATTTCTCCTCTTGATTTCAGAACATGCCTCCACAGAGAAGAAACTAGTCAGGTCCTCTGCCCAAAGATCCTTTGGGCGAGCATTTTTCTCATGTGGAATTTAGAACCACATTTACCACTCTTGCTTAGTGCGTAGCTGCCCATAATGAGCGGCCAACAGTTATTCCGGCCAATCCAGTGGCCAACTCAGCCGCAGCTAGGATTTAAGACTTCACCCGAATGAATTCTCCAATATCCCTCGGGTCTAAGGTAGATGAAGACCCTCAAGAATTCATTGATCAGGTCCAAAAGAAGACAGATATTATGAGGGTGACTACTGTTGAGAGTGCTGAGTTAGCTGCATACTAGTTGCAAGATGTGGCTCATACTTGGTACAAGCAGTGGAAGTCCAATAGGGTAGATAGTATAGGTTCTATAGAGTGGGAGGAGTTTGTTACGACTTTCTTAGACATATTCTTTCCCCAGGAGCTAAGGGAGGTGAAGGTTCTAGAGTTTATCAACCTCAGGCAGGGTAATATGACGATGAAAGAGTATTCTCTTAGTTTACTCAATTAGCCAGATATGCCCTTCATGTGGTTGCAGACAACAGAGCTAAGATATGCAAGTTTGATTCAGGGGGAAATGATAGCATGGTTAATGAGTTCAGATCTGCCATGATAAATAGTGACATAACTTAGCTCAACTCATGACTCACGCTCAGCAGATAGAGGTGCAGAAAATTAAGCAGAGGGAAAAGCTGAATAAGAAAACTAGGACAGGTAGCTTTAATTTTAGACAGCCTAAATCAGAAGGAGGAAACTGTTCCCAGTTTTATCCTAAGTCATCAGTTCCAGCTTCTTCTACAGCCAGTGCTCCAGTTCTTGTGTTCAAAAAGGGTAACAAAGATAGAGCGCTAGGCTCTAAGTCTTAGAAAAGTGTCAGCAATACCCGAACTAATCCCCTATGTCACACTTATGGTAAAAACCACAAGGGTGCTTGCAGAGCTGGTAGCAATGTCTATTTTTGTTTTGGAAAGCTAGGCCACAGAGTCAGAGATTATCCCCAGTCAGGTTATCAGGGTCAACAGAACTATTCCGCAACTCAGTTCGGTCGCTCAAACCAGCAAGGTGCCACTTTCAGTGATACTAGTGGGCAACGTCCAAATCATCTCTATGCTCTTCAGACCCAGCAGGATCAGGAAAATTCTCCTGATATTATTACTGGTACGTTACATATCTTTTATGTTCACGTTTACGCTTTGCTAGATCCAGGTGCATCCTTGTATTTTGTTACTCCTTATATAGCAGGAGATTTCGAAGTCAGTCCCAAAATTCTTGTAGAGCCCTTTTCAGTCTCTACCTCAATGGATAAAATCATATAGCTTGGTGGGTATACAGGAACTGCCCGATTATGATATTTTAGAAAGTTACGTTAGTAGATTTAGTCGAGTTAGAGATGACTGATTTTAATATCATTCTCGACATGGATTGGCTTCATTATTGCTATGCCACAGTCGACTGCAGAAATAAAATAGTTCAGTTTCAGTTTCTAAATGAACCTATCCTAGAGTGGAAGGGTAATACTTCAGCGTTTAGAGATCAACTTATTTCCTACCTTCGGGCAAGGAAAATGATATATAAAGGGCGTGTTGATCATCTCGTACATGTTAAGGACTCTAGTTCTGAATCTCCCAATCCTAAATTAGTCCAAGTGGTTAATGAGTATTCAGATGCCTTTCTCGAAGATCTTCCAGGCATTCCTCCCGGAAGGGAAATAGACTTTGGCATAGACCTTCTTTTAGGTACTAAACCTATCTCTATTCCGCCATGCAGAATGGCACCAGCAGAACTTCAAGAACTAAAATAACAGCTGAAGGATCTCTTAGATAAGGTATTTATTAGACCCAGTATTTCACCGTGGGGCGCACCAGTCTTATTCGTGTGAAAGAAAGATGATTCCCTCAGAATGTGCATTGATTACCGTCAACTCAATAAAGTCACGATCAAGAACAAGTATCCTCTTCCTAGAATCAATGACTTATTTTACCAACTTTAGGGTGCCAATTATTTTTCTGAGATAGACCTTAGATCAGACTACCATCAGCTCAGAGTTAGAGAATGTGACATTCCGAAGACAGCTTTCCGTAATCGGTATGGTCACTTTGAATTTCTAGTCATGTCCTTTGGTCTTACCAATGCCCCAGTAGCTTTTATGAACTTGATGAACAGTGTGTTCAAGTAGTACTTGGATATGTTCATCATAGTCTTTATAGATGATATTATAGTCTATTCCCACACAGAGCGCGATTATGCAGACCATCTCAGAACAGTACTTCAGACTCTCAGAGATCATCAGCTATTTTCCAAATTTAGTACGTGTAAATTTTGGCTAAGGTCAGTAGTGTTCCTTGGTGATATTATTTTCGGTGATGGCATTAGAGTAGATCCTCAGAAGATAGAAATGGTAAGAAACTAGCTTCGCCCTGTCTCTCCATCAAATATCAGGATTTTGTTAGGCTTGGCTAGCTATTACAGATGGTTTGTTGAGGGATTTTTTTCTATTGCATCCCTTATGTCTAGATTGACTCAGAATAAGGTCAAGTTTTAGTGGCCATATTCTTGTGAGAAGATTTTTCAGGAGTTAAAGGATCGACTCACCATAACTCTTGTTCTAGCTCTTCCAGATGGTTCAGATGGGTTCATAGTCTATTGTGATGTATCTAGAGTAAGTTTAGGTTGTTTCTTCATGGAGCATGGTAAGGTCATAGCCTATGCCTCTAGACAGTTAAAGCCCTATGAAAAGAATTATCTTACTCATGATCTTGAGTTAGCAGCCATAGTATTTGCCTTGAAGATTTGGAGGCATTATATCTACGGAGTTCATGTAGATTTCTTCACAGATCATAAGAGTCTTCAGTATGTCTTTTCTAAGCAAGATCTCAATCTTCATCTGAGAAGGTGGTTAGAGCTCTTGAAATATTATGACATGAGCATACTTTATCACCCGAGCAAAGCCAATGTAGTGGCCGACGCTCTTATAGACAGTCCATGGGTAGTGCGTCTCATGTTGAGGACAGTAAAAATGAGTTAGTTCATGAAGTTCAACAGCGTGCCAGACTAGGCATTCACTTAGTTAATTCTTCAGAGGGCGGTGTATGTGTTCAGAGGAGTTCAGAATCATATCTAGTTTCTGAGGTAAAAGAAAATCAAGATAGGGATCCTTGCCTTGTCAAGCTAAAAGAGTTAGTTCAGAATCAGAAAGTAGAGGTTTTCTCCCAAGGGGGAGATGGTGTTCTTCGTTGTCAGAGTTATCTATGTGTTCCAGGTGTAGATGACTTAAGGCAGCGAATTCTTGTAGAAATGCATGGTGCGCGATGCTCTATTCATCCAGGGGCCACTAAGATGTACTGCGACTTGCGGGAGATCTATTGGTGGAGTGGGATAAAGAAAGATATTGTAAAGTTTGTTGCTAAGTGCTCTACATGTCAGCAAGTTAAGATAGAGCATCAGAAGCCTAGTGGTTCCCTGCAGAAGTTTACCATTCCTACTTGGAAGTGGGAAGAAGTGAACATGGACTTTGTGATGGGTTTGCCTCGAACTCGTCATCAGCATGATTCAGTTTGGTTCATAGTAGACCGAATGACCAAGTCAGCTTATTTCCTTCCAGTTCATACCTCTTATTCAGCCGAGGATTACGCCAAACTCTATATCAGGGAGTTGGTCAGATTATATGATATTCCATTATCTATCATCTCAGACAGAGGTACCCAGTTCACCTTTCACTTTTGGAAAACATTCTAAAAGGGTCTTAGTACCAAAGTTTATCTCAGTACAACCTTTTATCCTCAGATAGATGGTCAAGTAGAAAGGACCATTCAGACTTTAGAAAATATGCTAAGGGCATGTACAATTGATTTCAAGGGTAGTTGGGATGACCACTTTCCTTTGATTGAGTTTGCATACAATAATAACTATCATTCCAGTATTCAGATGGCTTCATTTAAAGATCTCTATGGTAGGAGATGTATATCTCCAATCAGTTGGTTCAAAGTTAGTAAGGCCTCAGTCATAGGACCTGACTTAGTGTTTGATGCCTAATAGAAAGTCCAGTTGATCAATGAAAGACTTCGGCCTGCTCAGAGCCAACAGAAGTCTTATGCAATGTGCATAGAAAAGATCTCGAGTTTGAGATTAGTGATCATGTCTACCTTAAGATCTCTCTCATGAAGGGAGGGAAGAGGTTCGGCAAGAAGGGAAAGCTCAGTCCCCAATATGTCGGCCCCTTTAAAATCCTCAGTCGCTTTGGTAAGGTAGCTTATGAGCTCAATTTTCCTTCAGATCTAGCCTCAGTTCATCTATTCTTTCTTGTATCTTTGCTCAAGAAGTGAGTAGGTGACCCATCAGTCGTTGTCCCTATTTAGAGCACTACTGTTCAGAACATCCTCTCTTTTGGAGAGATTCTAGTTGAAATCTTAGACTATCAGACTCGTAGATTGAGGAACAAAGAAGTCCCTCTAGTCAAAGTTCTTTGGAAAAATCAATCTGTCGAGGAAGCTACTTGGAAAGCCGAAGCATACATGCGTACCAAGTATCCTCACCTCTTTTCCGCTAATCCATATCAAGCTCAGGAAAATAGTTTTCCTTAAGCTTATTCTGCTTCATGTTCAGTATTCAGTGAAAACTTAGTATTTAGTTTCTTGCCCATGTGTCATCACAAACTTAGTATTAAGTGCCATTGCATATTCAGTCATGCATTCATGTACCATCTCAGTTATATAATTATGCATCAGACATGCATTCTCATTGTGAGAAAATTTAGTTTCTCAGAGACCTCAGTTATGCATTTATAAATCAGTTACACATGCATCAGATATGCATATTCAGTATATTATGTTCAGCTTGTCATTCATGAGATCATGTTCCAGTTATCCATATTCAGTTCATGTTAAGCTTATTGTTCCTCTCTCAGCCAGTCTCATTCGAGGATGAAAGTTCCCAAGGGGGAGATATTTTAATATCCTAAATTTTCTTCCTAGCTAATTTCGTCCCAAGAATGCCTAGTATTAGCTTCTAAAGTGAATGGTTATTATTCCATGAGAAATTTTTAATATTTTTACTTTTTGTCATGTGTAAAATTCAATAAGCCTTCCATCGATATAAAATTCACCCAAATCCGACACCCGGGTGAAGAGTTAGAGCCTTTTGGTGAGACAGTGTATCACCAAAGCCTCTAGCGCATCAAGAGATAACTCAAATGACAATTGTCAATTTTTAGTGTTTCTCCGCGATAGTGGCGCGTCATGCCAAACTTCCATATCGCAGACAAGGTGGCAATGCATAGCCCTGCATCGTGCCCCCGTGCAATTTCCTATTTGTCACTTTCCAGTGACTTGGCGCGATAGTGGTACATCGTGCCAAGGATGAAAATTTAGAAATTTTCTCAAAAATTAAAGACGTGTCCTAGGGTTAAAAGGGATCAATTTCCCCACCCTATATAATCCTTATAACACGAGATTTGGCCATAATTCATCAACTTGTACTCAATTACTCTTAAAAACTCTCAAAAACAAGACCTAGGGTTTTCATAGAAGGTTTAATTCCAAGGGAATTCATCATCAAATTTCAAGAATCTCTCCATCAATATTCATGAAATCACAAACTAATATATGCATAGTATTTATCCACGGATCTCTTTCATTCGTGGAGTCCAAGAATCATGTTTTAAATAACCTATTGTGATTTACTTGTTGTGATTTGATCATGTTCATGTTGATAGTTGTTATTTATGTTTCAAGATGGTATCTTGATGACTTTCCATGAAGTATGTGAGTTTGTTGATTGAAAACCTATGAGTTTAGGTAGTTTTAGATTCATAAATTAATGATTTTACCTATGCTATAAAGTGTGCATATAAGGTGTTTGATAAAATACCTAGAATGATAGAATCATATTCCGTATGACTCAATAGTATCTAAATGACAAGTCCATGCTAAAATTTATGGTGCAACATAATTTTCGTGCTCTTGTTGTGTATTGACTGTTGTGTTACTATGTATTCATGTTTACACTCTCACGTTCATATTAGTCAGTCAGTTATTATCATTTATGTATGTAAGCCCCATGTATTCAGCCTACCTCACATGTATACTCAGTACATTCTTTTATATTAATGCATTTTCGCTATGGTGTTTTTTTATGTTACACCATAGGTTCAGAGACATGACTCTCAGATCAGCAGCAGCAGTAGCATTTGAGGGTTTAGAGTTTTAGCAGTGAGTCATCATTATCGGAGGATGTGATCTTATTTTATCATATCAGTTCAGTTTTTAGTTAACGGAGTTAGTTAGGGACATGTCCCATCGACTTCTTAGTAAGATAGTTAGAGGCTTTCAGACGACTACAGTATTTTTCATGTTTTTTAGACTTCAGTATTTCAATTTTTTTTTGGTATCGAGATACCACTTTATGTCAGACGTTATTGTTATTATTCAGTTATGTTCAGTATTAAACCTTAAGGCCTCTCAGTGCATGTTTCCATATTTTCATATCCTATTATGTAGTGTATAGGTACAGATATCAGTCATGGGTTAGCTTGTGGTCCTTTGGGGTCATGAGCACCATGTAGTATTCCAGTTCAGATAATTGGGGCATTACAGTGACATAATAGGGTATTTAAGGCATAATTTCATATTTAAAGGCTAATCTAAGTCATGGAAAAAATCTAAGTTGCCCTTGGGATTTAAAATCCCATATCTGGAATGCATATTAAAGCCTCACCGCGATGCTTGTGACTGGGTCAGCGCTATATCCACCATAGTATGGTGGAATCGCGGTGACTCACTGGTTCGTTACAATTGTCAATTTGAGCCTCACCATAATGCAGGGCAATCGTAGTGAGCTACTAAAATTTGACAAATGCTAAAATGGCCTTCAGTGCGATGCGATGAAAGGCTCATCGTGATACTCACTGCGACGCAGCGTAAGCGCGGTGAGCCACTATTTTTACATAAACTTTTCCTAATATTTAGTTGAACTATTCTAAGTCGGGGACCCCTTATAAAGCTTTAAAGGACTGAGATACGCTTAGAATTCTGTGAGGTCTTACAGTTCTATGAAGGAACCACAAGGTGAAAGAAGCTACTTGGGAAGTGAAAGTGGACATGAAGTGCAAGTATCTATATTAGTTTTCTGCTTTGGATATTCATGCTAAGGTATGTGTTCTAGATCATATATTTGTTGTCTAACTTGGTTAAAGAAAGGTTGATTTCCTTGCATCTTTGTTTTCCAATGTAGTTAAAGGTTCGAATGGTTATTTTGGGGTGTAATTCGTTCATGTACTACCTTTTCCGTCATTCGAGGAAGAATAATCATTGTGGGGGAGACTAAAACATCCTGGGTTTTGATCCATAAAAAATTTCATGAGTTTTTGCTTTTGGACATCATACGACTAGGGGTTACTAATCGTATGATACTATATGGCTAGGGAGGGTTTGATCGTATGGTGTCTAGTATGTGTTTGTTGGTTTCTGCCTATGGTACGATTAGAACATACTAGTCATATGTTATGGTGCAAATGGTAGGTGTCAATCATATATATGTTGCCCTAAGTTTAGTCTAGGTGATTTTATTCTTCCTAGGGTACGATTTTATGGTACTAGTCGTATGGTAGGGTAAGGTTTGTCTTCGGTAGTCGTATGTTGGATAATGTTGGGGTCCAAGGGGAGGCCTAGGGTATGAGTGGTGGGTACCACTCATATGGTAGGGTATGATTAGTATGGGGTGGTCGTACCTTCCTATAAAATTTTTAAGCAGCTTAAGTTGGGGTAATCTGGATATTTCCCCTCTTAACCTCTTAAGTCCCCACAATTTATTACCCTCTTGGGACATGATTTACCCTAATATTCTAATCTAAAACACTTATAAACTTTCTCAAATTCTCTCTAAGGCTCTTGGGTTAAGAAAGGCTAGCGTTTCATCAATAGGAGCAAATTGGGACTAACAAGGGTGATTTCTTTCCTTCATCTTCATAATATAAGGCATGTTACTCCTTCTTTATTGTTATTTCAAACTAAAGGCATGTTTTATGAATTTTTTTCATGTGATAAATATTGTATGGTTTTGGATTTTCAAATATATGTTGGGGGTTTTGGTTACAATGGTTGGTTATGGTTTTCCCATGTCTTTAACCCATAGTTTTTATTTTATTATGGTTGTTTGAATAATTGGTTGCAAGGGAATGGTTAATTGGTACATGGTTTTGGCTTTTGAAATACTAATCCCCCAACATGTTTGATAAAATGCCTATGAGAATGTTTTGGGTTAAATTATTGGACTTTCATTTAACTTTTGCATAGTTCAACTTGGTAATGGAACCCTAAATTGTTTAAATGATTTTGAATGGTTAAATGGTAAGGTCTTGGTGGTTATTGTTGTTCTAATTGAAAACCTTGTGGGGTACAATAGAATTGTAACACCCCGTATTCAAGTATGTGTATTGGCGTATTCAAGTACGTGTTTAATTCATTTTTTTTATTTTATTTATACTGGAATTTTTCCGTCGATGGGTTATTTAATAAGATTTCCAATGATATAAAGATTTTCAAAAACGGATAGGTTTCGGATATAATCGAGCACGTTCGAAACTATAAAACGGTGGCCGGGATATTTGGGAATAGTAAATGTGCAGGAAAATTTCCTGCACACAAACT
>JAPEIP010000004.1:141966984-141980014 GCA_026120095.1 Capsicum chinense
ATGAAAACTTGGTGGATTCAAAAGTTCTTAGCTTGGCTTACTCTAAGTGACTCTTATGAACATGCTTAACACATCATAAGCTCTATTATCACTAGGATACTCATCCTAATTCATGTACTCAAATATGAATCATAGTATAGGAGGTTTCATGTGTAGGAACAATAGTTCATTTTCTAGCTTAGAAATATACAGGGTATTATAATATCTCCCTCTTGGACACATTCGTCCTCGAATGAGACTAACTGAAATGAGGAGAGATGATAAACTGGAGTATTTACAAGACATACACTACTAGGACATGATCTCATAATGGACATTATTGATAAGCTAAACTCATTATGCTGGACATACATATCTGATGCATGAGTAACTGATTCATGAATGAATAATCGAGACTTCTGATAACTGATTTCTCCCAATGAGAATGCATATTTGATGGATGATTATACACTGGACTTATAAATGAATGCATGACTGAATATGCAATGGTAATTGATATCAATTTTATGATGGGGACATGAGCATGAAACTGATTACGCTTAAGGAGAACTATTACCTTGAGCTTGATCTGAATTGGTGGAGAAGAGGTGAGGATACTTGGTACTCATATCTGCTTCTAATTCCCAAGTATCTCCCTCATGAGACTGATTTCTCCAAAGAACCTTGACTAGAAAGACTTCTTTGCTCCTCAATCTACGAGTTTGATAGTCTAAGATTTCAACTAGCATCTCTTCATAAGAGAGATTGTTCTAAACGTCATTGCTCTAAATAGGGACTACAACTGCTGGTTAACCTATGCATTTCTCGAGCAAAGAGACTTGGAAAACTGGATGAACTGAGGCTAAATCTGAAGGCAATTCGAGCTTATAAGCTACCTTACCGAAGCGACTGAGAATCCTGAAGGGACTGATATATCGGGGACTGAGTTTTCCTTTCTTGCCGAACCTCTTCACTTCCTTCATGGGAGAGATCTTGAAGTAGACATAGTCATTGACCTTGAACTCGAGATCCTTTCTACGAATATCTGCATATGACTTTTGTCTATTTTGAGCAGCCCGGAGTCTCTCTCAGATCAACTGAACTTTCTCTAAGGCATCGAATACTAAGTCAGGACCTATAACTGAGGCCTCACGAACTTTGAACCAACCAATTGGAGATCTATATCTCCAACCATAGAGAGCTTTGAATGGAGCTATCTGAATACTGGAATGATAGCTATTATTGTATGCAAACTCAATCAAAGTCAAGTGGTCATCCTAACTTCCCTTAAAATCAATTGCACACGCCCTGAGCATATCTTTGAGAGACTAAATGGTCCTTTCTGCTTGACCATCTATCTGAGGATGAAATACTATACTGAGATGAACTTGGGTACCAAGATCCTTTTGGAATGCTTTCCAAAAGTGAGAGATGAACTGGGTACCTTTGTCTGAAATAATAGATAGTGGAATACTGTGTAATCAGAAAAACTCCCTGATATAGAGTTTGGCATAATCCTAGGCTGAATAAGAAGTATGAATAGAAAGAAAATGAGCTAACTTGGTCATTCTGTCTACAATGACCCAAACTGAATCACGATGATGATGAGTTCTAGGCAAACCCGTCACGAAGTCCATGTTCACTTCTTCCTACTTCTAAGTAGGAATGGTGAATTCCTGCATGGAACCACTAGGTTTTTGATGCTCTATCTTAACCTGCTGACATGTAGAGCACTTATACACAAACTATGCAATATCTCTCTTTATCCCACTACACCAATAGATCTCTCGCAAGTTACGGTACATCTTAGTTGCCCTTGGATAAATAAAGTATCGCGCACCATGCACTTCTGCAAGAATTCACTTCCTCAATCCATCTACACTTGGAATGCACAAACGACCTTGACAACGAAAAACACCATCTCCCCCTTGGGAGAAAACCTCAACTTTTATATTCTAAACTGACTCTTTCAGCTTGACAAGGCTAGGATCCATGTCTTGCTTTTCTTTCACCTCAGAAACTAGAGATGACTCTGAACTACTCTGAACACATATACCACCCTCGAAAGAGTCGACTAAGCGAATGCCTAGTCTGGCCAGTTGATGGATTTCCTGAGCTATTTTCATTTTTCTATCCTCAATATGAGAAACACTACCCATGGAGAGTCTACTAAGGGCGTCGGCCACAACATTGGCCTTTCCCGGATGATAAAGAACGCTCATGTAATAATCTTTCAAGAGCTCTAACCACCTTCTCTGATGAAGATTGAGATCTTTCTGAGAAAATACATACTAGAGACTCTTGTGATCTGTAAAGACATCTACATGAACTCCGTAAAGATAATGCCTCCAAATCTTCAAGGAAAATACTACGGCTGCTAACTCAAGATCATGAGTAGGATAATTCTTCTCATGGGACTTTAGCTGTTTGGAGGTGTAGGCTATGACCTTACCATGCTGGATAAGGACACAACCTAAACTCACTCTGGATGCATCATAATAGACTATGAAATCATCTGAGCCATCTGGAAGAGCTCGAACTGGAGCTAAGGTGAGTCAAGTCTTTAACTCTTGAAAACTCTTCTCACATTAATCTGACCATTGAAACTTAACCTTCTTTTGAGTCAATATGCATATAGGAGATGCAATAGAACAAAATCCCTTGACAAACTATCTGTAATAGCTGGCCAAGCCCAAGAAACTCTTGATATCAGATAGAGATACGGGGCGAGGCCAGTTTCTTACCATTTTGGTCTTATGAGAATCTGCTCTAATGCCATCATCAGAAATAATATGGCCAAGGAATGCTACTGATCTTAGCCAAAATTCACACTTACTGAACTTAGTGAATAACTGATGATCCCTGAGAGTCTGAAGAACAATTCTGAGATATTCTGAATAATCACGGTCAGTCCGAGAATAGACTAGAATATCCTCTATGAAGACTATGACAAATATGTCCAAGTACTGCTTGAACACCCAGTTCATCAAGTCCATGAAAGCTGCAGAGGCATTGGTAATACCAAAGGATATGACAAAAAATTTAAAATGACCATACCGCATACGAAAAGCTATCTTCAGAATGTCACATTCTCTAACTCTGAGCTGATGATGGCCTGATCTGAGGTCTATCTTAGAGACGTAACTAGCAACCCTGAAGTTGGTCAAACAAGTCATCTATTTTAGGAAGTGGATACCTGTTCTTGATTGTAACTTTTTTGAGCTGACGGTAATTGATACACATCTTGAGAGAACCATCTTTCTTGCTCATTAATAAGACTGGTGTACCCCATGGGGATACACTAGGCCTGATGAATCCCTTATCTAAGAGATCCTTCAACTGATCTTTTAGTTCCTTGAGTTCTGTTGGTGCCATTCTGTATGGTGGAATAGAAATAGGCTGAGTATCTAGGAGAAGGTCTATGCTGAAGTCTATTTCCCTTTTGGGAAGAATGCCTACAAGATCTATGGGAAAGATATTTGAATATTCATTAACCACTAGGACTAATTTGAGACTGAGAGATTCAAAACTAGAATCCTTAATATGTACGAGATGATACACACACCCTTTAGAAATTATTTTTATTGACCAAAGGTAGGAAACAAGATGACCCCTAAATGCTAAGGTACTACCCTTCCACGCTAGGATGGGCTTATTCGGGAACTGAAACTGAACTATCCTATTTTTGTAGTCGACTGTGGCATAGCAGGAATAAAGCCAATCCATATCAAGAATGACATCAAAGTCAGTCATCTCTAACTCGACTAAATCTGCTGACATGGATTTTTGAAATATCATAACTGGGTAGTTCCTGTATACCCGCTGAGCTATGATGGTTTTTCCCACTGGGGTAGAGACTGAAAGGGATCTGCTAAAATTTTGGGACTGATTCTAATATTGCCTGCTATGTATGGAGTGATAAAAGACAAGGATGCACCTAGGTCTAGTAAAGCATAAACATAAACATGGAAAATCTATAATGTACCAGTAATGACATCAGGAAAATTTTCTTGATCCTGTCGGGTCTGAAGAGCATAGAGTCTGTTTGGGTGTTGCCCACTAGTAGCACTGAAAGTGGCACCCTACTGGTTCGGGCGACCGGACAGAGCTGTGGAATGGTTTTGATGAACCTGAGGACCTTGCTAAGGACACTCTTTAATCCTGTGGCCTGGCTTGCCATAACCAAAATGGACATCACTACCGACTCTGCAAAAACCCTTATGGTTCTTACCACAAGTCTGACATAGAGATTTTATTTAGGCACTACTAACACTGCCCTGATATTTAGATCCAGGTTCTCTATCTCTGTTGCCGTCTCTAAATTTTGGCATTGGGGCACTGGCGAAGGAAGGGGCTGGAAAATTGGTGGAAGAATGAGCTGGAGTTGATGACTTAGGACGAAACTGTGAACTGTTTCCTCCGTCTGATTTGGGTTGAGAAAAATAGAAACTGCCTGACTCTACTTAATGAGGCTTAACACCCTAGGAAACTTTAAACTTGCGACTCTGATACAAAGTTTGTTATGACCCGAGACTACCCCCAGTCATAACATGGTGCTTAGAGCCACAAGTAACCCCAAGCTAACCCTTGGCCTAGCATGCATTAGGATACTGAAGAAATAACAAAGTACATGGGGAAAGCTGAACTAAAAATAAACTGGTAATAAATGATAATAAAATCAATACTAACACTGTCTAAAATACTCAACAAGCTAAAACTCTAAACATCTATCTGTCTGTTTGTCTAAAGCCTCTAAGCATTGTGAATTATTTGAATATGTCTTCTACTAACTCTAACTACTGAAATAAAAAAATGCTGAAATAAATAACTGATAGATAGTCCTACAAAGATAAGCACTCACCAACACTATAACTGATGGTATAGAAATGTACTAAGTGTGATCCGGGTACTGAGCGTTCGAGCTTATATTATAAGATAATATTGTGTAGAAAAGTATGTGATCAGTACTTTGAATGTACTAAGTATGCAAGATAGGAAAACTAACTAACATAAGATGATCATGAATGTATGGAGCAAGTGAACTATATGTACGACCAAGTATAAACATGTACGTAATATAACTGAATAACTGATTAAAAGGTCATGCATAATTTGAACAAAAATCTATAGTAAACACATGAAATGAAGGCTGTGGGAGCTAACAATAACCAACTATCCCAATCCAAAAAAATCAAGGTCCAACCTATTACCCTAGTTGGAATGGTACTAATACCTTGCCAAGGTTACCAACACTGGCTGGGGACTTCTTATGAACTATAGTGACACCATATTTGGGACGGGAGTCATGCCTCAACTGACGGGTGACTTCTTATAACCTAGAGTGACACCATATTTTGGAATCTTAGGGACTTCTACTAACGGTTTCAAGCCTAACTGATGGGTGAGTCATCATCCCCAAGTTTACTCAGTACTAAGTACTACTCCCAACTGAATGACACGGAAATATAAATTGAACTTCTCATCATGATCTTATTCTAAAGGTATCAACAATGGATAATCTGAATTGCTCAAATACATGTAAACTGATATATTCATAAATAACCCACTATCTCTAACTAATAAAATTGAACATGATAATATTAAAAGTTGATCTTAATAGGGAATTTTATAATTTATGCCAAACTCAATGATTTATTGAATAAAAGAGACATTTATGATCCTAAGTTTGAGAGGATGCTACTCATATGGGAAAATATGTACTCATTGTTTAATTACAAGGATAAACTAAAGGAATTAGGTAGACTCATATTTGATCTGGAACTTATATCTTGGACGGGAAATTAAACTTGATGATTGAGAAGTTTTTGGGACTCAATGGATGGAAGGAACCCATTGATGAAATCCTACATACCTATGATGAAAATCCTTGGAGAATTCGTTGAAATTTGGGCTTGAAGTTTTGGATCCTACTTTAATGTTAGAGAAGAGAAAATCACCCTTTTTTGTGTCGATTAATTTTAAGTTTATGAGGTGTTATGGTAATATCAACCCAAAATAACTAGTTTGGGAGCACCCAAAAGTCGTGCATTTGGGGTTAAAATAATAGGAAAAGACCAAATATCCCTTTTAAAATGTATAAAAAAATGCTAATAACAGTCGTAATGACTGAGAAAATGACTTGTTGGGTATGCTAATGAGTCATGGCCAAGAATCATTGCCAGAGGACCTAAACCTAGGGTCCTTACTATTTTGACAATGATTTCTTCTAGTTACTCTAGTAGTTTGATCATGAGTCATTAGGAAGAGTCATTGTCAACAGGCTGATTTCCTTGGTTTCTTACTATTATGATGGTGGGTCCACCCAATGACTCGTTTAGTCTGAGAAAGAGTTGTGTGCTGGAATCATTGATACTAACAGAAATTTTTTGTCCACTTACTATCGTAACTAACAATTCTTTGCAATGACTTATTGTGTTTGACAATGGGCTATTTCCATAGTCGTTGTCACTGATAGTCTAAAAGTTGCTTAGAATATTAAGGAGAGACTGGTGGTATTAGAAAGCTAATTCAATGGCCTATCTTTTGGTGCGTTTAGAGCTTGAGGTATTTTTTCTATGCCTGGATCTTTGGCATATCTAAGAAAAAATAAATTATACTTTGATATGCTTTGTAAGATTAAAATTTTAAAAGAAATAAGTTTGTCAAAGAGTAAAAGTCTATGTTAAACTCTTTATCTATGAGTTTCTATGTTTAAGTTAATAATTTTTTTTTAAAATAAAGGATACTGTAGTTTCAAATTATGATATTTTTAATCTTTTAATTCAAAAATTTTATTACTATACTATTAAGTTTTATCATAAAACTTCCACGTGGCTTCTCAATAGTTTGCCATGTGACTAGTTTTGATACTTCGTCCTAAGTTTTATAATACATGTATATTAATTGTCTAATTTTACTTGTTTAGTTTCAAGAATCAAGAGATAACTATCATTTTATTTCTGTTTTACCCATTTTATTAAATACTACTTATTTTCTAATATTTAGGTTACTTGTAATTAATAGGGGTGACATAGTAAAATTATTCTTTTATTTATTCTTTCTTAATGAGTGCGCTAAATCAATCATGAATAATTAATGATGGACAGAGGGGGTATTATTTGTGTTGCAACAAACCATATTGATTATAATTATTGGTATTCAATCCATTCATTAACATGCTCATTTGAATTGCTCTAAGTTCAAATCATTGAATCGATATTAAATGGCTTTTATTATTGGAATAATTACAATGATAAGACATGAGACTTATGTATGGATTTTACTAAGCACATCATGCAATACTTGACAACTCGCTCACAAATCTTTCATAATCTTGCATGCTCAATGAAGCTCTTCTAAAACTATATCACTAAGGGAATACTAATTTAAAGAAAGATACAATAGAGCTGCTAATGAAAGCTTTTATATTACTTAAGACTTGTATGATTTTGCTAAATGTTCTTACAAATGAACGCACCTTTATTTATATTAATAAATTAGGAGCTAATGGGAAAATAATAATTATTGTATAAGTCCATCATATTATATGATAGTCCTATCTCTAGAATTTTACACAATGTTAACAAGTTACAAGGACCATCCATGCAAAATCCAAGTAATTCTAGGATCTTCCATAGGAAATTTCCCTATTTCTCTATAATATGTCACTGAGGAATAGTTTTTTCCTATGAAATTCTTACACATGGACAACTTTGTGTAATATGGTGCCTAAATACATGGTGGGTCATCATATTATCCCTCACCGTATGTTTCAAAGACCATGGTTCATTGCTCCCACATAATACTCAAATCCTATCTTTAAATTGCCACAAGTCTTCATATTGTTCCCATGTGGCTTTCTTTTATGATTTTCCTTTCAAGTAGATGAGGAACATGACAATGACTCTTTATCCTTGATCTCTACTGGCCTGGTGTCAATGATAGCCTCAGTCTCAAAATCATGCTAAGTGGTGATTGTAATCAATGCCCGACTTGAGTGACATCAATTGGGATCATCCTTTATCTTCATAGTGTGGCTTGAGAACACTATAATGAAAGATGAGATAAACCTTAAGATAAGGTTATAACTTTAACTTATATGAGATATTTCCAAGCTTATAAATGATCCTAAATAGAAACTCATATTTTGGTATAAAGTTTTGGTGCACGCCTCATTCTACCTTGAACTGTCTCAGTTTAAAATAATTTCCCAACCGTATAAGTCTAAGGATGATTCTTGTAGTTGGAAAACTTCTTCATATTCATTGGTGGCTTGTCTAACTAGGAATTGGAATTTTCAAGCTACTTTTCATAACCCTTGATTGTGTGGAAAGATCCCAAAGTCTTACCTTTAAATACGCCAATAGTGAATCTAGAGTTTTTGGTTTCTAACTTATGGCTTACTCAAATTTCCTGATAGACTTTCTCAATTGCAAGTTATATAAGGATTGATCTATGCCAAAGAGCTCTTCTGAATCATTCTGATGTCAACTCAGAAAGTGCCTCAAGTGGTACTTTAACAAGACATTGGTTTGTTCCTTCTGTGGGTGAAAACTAGTGGACAAATGCAACTTCGTGCCAAGTATATCAAACAACTTTATCCAATATTTTTTTAAAATAAGAATCTCGATCTCTAAATATGTGTCTATAAAAGACCCAAATACCTCACCATGTTCTCCAATAATCTTTTGGAAACCTATTTAGTGGTGAAACCTATTGTAGATAGTCCAAAATACTTCACCAATATTCTTCCTGGTTACCAATACCCCACCTTATCTTTTTTCCCCAAGACAAGTTTGCACATAATATTCAATATCAACTTTATAAGTAATTTCTTGTCCATCTTACTTACCACATTCACTTGTAATAAATCTTGTCTCCAAGTAAGACAGATTCTAGAATGGTAGTAGTTCTCTGAGTTTTTAGTATACTCCTATCTAGGAAACATATTTCCAACCCGCTTCTCTATTCTATTTATTTTTATTTTGGTCTCCATATGACTAATTGTTTCTAAATTAACCTTATCATAAATGAGCTTAACCTCCTTTTTTTATTCTGGTCATTTAGTCCTCTAACATTCCAAATAAAATAGTTATCCATATGGAAGATGAACAACTATCCCTCCATCTTTCCCTGGGCTCTTTTGATGGGCTAATACACTTGGTACATCCTAATGAGTGCTTGGTAAGCATACAAGCAGTTCTTGGGACCCATTCACAGTTTATTGTATTTTGATTATCTTATTTGGTGTGCCTAATTAACTAATACCCCTTTCTAGGTCAATGAATAATGAGCCAACAATTTGTAAATCATTTAGCATAAAATAATGAGAATCAAATTCTAGAATCTATTTTGAGTTAGTTTTATATTAATTTGATATATTTTAATGGTTGAAGTAAAAAATAGTTGATAGAGCATAAGAAAGAAAAATAATTAAGATTTTAAGCTAAAAATACAAAAAGTCATTGCCCATGGAGTTTGACGAATAACCAAAGTAGACAGCGTATCGCCGAAGTTGATGATCCATTGCCTAAGTTAATAGATCTTCAACGTTTAATATGAAGCAATTTTGTAATAAATATAAAAAGTTTGGTGTATCACTGAATAGTTTGGAAAAGAAACAATCTATCGCCAAAGTCACCCGATTCCATCACTAAAGATGATGTGCAATTTAAATATAGCACTTTCTATGCTTAAAATAAGGAAAATATGCAAATTTCTGAGGCCTTTTTTGAGATCTGATTTGTTTTGAGTATGTTTTGCAGGAAACCATGTTTGGATAATAAGTTTATCAAAAAGGTGAAAAGATGTTTTTGGACACTTTTGAGGTAATTATGGATGTTTGGGATATTTTTCGGCTTGATCATGATAAATAAATGTTTGAGAGTCGAAGAAGAGCAGTAAAAATTACTCCTGACACCTTCTAAGTCAAGCTAGGGACTACATATAGATCAACGGACCACATGTAGACAAAGCGGGTGCCAGAAACCCAAAATTCTAAGAGTTGACTTGCAGCAAAATTGCCCATCTGGTACCTGTGGCATGCACCTTCATCCTTTGGCCGACTACAAGTACTACCTGTGCCCTACTACCTGTGCCCTACTAGACCATAGGTATAGGGAGCAGGTTGCCACCGACTTAGTTTCCTCCTATTTTGTTCGGGCCTTAGTTTTAGGGTTTTATCTTGTACCAGAAATACCTCTTAAGTACTTTTTTAGTAGAGGGGACACACTTTTAACACTTAGAAGCATATTTTGATTTCAAGTTCCATCTTTGATCTTGGGATTTCCTAATATTGACTTTGACTGATTATTCAGTTTATGGTTATGGATTTTCATACATATTGTCATTGTGATTTCATCTTTGCTTTCCAATATGAATGTTATTGATTTCTTCACAATCATGAGCGGATAAAACCCATAACTAGGGTTGTGGAAACCCTAGTGAATTGACAAAGTAGGGGAAGTAAGATTGTTGATCTGAACCAATACCTACAAAATCATTGCTTTATCTTCATTATGATTGATTTCATAATGAGTGCACACATTTCTTAATGGTTGCACACATCATGATCCCACTTATATATTACTACATACTTCAAAAGAGGAGTAGTGACTAGGAAAATATAAAGACAATAGTAGTGACTAGGAAAAAGGGACAATTCGAGTGTTAATTGTCCATCCATTTCTCACAATGGAATATAGTGAATAATCGTTAGCTTTCATCTAACAAGTAGAGACTCAAAAGGTAATATTTAACTGTTATCAAGATAATGGTTAGTAACGCGACAACTTGAGACACAAAAGGTAAAGGGTGAAATCCTTTTACTAATCCAAAAGACTGTAAGAGGTACATAACTTATCAATTCTGCATGCAAGGTATTAGGTTGATTCAACAATCCACGAAAAGCCTACAGATTTGAGACACCAGGGGGGACAAAATCCTATAGTTCACTTACAACAAATTTTCAACCAAGTTAATATTGTTCTTTGCTAGAGACTACTACAAACAAATCCCTCTATTTACTTTTCCTAATTTTCCCATAGACATTAACCACTGAGATCTGCTAAGCCACGTAGTCCTTTGGAATTTGAAACCAACCTTAGTTGAGTTACTATATCTTGACAGTGACCATACCATTATCTAAAAGTTAAAATACCTAGTCTTTAACATTGAGAATAACAACAACTTTTGGTGTCTCTGAGTTGGGTATGACTTGGAGCTTGAGCAGTACCCATGAATACGGGTCGTATCCACTCCCCCCCTTCTCGTACCTTGGAAATTATGCTAGGGTAGCATGCTATTTTCTATATGACATGAACTTTCCTTGATTTTACCCCATACATACGAGTCATATGCAACTTAATTGTGTAGAGGGTATTTTTTATTTAGAGTGGATTATTCTGTATATGATTTGTGTATATGACTAGGGGGTCAGTTGGACCCTTTTTTTTACAAATCAAGGGTGCCCATTCATACCCACAATAGTATGGTTGACCTATAAAAAAGCTAGGGTACGACTTAGGGTATCACTCATACCCTAGGGTACGATTGCTAAGGGAGTTGTATGGGGGAGTCGTAACCCTGGATGAGATCACTTTCCAGCTTTTTACTAAGGGCTTTGTGGTTATTTTACTTGCCTCAAAACCTAAGTACCTTAACTATACAAGGCATTTTATCCTTCTAAGACCTTATTTACAAGACTCAAACATTCTAAAACACTCTAAAAGCATCTTAAAGCAAGATTAGAGGTAAGGGCTTAGAGGGTGCTCATCTAATAGCAAGAAGTAGTCAAGATTATTGGTCTGTCATTTTTTTTGAGGCATGTATCTCTTCCCCTCTTTAAATATCTCTAAACCCATGTATTTTACACTTGGATTAGTAAGTGTACATGGTAGTTCTAAAATCAAATGAAAAAGGGTTTTATTGTATAATAGTGGATAATGATAATTCTTTCTTAGACATGTTTTTATGTGTTATTGATGATTTATGTATGTGGGTGCTTGTTGTATGTGGTTTACCATGAGGGTCTTGAGTAACTCTTGTCTTGAAAATATCTACCATGGAAATAGCCTTATTAAAGGTATGTACCCAAGGTATTTGTGAAAAAGCTTATGTGGATTGTCTAGTCATATATTGTTGATGTATTGAACTAGGTCAATGGACTAATGGGAATTAATAATTTATAAATGATATGTTAAAGGAATTATAAGCCATGTATGGTAAAATTAATAACCTTATTGAGTAAATAACTAATAAGGGGTTGAAGTCCCTCAATATGAAGATGAACTTAAATTGTGTGTTGAACCCAAATATAGTGAAAATGTGGTATAAGATTGCTATTAAAGTATGAATTATTGTAAGGGTCTTGATGAACAAAAATTGAATTGTATATTAAACAGCATGAAGACATTGACTTATTAAAATGATTGAGCAATGAAGACTCCCATAAGGACCATGAGGTCACATGTATAGTGTTGAATTGGCTAAAACATTTAGAGTCCTTAAATATTGTATTAAATGTATGTTAATGCTTGGGCAAAGGTAAAGTACCAAATGCCAACTAATGATAGTTGTGATGACTTGAGGTCAAAGTCCCTTTCCTTATGTGATGGCTTGAGGTTAGAGTCCCTTGCCTTATGTGATGGCTTGAGGTTAGAGTCCCTTGCCTTATGATACTGTTTGAGGTTAAAGTCCTGTGCTTAAAGAGTTCTCTTAAAGTCAAAGTACCTTTCCAAATGAAATAGCTTATGGTTAGAGTTCAAGTGAGACATAAGTTTAGAGTCCCTTGTTTAATAAGTGGGAACGAGGTTGGAGTCCCTTACCTAGATAATTGTGTGTGTGGTTAGATCCCCTTGGTTGTATGAATGTGTATGTGTTTAATGTCCTTTACTAATGAGTGAGTGTGTATTGTTAAAGTCCCATGTCTAATGATAATTTGAATGTGGGTAGAGTCATTTTCCTATTGAGAATATTTGAAGCTATAAGTGTGGTAGGTAGTAGTCCTCCACTTCATGAATAATGAATGAGCGGTTGAAGCATATTGATAAGG
>JAPEIP010000004.1:141985589-141998351 GCA_026120095.1 Capsicum chinense
AACATGGATATTTCTAGATTGATTGTGTATATAAAAAAAAGTAGAGAATGAGAAAAATAAGCAAGTTAAGCTTAGTGAAAGGCAAGGAAAGAAGTTTAGGCCTTCTAAGCAAAGTAGTGGCAAGTGGCCATGAAAGTAACAGGGAAGTTCGAGTTCTTCTCCTCGACTAGTGTCCACTCTTCTTACCCAAAGTTGTTGGGTGATCATTGGACTCAGTTTGATAATATGTTTTGGGCACAGGGTTCCTAATTCCAGGCTAGTGGTGCCTAGTCAGCTCCATCCCGCCCCCTTGAAGATTTTGTGGTCAGAATCATCATGGTCAGTGTGAGAAAGAGAGAAACCAGTGGTTTCATTATGGTTAGGTTGGGAATATACAGCGTGAGTGCACCTCTCTATCATATTCATGGGCTAACTGGGCCCCTATTGCTACTCTACCTTCTCTATACCAAAGGGTGCTCTGTCTGCCTTTACTTTTATTTCTGGCACTAGCGCTAGCCGAAACTGCTTGTATGCACTTGCTACTCACCAGGATTATGAGGTGTATCTCAAAGTTATCATGGGTATGTTGAAACTTTTCTCCCATGATGTGTATTGTTTGCTTGATCCAGGGTCTACTCTTTCCTATGTGACCCCCTATGAAACTATGCACCTTGATTATGGTCCCGAGAGTCTATTGGTTCTTTTTTTATTTCTACCTTAGAAGGAGACTCTATTGTTGTTCACCGGGTCTATAGGGAGTGTGTGGTATCTGTTTGTGGAAGAGATACTCTTGTTGACTTGATTGAGTAAGACAGTTGATTTTGATATCATATTGGGGATGGATTAGTTGCACTCTTGCTATGCTTTCTTAGATTGTCGTACCGGTGGGGTCATGTTCAAATTCCCTAATAAGTTTTTCATTGTATGGGAAGGTGGTTCTGTAGTTACTAAGGAAAGATTCATTTCTTATCTTAAAGCTCGAAAGTTGATTGCAAAGGGGTGTTTGTGTCATGTGGTCTGAGTTAATGATTATAACTTGGAAGAGATGTAATACCCCAATCATTCCTTAAGCCTAAATCTGCTTTTTGAGTGAATAAGATTTCCATCGATACCAAATTCGCCCAAATCCGACACTCGGGTGAAGAGTTAGAGCCATTTTAGTGAGACAGTGTGCCACCTGTCACTTTAGCGCCTTGCGGAGCCAGCCTAAATGGCAATTGTCATTTTCCAGTGAACCTCTGCGATATTGAGACATCGCGCCAAGGATTAATTTTTAGGATTGTGAAATTCCAGTGCACCAATACGATTCCACCGCATCGCGGTGCCCTTCCAGGTCACGACCAAGGTGGCAAATATGACTTCACCGCATCGCACCACTGAGCAGTTTTCCAATTGTCCAATTCTAGCGAAGGAACACGATCCTGGCACGTTTTGCCAGAGCCAAAAATTGGGCTCCAGTTCTAGAATTTGCTCAAAGGTATTTTGGTCTTTTCTACCCGTCCTTACCCTTTATTTATATATAAGTGAGGGAGAAAGTCCTTATTTCCTCTTCCATCTTCTCTAAAATTCTAAGGTTTCTCTCCAAAAATTCAATCCAATTTTTGTCTAAACATCTCAACATCAAGCCATGGTTTTCACAAATTAGTTCAAGATTTAAAACTTCCAAGTCAAGAACATTAAGATCTCTAACTCAAGAAATGGGAAAAGAAGTCTATAGCAAGTTTATTCATCCCGGATAATAATCAAGGTATGTGGGGCTTGAACAAGAATATCGTTTCACTCTTGTGCCCAAAGAATTGATTTTTACTATTAGAATATCATGATCCTTGCAAGTGGGTTTACACCCAAATTTCTTTATTGATGATTTATGAGATTTGAGTCGAATAAGTTTGATATTTATGATTATTTTACCATCACATTTCTTAAATTGAGAATTTATGCCATGAGTTGTATATTGTCATTTTGTATTGATGATTTCTAAGCAATTTAAGACCAGTGTAATGAGTTATGCTTTTCCATGAGAAGATTGAGTATTGAATATATCTTGATATTGGGTTTGAGGGTCAAGAATGAGTACTATGATGTTTTCTTAAAGCTTTTGATACTTGATATGATTTGATAAGCAAGTGTACCTGATGTTGAGAAAGACTATTTTGAGTTTGAGTCGAGTTAGGAATCCACAAGTTGTATATGATTTACAGATGAGATATATTTTTGATTTGGTTTTCAAAACACGTTCTGAGCTGAGTCTGGGAGGAGTATTTAGCACCGAGTGGAAAGTGTGGGTTCAGCACATCCTACTTTTCCAGAACTATGTGCCATCGTAGGATTGAGATTTGAGGGCCAAAGAGCCAAGTTTGTGATCACAGAGATGAGTTTGAGGTTATACTCCCTGGTAAGAGTATAACGCTCCCGCCAATGTGGGGTTCCTTCTTTAGGAGGGCAAAACGTTGGACTATATGTGGCTCACATGGTTTATGTCGGTTATAAGAAACTCCCAAGTCCATAATAGTCTAATTTTCTTGAGTTACCGAGTCACTCTAAGTCATGAGTTAAAGAGTTTGAGTTGAGTCCAATGATTTATGATATTTGTGAAGTATGTATTATTATCGATGATTTATGGAAATTATGATTCAGGAAATTCAAGCGAAGAGAGTCATTATTGTCAGCATGCATGACTTTATTTTACATTCATGATATTGTTTAAAAGTGTTGCATGCACCCCTACTTACTCAGTACAATTCCAAGTACTATTCCCATACTCTTCTATGTTCTACACTTTCTCGTGATGTAGGTTTAGGTGCTCAGTCTCTGTAATGACAGTGATCTTTGAGTACCTCCATCTACATAAAGTTGCTGAGTCCTTATGGTTGGAGGACCTATGTCCCTGATTTTTGCCTTGATAGTAGATGGTTATTTTTTTTAGTTCAGGCAATTCAGTTGGGTATCTGTCCCAATGGCTCCTCAGTCTTTTTTAGTAGAGGCTTTGTCAGACTATAGTACCAGTAGTTATAGAACTTTCAGTATTTTGTTTGTATAGGATAGTATTTCTTGGTATCTCAGTATGCTCATGAGATAGTTATTTTTCCCTATTTTAAAATGATTAGTGTTATAGTGAGTTCTAAAAGTGATGATAGGCTTAGAGGGTTAGCTTGAGGCCACATGTGGCATTAAGCACTGTGTGACATCTCGAGATAGGTTCTTGGGGCATTACAAGAGCTTTCCCTAGAATCTATTTTTGTGGTTAATGCATTCCCCGAGGTTTTTCTTAATGATCTTCCCGGTGTTCCTCCCAATGGGGAAATTTATTTTTGTATTGATCTTGTTCTGGTCACTCGTCTAATTTTTATCCCTCCTTATAGAATGGCTCTGGCAGAGCTAAAAAAGCTTAACGAGAAATAGAAAGACCTCTTAGATAAAGGTTTTATCTGCCCTAATTTGTCTTTGTGGGGTGATCCCGTATTGTTTGTGCGCAAGAAGGATGGTTCCCTTCAATATACATTGATTATTGTCAGTTAAACAAAGTGAACATAAAGGATAAATATCCTCTTTCTAGGATCGCTGATTTGTTTGATCAACTTCAGGGTGCAAAGTTTTTCTCTAAGATTGATCATAGGTTGGGTAATCATCAATTTAAGACTAGGGATGCAGATATCCCTAAGACTGCCTTTAGAACCCGGTATGGTCACTATGAGTTACTTGTTACATCCTTTGGGTTGATTAATTCCCCGGTGGCATTCATGGATTTGATGAATAAGGTCTTCCATCCATTCTTAGAGATGTTTGTTATTGTCTTCATTAATGATATCTTAGTCTATTCTAAGAGAGAGGCAGATCATGTAGATCACCTCCATGCCATATTGCAAACTTTGAAAGATCTTTATTTGTATTCCATGTTCTCCAAGTGTGAGTTTAGTTTGAAAGCTGTAGGTTTTCTTGGTCTTATCATCTCTAGTGAAGGTATTATGATAGATCCCTAAAAGGTCGCAGTGGTTAAGAAGTGGCCTAGACCTACGCCTCCAATCGATATTCAGAGATTCTTCGATTTAGCCATTTATTAGGAAAGGTTTGTGGAGTGTTTTTCCACTATAGCTACCCCATTGACTAAGTTGACCCAAAAGAAGGTCAAGTTCTTGTGGTCCGAAGTGTGAGAGGGTTTTTGAAAAACTGAAAGATAAATTGACTTCGACTCCTGTTTTCACATTGCTCGAGGGTAGTGATAGTTTTGTGGTGTATTGTGATGCTTCTCATGTCGGTCTTGGTACATGTTAATACAATATGGCAGGGTGGTATCCTGTGCTTTTCGGCAATTGAAAGTTCATGAGAAGAACTACCCTACACATGACTTAAAGTTATTAGTCATGGTCTTTGCATTGAAGATTTGGTGGTGTTTTCTCTATGGTATTTATGTAGACATCTTTTCTGCTAATAAAATCCTTTAATTTGTGTTTACACAAAAGAAATTGAATCTCCGACAAAGAAGGTAGCTCGAGCTATTGAAAAACTATGATATGAGTCTTCTATACCATCCCAATAAGGCGAATATAGTCTTTGATGCTCTTTGCCATGTGTCCATGGGAAGTTTGGCCATTATAGATGAGGACAAGCGAGAATTGGTGAAAGAAATTTACCATTTGGCTAGTCTTGGAGTTCGACTTGCAAACTCTGAGTATGGCGGTGTATTTGTGCTTTTGGTATCTCAGTTATCTCTTATTATTGAAATAAAGGAGAAGAAAGTATTGGACCCCAAATTTATGAAGATTAAGAGTAATGTAGGTAAACCAAAGCCTCAGACTTTGTGATTGGTGGTAATGGTATTTTGAGATACCAAGGTAAGCTATTCATTCCCGACATTGATAGATCGAGGGAAATTGTCATAGCCGAGGCTCATAGATCCCTTTTTGCTATTGATCCTAGTTCTACCAAGATGTATCATAGCCTTGGAGAGTTCTATTGGTGGAATAATATGAAGCGTGATATGGCTAGCTATGTGGCCATGTGTATGGTGTGTCAACAAGTGAATGTTGAGAACATAGGGCCTGGTGGTTTGCACCAAGAAATTGTGTTGCCCGAGTAGAAGTGGGAGGCAATTAATATTGATTTCGTTATCGGTCTCCCTAGATCTCGGAATTAATGTAGTTCTATTTGGCTCGGCATTGATAGAAAGATGAAGTCCGGCCATTTTTTGCCCATGAGAAATAATTTCTCAGTGAAAGATTATGCTATGTTGTATCTTGAAGAGATCATAAAGTTGCACGGTGCTCCGGTGTCTATTATCTCAAATCGTGGTCCTCAATTTTCATCCCACTTTTGTAACTCCAAAGAGGTTTGGGAACTAAGGTGTTCCTTAGTACCACATTTCACCAGCAAATAAATGGACAAGCGGAGAGAACTATCCAAATATTGGAGGATATGTTGGCTTGTGTGATCAATTATGGTGGTAGTTAGCATGACCACTTGCCTTTGATTGAGTTCACCTATAATAATAGTTACCACTCTAGCATTGGCATGGCATTTTTTAAGGCATTGTATGGTAGGAGATGTCGATCTCTCATTGGGTGGTATGAAGTTGGTAAGGGTAAGTTTTTTCGGCCTTATTTAGTCCACCAAGCCTTATAGAAGGTTAAGGTGATTAGTGATAGGTTGAAAACCACTCAAAGTCGCCAAAAATCCTATGTGGATGTGAGGCATAGGAACTTAGAGTTTGATATGGGCGATTGGGTATTCTTGAAAGTGTCTCCCACGAAGGGAGTAATTCGGTTTAGTCCCTGCTATGTTGATCCCTACTTGATTGTGAAGAGGGTTGGCAATGTTACCTATGAGTTGGAGTTGCCTTCTATTATGGACTCCATTTACCTGGTTTTGCATGTTTCTATGTTGTAGAAATGTGTGGGTGACCCTTCCTACGTTTTTCCCTTGGAAGTTGTTGGTATCTTGGACTCTTTGTCCTATGAGAAAGTCTCGGTGAGGATCTTGGATTGGCAAGTTTTCTGGTTGCGAATGAAAGAGGTGGATTAGGTGAAGGTCCTATAAAGGAACCAAAAGTTCGAAGAAGCTACTTGGGAGGCAGAGGAGGATATGAAGTCCAAGTATCCACATTTATTTCCCATCCTGAAAGCTTGTATTGGAGATATACATTAATCTCCTTACTTTGATGTATGTCTTTGATAGAAAATGGGTTGAAGTCCCCAATCTTTGAATTGAATTATGTCTTTGTTAGACAATAGATTAAAGTTCCCAATGTGTGAAATAATTTGTGCCTTGTTAGACCATGGGTTAAAGTCCCTAGTGCATTACATACATTAATGTTTTGATAGATGATTGGTTAAAGTCCCCAATACTTTGAGTTTCTTGATGTCTTTGAAAGTTGATAGGTTGAAGTCCCTATGTCATGAAATGAGTAAGTATTAATAAGTAACGGGTTAGAGTCCCGAAATTGATGAGATGAATGATTTATTGATAATGAGCATGATGAGTGTTGTATCCTTGTTGAATGCTTGTTTTAACATTGATTGAAGTGATGTGTGATGATATGTTAGCTTGTTTATATGCTTACCTTACCCTTCATTCACGGATGAATTATCCAAGTGGAGAGAATTGAAACAACTAGGTCTTGAACCTCTCCAAAAATAATAACTTTTGGTGTCTCTGAGTTGGGTACGACTTTGAGCTTGAGTCGTACCCATGGATATGGGTCGTATCCACTCATCCCTCTCCCTCTTGTACCTTGGGTATCATGCTATGGTAGCATACTATTTTCTATAAGAAATGACCTTCCCTTAATCGCACGCCATGCATACGAGTCATATGCAACTCAATCGTGTAGAGGGTAGTCATCATTGGAGTAAAGTGTTTTGTATACGGTTTATGTATACGACAAGGGGGTGATTCGTACCCTTTGTTTATGACTCAAGGGTTCCCACTCATACCCATAATAGTATAGTTGACCTAGGATAAGCCTAGGGAATGAGTTAGGGTACCACTCGTACCCTAGGGTACGATTACTAAGAGAGTCGTATGGGGGAGTCATACCCCTAGACAAGGAGGTCACTTCCCAGCTTTTTTTAAGGGAATTGTGGTTATTTCCCGTGCCTAAAACAATAAGTAGCTTCACTATATACGGCATTGTATCCTTCTAAGCCCTCATTTATAAGACTCAAACACTCCAAAACACTTTAAAAGCTTTTTGAAGCAAGATTGAAGGCTAGGGTTTGGAGAGTGTTCATCTAGTGGAAAGAAGGAGTCAAGATTGTTGGTGTGCCATCTTGTTTGAGGAATGTATCTATTCCCCTCTTTAATTATCTCTAAACCCA
This sequence comes from Capsicum chinense, assembly GCA_026120095.1. Lineage (NCBI taxonomy): Eukaryota > Viridiplantae > Streptophyta > Magnoliopsida > Solanales > Solanaceae > Capsicum > Capsicum chinense. The sequence goes on from JAPEIP010000004.1 coordinate 141,992,882, forward strand.
CCTATTTCACACTTGAATTAGAAAGTTTACATGGTGGTTTTGAAATCAAATGAAAAAGAGTTCTTTTGTATAATAATGGATAATGATTATTCTTGCTTAGAGTTATGTTTGTATGTGTTATTGATGATGATTTGCGTATGTGGGTTCTTGTTAAATGTGGTTTAATATGAGGGTATTGAGTAGCCCAAATCTTGAAAATACTACCTTGAAAATAGCCTTGTTGAAAGTATGCACCCAAGGTGTTTGTGAAAATACCTAAGTGCATTGTCTAGACATATGTTGGTGATGTATGGAGATAAGTCAAAGCACAAACCATTTTAAGACTTGAACTGCTTATTCAAGGTGTTTCATAAGACATTCACCTCTTTATCTCTTATCTTTAGTCTTGGTCTCATTAAGACTTGGTTTTGCTATTATTGGGGGCTTGTCCCGACATATACATTTATTGACTTTGGTTTTGCATAGAGGTATTATGAACAACTGTGAACTAGGGTGTGAGTTAGACATTATGAATCTAATATTATTAGGGTGACCTCTTATTTATGTGAGCTTGGGGTGCCCATATAAAATGGCTCGGGTTTTGGGTCGTATAAAAAAAGAGGTGTTCTTTGGACGTTACCAAGAAATTGGCACCTTTGTTAGGGAACACGATGTTGATTATTGATTTGCACTTGTTGAAGTTTTTCGGGTTTTTAGTTTTCCTTTTTGTTCTTAGTTGGGCATATGCTGGTGTTACCTATCACATGGAGTAGAGGCAATTCCTTACTCCCAGTTAATCCAAATCCAAAGAGGATCCTACAAACACCTGGTAGGACGTCTGAGCCAAAAAGAGTTGAAAATCTTGAAGGGGTTCGTGTTGATGTGTCTCCTTCTAATGGAGTGCAGGATATTGTTGATCATCCGATAGGAGAGCTATTAGCTTATGCTGAAGAAAAGAAAAGGGCAGTAGAAGAAGCTCAGAGAGTAGCTACGGAGGCAGAGCTTGTAGAGCAGAGATAGGAAGCAGACTGTCGATCAACACTTAATGGAAATTAGGAGAGCTAGATGTGCTCGTGTTCAAGTAATCCCATCATAATAGTACATGTAGCCATATATAGATAATGAAGAAGATCGATGATATGTTTAGCCGACCGAGACTGGAGCCATAGTTTCTCTTGTTTTTCCCCCAGGCAAAAAGTTTGACATTATGAGTGTCATGATCCAACTTCTAAATTTGAAAGGTATGTTTACAGGTCTAACCACCTATGATGCAAACTTGTATCTTGAAAAGTTTTTCTTGGGATATACACCTTGTAAACCAATTTAGAGGTAAATTAGGAAGCAATTAAACTGAGGCCTTCCCGTTCTCACTTATAGGAGAAACATCTTTATGGTTAGGGGAATTGCCAAAAGGCTCTATCATGACTTGGAATGAGTTGCGTAGACAATTCTTATATAGGTTCTTCCCTACATCATGGATGTTCCAGCTGAAGGATGAGATCTATAATTTTAGGCAGTTGTAGTTAGAGTCCATGTATGAGTTTGGTTCAGGTTTATGAAGAAGTAGAGCATGGTACCAAATCATCACTTATAATGGATGAGGTTATCCAAGATATTTTATAGAGCCCTGACCATCAACTCTAGGGCTACGGCAGACACCATCTCTGGAGGAACTTTTTGAGATTACAATGGGAGGCAGCATCGTAGATGTTAGATTAGATCTACTCATGAACCGAGGATGGAAAACTTGGGACGCTGAAAAGGGATTTGGTACTTATGATATTGGTTCTTCCTAAGACCATAGAGCAGCTAATAATACAGTAGTGCAAGAAATTGCGTTACTAAGGAATGATTTAGGGGTGCTAGCAAAGCAATTTGCAATGGCTAATTCTGAGAAAGTGAATGCAGTATCAGCACAGGGGTCGAATTCCAAAGATTATGAATTATAGTTAAAAGAGGAAGCTAATTATCTGGATCATCAGATGGCAGGTTTCTAAGCTCGAGGGCAAGGGAACCAAGGTTGGAACTATTATGCTAGATTCAGAGACTGTAGTAGAGAGCATGATGGTGATTGGAGAAAAAAGGATGTCTATAGAGAGATGGGAGATAGGTACATTCCACCTGGAAGGTGCGATGCAGAATCCAAAATGGAAAAGATGCTAACTAAGCTAGTGAAGGCTCAAGAAAGTCAAGAGATCATCCTTAAGGAGATTAAGGTTAATATTTCAGAGTTTACCTAGAAGGCCGAGTCACATGCCACTGCTATCAAGTAGTTGGAACACCAATTTGGGCAGATGTCAGCAAATCTGAACCAGAGGTAGCCAGGTACCCTTTTGAGTAACAGAGTGCAAAATCTGAGAAACGACAGTCATGTAGTTGCTATTACTACGAGGAGGGCATCACTACTTTGGATCCCCCACTAACTACTAATGTAGTTGTTGATGATGGGACACTTGTTGCTGAGTTTGAGGAAGTAACAGGTAATAAAGGTACAATTGTTAAAGATAAAGGTAAGGTCCATTCATTAAGACAAACTATCAGATAGATCTCGAGACCCCTCCCCCACCTTTTCTACAATGACTGAGGAAGAAGAAAAAGGTAAGTAAGTTCAAGCGGTTCATTAAGCTGCTGAGATAATTGAGTTTTAACATACCTCTTCTCAAGGTATTAGAGCAGATGTATGGATATGCCAGGTTTATGAAATAGTTAGTCATAAGAAATAAAGGAGCGAATTTTGAGGATATTGATGGTTTATACCACTGCATTGCTGTCCCGACTAGGTCTTTGGCATATTAAACGGGTTACCCCAAAGCGTTTTCTATACCATGCACTATTGATTCATCTAGATTTTCCTGAGCTTTTTGTTATTTAAAACCCAACATTAATTTTATGTCACTGGAAGTATTTAAGCAATTAGGCTTGAACCCTCTAGAATCGGCTTCGATGTGGCTATTGATGGCTTATTGCACAGCGAAAAATCCTGTGGGAATCTCATTTGATTTGATCATGAGGGTGGATAACCTCATCTTTCCAGCTTACTTTGTCATCTTGGACTATGAGCTTAACACATAGATGCCCATTATTTTGGGAAGACCAGTCATGGCCATAGGCAGAGCTTTGGTTGACATGGAAAAAGTTGAGTTGAATTTTAGAGTTAACGATGAGGAAGCAACATTAAACATTTGAAAGTCAATGATGCAACCAATCAACATGAAGGTAGTGTCGGTGATTGATTGTATTTATGACCTTGGAGGATTTTTCTATGGGTATGTTGATGAATATTTAGTAGTGAAGATACCCTCATCGTGCCGCAACATTAAATGAAGAACTACATGGGAGGAAACCAATGGGCTTGTTGGTAAAGCCTGAGAAACCAAAATAGCCACGTCGTGCCGCGATGTTAAATCAAGCGTTGAGTGAGAGGCAAGTCACTATTTTAGTGTTCACATTTTTGCTATTTTTGTCTTTTTTGTAGGTTTTTAATTTATGTACGTTATTCGAAATATGGTAAACATTGTTACGTTCATCAATTTCCAGGTAAGGGGACTGTGTGATCATCCTATCATGGTCATAAGTACCATACAGTAAGTTGAGTAAGTCAAAAATTTAAACTTTTGAGGATGAAAAATGGTAAGTTACAAAATCTGGCATTTAATTTAATTTTGGGACATAAAAAATAAGTTGTGGGACCATAAGTATCTAGAAAAATATCAAGAAGTTGAGTTTGGGTTGCAAAACAATGGGCTAATAATTTTGGCCTGGTACATGCACCCTGAACCTGCAGGCCGCAGGTACTACATGCGACTAGGACCTGACTGCGGGTATAGGGCGCGAAAAAGTCAAGTTGTGGGCCTGCTTTTTAATTAAAATTTTGGTTCAACTGACATATAAATAGGTCCTAAAGTATCCCCCACCTATATAAAAATATTCTTACCCTCATTTTAACTCATTCTATTCATCAAAACTTCACTTTTCTCTTTAAATTCAAATTTCCAACTTAAAACATAAACCAACCCTACACTTAAGTAAAGGCTAACTTGACACTTGTTTGAGATACCAACTTGTCCCAACATGCTAAAAATAAGTTTCAACCTTTGTTTTACTTGATTTCTTCCTTATTCTCTTATGGATCTTCATATAAAAGGTAACTTTTTTGGCTTCTAATGGTTATACATTGGTTTATCTATTGTTAAAACAAGTTGATATATGTATTTCATTACAAAATATATAGAAACTATTATGCTTTTATGTGGGAGCCTTGAAGTATCATAAAATTATAATGTAGGGCCTTGTTTTGAACTAAAATACTATGTTTAGTCCCTAACTTGAAGTTGAACTTGAATGAATAGAGTAATACCACGAGTTGAACATGTTTGTTTTCTTTGAAATTTATGTTCCTTGATTAGTGTATATGAATTGGACTTGTTAGGATTTCAAACAGGTTTTAGGGATGCAAAATTAAGGAAAAATTTGAACTTCCTGAATTTTAAGTTTCTTTCCGACTTTTGCTATCCCTCACTTTTGTTGGAAACTGACACTTGGTTTTTTAGGTACATATGGCACCTAAAGTGGTGAAGAAGAAGAGGGTTGATACTTTAGGGAGACAGGAAGATTTTCCCGATCCTAGAGGATCAGTGGAGGATTACTTGAGGCAGTGACATAGAGACACTATCATCGAGTTACACACGGAGACATAAAAAGACAGACTGTCCAGACTTCTCAGTCAGTAGCAACCCAAATAAGGATGAATTCTACAGTGATATCACCCCCACACACTCCTCTACCTAATGTTGATGATGAGGAGAAGGTAGAGTATGAGACTAATCCATATATTGCTGCTTAGGTCCCCCAGTCTGAAAAAGGGTCTAAGGATTTATCTCATGAGGTTGAGCAGGAGTAGTCATCTGCGGTGACCCTATCTGAGGAGGATACCTCTACTCATGTATAGTAGACAATGGTACCCCAGTCTGATGAGGGTGCTGAGTAGCCTTTCCATAATGTATTAGTAAAGTAGAGTTCCACTCCTGCACCTGCCCCTGATGCACCTCTCGAGGAGGGACATATGAGGTGGTGTGTGGAAGGGATGTAATATATATTTCATAGAGACAGTCATATTTGCAAAACAGGTAAGTTTTTGAGCTATATTTATGAGGAGCGTCAGATCGACTTATCATGGATAGAACGAGTACCACATCTACAAGCAGCATTTGACAGATATCAGCTACAGTGGATGACTAGACTACTTGGTTCCTACAACTCAACTATGGTATGGGAGATTTATGCATCCTATAGAGCTACCATAGTCTATCCTATATGTTATCATCCAAGATTTATCAGATTTACAAAGATGCCATGACTTTATCTGATGCAAGATCAAACCACAACAACTAGAGTTTCGGATTCCAACTCAACAACACAACAACAACAAGTTTTAAGTCTTGGTTTTTAGATTACAACACAAGAGATGGTCTTCGGTTTTTAGGCACAATCC
>JAPEIP010000004.1:142009898-142022432 GCA_026120095.1 Capsicum chinense
CTTGGTTGGTTCGGCCAACAACTCACACACGGCCATTTGCATGAACAAGGCTTGGAGTGTTTGTAACTCCCGCGCTTGGCTTCGTGTGAAAGGCCGTGTACACGTAGGGGTAGTCATAACCGTATCATTATCACACACTGGTTAGAGAAGTTAGAGTCGATATCATAGATGAGACTATCTGAAAAGTTATATTTGGCCCAATTTACATCACTTCTATATCTACAGCTGAGTGTAACCACAGACTGAGGATCAGACAAGATAGATATATCCTGAGGGATATTGAGCACCGTCTAGAGAGGGTTGAGATATCTATGAGCATAGCCATTATATTTTACCACTGGGTAATGCATCCCCATAGATTACGGAGCAAGCTGTGATAAAAAGGGCTTATTGACATTGGAGGCCAAGTTTTGGTAGTTTCTTATTAGATTTTGATTGATTACCACTACTTTGAATAATACATTAACATGGGAGGGAGAAGAATTGGTTGCCTGTCTGATGGTCAATTATGATGTTGATTTTGCTGTAATTCTTTGACATTAGTTGCATGATAAACATTTGCAGAGTTGACTAATCTGCCCTTCTATGCATGATTTAGAGGTTGTGTGATGAGGTTGGTGTGCCTGAGTTACCGAGTATAGATGAGAGGGTACTTGTGACTGCAACTGCGCAAAGAAGGACCATGAAGGGTCTAGTACCATTAGGCACTTATAGGAGATCGAGATAGTGGGCAGCAGTACAATAAGCCAAATTTAAGGGCCCACTCATTTCTGTAGATCCTGTTGAGGCACATACAAATGATGCGAGTATTGGTATTAACATGGTGATAGGGGAGCAGAAAGATACTTCATATTCGAGTACACAAGGTGAGGGTATACAAGATACTTTTTTTTAGCCCCATCATTAATCTCAGAGTTGGTTGGTGCATCTACAGAGCCTTCTCGCCCATCCACTAAAGCTCCTACAATAGGTATGATTATTTTATTTAATGAGCTTTTGCAGAGCTTAGTAGACAACCAGAGGGCCACAACTACTCGGTTGAAGGTTGTTAAAACTGAGATGACTACCCTATTTGAGTAGATAAGATAAGGGGTTAGGACTAGATTTGAGCTGGCCGAGGCTAAATCGGAGGCTACTCAGAGAGCCATACTATCAGAGTTATGTGTTGATTCTTAGACACAGATCGATGAGCTAGATAGATGGGTTACATCATGATATACATAGACAGGTGTGCCAGATCTAGTTCTAATGAGAAAGGATTTTGATATCCTACGAGTAGAGGTACGCTCTTTTTTAAAGAACCGTGTAGCATATACTTCCTCGATTATACCTCCTGTGGTCCAGATATTACCTCTACATGTGATGAGGCACTTTGATTTCTTTATGGAGGATGATGAAGAGGTCTAAGCAATTGGGACCAAAAGAGGTCACTTAGAGGACTTGCAGGATCCTTATACAATAGAGGAGAAGGCCATTAAAAAGGCCATACACGATTATTTAGATACTGTATTCATCAATAGAAAGAGGTATACATCTATAGCAGCTGGTTCATCCACTATTTGTTTATTGTAACATAACCACTGCCTCTGCCAGCTAATATACCCCTATATGGGGATGCTCCTGATTTGGGTGCCTAGTGTGTCCTAGGTATGTTCTCACTTCCCTATGTGTTATTTTTTTTAGCGTATTGAGGATAGTGCATAGTTTTTAGTTCGGTGTAGGCATACCATGCCACCGTGGGTTTTTGTTCCTGTGCTTCTTTTCCTATCGTCCATTGTATAGTTGTACAACCAACATGTCTAGGATAATAATGTGTCATATTGTATTTTGTTTTTCTATAATTAGGAGATCTTTTTAGTATTTAGGGCAGTAGTCGTGTTTTGATTATTTTTTGATACCCCTCCAAAATTTTGAGATCTTAGAACTGTGTTTATGTATATATGTGTGAACTTTATGGATCTTGTTATGGCATTAGGATTAGGGACATAATAACCATTTGCTAACAATTACATGAATAGGATAGGTAGTAGTTGGTAATATTGACTATGTGCTATGTGTGTGTGAGATACTACCTAGTTCCCTTTATGCGTTAAATTCAGAACTTTCTTGGTTAGTCTTGCCTAGGTTTAAGGATAGCAAGTTAGGAATGGACTATAGGAATTTTTTTAACTTTGGTCCACTTTTAGCCTAAATGATGTTCCATGTGTGAATTATATCCCTTGATCCCTGCTTTGAGCCTTGTAAGCCTATTTTTCTTGTTTTTACCATTCACCTTTTCATTTGTATTACAATTTACCTGTTTTGGCATAAATCCTCCGTGGACATTGTGCACCTCAACACAGGCAAAATACCTAAGTTGAGGGTGGCTATGATAGGGATGCGTGGTGTAAAATAGGTATGAAGAAGGGTAAAGTAAGATAAAGTTAGTAGGACTGGGTGTTGTATAAAAATGAAAAAAATAGAAAAAAGAAAATAAAAATTGTGAAAAAGTGAAAAAGAAGGAAAAAAAGACCACACCCAACCTGAATGTGCATAAACGAATAAAAAGGAGAAATAAGGGTGGAATAAAAAGGAAATTGGTTAGTAAGTGAGACCCCAAAGTTAGTGTAGTACCAAGGACGCTTAGTCACAATATACATATGTACCATACCATCCCCCATGCCTACATTATAAGCCAAGAAAAGTCCTATAGTGATCCTAACTTGACTATCTGAATGCTAAGGTAAGGAAAATAAGGGCAAGCCTATGGTATTTGATATGCATTGACTGGAACTTCTTTGTTGAGTGTGAGTTTCTCTTAACCTACCCTTCATTGACATGCATTACTTTATATGAGTGAGTGAACATTTTTTTTATGAGGGAACTTAAGTCATGCTTCTAGCTATTTTCTTATCTCGGGTAATGCAATTTGTACCTATGAGTTATTGTGTGTTGCTAATGTAATGCCATATCTTGATTCCATAGTGTCACAATTTTTTGCTTCATGTTCATACACTATTGGCTTTGGAAAGAGATATGGAGGGGATGTTGTGATTTGAACTTAATGTGATGACTGACTGCCTTGAATAACTTTGATTACCCTAGTTATGTGTTGTTTTTTTTTTTTTTGTGTTTTTATTTCCTGAGGACATGCAAATATTATAAGTTGAGGGTGTTGATATGCTATAGAAATATATCACTTTCAATGCTTAAAATGAGGAAAAGATACAGGTTTCTGAGGCCTCTTTGTTAGAAATAATCCATTTTGGGTATGTTTTGAAGGAAACCATCTTTTTGATGCAAAGTTTATGAAAATGGTAAAAAAAAAAAAGGTGTTTTTGGCTACTTTTGGAGTGATTATGGATGTTTGGGATGTTTTCTGGCTTGATCATGATCAATGCATGTTCGGGAGTCGAAGAATAGCTAAAAAAACTAACTCTCAACACTTACCAAGTCAACCTACAGAGTGCTTGTAGACAAAACAGGTGCTAGAAATCCAAAATCCCGAGATCCGACTTGTAATACTTTGTTCATCCACAAGCTATGGTCTACACTTGTGCCCTGTGCCAGGTTGCAGGTACTATCTGCACCTGTGGCAGATCGCAGGTACAGAGAACATGTGGCTACCGTCCCAATTTTCTCCTATTTTGTTTGGGATTTTTTTTAGATTTTTCTCATGTACTATAAATACCACTTGTGTACTTTTTAGTAGGAGTTATGCACTTTCGATACTTAAAACATATTTTGATTCCAAGATCCGTCTTTGATCTTGGAATTCTCTTGTATTGACTTTGATTAGTTTATTCAGCTACGGTTGTGGGTTTTTATTCATCTTATCATAGTTATTTCATCTATTCCTTCTATAATGAATTTTATTGATTTCTTCACAATCATGAGCAGCTAAAAACCATAGCTAAGGTTATGGAAATCCTGGCAAATTGACGAAGTAGGGGAAGTGCAATTGTCAATCTTAGCCAATATACTAATGGAATGTGTTCCTTTATCTTCATTATGATTGATTTAATAATGGGTGCACATATTAGGATCCCGCCTAGATATTTCTACTTACTCCAAAAGAGGAGTAGTGGCTAAGAAAAGATAAAGACAATAGTAATTTGGCGTTTAACTTTCGATCCACATTTCTAGGTTCTATCTACATAAGATGTTTAGGTTTTATGAAATAACTAGAAACTCAAAAGGTAATAGTTAATTAGGATCAAGATAAGGGTTAGTAGTGCGACACCCTGAGACTCAAAAGGTAAAGGATGAAATCCTTATACTCATCCAAATGACTGTAGAAGGTACATAACTTATCGATTCAACATGCAAGGTATTGGATTGGTTCAATAAAGCACGATAAGCCTACATAATTGAGAATCCAGAGGGAACACAATCCTAGTGTTCACTTATGACTGATTTCAACCAAGTTAATATTGTTCTTTGTTCTAGATTAATATAAATAAAACCCTCCATTTACTTTTCTTGTTTTGCTCGTTGACTACAACTACTATGATCTGCAAAGCCATGTGTTCCCTTGGGATTCAACCCCAACATTAGTTGGGTTATAGTAAATTGACAGCAACCGTAGCATCATCTAAAATGAGGTGCTTCCTAAGCGCCATCATTAGCCTCAGTTTGACTTTACTTTATTTATTGTTTTTGTTTTTTTTAGGTAATAATGTTATCCAACATGGTATTATGAGTCAACATGGTAGTGATACCACATCTTTTGATAAGAAACTCAAGGATAAAGACCAATTAAGAGATATCATAAGGGTTAGAGATATTCGTCTACCACACTCGGTAGACAATGTAGCCTTTTATGCCACTAGCGCCATGCTTCACTTTCTCCAAATGAAAGGGATGTTCAATATCCAAGATCATGAGGATGAAAATATCCACTTTAAGAATTTCATAGGCGTTTGTACTCTTTTTGAAACAATAAATATTTCCCAAAATAGTCAATCTTTTCCAGATAGTTCCTATTCTCTTTGATGGGAGAGGCAGTGATTTGGTTAAGGGAGTTGCCTAAAGGGTCTATTACTTCTTAGGTTGAGATGATAAAGGATTTTGTTGATATGATCTTCCCACCATAGCATGAGCTTCAACTTCAAGATGAAATTACAATCTTTCACCAAGTGAGTGGTGAACCCTTCCATGAGAAGTGGCTAAGATTTAAAGAAGGAATTTCTTCACTGCCCAAACCATGAAATTTGAGATAAAATATTTCTATAAATCTTGAATCGATCTTTGGACTCATTGAATAAGACTGTAGTGGATAACATAGCTGCAGGGTCTTTAATGAATCAAATATTTAGAGTTGCTATAGGATTCTTAGACCAAATGACAAAACAAAGTAGAGATTGACACACATGAGATACTGAGGTGTCAATGTGGGATCTCTTTGTGTCTTATGTGATCCAAGAACAAAGAAAAACATAAAGATATAGATAAAAACATGGTCAAGATCATGATGCAAATGGATCTTTTAACAAAGCATGTCGTGGGAAAAATCCAAAATCAGCTAACATTGTAGGAAGATGAAATAGAGCTTATAAGGATGATAATATCGACTCACTTAAAGAAGAAATCCATTTCTTGTCAAACCAAATAGGGGGAGGAGTTTTATGACCTACATACAAAAGGAAAAATGAGAATTAAGGTTGGAAGAATACAAAAAGCGATTAGAAAGATCTAGAATGGAGAGATGACGATCATGGTCGAGATTGGAGGCATAAGAAAATAGAAAGAGATCTCGATAAGAGAGACAGGGAGCATAATCATGATAGATATATATCACCTCATTATGATAAAAGGGTAAACAAGCCATCTATGTTGATCCAAAGAAACTACAAAAAAAGATATACTTGATAGAATTCTTGTGGGAGTTGAAGAGAGTGATAAGATGCTCAAGAAAATAAAGAGAGACTTTTCTCAATTGATCTAAAATGTTACTTCAAATATGGATTCAATTAGAAACATAAGACGTAGTAGATTCAAATCTTGACTCACCTCAACCTTGATAAATGGGAGGGCTTCCTTGTGACACCATGATAAATCCCAAGAATGATTCTTATTGTATGGCCATTGTCACTTGGATCAGAAAGACACTTGCACTAATGTACTAGATCTTGCCTAATACCCCAAAAATAAGGCAGTTGAAGAGCAATCAAATGTAAAGAGGGAAAAAGGTGACTAGAAAAATGAAAAAGTTACTCTTCCCAAAGAGTCGAATATTAAAGTATTAGGAGAAGTTTAGGAGGTGATTGTTAATACAGATAAACAACAAGTTGTTGATGAAAATGTATCAAAATTGAAAGAAAGTCTAGTTTCTTTAAAGTTGACTATCAAGATACATCATTTATTCCCACAATGATTCAAGAAGAAGGTGGATGATACTAAATTCAATAAGTTTATCTCTAAATTTAGCAAATTATCCATGAATATCCCATTGGTAAAGGCGTTTATAGAAATGCCCAGTTAGTCCATGTTTATGAAAAAACTTGTAACAAAAAATGAAGTCCTATTTTTTGAAGTGATTAAAGTATCGCACAATATAGTGTGATAATTTCTAGTAACATGGTAGTGAAGAAGGAAGATCCCAGGCTATTTACCATTCCTTAAACTATTAGTGCTTTACCTATTCAGTAAAGCCATATGTAATCTAAGGGAGAGTATAAATTTTATGCCATTAGATGTGTTCAAAAATTTAATCTTGGAAACTCCAAAGGCCACCACTATAGGGCTTTTGATAGTCGATCGATCCATAAAAAGATCAGTGGGAGTCCTCAATGATGTACTTGTTCAAGTTTATCAATTCATACTTGATGTCACCCAAATTACACCTCAAAACAAATTATAGTTATTGTTGATCAAATATCTAACCCAACTAGGTTGGGATCGATCTTAGAGAGAATAGGTCAAAATATCAATCAATATGTCTATTGAAAGAGATCAATAACAATCTCCAATTAAAAAAAAGGGTTTTGTGAATCAAACTTTAATAGTAATAATTATTGATTTCATAGATTTCTAATCAATGGATGTGAGATAGTAGGACTATGATAGAGGAGTTTTGTGAATCAAAACATCAATAGTAACAACTATTGACTTCGTGGATTTTTAATCAGTGGATATGAGATAGTATTACTGTGTTACCCATGGCTTCATAACTATGTAGGCTTTTTGTACTTAGCAATCAATTATAATGTGTTGCATACAAAATGTAATAAGATAGGTTTATCTAAACATCTCTCAACCCTAATCAGATGAATATCACCCTTTACCTCTTTATCTCCAAGTGTTTTACTCCTAGCCCCTTTTTTTTTATCTCACATAACTTTTCTTGCTAATGCTCAAGTTATTAGATAATGGTGAATAGCTTCAAATATCTATTGTTATTTTCTTTCCCTAATCTCCACTTCTTTTTCAAGCAAGTTTAGAATTCAAGCAAGTTCATAATATTTCCAACCGTTAGAATTTAATCACAATGAAGAAAATTACAATACACACATACACACCAGTTTAGAATTATCAAGAACGTATCCTTTTTGCTAATTCATCATGGTTCCCACAGCCCTAGTCGTTATGTTTAGCTACTCATAATCGTGGTGTTCATATTTCTATTCAATAAAGAATTCATGATGAAAATACTTACAATAATCAACAAGTAATTTAAGGGATTATAACGAACAATGGAGTGGAGAACAAGTTGAATTATGGAATTAATAAAAAAAGTATGATAAAGAACTATCAAAGTATATTGGAATAGTACCCATAATGTATGTCTCAAAAGTAAAATCCTAAAAGTTGTATTTAGATATAAGTAATCCTATCCTAAGATATATAGGAGAACGGGGTAGGCATAAGTACACATGGGTCATTATAAGTAGGAGAATTGGGTGGGTACAAGTCCACACGAGTCATACAAAGACCATACAACTAGAATAGGAACTCATATGTATGATCATCACGAAAACTCCACACGGATCATACAAAGAACACATGGCTCATATGGACACCCATATGGCTGAGCCTTTAAATATTTTACAATCTTCATGTAAACCTCAACAACTAGGCATACAGTTTTTGTACCCTTCACACAATTTGAATGGGAGCTCAAATGTCTTCACTTACTAAATTTCTATAATGACCCTTTAGGTTATTTTCCATATATTATCTTATTTTCACTATTGTATCTTTTCTATAACTTCCTAAGTTATTTATGACTTGCTGGAACTGACAGTTTGATTATTAAGCAGTTCGTTTGGTTTTTAAAGCCAATTCCTTGATTTGAAATCTTCGTTGGTTCGAAATGGCTACCGGTCAAAAACTGTAGCTAAACAACCTCAAATGCAAATTTTGACTATCCCATTAGCTCAAAAATGTCGATTTATGATAGGTGGACCTTTGGTTTAGGTCCCAAGGAATTTGGGCTCATTTCAATCTATTGGTTGAAAAGTTAACAAATTAGAAATTAGGTGTGGGACCTACATTTCATCAAAATGACCTCGGATGGAAATTTTAACTGTCATTTAGTCTGAAACATTTAATTTAGAGTGGTTATATCGTTTGTTTGCATATATGGGCTTCCAAATGAATTTCGAGGGCTTGGTGGATGAATCTTGTTGGTTCAGGTGTATCTAGTGCATCGCTATTGCAGTGCCAAGGGTCACAATCATGATACCCATGGCAGTCACCAGGAACTGTAATTACGGTGATTAAGTCACAATTGTAACTCACCATAACAGCCCACAAGACTGTGATCTCAATAAGGGAATATCGCAATCACAACTTCTACCCCTGTTTCCATTTGTCACGATCGTGAAGGTCGGGTAGCGAAAGCGATACCCAGATACCTAGGAGAGGTATAAATAGTCCATTTTTTGACATTCTTCACCCTTTTATAAGAGATCTAAAACCCTATATAGGGAGATATCTTGGAATTAAAGATTACGGGTGGTTTGGGGAGCTTGGTTAACAATTATTTCTTGATTTTCCTTTGATTTGTGGTATGATTTCTCTAATTACATGGTATATTTTCTATTTCTTGTTCAAAAATCCCAAAACCTTAGAGTCTAGATATTTTACCCAAATTATCTCGAATTTCACTTATTTTTTAGGGTAATGACTCCTTGAGCATGAGGAAACTTCAGGTTAGTTTCAAAAACACTAATTTTTTTTGTATATGGGGCCCATATAGAATTTTGGGTGATTTTGGACCCGAAGTATAATAGTGTAATATGGGTATCATTATTTTCCTATTGATGAGTAGAATGTGATTTTGATAGCTTGGCATCTTGCAGGAGCATCTCGGAAGGTAAAATCAGTGATTTAATAAATCTTTTGAGCATTCCTCAGTGTCCAAGTAGGCTATTTTTTACCCCTTATTAGATTAAGCTAATTCATAGTATGTTTATGATATTGTGGGATGGGTTTTAGGTATTAGTATGATGAATTGTAATACTTTGGTTAGTTGGACTATTTAGTCTATTTGAAAACCATAAATTAGGCATAATGGACCTAGCTTCTTATATTTTAGGTGAATTTCCTATATTAGGGATAATTGAGGCTTGATTAATATCTAAAAGTAAATTTAGATACCTTACCCCTACTTCAGGTAGAATTTGCATAAAATGGAACTTTGGGGATTAAAAGTGGACCCTTGACCTACCTTAGGCTAAGACGCATATTAGATTTATAGACCTTTATATGCTTGTTAGATGATTGGAAATGCTTATTGAGGTAATAGTGAGAAATTTGTACACTTGATGATTATGTTAGTTGATGTGAGGGTTGGTGCCTATTAATTGTGCTATTATTTATCTCTATTAATGATGCTTTTGATTATATTGATATATTTATATTTACCTGTCTAAGTCCAAAGGATGTCTATTATATTGATTATATTTACTAGTTTGAGTCTAGCTACTAATTATATTTATCGGTTTGATTTTGCTATTGATTAACTTACTGATTCGAGTCTGCCTATTGATTATATTTACAGATTCAAGTCCGGCTATTGATGATATATACCGATTCAAGTTCGAATATTCATATTATGCTATTATGATATAATTTTCATGATATAGTGATACCATGGTGTGAGATTGAAATTAGCATCTTGACTATGTCCAAAAATGAGGAAATAGTTATATAATATGGCATAATGTGAATGGATCCTAGTGGAATATTGAAGATTGATAAGTGACAATGGCGGGTTAGACAATCTTTTTTGTATCCACCAAGCTTATTGGGACTTGCGTTGGATTATTTACTTTTCCACACTAAGTGGCCTATGGGAGCCAATTTTGTAGTTATGACTACATGTGTTGATTCTTTACATTAGGTTATTCTATTATTTTAGTTTATTTTTTGATTTATGTACATGGATGTTGGAGATGGTTTAGGATCATTTCTACCTCAACTTAGCTATGTTATATTTTATTTTATCATTCTTATATCATGTTTAGCTCAGTCGATCGATGATGCATAATGAGTACCTATGGTTTAATACTCATACTATACTTCTATACCTTTTCAGTGTAGATCCAAGTACTAGTGGTCGTCATTGATCGATGTTCGTGTCGTGTTGATATCTCGAGATAAGGCAAGCCCTTGGAGATGGTGTCACCTATTTCCTACTATCTTTCATGTCTAGTCTTTAGTTTTTAGATGGGATTGTGTTGACTATTTTAAAACTTGGGTTATATTATTACTAGATGCTCTTGTATTAGCTCTACCAGGTCATGGGATGGAATTTTGTACTATTTATTTACCCTTATCTAACTATATTACCTTGTTAGAATACAAGATATATTGTTGATTTTTGCCTATATTGGCATTTTTCCACAAAGTTAAATCATTATGTTAGCCTTGGGTTATGGTTCGGCTTACCTACTGGTAGGATTTAGTAGGTACTATCATGACTCTTAAATTAGGTCATGGAAAATTAGTATCAGATCCTAGGTTTCATCGATACTGTTAGTATAAGAGTAAGTATCTAGTAGAGTCCTGTGGATCAAAGCGATGATGGCCATTTCCTATCTTCAAGAGGCTGTGGAACATTCTTAGGAGTTCTTCACTTCTTTCACTCATATCATGCTAAGATTTTGAGTTAGTTTATAGAACATTCATTTGATTTAACTCTTTTATAAATGGACAGGACACGTGTTACTGTAACATTAGAGGAGGGTCCTAAGACTGAGACTAGGGATCCTACTCCTTTTTGTGGAAGACCCAGAGATCATGGATATCCTATAGACGTTTCCCCAGCTAGGGGCCAGGATAAGGGTCCTTTACCAGACCTTATTCATACTCCTAAGCCAGAGATTCATTTGCCCCATACACTGGTGGCGAGGGACCTACCCAGGCTAAACCAAGTATTATTTCCTCTTCAATTCTAAGAGATACCTTGGTTCAGTTTTTAGGGATAGTTGGTGGTGCATTATCTGATGGTGCATAGTTATAGATCAAAGTTGTACAGAGGAAGGGTGCAGCTTGTAGCTGTGGATCCCAAAGTTGAGGTCCCTCTAGTGTCGATGGTTGCTCAGTAGTTAGTTGCTAAACCAATGGTTTTTTAACCTTCTATGTCTATTGAGGAGCAGAAGATGTTGGGAATATTCTTGAGATTGGATCTACCTAGGTTTTCTGGTGCTTTGGGCGATGATGCGCATAAGTTTCTGATCGCTTGAGATAATAGGTGATGTTTCGATATCTTACGGAATAGTTAGCATCATTTTCTTAGGAAAATTATATGTTTTCAAGCAACCAAAGTATTGTTTAATAAAGTTTTTAGTGTTTTCAGTGAAAGGAGATAACCAAAGAAGAAAGCTTGAAAAAGTAGCAGAAAAGTGAGTTTGACGGTCAAAATGGTGGACCATCAGGCTTGCAACGGACCACCAAGTGAACCGTCAAGGCAAACTAGAACATGGCATGCTAATGTCTTGAGTGATGGACCACATGGTGGACCGTCAGCCATGTGACGGACCACCATATGGACCATCAACCCGTATTCAGAAACCACCTTTCAGAGGGACTTAGTGATGATCAACGTGGTGGACCATCAGACATGCGACGGACCACCAGATGAACCATCAATGCTTATCCAAAAACCACCTTTTAGATATACTCAGTGACGATCAGTATGGTAGACCGTCAGTATTGCAACGAAACGCCAGTGTTACCGTCAGGTCTTATCCAGAAACTGGGATTTGGAAGAAACGAGTGACGAACAAGATGGTGGCCAATCAACTGGGACGCAGCTTTTCTTTTTTAAAATTTTAAATTCTTTTTTTTAGCTGGGAACATATAAATACCAAATTTTAGGGTTAAGAATGCATATTTTATCTTTTATAAATTTTTCTCATCTATTGAAACACTGGTGAACCTTTTAATTTGGGGATTCTAGAGATCTTAAAGAAATTTATCATTGAACATTGATTATTGAAGATTCAAGAACTGATTCTTGGGATTCTTTGTAAGTAAATTCTTAATCTATTTATGAATAATACAAGAATTATTTCTTCTTCGTCTATGGAGTATTGTGGCTAAAAT
>JAPEIP010000004.1:142022532-142062711 GCA_026120095.1 Capsicum chinense
TTGATTATTGAAGATTCAAGAACTGATTCTTGGGATTCTTTGTAAGTAAATTCTTAATCTATTTATGAATAATACAAGAATTATTTCTTCTTCGTCTATGGAGTATTGTGGCTAAAATCCCATAACTAGGGTTATGGGATCCTTAATGTAAAACATATCTATGGGTTGGGAATCAAATTGAGTTCCATAACTAAATGATATTGCATAAAACTTTCTTCAATTTCATCACTTTTCTTGGTTGCAAACAAGAAGAGTGAGACCTAGAACATCACTTGTCTGAAAGGAAAGTGTTTTTTGGGAAAAGAAAGTATTTACATGAATTCTATGGGCTTTAACCTTTAGAGTAATAGCCAATTCCCTAACAGGATTAGCTTACATGAGAAATGGGTTAAAAGAACAATGCATCCTTTGAATTTGAGAGAATTAGAGGATAATCTATCCACTTAGGTTGAGAAACTAAGGGATAAATAATAGGACTCAACCTCTCATGCAATTGAATTTGCTAAGTGGAACTCATAAATGATTTACAACCCGAATGGTGCTAGTGTTTTGGTGACCATAACCCTGGTTTGTTTAATCTCATAAAGTTACGAATTACAAAGAGAATCATTAGTGGAATACTCTTGTTACAATTAATTATTTTATAAGTTAAAACCCCCTTTTCTTCTCCAATAACGATTACAACACTTAGTGAGCACAGTATTCCCTGTGAAATTCGACGCCCAACCTAGTTGGGTTCTATATTTGACAGAGACACTTATACTTTCTATCGAGAGTTGTAATTTAGGCATATCAAATTTTGGCGCTGTTGCCGGGGAATACGGTTGTCAACTAAGTTTGTGATTATTAATCGACCATTTGCTCAAAGATTCCTTAATTTTACTTTTTGTTTGTTGTTTTTGTTTCATGCAGATTGACTGTTTTTCATGCCAAATACTCAAAGATTGGGTCAACCATTATTACCTATTAATCCTGAACCACATCTTACTGGCAGAATGGATGGTCAACGGGACCCAGAACGGGTAGCTGCTTAGCAGGAGCAGGCTAGATTAGCTACTCTAGCAGCCGCTCAAGTGAACTAGCAAAATGCTGATAATGTTGTCTGGGAAGTAAACCCAGACGATGAAAACCTGGGTGATGATGAGTTACTAAATCCAAGGCGTGCAGATGATGAAGTTGCACCAGTAAACAGGAATGTCAACAGAAATCGCTAGGGTAGAATGAGACCAGAACGTCGAGCTATTCAGTTTACTCTTGATGATGATGATGATGAGTTGGATGGGGATGGTGTCAAAAGGGCTATTATTCCTCCGCCCTTAGCACCCGGAGCTAAGTTTAATATTACGAGTACGATGATCCAGTTTTTGCATCTGAAGGGACTATTCGGTGGGCTTGCTGGTGATGATCCGAATATGCATTTGATCAACTTCATTTCAACATGCAAGTTGTTTGACAATCTGGGGGTAGGGAAAAATGCTATTCGGCTGTGATTATTCCCGTTGTATCTTTTCAGAAAAGCAATGTTATGGTTGAATGGGCTAACCCCCGACTCAATTACGAATTGGAGGCAATTGAAAGATGCTTTCTTAGAAAGGTTTTTTCCACCATCCAAGAGGGCACAGTTAAGAGATGAAATCAGTAATTTTCGGCAGCTTCCAACTGAAGCTCTTCATGAAACTTGGGAAAGGTTCAAAAAGAAGCTCACACAGTGCCTGAATCATCAGATGACCAACATCCACCTAAAAGAGATATTATATAGGGCCTTGAATTCGGTGACTAAACTAGTGGTGGATAATGCTGCGGGTGGGTCATTCATGGACCTTACTTTTCTTGAGGCGTCTGAAATGCTTGATCGTATGACAAAGTAGAGTAGAGCTTGGCATACTAGGGATTCTGAGGTAGCAAACTCTACTGTATCTATTGGCATAACTGCAGAACAGAGGCGAAGGGAAGAGGAACGTGACCAAGATATGGCTCACATGAAAATACAGACGGACCTTCTTACTAAGTATTTATTATCAGGAAAGACAGAGAAGGTTAAAGTTGTTTCATCACAGAGAAGAGCTGACTCCGATTCTGAGGAGAAAGTGAATTACTTGAATAATCAGGGGGTTTCCGAGGCAGTGTCCAAGGAAACCAAGGTCGGAACTACTATGATAAATTTGGGTACAAAGAACGAGATCAAGGAAATTGGAAGAATAAGAATGACAGAAGTGGTTTATATATTTCTCCTGGGAGTTGTGAAGCTACTGTATCTAACTCTGGGAAGATGTCCATGGGGGACATGATGGCTAAACTATTGAAGGGAGTAGAGAAAACTAACATGGGAGTAGCTGAGGTGAAAAATGATTTATCTTTGATGAATCAATTGGTTGATTTGCATTCCACTTCCATAAAATAGTTGGAGAAGCAAATCAATCAACTTTCTGTGTTATTTAATCAAATAAAGGTTGGCACGCTACCAAGAGACACAGTTCAAAATCTAAAAAAGGATGGGTCGTGTATGGCAATTACTACCAGGAGTGGCAAGGTATTGGAAAACCCATTTATGGGTAAGTCGGCAGCTGATAGTGTAGTATAGAATATTGATGAAGCAGATTGGGATCATCCTGTAAAGGCTGAAAACTCTGATGAGATCATTCATGATATTTTACCCAATTGTCAGCAGTCCGATGCACTTAAAGATGTTAAAAACCAAGAAAAGGAAGTGGTGGATAAAACTCTCCCAAAACCACCACCTCCTTTTCCTCAGAGACTAAAGAAAAAGACTGATGGACCAAGTTCAGTAAATTTTTAACTATGCTGAAGTAGCTGACTATTAATGTGCCTTTGGTAGAGGCACTAGAGTAAATGTCAGGGTATGCCAAATTCATGAAGGACCTTTTGACAAAGAAAAGGGTAGCAAACTATGAACCGGCGGATAATTTTTATCATTGCAGTGCAATTGCCACAAGGTCCTTAGTACAGAAGAAGGCAGATTCGGGAGCTTTCACTATTCCTTGCACGGTTGGATCTTTGGATTTTGATAAGGCTTTGTGTGATATGGAGGCTATAATTAATCTGATGCCGCTAGCCATTTATAAAAAGTTAGGGTTGGGAGATCCTACACCAACCAATATACGGTTTATTATGGTAGATAGGTTAGTAAAATGACCTGTTGGTATTTTTTACAATGTATTAGTGAAGGTGAATACCTTCATTTTTCCTATGGATTTTGTTATTTTGGATTATGAGGTGGACTTCGAGGTTCCCTTAATATTGGGTCGACCTTTTCTCACAACCAAAAATGTGCTGATTGATTTACGAGTGAATGAGCTCTTATTTCGAATGAATGACGAAGTGGTACATTTCGGTGTATGCAAATAAATGAAGAAGAAAAAAGAAATGAATGTGTTCTCTATAGTTGATGTTTATTATGAGGACGAGCAGGAACTATATATAGAGGAGCAGCTTACTGTTGAACCATTAGCTGCTATGCTTATGAATTTTAATCGTGAGGATATTACGGAGTATGAAGAAATAGTCTGTGCTTTGACAGGAATGGGGTAGTATTCTTATGCCCCTAAGAAGCTTGATCTTGAACTTAAGAATCGACCTTCACCACCGGCGAAGCCATCCATTGAAGAGCCACCATTATTAGTGTTGAAAGAGCTACCCAGTCATCTGAGAAATGTGTTCTTGGGTAGTGGAAATATACTGTCGGTTATTATTGCTGCTGATCTGGGTGAACAACAGGTGGATGCTCTCATCTCTGTTCTTAAGAGGTATAAGAGAGTTATTGGTTAGACTATTGCAGATATTATTGGTATTCCTTCTGGCATATGTATGCACGAGATTCAATTAGAGGAAGATTATATGCCTACTATTGAGCATCAGCATCACCAGAACCCACCTATATAAGAGGTGATGAAGAAATAAATCATCAAGCAGCTAGATACAGGGGTGGTGTACCCAATCTCAGACACTAAATGTGTAAGTCCTATATAATGTGTGCCCAAGAAATGGGGCATGATGGTAGTAGCCAATGAAAAGAACGAGTTGATCCCACTCAGGCCTGTCACTGGGTGGAGGGTGTGTATGGACTACCGAAAGCTAAATTTGTAGACACTAAAGGATCACTTTCCAATGCCATTCATGGACCAGATGCTCGATTGATTAGTAGGTAGGGGTTGGTACTATTTCTTGGATGGATATTCGGGGTATAACTAGATCTCCATTGCTCCTGAAGATTAGGAGAAGAAGATATTCACGTGCCCATACAACATATTTTCTTTTAAAAGGATGCCCTTTGGTTTATGTAATGCACCGGCCACTTTCCAGAGGTGCATAATGTCGATCTTCTCTGATATGGTTGAAGACACCTTGGAGGTTTTCATGGATGAATTTTTAGTTGTTGGAGATTCCTTTGACTTATGCTTGCTAAATTTAAGTCTAGCATTACAGCAGTGCGAAGAGTTTAACCTGGTCCTTAATTGGGAAAAATGCCACTTCATGGTGAAGAAATGCATTGTTCTCAGTCATAAAGTTTCTGCAAAAGGTATTGAGGTGGATAGGGCCAAGGTTGAGATAATTGGGAAACTACCTCCCCCCATCTCTGTAAAAGGGGTACGTAGCTTTCTTGGCCATGCAGGATTCTATCGCAGATTTATAAAAGATTTCTCAAAGGTTGCAAACCCATTATGCCAACTTCTTGAAAAGGAGGTCAAGTTCTCTTTTGATGATGACTGCAGATAGGTGTTCAAATGCATTAAGCTGAAATTAGTGGAGGCACCAGTTATTATTACTCCTGACTGGACAAAGCCGTTTGAACTAATGTGTGATGCTAGCGGAGTGGCGCTTAGAGCTGTGTCGGGCAAGAAAAAGGATAAGCTTTTTCATCCAATCTATTATACCAGAAAAGACCTGAATGGGGCTCAAAAGAACTACACTATCACCGAACAGGATCTTCTGGCTGCAGCTTACGCCTTTGAGAAATTCAGAGCATATTTTCTAGGGACCAAGGTGGTGGTCCACACGGATCATGCAGCTCTGAGGTATTTAGTTTCTAAGAAAGATGCGAAGCCGAGATTGATTCGGTGGGTATTGTTGCTTCAAGAATTCAACTTTGAGGTAAAGGATCGTAAGGGATGTGAAAACCAGGTGGCTGATCACTTATCCAAACTTGAATGCGAACAACCAATCAAGGACAAGTTAGATATTGATGATTCCTTTCCAGATGAGAAGATACTAGCTGCGAAGCTCGAGCAGATTCCATGGTATGCTAATTTTGTAAACTACGTGGTAAGTGAGGTGATACCGGATAATCTTTCCTTTCACCAAAGGAAAAAGTTCTTTCATGATGTGACCCATTATTTCTGGGACGAGCCCTATCTTTTTCGGCGATGTGCATATGGTGTTATTAGGCATTGTGTCCCAGATGTAGAAGTGCTGAGTATTTTGGGAGCATACCATGATTTACCTGTTGGTGGTCACTATGCAGGTAACCATACCGCCCAGAAAGTATTTTAGAGTGGATACTATTGGCCTACGCTATTTAGAGATGCATATGAGTTTTTTTGGAGATATGGTCAATGTCAGAGGCAAGGATCAATTTCCAAACGCAATGAGATGCCAATGTCCAAAATGATGGAAGTAGAGTTGTTTGATGTATGGGGCATCGACTTTATGGGCCTATTTGTAAACTCATATAGGTCAAAATACATCCTAGTAGCTATGGACTACATCTCAAAATGGGTAGAAGCTATTGCTTTGGCTGACAATGAAGGAAAAAGAGTTATAGCATTTTTGAAGAAAAACATATTCTCCCTCTTTGGAGTACCAAGAACAATCATAAGTGATGGGGGATCCCATTTTTACAATAAAGCTTTCAAGGCTATTTTGGCGAAGTATGGAGTAAAGCAACACCGAGTAGCAACTCTATACCACCCACAAACTAGTGGACAAGTGGAGGTGTCAAATCGTGAGATCAAGGCCATTCTGGCCAAAACTATAAATGCTAATAGGAGAGATTGGTCCCGAAATCTAGATGATGCCTTGTGGGCATATCAATCTACTTTTAAGACACCAATTGGTATGTCACCATATCAACTAGTCTATGGGAAGGCATGTCATTTGCCAATCGAGCTTGAACATAAGGCCTTGTGGGATCTCAAAAGGCTGAATATGCATTGGAAGGAAGCAGCTAATCTAAGATTGGAGTAGATAAATGAGATGGATGAATTCTATCTCAGGGCTTATGAAAGAGCTGACTTGTATAAAGAGAAGATGAAGAAATACCATGATCAAAGGATTGCACAGAGAGAATTTAGGAAAGGTGATTTAGTACTTCTTTTCAACTCCAGACTGAAACTATTTCCAGGTAAGTTAAAGTCTAAATGGTCAGGTCCATTCAAAATTAGCCAAGTCTACTCATTTGGAGTAGTCGATCTTGAAAATAAAGATGGTAGTGTCTTCAAAGTGAACGGGCAAAGAATCAAACTTTATATTGGTCCAAAAGACTTAATAAAAAGTATTGATGTCTTTTATCTCGATGAAGTCTAAGTACTCAAGATACCTGAGTCATGCTGCATTGTTAAATCAGGTGCTAGTGGGAGGCAACACATAACATGTTGTTGTAACTATAATTAGAGTCTATTTTATGTTCTTGTGAAATTTTGATGTATTTATAAAGTGTGCAGGGCATGAAATGCACTAAAAGGGAAGATAGGCATACATCTAAGCTACTGAAATGTTGTGACGGATGACTTGACGGACCACCAGGCCCCTGACGAACCACCACTTTCAACCGTTAAGAACTGGCAAGAAAAAGCATTCACTGGATAAGCCATGATGGCCTGAGTGACGGACCGTCACAAACCTGGTGGGACGTCACAACAGCCGTCAGAAGTAAGATTGGTGACCCACATTCTAGTAAGAAGTGATGGTCAATATGGTGGACCATCACAAGTTTGGTAGACTATCCAACTTGCCGTCACACCAAAATAGGAAAACATAAACTCAGGTAGTGTTTGACGTTCAGAGTGGTGGTCCGTCAAAGTGTTGATGTACCATCAATGTGACCGTCACTTTAACCCTAACTCTAAATCGGGTTGGATTAAATTGGTACTCTTTATAAGTACTCCGTATTTGACCCAAAGTGCGACTTTGTGAATAAATTTGAGCGGGTACAGCCATGATAACCGTTCCATGGCCTTTGGCTGTCCACTTTTTTAAGATTCAAAGAACCTGAAGGGAGTTATACCATCTGAGACTCCCTATCTTCTCCATTTTTTCCTATATTTATACTAGTTACTTCTTCCCTCTCTTTACTATAAATAAAAGGAAAAGCTAGTGCTTGAATTTGTGAGTTAGTTTTCTCTCTGAAGCTTCAGAACAAAGCATGACTGCAAAATCTGGTATGTAAAGAAACCTCCTCTTTTGAATTTCCCTAATAAGTGTAAGAACTTGGTTTGTTTCTTTAGCTTGTTCTTAGTGTAATGAGTTCAAATGACTCAAGGTACCAATTTGTGTGAAATCTGAGCAATATTAGTTGTAAACTGAGGCCAATGCGCTTAAAGTATGAGCTTAGAGTTGTGTTGATAGATAAAATATGATCTGAGGTGCTATTGTTCGACAAAATGGTCGAACCCAAAAGGATAGCTGAAGACGAAGGTCGGACGGTCAAACTGGTGGATCGTCAACTCTATGACGGACCACCAAGATGATCGTCAGAAGACGCGATAAAAATGCACCTTCTGTATAAGCCATGACGGTAGACTTGGTGGACCGTCAACTTTGTGATGGACTACTAAGTAGACCGTTAGAAGACGTAAATTTTTTTGGAACACTGCTTAATGATTGACGGCAGAGTTGGTGGACCATCCCAACACTGGTGGGCCATCAAACCTACCGCCATACCTCTTTATGCATTGTTTTGATTGTGTGGAATACAGAACTAATTTCTTAAGCAGTTTTCTCCGCTCCAACTTACAACACCAAGAATAAAAAAAGAGAAGCTCTCATACTCTCCCAGTCTGAAGAGAAGAGTCAGAGTACCTCTAGCAGTTCAAGTTCAACCCTCGATGAGGTAACTGTTGCAGCAACTGAACCTTTTTCGATAGCAGGTGAAACTAAAAATGTTACTATGGGGGATTAAATAGATGATCCTAATACTGTAGCTGTATCGGAGGGTGATAATGTTATAAGGCAGAAGAATCCATAGTTTCGAGAGGCTATCACATGGCAAATAGAGGGAGCACAAAAAGAGTTTTATGATGGGTTGACACCTACAGCTCGAGGGATCAGAAGATCATTCATAGAGGAACATCAGATTATGACAACAGAACCTTATAAATATACCGAGTTAGAGAACCGAATCAATGAATATGGAATGGCATGGGTGAGCAGGCCACCAGGAGAGTACCAACCAAATTGGGTGAGGGAATTCTTCACAAATTACCTGTGTTTGGTGAAAGCAGAATGCCCAAAGGGAACTCTAATCTCAAATAGACCAAATAGAGAGTCTGTTCAAGTTTGAGGGGTTACTGTTGATATCTCAGCCCGAACAATTAACAGGATGTTATTCGGGCAAGGATATGAGGCTCCACCCGCTGTCCCAGATTTTGAGTATAGAATGCAAAATACTCCCGGTCAGAGATGTTGGGCTGCTTCTTTAGTAACCGACGATGGAAATCCTTCCTGGTTAACTAATCCCAAAGAGTGCATCGTAAAGTTCACTCTTAGTTTTAAAGCTAAGTTCTGGTGGACTATTGTTCAGTTGAGGTTAATTCCAACAAAAGAAGATGGAAACTTGGATCATCATAAAGCAGTAGCAGTAGCCAATTTGGTTTTAGGACTTCCAATTGATTTTGGCCAGCTAATTGTAGATGAAATGTTCGTGCGGGCACATAAAGTGACCACTTCTATACCTTTCCCATGTTTGATCACTGGGTTATGCAAACAAGCCGGTGTGCTGCTGATCTATGGGATTGATAATGCAGTTTAGGATACACATAAGCAGGATATCGAAAAGTCAAAGAAAGAATCGAAATTCGGGTGACCAAACCTCCAGCATATCAGTCTCAATCTGCACCAGTTCCAGAGACTGCAAAAATGCCTGGAGGTATGCCTTTACCTATCACTACATATGTACCACCTAATTATGTTCCCCAAGGCACGTCTACAAGGTCAGAGTCTACACAGTTTGCTGGGGGACCGGAGTTTACGGAGTATAGATTCAACTAGCAGAATTTCTATAAGGTGGTAAACAACCAAAAGCTGTTTCAGAAATAGCTAGAAAAATGGGCTGGAGATTTCAAGCCTTTGTGGATGAAATTATGTCCAAAGCAGTCAAAATATTTCAAAATATTTAAGTTAGAGTGGATAACAATGAGGCCCACATCAACTAAAGGCTAGATTCACTATCTCTCCCTGATCTTGCCAAGCTCATAGCAGTGTTTGAGCAGGCAAAGACTGACATAGCAGAGTTAAAGGAGAAACAGTCACAGCTACCTACATTTGACCTAAATTTAGCGGTAAGTGATGAAAAGAAAGGCATTGTAAACTTGATGGGCAGACCTATAAAAGACAAAGAAAAGAAGCAAATGGATAAAAGAGCCACAAGGAAAGAAAAAAAAAGGAAGAAGAGAGAAGCCATGTCACCCGAGGAGTTAGATCAACATAACCTAAAAAAAGATTCAAAAAAGTCAAGGAAAGAAGCTGAAAGAAAGAAAAGAGAGATAAAAAATAAAGCGGGAGGAGTCTCTGCTAGTGCTTCCCCAGAAAGGGGGCGAAGTGCTAGATCAGTTCGAGAGACGATTCCTCTAATTATGAAGGTTGAGGTTGTGAGTTCCCCTACCACCATAGGGGCCAACATTGCACAGGGGGATAACGCAGGAACATTAGCCCACCTGACAGATACCTCAGATGAATAGGAGGCGAAGAGAATAACCTAGTCCAACCATGTAGGGTAAGTTATTGCTTTGAGGACAATGCATATATTTCTGTGTGGGGGTGGGTGTATTAACATCATGGTTGGATATTGTTGCCAATATTCTATATACAATCATGTACTATCAAGTAGAAGCGGGATGCTTAGTTTTTTTTCCTTATTCCATTTCAAATTCTGTAGCCTGTGTTGTAAATATTTGTGTTTAAGATTATCTATAAAATGTTTTTGTTTCAGTACTTTATTGTAAATATGGATAATGAATGATGTTGGCATAAGACTATAAGAATGTGTATGTAATTAGTTACTATATCATGTAAACATGTGTATAGAACTCTCAGTAATTCTGCATTTAGCAATAGTCTAGAAGAAGCATAAGAAATGCGATGAAAATTCCAAGAATTGCAAAGGAAGTTTAATTTCGTTGCCTGTGAGTGTGAGATTTTACTTATAGTTCTTTCATAGGTTAAGACCTAGAACTTGCCCTAATCATTGATACAGTCTTCTAGGGGAGTCATTGGGATAGGATAACAGACCTCCTTGTACTTTGAGTCTATCTAGCCTAAATAAACATCCCTGCCAAAACGATTACCCCTTTTTGAACCCATCTTGTGCCTTTAAAACCCATTTTAAAATCCTATCACTGTGAGCTACTCTCCGTAGGTTTTCAACATTCAGATCTAACCTTGGCCAAATACTAATACATTATTCTTTCAACTTAGACAAAGCATCTAAGTTGAGGGTGGCTAAAGAAAAGAGCCAAATAGAAAGTAAGTTAGAATCTAATTAGAGTCAATTGGCTGCTGAATGTATCGACATGAGTCGAGGGTGTTTCAAACAAAAAAAGAGAAGAGTAGTATGAAACAATAGCATATTGAGGCAGAAAATATGCTACGGCAAGGAGATTTAAGTTTCAATGAGTCACTTTAACTAAAAACATACCCCACCTGACCCGAAATCTTATTACAAGCCTTGAAAAGACCTGATTGATCCTAGTGAGTCAACCTTGAGGTAGTGTCGTATGGATAGGGCAAGCCTATGGGTACTTCGACTATGGTTGTAACTTCTTTGTTAGTGTGAGAGTTAGACTTTGTCCATATTATACAATGAGTGGTGGATTTCATTATTGTGAGGGCAACTGAAGTTTCACTTAACTTTGTTGTTCTCTGAAGAATGTAACATTCATGCTTGTGGGGGTGAACTATGATAGATGTTGGGTGTGAATCCTAATGTGTTAAATGCATGTGATTGAACTGATAAGTGAATAGTTGTATCAAAATGTCTCAAGGATTGGTTGCATGTCATTTTATTATTCATGTGTGCAATTAGGTGATGAGTTAGTTGAGGACAAGCAATTATCTTTAAGTTGAGAGTGTTGATGTTCCGGTATCTTACAGAACAGCTAGCATCATTTTAATAGGAAAATTATATATTTTCAAGCAACAAGTGTTATTTGATAAAGTTTTTAGTGTTTTCAGTGAAAGGAGATAACCATAGAAAAAAAGCTGGAAAAAGTAGCAGAAAAGTGAGTTTACAATCAAAATGGTAGACCGTCAGGCTTGCGATGGACCAGCAGGTGAACCAGGACATGGCATGCTAATGTCTTGAGTGACGGACCACATGGTGTACCATCAACCATGTGACGGATCACCATATAGACCGTCAACCCGTATCGAGAAACCATCTTTTAGAGAGACTCAGTGACAATCAATGTGGTGGACCGTCAGACATGCAACGAACCACCACATAAACCATCAATGCTTATCCAAAAACCACCTTTTAGAGAGACTCAGTGGTGATTAGTATGGTGGACCATCAGTATTGCAATGGAATGCCAGTGTCACCATCAGGTCTTATCCAGGAACTGCAATTTGGAAGAAACAAGTGACGGACAAGATGGTGGACCGTCAACTAGGACGCGACTTTTCTGCTTTTAAATTTTAAATTCTTTTTTTGTAGTTGGGAACATATAAATACCAAATTTTAGGGTTAAGAATGCATCTTTTATCTTTTATAAGTTTTTCTCATCTATTGAAACTCTGGTGAACCTTTTACTTTGGGGATTCTAGAGATCATGAAGAAATTTATCATTGAACATTGATTATTGAAGATTCAAGAACTGATTCTTGGGATTCTTTGTAAGTAAATTCTTAATCTCTTTATTAATAATACAAGAATTATTTCTTCTTCATCTATGGAGTATTGTGGCTAAAATCCCATAACTAGGGTTATGGGATTCTTAATGTAAAACATATCTAAGGGTTGGGAATCAAATTTAGTTCCATAACTAAATGATATTGCATAAACCTTTCTTTAATTTCATCACTTTTCTTGGTTGCAAACTTGAAGAGTGAGCCCTAGAACATCACTTTTCTGAAAGAAAAGTGTTTGTTGGGAAAAGAAAGTATTTACATGAATTCTAAGGGCTTTAACCTTTAGAGTAATAGACAATGCCCTAACAGGATTAGCTTACATGAGAAATGGGTTGAAAGAACAATGCATTCTCTTAGTTTGAGAGAATTAGAGGATAATCTATCCACTTAGGTTGAGAAACTAAGGGATAAAGAATAGGACTCAACCTCTCTTGCAATTGAATTTGCTAAGTGAAACTCGTAAATGATTTACAACCCGAATGGTGCTAGCATTTTGGTGACCATAACCCTGGTTTGTTTAATCTCATAGTGTTATGAATTACAAAGAGAATCACTAGTGGAATACTCTTGTTACAATTAATTATTTTATAAGTTAAAACCCCCTTTTCGTCTTAGGAACCTCTGATCAACAGTCCAATAATGATTACAACACTTAGTGAGCACAGTATTCCCTGTGGGATTCGACACCCAACCTAGTTGGGTTCTATATTTGACAGCGACCGCTTATGCTTTCTATCGAGAGTTGTAATTTGGGCGTATCAATAGGCTTTATAATTTGGGTGTTGTTGAGACTCGTGGTGTAGGTTACACCATATTTTAGTTAGATTATGGCTACTCAACATCGGTGGAGTGGTTTTATGAATTCTAGATCAGTTGTGTCTTCTTCTTTGACATAGACTCAGTTCTCTGAGATGTTCTTAGAGAAGTACATGTCTTGCAACCTTAGGGATATCATTAGAGATCATTTCTCTAGATTAGAGTAAGGCTTCATGATAGTTGTGGAGTATGAGGCTCATATACACAAGTTATCTAGGAATGCTACTTCAATTTTAGACACCGAGTATGAGAGAGTCTATTTCTTTATTCGAGGATTGAGACTTCTCTTTCGCATGCCCACTCAAAGTTTGGTTTTTGCGGTTAGGTATTTTGTTGAGGTTTAGAATCATGCTTGGGTAATGGAGGATATACATTGGCAGGACTAAGGGGGAAATGATAAGTGGCCTAGATACCAGGAAATTTTCAGTGAGAGCCACTGTAGTTCCTGATTTAGAGATAGTAGTTCTCATGGTGGGTATTCTCTGTGTCCATCTTATCAGCCTCAAAGTCAACCTAGTCGATAAATTCTGGAAACTCTTCAGATGACTAATAAAAGTCAGTGTAGTACTAGTAATCACCTTGGTTGGTTTGGCGGTCTGTCTTTTAGGGGTTCATTTTTTGGCTATTCTAGTCATGGTGGTTACTCTAGATCGGCCAGATCTATTGGTTTTGATTCAGCTTAGGGAACATGTTATTGTAGTTAATATTTTGATCATTATTCTCAAAAGTGCCCTAGTCGTGGGGCGATTATTTCTTTAGCTCAAAGTGTTCTTTTTATTAGAGTAGTTTATCCCTCAGCTAAAGATGGTTCCCATGGCCGTAAGGGTGGTTTTCAGGGTAGTCGAAGAGGTTCTCAGGCAGGATAGATAGGGGGTCAGTCAAAAACCTAACCAGGTGGTGAGCGTTGTCAGTTATATATAGTACCTACTAGAATCAAGGTTGAGTCTTCAAATATTGTGACTAAGTCGGCCCTTACTTTATTTTATCTGGATTTACTTATTCTTCTGTTTCTACTTATTATTCTCCACGATTAGATTTATCTTGGGATTTATTATCTGTGTCTTTACGGGTATCTACTTCTGTGGGTGATTTGTAGTGGATCAAGTGTTCAGATCTTTTGTTGTGACTATTAGAGATATTGATACTCATGTCGATTTTATTATTCTCGATATGGTTAATTTTGATATGATTTTTGGCATGGACTAGTTATCCCACTATCTGCGGTCATGGATTCTTTTTCCAAGACTATTACCTTAGCCATGCCTGGCGTACCCCAGTCCTGTGGCAGTGTGAGGTTAGTCGTGAGCCAATGGGGATTATTTCTTATTTTTGAGCTAGGGGGCTTATTCCGAGGGGTTTCTAGTCTTATGTTGCTTATATTTTTGATACCACGGTGGAGAGTCCATCGCTTGACTCTGTTCTTGTAGTTTGTGAGTTTCCTGATGTGGTCCCTACCGACCTGGCTGGTATTCCCCCTATCCATGAGATTTAGTTTGCTATTAATCTTAAGCCTGGCACCCGACCTATTTTTATGGCACCTTACCATATAGATCCTATCGAGCTTAAAAGGCTAATTGTCAGCTTTAAGATCTTCTTGGTAAAGGTTTTATTAGACCAAGTGTGTCTTCTTGGGGAGCTCCGGTGTTGTTTATGAAAAAGAAGGATGGCTCCATGCTATGTGTATTGATTATAGGCAGTATAATGTGGCGCTGATGAAGAACCATTATCCTATGCCTCATATTTCTATACAGGGTGTAGCGGTGTTCTTTAAGATTGATTTGAGATCTGGTTACATCAGTTGAGAAATCGGGTTGAGGATGTCCCAAAGATATGTTAGGGTCTCTTTGAGTTCTAGGTGAATTCATTTGGATTGACTAATGCCCAAACCACATTTATGGATTTGATGAACCGAGTGTTCAGACCTTATTAGATTCCTTCGTGATTGTATTCATCGACAATATCCTTGTGTATTAAAGGAGTAGAGAGGAGCATGTAGCATTTGAGGATTGTGCTCAAGACTTTGAGAGATCATGTTCTTATTGCCAAGTTTTGTAAGTGTGAGTTTTATCTTGAGTCGGTGATATTCCTATTAGCCTCCCTAAGTAACTTTTAAATAATAACAAACTAATGGTTGAATCTTTGAAGGATAAAGGTTGCAAGATACTGGAAGATTGCTGATATGAAAGAATAAAATAAATGAAAAGATATCCAATCATACGATGTTTATGATAAAGGATGCAAGATACTAGAAGATTGTTGATGGTAAAAGAATAAAGAAATTAAAATATATCAAATCATAAAGGATTACGACACCCAAACAGTATAGCAAGAAAATCAATCAAAACATCATGAGAATGGAAGGAGAATCAGTATTCCAGAATCACAGATTGACTAGATAAATTAGGAGATCAATCAGGATAAAAAGAATAAGGAAGGAAGGCCAAAATCATCAAATGGACATCAATCTCTATAAAACTAAAAGGAAAGATAGATCACGAACATATCTGATATAGACGTGATCCAAATTCGCATATGGATATATCAAATGACTACATTCCTCAATCAATGAATCAATTTAATTCCTTAATTGAGAAGAAATCTCTTGGGTTTCCTTATGAAGATTAGCAGCCGAAGACTATAGAAGATGTACCAATGACAAATAATTTTTATACAACTTCTAGGAGAAAATTCAAAGTGTCCCATTCTTAGTCTTACAAAGCTCTATAACTTTAGTTTACAATTGTCTTATAAAGTAGGATTGAGTGAACTTTGTAACATCAACTAAAGTTGTGTCACAATTTTGAAGAGCAAAATAAGTTTTCAGTACTTGTTTCCTATCATTATACTCAAACCAAACATTCAACCAGTAGTTGACTCATAGAAGAAATTTTAAATTCAGCACCCCCTCTAAAATTTCAATTGGTATCAGAGCAAGGTCTTACCAACTGCATTGCTTAACTGCAAGTGAGCAGAGATCAAATGGAAAATTATCAGATACTCGGTTCTCTTCCCTAGGATGGTCACTGGTCCACAAGACCACCATCCTTTAATAGGCAACATCACTCTTACTGGAAAAACAGGTTTAGAATTTTTGTCCAATCAAATGACTTCCAAGCCTGGGTTGTCATTAGGAAGGTCCAAATCCAATTCCGGGACTTAAAAGATAAGTCAAAGAACAAAGACAAGGAATCTAGAAGTATTGACTTAGAAGACCTTGAAAGCCTCAAGGTCACTAAATAATAACAAGAGGTAATTCAAACTAATGCACATGCTATTAGTTTACTTTTGAGTGTAGTTAGCAGAGAAGAATATGACAAGATATCAACTTACAAAATCGCAAAAAAGATGTGGGACAAATTGAAGGTAACCTATGAAGGAACCACCAAAGTCAAGAAGTCAAAAATCACTATCCTGGTCAATGAATACGAGTTATTCAAAATTGAATAAATGAGGATATTGAAATGATGTTTACCAAATTTACTAAAATCATGTGCGAACTAAAATCACTGGAAATGATTTATCCTCACAACCAGCAAGTCCGGAAGCTGGTACGAAGCTCCCAAAGATTTTGGAAACCAAGACTTCCATTCTGGAAGTTGGATATCTTCACAACATGTTATATGATGAACTACGAGGTAATCTTATCGAATATGAGAAAACTATATTAATAGGTTCCACAAGGAGAAGAATAAGAAATTATTAGCCTTTAATGTTGTTCCAACAAAAGAAGTGGACATTCCTGGAGATGCAAAAGTGAAGGAATAACACTCATAAATCGTGGAGTAAGTCAAATTATGAGACAGAGATAGTAAAGATACAAAGGAGGAAAAAATAATGATTCCATAAAAAATGATGAACATTGCTACTACTGTGGAAAGCATGGCCTCTTCAAACAGAACTTTCCAGTATTAAGAAGAAGATCATCTAGGAAAATCAAAATTTTGTAGCCTGGAGTGATGAAGATGAAATTAAAGAAGAAGTAGAAGCTGTAAATATGTGCACCATGGCAACAGGTGAATCTAGCGAGGTAAGGCCACATAATTGTCATAATTGTAATTCTCTTGAATATAAGTTAGATATGCATACTTACAAACTTCAAAAAGTTATAGATGAATATAAAAAACTCTCTCAAGATAAGAAAAGTTATGAAGCAAAATTTAAACAAAAACTCAAAGTGGAACGACGAACCTGGAAAATAGAAGTTGAAGCAAGTCAAATTAAAATTGACCTACTTCATGAAGAGTTTAATGATGAAAAATAAAATTGAATAATTTTAAATCATCCCCAAGTCATAGTTTCATAAGGCCAAACTCCTTCAAAAATTATTCTAGTTCCTCATCAGGGTGGTCTAAATCATCTAAGAACTCTTTCTCCTATTGAGGACCCATTTGTTTCATCTATGGATAGAAAGGGTGCAATTCCTATAATTGCAGGCATAAGCCTAAAAGTGTGTGGGTTTTGAAGCCCAAAGTAAGTACATCTAATCCTCAAGGACCCAATACCACTTGGGTACCTAAAAATAATTGATCCTTATATTTTGCAGGAACATGTCCACGAACATAAAAATATGAGCTCCTTATGGTGGATGTTCTAAGTACATGACTTGAAAGAAATAAATCCTCTATGCCTTAAATGCAAAAGAAGAATAAATCCAAAATCCAATGACAGTGTTGGAGGAAATGGCATTAGATTCGATACCCCTTCAGAGTCGACTCTTGCACCGATGAAATAAAAATAAAGAAAGAGGGAACTATCTTCAATAAAATACCTTACAAGGTCAGAATCAATACGAATTATATTTATCAGTTGCTGCTGTCAAATGTTTTAAGCTGCTTCATACGATTTTATTCATGAAAGATTTTCTTGAGACAAGTTCTAGAACTTGAAAATCTGTTTTTTTTTATCTTTGAAAAAGAAAGGTTTTAAAATCATGCGAATTTGTGCTCTTAATATGTAATAATTTTCGAGATCCTAGTCTACTTATATGTGCTAAAGCTTCATCTTTCTTAGTAAGTGGTAATTTTTTACATTTTTAAAGGAAAGATTCTTTTTTCAAAATTTTGTATAACATATTATAAAGGATATTGCTTTAGAAAATCTCGGTACTATATATTTTTTCAAATCTTTAAGGATTCCTAAAGACTTATTTTTGGGACAAAAATTGTAAACTTTCGTCTGACCCCCTGTCTTTTCTTTTCAAATCTCCCTCTTCATACGCTACCTTTTCTTCTTTCTTTATTATTACCTCCTCTACACACTTCCTCGTTCCAACACTCATCCGCCCTTTTATCTTCAATCCTAACCTTTGTTCTACTTCTTCAATCTATATCTTACCCTCCTCTTTCCCTTTATACTTATCCTTCCCCATTCTCTCTGCTATGACAAAGACCCGATCAATGGAGAATCTCACCAAAACTTCCCCCAACCTAGATTTCTTTAACTTTGATCCTGTCCATTTCTCTGAGTCTTCTGAAAAAGCCTCCTCTCACTCTATTCGGTCAACTATGTCTAAGAAATGTACCGTGTCTAGTCTTTTATCATTCTCTAACAAAATGAGATCGTCTACTCTGGAGCCTCTTCCTCCCGAGTACATGTATAAGTTTTGGACTCCTACTTACAAAGAGAACTTTCTCTCCTTTAAAAATTTCTCTATTGTCTCTGGACGAGTTATCAATCTCTTGATCCTAAAGGAATCCCACTACAATATCTATAACTTTCTCAAAGATCAAGACCTGTAGGTAATGTTTTGCCTATGTAGCCTAGAGGTCTTTGAAGATCCCATCCGCATATTTTTCGCTAATCTTTGCCTTTCCCCTGACAGTAGGGAACTAGAAATCCTGGTTCTTGGTACTCGTATTGTTCAAAATGACTTCTTATTTGACAAAGTGTTTGACACTGAATTCTCTAGTGTTGTACCTTTCATGAATGACGCCTTGCTCGAGAATTTTGAAATTAGTTTTGATGAAGCAAAGAAGGCTAATCCCCTATTTTGGTTCTCTA
Organism: Capsicum chinense; assembly: GCA_026120095.1. Lineage (NCBI taxonomy): Eukaryota > Viridiplantae > Streptophyta > Magnoliopsida > Solanales > Solanaceae > Capsicum > Capsicum chinense. The sequence continues at coordinate 142,041,427 of JAPEIP010000004.1, forward strand.
TCCCACAGCTTTTGCAATAGAATTTTACCTTACATCATTGGAACCACCTTGATTTCTTGAAAGGGGTCTCTCAGGAATATGACACGTAGAGATATATTTGTTCTCTACTGTCTGATCAAAATTCACAAAATTAACTGGAGTGTCTGGATTCATGAATACATGATGGAAACTGGAGTTGACTCCCATGTCTCGACAAGTTTACCCTACGGTTTGTTCATCACTCTAATTCTTATCCACTATGGAATTGATCTTTCAGCCTATCCACTAGTAGAAGTATCTACCACCTATTATTCAAAGACCTTTTCAAGCATGGATTATGTTCTAATTGAAAAAAAATAGTGTAAGAAAAATTCTATCAAGAGCCGACCTAACACATCAAAGGTATGTAAACCTGTGCCCACATCCATGTCCTATGTAGATAAGGAGACTGAAGAAATCAAGAATAGGCTAGCTGCCAACGAGAAAGGAATTTCCAGCATCAAAGAGTCAATTGCCAAACTGCTGCAGCAGGGCAAAGAAATAGGTATCAACATAGGCAAAGTCCGAATCTCCCTTGATGGTTTCAAATAGGAAGGAATGAGGTTTTTTAATAGGATGTTTTCCCAAGTTGAGTCTATCAAGTCAGAATCCTTTTCATCCTCAAATAATCTTGCTATCTTTATTCAGAACTCTTACTTCAAATTTACCATGAGTGTTAAAAATCTTATAATCGTTTCTGCTCTAACATGCACAACACTCTAACTTATTTCCTTGCCAAACAACACTGAACTCTTTTATTCAAAAGGGGGTATGTCCCTTCACATACTCTAGCATGTATAAAGACACTACTTACTACTCTCTGACGTGTTTTTGTTACCATCATAACTATGCATGACTAGTACTCTTTGATTTTTGGCTAGTTATCTTATTGTACTATTTTTTTGCTCTGTTTTTTTCATTGTTTTGTGGCTGGGTATATTTCTTTTGTTGTGTTTGCTTTGTTCTTTTTGATTATGTAAAAAGAGGGAGAAGATATGTAATAGCTAACTAGATAACTAAAAAGGATAATAGATGTACATCAGTCAACTAGACATGTAACAAAGGACATAAGTCAACCATCATCACATCAGAGTCAACTACAGCCACCAAGGAAGAAAGTCAGGGGGATCTAACCAGCAATCTTAACAGGAAAGTTTATTGATGTTTAAGTTTGTCAGATAAAAAAAGAGGATATTGTTAGCCTCCCTAAGTAATATTTTAATAATGAAAAAATATAATTGAATCTTTGCAAGATAAAAGATGCAAGATACTGGAAGATATTTTATGGTGAAAGAATAAAAGAAATAAAAATATATCAAATCATATTATGTTTAAGATAAAGGAAGCAAGATAGTAAAAGATTACTGATGGTAAAAGAATAAAAGGAACAAAAAGATAACCAATCATAAAGGATCACAACACCTAAATATAATGGTAAGAAAATCAATCAAAACATCATGAAAATGGAAGGAGAATCATTATCCCAAAACCACGGATTGACTAGATAAACCAGGAGATCAATCAAGATAAAATGAAAAATAAGGAAAGTCCAAAATCGTTACATGAACATTAATCTTTCAAAAACCAAAAGGAAAGATAGATCGGAGACATATCTGATATGGACGTGATCCAAAGCCGTATATGGACATATCAAAAAGCTACATTCCTCAATCAAGGAATTAATTTAAATCCTTGATTGAGAAGAAATATCTTGGGTTTCCTTATGAAGAGTTGCAGCCTAAGACTATAAAAGATAAAGATTGAAGATAGACACTTTTTATGCAACTTCAAGGAGAAAATTCAAAGTGTCTCATTCTTAGTCTTATAAGGCTCTGTAACTTTAGTTTACAATTGTTATATAAAGAGTAGGATCAATTCAACTTTGTAACATCAACTAAAGTTGTGTCATACAATCTAAAGAGAAAAATAAGTCATTAGAAATTGTTTCCTATCACTGTACTCAAACCAAACTTTCAACAATGTAAGGAAACTATGAAACCCAAAAGGACAGGATGTAGTCACTACATTGTTGTGCCTAACCAGGATAAATCTTTGTGCTATTACTTTATGTTTTATTATTTACTTACTCGACTATTCTAAATTTAATCTATTTGTAAAGTTTTCTAATCTACAGATGAGTTAACTATGAGGAGTCAGTAGTCAACTTACAGAAGAAAATTTCAATTCACCCCTCCCCTCTTGAATTTAATTCCATGGACATGTGTTATTTAAGGATGGGATTATAGTAGAACCAACAAGGATTAAGGTAATGCATTATTAGTCTATACCTATATCTCTAACTAAGATTTGTAGGTTCATTGTTTGGTTGGCTACTATAGACAATTTATCAAGGGTTTTGCTACTATTTAAATGCCTATGACAGATTAACTCAAAAGGAGGTTCCTTTCTGATGGTTCGAGGAGTGTGAGTTGAGATTTGGAAAGCCCAAGGATTTTATTACTCTATCTCCTATTTTATCACTTCCTGTTGAGGGTCAGAGATTAACCGTGTTTTGTAATGCTTTCGGTGTTTTTCTAGGTTGTGTTTTGATACAATAGGGTCAAGATATTTCATGTGCTTCAAGATAGATTAAGGCACATGAGTGAAACTAACCCACTAATGTTTTAGAGTTGGCAGTTGTAGTTTTTGCACTTATGATTTGGAGGCATTATCTATTTGGCGTGCATTATGATATTTTCACCAATAATTGCAATCTTCATCATCTTATGACCTAGAGAGCTTAATTCTAGGTAGTATAGACAAATGTCATTTCTTAAGGATAAGGATATTTCCATCTTGTATCATCCGAGCAAGGATAATGTAGTAGCTGATGCCTTGAGTCGGAAGGTAGTCAGTATGGGCAGTTTGGCTTGTATTTCAGTTTCTCAGAGGTCGTAGTATGGGACATTCAGTCCATAGCCAACTTGATGGTTTTCTTTGTTATTTTAGACCCTAGGAAGATTCTTGCGATTGTTGAGGCATGGTCTTTGGTTTTTGAGCAAAATTTAGGATTATCAATTTGAGGATAATAAGCTTCATTTCCTTCATGATCAGGTGTTGAGTAGTGAGTCTTAGAGGATAACCATAGTTTCTAAGGGTGTTTTGAAATTCAATAAAAATATTTGTGTTTTGAGGATTGATAACTTGATTTAGTTGATTCTGTATAAGGCTCACAACTCTAAATATTCTATTCATCTGGGCATAACAAAGATATATAGAGATTTGAGACATCATTATTGGTGGAGTGACATGAAGAAATATATACAGACTTTAAAGCTCATTGTGTTTGTTGTCAACAAGTAAAGGTCGAGCATCAGTATCAAGATGGTTTGATTCAGAGATTACCCATTCCAGAGTAGAAGTAGGAGCGGATTACCATGGATTTTGTTAGTGGCTTACCCTGTACTTTCTGTGGTTTCGGTAGTATTTGGTTATCATAGATCGGTAGACCAAGTCAGAATATTTTATTCCAATTTAGATGTCCTTAAGTGCTAAGAGGTCAACTAACATCTTTGTTCATATGATAGTCTATTTGCATGGTGTACCTATGTCTATTATTTTAGACTAGGGTTCCATGTTCACTTCTAAATTTTGGAGAGATTTTTAGGATGAGTTGAGTACTAAGGTAGATTTGAGTATAATTTTTCATCCTCAGACCGATGGTAATTTTGAGCGGACAATTCAGGTACTTGCAGATATGCTCCGAGCCTATGTTATTGACTTTAGAGGCCAGTGCAAGGAGCACTTAGCCTTTGCAGAATTTACTTACAACAACAGTTATCATTCGAGTGTTGAGATGGTGCCATTTGAGTATTTTTATGGTAGAAAATGTCATTATCTTATTAGATGGTTTGAGATTCCGAGATTTAACCCCATGGTACTGATTTGCTTTAGGAGTTATTGAATAGAGTAAGGGTAATTCAGGACAGGTTAAGATCAGCTCAGAGTAGGCAGAAGGCCTATGCAGACCACAGGCTTCGTGCATTGATATTTGAAGTCAGTGATCAATTATTCCTCTGTGTATCACCCATGAAGGGTGTGATGAGGTTTGAGAGGAAGGGAAAGCTCAACCCTAGATATATTGGACCTTTCGAGATTCATCGCACAGTTGATGAGGTGGCTTATGAGTTAGATTAACCTCCATATTTTGCTACTGTGCATCCAATTTTCTATGTTTCCATATCATAGTGATATATTCTTAATCCATCTCATATGCTTAGATAGAACTCAGTTTAGTTAGATGATAGGTAGACCTTTGTGGAGGAGCTCGAGCTCATTTTGGCTGGTGATGTTACGTTGTTGCACAGTAGGGAGATTCCTATAGTTAAGGTTCAGTGGAGGCCCTTCCCAGTAGAGGAGTCTACTTGGGAGACCAAGAGAGAGATGAAGACCTAGTATCCTCACATGTTCGAGACCTATTGGGAAAAATTAAGAAATTGGAAATTGGGTGTAGGACCCACATTTTATCGAATGACCTCAAATGGAAATTTCAAACAGCCATTAAGTCTGAAAAGTCTAATATTGTGTGGTTATATAGTTTGGTTGCATATACGTATCCTGACCTGATTTACGAGTCTTGATGGCACCTACTAAAATCCACCAATAGGTAAGTCGAAACATAACCCGAAGCTAACGCAATAGGTTAATTTTTTTGGGAATTACCCAACTTAGGTAGAAATGAACAACACACTTAAATAATATGCAAGTCATTATAAAAAGATAAGATAGTCAAATATGATACCAAACACAAAACCTGGTAGAGTTAGTATAGGAGCATTTAATGTCAATACTACAACCGAGACGTTTAAAAATAGTGAATACATCTCTCTTGATACAAAAGGCTGAATAATAGCTAAATCATGATATAGGAAAGATAAAGTGCGAGATAACATAAACTAAGTCAAGGTACAGACTTAAACCTGAATCGACTCCAATACCACTGAACAAAATAAGTAGTTAAACCAGAATAACAGAATAACTTAAGGCATCAACACATGTCCATAATGCAATGCATAATAAATAAACAATTTGGAATAATAACGCATCATAAAGCATCAACACAAGAAAACATTACTATAAAGTTGGCTCCCATACGCCAACTGGTGTAGAAAATTAAAGAACTCATCACAGCCTCCCATACGACTGGAGAGTACACCCAAGACAATAATAAAGAAATTAACCGACATTATAACAAACTTTCATCATCATTCAACCATCATTCCACAATTTACCAACATTCGGCAAATGCCCATATTTCATAATATTATCATCATTAACCACCTTATCATCACTACTCACTAGCCACCGCTTATTATATAACCATCTCTTATTAACTAATTCATTAGATTACTAGTCATCATATGGCCTCTAGTCATCACCTAGGAACTATTCACCCCATATTCATTAATTCACAAACTTTTATTATCTAACCATCATATAAACAAACATCATTTACTAACTTAACATTACTTTACAACTAATTCTCTATTATCAACTATTCTTGATTACCCATTTAAACAATATCCACCACTAATCGTTAATTAACATTAATCATCAACTATACCCCTTTATATGTATTTATCACTAGTGGGCTATAAACGACAACCCTAATATCATTATCATATCCAAATTACACTTAAGTATATATAAGCATATAATTGCCATACATAGATGTAGCTAGACTCAAACAGATAGATGTATACATAGGTACGTCAATATAAGATCCTCCTTCCTTGCCAAGTATCAATGTATCGCCATAATATCCTCTAGCCTTGTCAAAAATATATCATTATAATCATCCCCCGGCCTTGTCGGGTATCAATATTATCACAATATCCTCCGGCTTTGCTGGGTATGATCATATCATCAAAATATCCTCTAGCCTTGCTGAGTATCAATATATATATACACATAATCATAATCGGTGGAAAAATCAATAACATAAGCAATCATATAACGAAGTATCATGATTTCAAATATAATTAGTAGAATAACTTCTCATATAATCATTAAGCGTTCCTTTCAGCATCATCAACATCATAATGTATGATATCATTAATATGAAAGATTTCTAGTATGGTTACTAGCATAATTATTAAGCATGATTATAGCATGAGAAATAGCTAAGTCAAAGGCCGAATGATAGCCTAATCAATGGCTTAATCACAACATAGCCATGGGCGTATTTAATACCATAATCAATAGCTAAGCATAGAATAACCAATAATCTAGTCAATTAGACCATGATCATTACCTCCGAGGTCAGCACCATAATTCATTACCATGGTTCCTCAATATTGCCTCAAAGGGAATTCTCTAGTCATTTAATAAGCATATAAGGGTTTTAAGAGAACTATATAAATCTTGGCTTAAGGTTGTTCAAGAGCCCACTTCTAAATCCTCAAAAGACATTCTAAGTTAAATTTCTACCCCGAGCTAGTCTATGGTATATAAATTAACCCTTAGATATATAGCAAACCACAATTACTCCTAAGGTAGAGATTCCATTCAAGCACTATAACTAAGTACAATAAAACTAAGGCAACCTCCATTAATGTAAGAAACTAAGGCCAACTTACTTGAAGAATGAGGTTTTAAAGTATTTTTACCTAATTTGAGTAATTCAAGGTTTTCTCAAGCTAAACATCAGTAATGAAATCTAATTCGTTAAGGTTCAAGGAAACAAGCTAAGCATTCCAACTCTATAGACTTAAATGACTAGAATGATCCAACAAGTCCCAAAACTTGCATTACATCAATTCAATACCTAAAACTCATCCCAATCTAACAAGATATCATAAATATACTATGACATAGCTTAGTCTAACAAAGGATAAACCTAGCCTACCTAGACGGAAAAGAAAGCTCAGCCAACTGCTAAACCTTTGCTTTTTCCTTCCCAGAAGCCTCCTCAAGATGAAAAGTAATCAAAATCACATGCTACACATCAATACGAGAATAATAATATCCATATTACACCATTGAGCTTTGGGTCCGAAAATGATATGAAAAAACCCATGTGGATCCCTCTTACGAAAATCACATTTCTGAGTCCAATCCAACATTCATACATGGTCAAGGAATCATAACCCTCAAGAATATATGAAAATTAAGATAAAAGAGGGTTAAAATCAAGCCCTCAAGCTATTTGGGGTTTTGGTCAAGAATTCACTAAAATCCACCAAGAAAAGGTTGAAATCTTACCTCAATTTGGAAGATAATCACCAAACTCAATGATAATCACAAAAATCGATGTTAACCAAGCTCCCAAGTCACCCACGAGTCTCAATTTTGATATGTCCCACTCCTTAAGGGTTTTGCTCTAAAGGTATGTATGAAAAAAGGGCTAATTTGCGACATAAGGGCCTATTTTAATCCCCATCAGGTAATCAGACATTGCTATCGGGAAGGATAGGTATGTAATCGCACAATCCCCAGCCTAGATAGGCTAGTCGTGATTACGACAGGGGTTGGTGATTGCACCATATACTTTGCACGAGGAGTTGCGATCGCCGCTCATGGTTGGAGATCACCGGAATACCATATAGCAGCTGAAACTTGAAACTTTTCCATGTTTTTGTCATACCCTCGAGGTTTCTTCGGAATCCCCTATACCTAAACGAGTGATTTAACCACACTAAATTCGATGTTTCAAACTCAAGGCCGTACTCAAATTTTCCATCTAAGGTCGTTCGACCAAATGTGGGTTCCACACCCAAATTTCTAATTTCTCAACTTTCCAACCAATATGTCAAAATGAGCTTGGGTACCTTGGAACTCATACCAAAGGTCTACCTATCCTAAAATTGATATTTGTTAGCTGCTGGTGCAATTAGAATTTACATACGAAATTATTCTACTGAATTTTGGCCCGATGGACATTTGGAACCAGCGAAGAATTCAAAAGAGAGAATTGGCTCTAAACATTGAATGAACTTCTAGGTAACCAACTATCTGTCCCAGCAAGTCATAAATGACTTGGGGAATCTATGGAAATGTTGTAACATCGAAAATAAGTTTAAATATGGAAAATGACTTGAAGGCTCATTACAATATCCACCACTAAAAGATCTTTTGTCCTCGAAAGTTAAGGAGTAGGAAGTACCTAAAATCTTGAACAGGTCAGTATATTGGGCCTGTATCTCACTCTCAATCTCCCAAGTGGCCTCCTCTATGAGGTAGTGCCTCCAATGAACTTTGACTATGAAAATCTTTGTAGTACATAATCGCCTCACATCACTAGCCAAAATAAGCACCGGCTCCTCTACAAAGGTCAAATTCTTATCCAATTGGATTAATTCCCAACTAAGGACATGAGATTGATCAGGAATATATCACATTAATATAGAGACATGGATAACTGGACAAACAACAATAAAATTTGGAGGTAGAGCTAACTCATAAGCTATCTCTCCAACTGCGAAGAGAATCTCAAAAGCTCTAATATATCTCAGACTGAGCTTGCCCTTCCTCCCGAACCTTATTAAACCATTTATGGGTGATACATAGAGGAACACGTGGTCACCAACTCCAAATCTCAAGGCACTAATCCTATAATCTGCATGGGCCTTCTGTTTTCTCTAGGTCTCTCTCAACCTCTCCTAAATTTACACTGACTCTATCTAACGACTCCTGAATTAAATCAATACCATGGTGTCTAACCTCGAAAGTCTCAAACCATCCAACTAGAAAATGACATCTCCTACCATACAAAGACTCAAAAGTCACCATCTCAATACTTGAATGTCAACTTTTATTATACATGAAATCTACCAAGGCTAAGTGTTGTTCCCACTAGCCTCCAAAATCAATAACACCACCTTGGAGCATATCCTCAAGGATTTAAATAGTCCTCTCGGATTAGCCATCTATCTGCAGATGAAAGGTTGTACTAAGATCCACTCACGTACGTAACTCCTCTTGAAAATCTCTCAAGAATCTTAAAGTGAACACAGAATCACGATCCAAAATGATAGAAATGGGCACACTATACAAGTGGACTATCTCCCAAACATAGATATGGTCCAACCTCTCAACACTAAAGGACACTTGAATAAGAATGAAATATGTTGACTTGGTCAAACGATCTACAATGACCCAAATACCATCGGAATAATGAGAAGTGTGAGGAAAATAACTAACAAAATCCATGGTAATCTATTCCCACTTCTACTCGGGAATGGGCAACCTCTAACTTAAAACACCTAGATGTTGATGCTCAGGCTTTAGCTGCAAACCAGTAAAGCTATAAACTTCGATGAGAGATATAGGTCTAGCCCAATCATAAATTACCTCAAACTTTGTTGGATATACTATAACGCCATTCTGAGACACCACATGTTCGAGGAATGTCGCTGACTCAAGCCAAAACTCACACTTAGAGAACTTGGAAAAAGCGTATGATCTCTCAAAGTATAGAGCACGATCCTTAAATATTGTCTATGCACCTCTTTACTTCTCGAATACACAAGGATGTTGTCAATGAACACTATTATAAAGGAATCCAAATAAGGCATGAATATTCAGTTCAACAAATCCATGAATGTTTAGGACATAAATCAACCCGAATGACATCACTAAGAACTTATAATGACCATAACTGGTCCTAAAGGCTATCTTCGGGATATCTTCAGCCTGAATCCTCAACTGACGATAAATAGATCTCAAATCAATCTTAGAAAATACTATTTCACCTAGATGTTGATTACATAAATCATTAATATGAAGTATAGGATAACGGTTCTTCACCATCACCATATTAAGATGCCTATAATCAATACACATGCTCATAGAGTCGTCTTTCTTCTTCATAAACAATATAGGAGATTCCTAAAAAGATATACTTAGTCTAATAAAACCTCTACCAAGAAGGTCCTAAAGTTGAGAATTTAGCTCCTTAAGCTCGGCAGGAGTCATACAGTAGATCAATAGCAAACTCAATCTTAAGGATAGACGGAATACTAGGAGTTGGTAGGAAACATATCAAGAAACTCACAAACAACTAAAATAGAGTCAAGCAACAGACTCTCCACACTAGTATCAAAAATATAATTGAGATAAGACTTGCAACCCCTTAAAATAAGCCCCTTAGAACGAACATAAAAAATTATCCCTATTGGTTCATGGCTAACCTTTCTCTGCCATACAACTAGGGGTACGCGGAGCATGTCTAAGGTAATGATCTTAGCAAAGAAATCCATGACCGTATGATAGTAGGATAACCAATCTATGCCCAAAATCATATTAAAATCCACCATATCCAGAATAATAAGATCAACATAAGTATCAACATCACTAAAAGTCATAATACATGATCTGAATACTCGATCAACTACTAAAGAATCACCTACTAGAATAGATATATGCAATGGCATAGATAATGAATCACAAGACAACTACAACTATGGTGTATAATAAGCAGAAATAAAAAATAAGTGGATCTCAGATCAAATAAAGCAAGGGCCAATAGGCGATACACCAAAATGTACCTATAACCACATCATCCAAACTCTTATCCTTGGGTCTAGCAGGCACTACATATAAATGACTACGCCTGCCACCTGGTCAGGAACCTGACCAAACTCCTATTCAACCTTCTAGAGAACTTCCTCGAGTACCTTGAAAACCACCCCTATGACCATAAAAACCACCTCTAGTTAAGGATTGAACTACTCTAATAGTGGAAAATCTCTGAGCTAAAGCAATAATTACCCCATGACAAGGGTAATCCCATAAATAGTGACCATAAAGTTCACAAGTAAAACAAAAAGCATAAGTTGAACTAGAACCAACATATGTCGCTAACGGGAATAACTACCATATCTGGAATAACCAAAATATTAACCCCTCAAAGAGTGATCGCCATCCTGACCAAGGAGGTCTCTAGCACTAGAATGACCTCCGTCAGTAATCTAAAGAGTTGCCTGAACTAGCCGACTAGGCTGACTCTAAGTCTAAAAATATGGATGCAGAGAGTATCCAACATGAGAACTACTCCTTTAAATCAAGAACTACTACAGCTTCAACTGAATCTTCCCTTAAACTTTGGACTCTTATCGCATCCCTCAAACACTCAGGATGTATCTCCTTCATCACCCTAGCATAATGTAAAACCTCAGTAAAATACCTACCTGCAGCAACTAAACTTTAAGTAGCCATATGAATGAGAAGTCTCATCCCTTTTATAATGAAACAAACTCTCTTATACTTAATATCCAAAATAGAAGTTGCATGCTTAGCCAACTTGAGAAAATAAGCCTCAAACTCTGCAACTGTCATGGGGCCCTGCTCCAATCTAGGGAATGATCTGTCAAACGATATCTAAGGTTGCGAGGCATAAAATTCTCTAAGAACATCTCAAATAACTAAGTCCTTGACAAGAAATAAGATCCAACTGGTCTAAAATCCATATAACCTCTATACCAATAACTGTTGACGCCTAATTTTTGCCCTCCGTATTTTAAATTGGTTTTTTGAGTTTCTCAATTTTTAAAAATTTTAAAATATATGTTTTAAAATATGTTGAAGTAAATTGCAAGTGTACCACTTGAATTTAAGTAAAATTAATATGTTCTGTGTTTAATTATACAAGATCATATAATTATTAGTTAATGGAAATGCTTTAGAATTTATTCTGAGTGGAAAGTGTAATTCAATAACAAATACTCTATTTTACATAATATTAATTGAAAATAAGAAATTGATAACAAAATTAACTTCTTAATTTAAAATAAAATAATTGTGCTTTATTAAATATTTATTTTGAAATTATTGAATTTTAAAAGCTCATAAATTAATTAGAAGTTAATTTAGTCTTAGATTTATTTGAATTTATTCAGTTGTGGCCATTTTATCAATATAAAACAACTATGATTTTAATGGGCCCATTCCTTTTATTAATTATTGTTTCGTTAGCAAGTTCAAAATCTTCTTTCTAATCCATCATCCCCTTTCTTTCTTTTTTTAATTGGGCTGGCCAACCCAATATCACACCAGCCCATTTCAGCCAGACATGACCCACTCATAATTCCCTTTTCCCTTTCCCCTTTAACATATAACAAAAACTAACACACAACTTAAGAAAAAAGACTAAACAATTATAAGTGAAAAACTATTTCAATAACAATACCTGTCAATAACCCAACAACAAAACTCAAAAACAACTCAAAAATCCATCAGTAGTCCACAACACTACCGACCCAGTAGCTCGTCTATTTTTCTTTCAATTTTTTCAATTTGAAATTAAAATACATAAGAATATTAGTACGAATCTAACTCATCAATCCTTATCCTCAGTTTGAAATTAACATCAAAATATCCAAAAGACCCCTAGAAAACCTTATCCCACATTGCCAATTCTTTAAAAATTAAGTTTTTGAGTTTTCATATTAACCCCTCTCATTCATAATTAAAATGGGGAATTTTTCAAAAGAAAAAGAGCCAAGAATTCTCTGTACTCAGATAAGATTTTGGACTTCAGTCCCTAGCCTTATTGGTGAGAATTCTAGCTTAAGTTTCAATTTTTGCTACTCTTTTTTAGTTAAGGAGAATGGTGAATTCATCGATGATTCATCATCACAATTTGCTACTTCGAAAAAGGTAAAAAGTTTATTCTTTCACACTTCTTCTATATTTTGCTTGAATGCTTCAATATATGATCTTTTCAATGTTAGAATTATCGTTGTCGTGAGCCTATTTGATGATGGAACCTGTGTAACGATTTTACCTCTTGTATGGATCTTCTACCAGTTTGATATTTCACTTACTATGTGGATAGCGCTCTTTTGAAAATTTAAAGTTTTTTCCAGGTCGTTATGAGAAGCACTATGCTTTACAAAATTTATGTGAATGCTTATCGTTATATTGGATGCCTAAAGCTATATTTGTATTCAATATGGTTTTAAATTCCAAATTTTAACTTGAAGTTTCCACCTAACATTGTATGGTCAGTAAATTGGTAGCAGGTTGTTATTGTTTGTTCATTTTACAATATGTTTTGGTTCGTTTGAATCTTCCATTATTACATCCTTACTATCCAAAGATAATGAGACTTTTTACATTCACGGGCTTTATATGTGATGATTACATTGTTTTATCATGGACATATGTTGTTAATTTGGTATTCAAATATGAGTTGTGAGTTGCATTTTTATCCTTTACATGGACATACGAATAATTATCAGTAGATGTCTTTGCTTTAGTGTGAGTTTTGATTTCTCAAAGTTGCTGGATATTTAATGATGGTATATGCATATGAGGAAATTCCTAAGCTTTGAATTTTGATAGTATTCCAAGAACTGATTTCACACTTTCTTAACTTCCCAAGCAACATTTATTTAAGTTAGTTTTGTTCCTTTCTTTTGATTTCAAGTGTTAATCATAGTCGATTAGTTAAATTTCTAAAGTGGGGTTATCTAGATTAGAATTCCTATTAAAGATTATTATACGGTAAATGGGATTGAAGGTACATGAAGAATAGATACATTTTGATTATTAAGCATTTCCATGATTTACTTTAACTATGTACTTTAAACCATTCATATAATGTAGAGTTTCCTGACCGTTATTTTCTTTTGTGCATAGAAAATTATCCTCGAGTTCAAATGGACTCTCATCCCTGCATATCCTCGGGGTCAAGCCTTCATAGCATTGACTCAAGCCTCCCCCAAAGTCCAAAAATGAAATAAAAATTATGATGATCAAGGTTGCATAAAAAAACATACAATGGAGATACAATATACAGGTGGTGAAAGCTGATCTATAAGTCAAAAAAGTAGAAAATAAAAGAAGGAAGCTGGTATACAAAGTTGCAAGCTGATATACAGTGTATATACAGCAAAAAATGGAAAAAGAGGAGTTGATATACAGCTGGTACACAACTGAAAAGGGGATAAAAGGTCAATTTAAACAGGCCTAAAACTTAGGCAGATTTGAAAATGGGTCATAAAGGAGCCCAAATCTCTACTTTACTTCCTTTATTTGCTTGTAGTTAATTTAATTATTTGTTTATAATTTAATTAATCTAGATGAATCCTCGGGTAGAAAATTATATTGAAATTATTCATTTATGTTGGTTATTTAATATTTTTAATTCTTAATTTCTCTATTTTAGGCAAACATAATCTCGAAGAATAACTTGAGGATCTACTTATATCCTTTCATAGTTATTACCGACTAAAAATCCACATTTAAGATGTTGGCCTAAAGTCCTAATCTGGATGAAATTGTTGAAGTTAGAATTATTTTAAAATTTTGATGTTTAGTTCATTTTATTACTTAGAATAAATTAAATGGATTAGTATCAAATAAATTCTATTCAAAACTATATGTTCAAATAAATTCAAGATCTTTCTAAAATAATTTCAAGATTTTTTTACAACTCAAGAAACCTTTTTTAAGATTAGCCAAACAATTTTAATCCACTGGGAATTATGATTTGTAGATTTTCAAAAGTGTCTACTACCTTCTTTCGAATTTACTTAAGCCCTTACCTAGACTCTGGTTATTTTTAAAAGTTCTTCTTTCAAAGTTACCTTTTTAAAATGGTTTCATAATTTTTCTAAATTAAGTGGAGACTCAAAGTTAATTTTTTCAAAATAAATCAAATAAACTCTTTTATTTTTGCCACGAAGTTATGAGACATTTTTGACTTTTCAAAAATGGATCATAATAGAATGAAGACTCCACTGGGGATTCATTTCATTTCTAGCTATAAGGATTTTATATTTTTGGCTAAATGTTTGTATTAATTATTATTTTTGAAATTATGTGTTTGAATTTTTGCAATTATCAATTGTTGCATTCATGTCATACTTTTATATTTTGATTATTAATTGTTGCATTCATGCCATACTTTCACATTTTGATTATTATAATATTTTGGGATTTCGCGATTGTCGTGGCCCCTATTGATAAATTTTAATTAAATTTTTGGAAATATAATGGTTTATTGGCACATTAGGCGTTCAATGACTATTTGTATTTTCAAACTCAAGTTGTCCACTTGGGAATCTGGCCAAAACCCACTTTAGATACCTAAGATAGAACAAAACCAAAATCTATTTTAGGCACAAGCCTAGGATGACCCAATACCTGAGGGGTATTGGGACCATTAGAAACCTACCTTGCATCTATTAACAACGAGTCATAATAGACGATCATCCCTTATGTGTTAAATTGAAGGATATAATGCCGGATTGTATGGACCATTGTCGCTTGGGCTTGTGGGTTTTATTTTTATAGTTTCTTTTATTATAATCAAGATAAGACCTTCATTATAAATATATTTGAATATCTCACGAAGTTCAAGATTGAAGGACCCCAAGTAGGTTTAGTTTTGATTTCCCCTCTGCGTGGGACTGATATCATTTATTTCCCTTCCCTTATTTTGTATCCTAATTTGATTTATCCATGAAATTTGTATATTATATTTTGGGGGTAATGGAACATATTACAAATGACATGCATATACTTAAAATGATAGACTTACCTTTGGCTTGAAAGATCCCATCTATGCGAAAACGTATTAAAAATTGTTTTTGTGCTAAATTGCTTCATTATTTTGCTTTGTGTATGTTTGGTTGATGTGTCTCATATATTACTTTGGTCAAATATTAAAATTCATGAACTAACATTTTTTCCTTTTGAGTTTTTTTCTTTGCTTTTTCGAGGGAGGATTATTTGTGTTTGTAATCAAACTTGCCCGTTTCACAAAAACTAAAAGCAAAGTAATTATTGGCATCATCAGTCGAAAAGAAGAATGAATATTCCTCAAAGGCGCACTTTTGGCATCCTTCTATATTGCATTTTGAAGTGACTATTTACTTTTCTTTTAATTGTCTTTTCTTGCAATCTCTCTTTATGGTTTGATTTTTTTGTAATGGCACCTTTTAGTGATACGAACTACGATTAACCTGAATTTCCAATAATTGAATACGTAGGCGGCCTATGTCAGATTCGTTCAACCCTTTAGAAAATTTATCTTTTCATCTTATGGTGGAACTATATTTGATAATATTTCTACCTCAATGGATTACAGAGGAAGCACTTGCTTAATCATATTCCCCATAAGATTTTCATAAAAACTGGGGCAAACTTTTGAGAGGATCTCAAAATTTTATCAAGAGAATCTTTTTTAAAGTTATATGGAGATAACATTGAATCATGTAATTGGGGAAGAAATTTTTGATACACTCAAACACTTGACATTGGCTATAAACTTGAATACCAGATGTTGCTGAAGCTGAAATAGGGGCATAGTTTTTTAGAAGTTCTCAAATTTCAAGCAACATTACACAAATAGAATTTTTGAAAAGATCTCAAAAATTTCATACTAAATAATGTCATAAGTTACAAAGAAGTTCAAGAGTTTCTATGTTATAAAATGGGGAAGAATTTTTTAGGAAGATCCTCAAAAATTCCACAAAACTACGCTTTAAGACCAGAAGTTAATGATCAACCAGGAGCATCAGGAGAGCAAGGAAAAATCAACATAGTTAGTTTCTCAAAATTATTATTTTTTATTTGGATGAAGGAATGGTGAAGTCACAATGTTGACAATGTTAAGCATGGCAAAGAGCAATACCAAATCCACCATCAATAATAATCCAGACTTCTCTTCTCTTCTCTTTTTTCCTCTTGATTTATGTTTCTATTACCGTGTTATGATATTTAACACTTACTCTAGTTCGGTAGAAAAATGATCGGGCATAACGATTAAGATATATAGATATCATTCAAAATACTATCACTAAATCATTATAAGTCAAATGACTTTATCTTTAAACTCTATCTTCTGTTACATTCTTAGATTAGTTACAACAAATTGTTAGGTTATTAATGAGTGTTGTTTGAGTTATGTAGGTGACGTTATTCAAGACCACCTCTAATAACTAACATAAACCATTCCTCTCAAAGTTTGAGGATTCAATCCAGAAGCTCAGGACATGTACAAATCCTTTTAAGGATTTTTGATTCAAATGATAAAGTTCAACAAATTAACTTCTATTTTTTCTTAATTTTTAGGGTTTTCTACCCTTTAAGAAAATTGTTGGATTTTTAGCCTATTCTAGATGATACACCTTATTATATTTGATCATCCACCCTATCAAGAGGACATACCGAATCGTCACCTTATTTGAGGTGACGCATCTTATTATATTTAGGTCATTCAACCTTTCAAAAGGACACATCTTCTTATATTTGGGTCATTAACTATTTAAAAAGGACTGATATTATTATATTTAGGTTTTTCTCCCTTTAAGAGAATGCATTTGACCATCACTTTATCTGAAACATCATGTTATTATGTTATGGATCATCACCTCCTTCATAGTGATGAGTTATAATGTTATGGACCATCATCTCCTTCAGATTGACATTTGGCTATGTTATGCACCGTCACCTCCTTTAGAGTGACATGTTATTATGTTATGGATCGTCACCTCCTTTGGAGTGACATATTACTATGTTATGGACCGTCACCTCCTTTAAAGTGACATTTTATTATGTTATGGACCATCACCTCCTTTAGAGTGACATGTTATTTTGTTATGGATTGTCAAATCCTTCAGAGTGATATGTTATTATATCATGGATCATCACCTCCTTTAGAGTGACATGTTATTATGTTATGGACCATCACCTCCTGCAGAGAGACATTTTATTATATTATAAATGGTCACCTCCTTTGGAGTGATATGTTATTATAGATCATCCCCTCCTTCACAGTGACACGTTATTATGTTATGGATTGTCACCTTTTTTAGAGTGACATGTTATTATGTTATGGATCGTCATCTCCTTCAGATTGACATATTATTATGTTATGGATCGTCACCTCCTTCAGCGTGACATGTTATTATGTTATAGATCGTCACTTTCTTCAACATTATATGCTAATATATTATAGATTGTCACCTCCTTGAGAGTGAAACATTATTATACGAATCGTCCCTTCCTTCAGAGGTATATTATTAGACTCACTTCCTTTAGATGACATGTTATTATATGGATCGTCACCTCCTTAAACCTAATATATTATGGATTATGACCTTCTTAAGTGTGGCTTACTAGAACAAGGTTTGTATAATTTCCCTTATATTACATTTGCTACTGATAAGTTTAATGCAGGTGATTAATAGACACGTTTGGCATCGCTCTATTAAAAGTGTCATATTCCATTCGAAATAGGTCGTCCGCCTTTTAATGAGACATGTTGGACCGTAACTCCATTCAAAGTGACATGTTACATTAAAAATAGGTAACTCGTCTTTCAGTGAGACACATTGGACCGTCACTCCATTTAAAGTGGCATATTATATTAAAAATAGGCCATCCTCCTTTCAATGAGACATATTGGACCGTCACTCAATTCAAATAGGCACGTTACATTCAAAATATGTCGTCTGCCTTTCAATGAGATACATTGAACCGTCACTTCGTTCAAAGTGGCATGTTACATTCAAAATAGTCATCGGCTATTCAATGAGACATATTGGACTATCTCTCTATTAAAAATGGCATAATATATTCAAAATAGGTCACCAACCTTTCAATAAGAAATATTGGACCATCACTCTATTCAAAGTAGCATGTTACATTCAAAATAGGTCATCCATCTTTCATTAAGACACGTTGGACCATTACTTTTTTGAAGTGGCATGTGGCATTAAAAATAGGTCGTCTACCTTTCAATAAAATACATTGGACCATTACTCTATTCAAATTGAAATGTTACATTCAAGATAAGTCATTCGTCTTTTACTGGTACATATTGGGTTGTCACCCCATTCAAAGTGGAATAATATGTTTAGAACAGGTTATCCAAATTGGTTCATCATCTATCTCAGCATGGCATGTTTAAATAGGTTTGCACTAATTTACATTTGTGTAATGATACATTTAAAACTAATCATTTGTTTGAGTTTTTTGTCAAGAGCATCCAAAAGGATGAAATTTTGAAATCAAAACCACGGGTGTGGAAAAATCCAAAAAGGACTCAACACAATATGGAACTTTTTCTTAACAGTGAATTAGGACATAGTCTGAAGAGGAATATCATATTCTTTGTATATGAGGTAAAGGACGTCTTCCACACTATCAAACCATACCCCTATTAGAAGGCATGTGGGTATTTTGGGATGTTTTCTATTTCAGTTTTTACCTCTGGGGCATTTTTAAACTCGCATTGGAGGTAGTCTTCCTTTTCTTTGAAAATCGGGTGACAACACACCTAGAACTTTTGAAATTATGTCCATGTAGCTCTTAGTTATGGGTGTAAAGGGGCCCCATATTCATGATTAAGATAAATCCAAGTCTCCTTTTATTAACTCAATTGACTTGTCACTTCCTTCTAAGCCAAAGATCGTCTAAAATAAAAGACTATCTTTTCTACCGATTAAGTCGAACTACAAGCAATCTGATTTTCTAAATCTTTGGGATATGTAGGATGGGATCTTTGTTTAAAACTTGAATGCATTTCAACTTTCCCCCAATCCTCTTATTCCTTAGCTTTCTGTTTTAACCAAAATTTGAAAATCGAGATAGCTTATGAAATCTTTAAAAATAGTGCTTTAAAATCAAGCGTTATGAACTACAAGTGTCCTGAATTCTCATGTAACCAGAGATACATAGGTAATCTAATATCGAGATTCTTCCAAAAATCTAAAAAAACTCATGCAAAAACCAATCTTTTCTGAAAGGCAAATTTGTGGTCGGACAAAATTAGGGATGTCAAACTCCCCTTACCTAGAGTTACTTGCATTCACCTTAACCAAAGGAAGTGGACATTTGTTGACACCTAATTTTTTTCCTCCACAATCTAAATTATTTTTTTGAGTTTCTCAATTTTCAATAATTTTAAATTTTTTAAAAAAAAATTTCAAGCGTACCTCTTGAATTTAAGTGAAATTAATATGTTGTGTGTTTATTTATACAGGATCATATAATTATCAGTTAAAGTAAATGCTTGAGAATTTATTCTGAGGGGAAAGTTTGATTCAAACACAAATACTTTATTTTTCCCAAAATCGATTGAAAATATGAAATTGATGACATAATTAGTTTCTTAATTTTTAAATAAAATAATTATGTTTTATTAAATATTTATTATGAAATTATTTAATTTGAGAATCTCGTAAATTAATTAGAAGTTAATTTCGCCTCAACTTTTTCTGAATTCATTCAGTTGTAACCATTTTATTAATATAAAACATCTATCATTTTAATGGGGCTCATTCCCTTTATTAATTGTTGTTTTATTAGCAAGTCCAAAATCCCATTTCTAATCCAACATCCTTTTTCCTTATTTTTTTAATTGGGCCAGCCAACCCAACATCACACCAACCTATTTCAGCCAGAACCGACCCACTCTTAATTCCCTTTTCTCTTTCCCCTTTAAAACATAACAACCAATACAAAGCTTCAATAACAAGACCAAATAATTACCGCACATAATAACAACCAACACAAAGCTTCAACAACAAAACCAAACAATTACCATCGAACAATCGTATCAATAATGATACTCGCTAATTACCCAACCGCAAAACCTGACAACAACCCAAAAATCTGTTAATAGTCTAAAACAACTTCGATCCGACACCACATCTATTATTCTTCTAATTTTTTCAATTTGAAAATCAAATTTGTACAACAATTAGTATGAATCCAGTTAATCAGACCTTATCCTCTTTTTGAAATTACCTGCAAAATCTCAAAAAGACTCCTAGAAAATTCTTATGCCACATCTCCAATTCCTCAAAAAATATAATTTTTGGGTTTCAATATAAACCTCGATCGTTCATGGTTAAAGAGGGGCTTGTTCAAAACAAAACAAAATTAAGAATTTTCTGCACTCGGCTTGAATTTCAGACTTCAGTCCCCAGCCTTAGGGTGGTAGAACTCTAGCTCAATTTTCAATTTTTGTTATTGTTTTTGAGTCAAGGAGAATGGTAAAGTCATTGTCGATTTGTCAGACCAGTTTGTTTCTCCAAAAAAGGTGAAAACTTCATCCTTTCACGTTTCTTATATTCTGTGCTTGAATGCTTTCAATATATGATCTTTTTAAGGTTTGAATTATTGTTGTTATGAGCCAATTTGATAATTGAATTTGTGTAAAGATTTCAACTCTAGTATTTATCTTCTATATGTGTGACATTTTACTTGCTATGTGGACTACTTTCTGTTTGATAAATTAAAGTTGGTTTCAAGTCATTGATGAGAAGTTGTAAGCTTTAGTGAATTTATGTGAAAGTTTATCATTGTTTT
>JAPEIP010000004.1:142062811-142090374 GCA_026120095.1 Capsicum chinense
AAATCCTTCAGAGTGATATGTTATTATATCATGGATCATCACCTCCTTTAGAGTGACATGTTATTATGTTATGGACCATCACCTCCTGCAGAGAGACATTTTATTATATTATAAATGGTCACCTCCTTTGGAGTGATATGTTATTATAGATCATCCCCTCCTTCACAGTGACACGTTATTATGTTATGGATTGTCACCTTTTTTAGAGTGACATGTTATTATGTTATGGATCGTCATCTCCTTCAGATTGACATATTATTATGTTATGGATCGTCACCTCCTTCAGCGTGACATGTTATTATGTTATAGATCGTCACTTTCTTCAACATTATATGCTAATATATTATAGATTGTCACCTCCTTGAGAGTGAAACATTATTATACGAATCGTCCCTTCCTTCAGAGGTATATTATTAGACTCACTTCCTTTAGATGACATGTTATTATATGGATCGTCACCTCCTTAAACCTAATATATTATGGATTATGACCTTCTTAAGTGTGGCTTACTAGAACAAGGTTTGTATAATTTCCCTTATATTACATTTGCTACTGATAAGTTTAATGCAGGTGATTAATAGACACGTTTGGCATCGCTCTATTAAAAGTGTCATATTCCATTCGAAATAGGTCGTCCGCCTTTTAATGAGACATGTTGGACCGTAACTCCATTCAAAGTGACATGTTACATTAAAAATAGGTAACTCGTCTTTCAGTGAGACACATTGGACCGTCACTCCATTTAAAGTGGCATATTATATTAAAAATAGGCCATCCTCCTTTCAATGAGACATATTGGACCGTCACTCAATTCAAATAGGCACGTTACATTCAAAATATGTCGTCTGCCTTTCAATGAGATACATTGAACCGTCACTTCGTTCAAAGTGGCATGTTACATTCAAAATAGTCATCGGCTATTCAATGAGACATATTGGACTATCTCTCTATTAAAAATGGCATAATATATTCAAAATAGGTCACCAACCTTTCAATAAGAAATATTGGACCATCACTCTATTCAAAGTAGCATGTTACATTCAAAATAGGTCATCCATCTTTCATTAAGACACGTTGGACCATTACTTTTTTGAAGTGGCATGTGGCATTAAAAATAGGTCGTCTACCTTTCAATAAAATACATTGGACCATTACTCTATTCAAATTGAAATGTTACATTCAAGATAAGTCATTCGTCTTTTACTGGTACATATTGGGTTGTCACCCCATTCAAAGTGGAATAATATGTTTAGAACAGGTTATCCAAATTGGTTCATCATCTATCTCAGCATGGCATGTTTAAATAGGTTTGCACTAATTTACATTTGTGTAATGATACATTTAAAACTAATCAT
Source organism: Capsicum chinense (assembly GCA_026120095.1). Lineage (NCBI taxonomy): Eukaryota > Viridiplantae > Streptophyta > Magnoliopsida > Solanales > Solanaceae > Capsicum > Capsicum chinense. The sequence goes on from JAPEIP010000004.1 coordinate 142,064,167, forward strand.
TTGTTTGAGTTTTTTGTCAAGAGCATCCAAAAGGATGAAATTTTGAAATCAAAACCACGGGTGTGGAAAAATCCAAAAAGGACTCAACACAATATGGAACTTTTTCTTAACAGTGAATTAGGACATAGTCTGAAGAGGAATATCATATTCTTTGTATATGAGGTAAAGGACGTCTTCCACACTATCAAACCATACCCCTATTAGAAGGCATGTGGGTATTTTGGGATGTTTTCTATTTCAGTTTTTACCTCTGGGGCATTTTTAAACTCGCATTGGAGGTAGTCTTCCTTTTCTTTGAAAATCGGGTGACAACACACCTAGAACTTTTGAAATTATGTCCATGTAGCTCTTAGTTATGGGTGTAAAGGGGCCCCATATTCATGATTAAGATAAATCCAAGTCTCCTTTTATTAACTCAATTGACTTGTCACTTCCTTCTAAGCCAAAGATCGTCTAAAATAAAAGACTATCTTTTCTACCGATTAAGTCGAACTACAAGCAATCTGATTTTCTAAATCTTTGGGATATGTAGGATGGGATCTTTGTTTAAAACTTGAATGCATTTCAACTTTCCCCCAATCCTCTTATTCCTTAGCTTTCTGTTTTAACCAAAATTTGAAAATCGAGATAGCTTATGAAATCTTTAAAAATAGTGCTTTAAAATCAAGCGTTATGAACTACAAGTGTCCTGAATTCTCATGTAACCAGAGATACATAGGTAATCTAATATCGAGATTCTTCCAAAAATCTAAAAAAACTCATGCAAAAACCAATCTTTTCTGAAAGGCAAATTTGTGGTCGGACAAAATTAGGGATGTCAAACTCCCCTTACCTAGAGTTACTTGCATTCACCTTAACCAAAGGAAGTGGACATTTGTTGACACCTAATTTTTTTCCTCCACAATCTAAATTATTTTTTTGAGTTTCTCAATTTTCAATAATTTTAAATTTTTTAAAAAAAAATTTCAAGCGTACCTCTTGAATTTAAGTGAAATTAATATGTTGTGTGTTTATTTATACAGGATCATATAATTATCAGTTAAAGTAAATGCTTGAGAATTTATTCTGAGGGGAAAGTTTGATTCAAACACAAATACTTTATTTTTCCCAAAATCGATTGAAAATATGAAATTGATGACATAATTAGTTTCTTAATTTTTAAATAAAATAATTATGTTTTATTAAATATTTATTATGAAATTATTTAATTTGAGAATCTCGTAAATTAATTAGAAGTTAATTTCGCCTCAACTTTTTCTGAATTCATTCAGTTGTAACCATTTTATTAATATAAAACATCTATCATTTTAATGGGGCTCATTCCCTTTATTAATTGTTGTTTTATTAGCAAGTCCAAAATCCCATTTCTAATCCAACATCCTTTTTCCTTATTTTTTTAATTGGGCCAGCCAACCCAACATCACACCAACCTATTTCAGCCAGAACCGACCCACTCTTAATTCCCTTTTCTCTTTCCCCTTTAAAACATAACAACCAATACAAAGCTTCAATAACAAGACCAAATAATTACCGCACATAATAACAACCAACACAAAGCTTCAACAACAAAACCAAACAATTACCATCGAACAATCGTATCAATAATGATACTCGCTAATTACCCAACCGCAAAACCTGACAACAACCCAAAAATCTGTTAATAGTCTAAAACAACTTCGATCCGACACCACATCTATTATTCTTCTAATTTTTTCAATTTGAAAATCAAATTTGTACAACAATTAGTATGAATCCAGTTAATCAGACCTTATCCTCTTTTTGAAATTACCTGCAAAATCTCAAAAAGACTCCTAGAAAATTCTTATGCCACATCTCCAATTCCTCAAAAAATATAATTTTTGGGTTTCAATATAAACCTCGATCGTTCATGGTTAAAGAGGGGCTTGTTCAAAACAAAACAAAATTAAGAATTTTCTGCACTCGGCTTGAATTTCAGACTTCAGTCCCCAGCCTTAGGGTGGTAGAACTCTAGCTCAATTTTCAATTTTTGTTATTGTTTTTGAGTCAAGGAGAATGGTAAAGTCATTGTCGATTTGTCAGACCAGTTTGTTTCTCCAAAAAAGGTGAAAACTTCATCCTTTCACGTTTCTTATATTCTGTGCTTGAATGCTTTCAATATATGATCTTTTTAAGGTTTGAATTATTGTTGTTATGAGCCAATTTGATAATTGAATTTGTGTAAAGATTTCAACTCTAGTATTTATCTTCTATATGTGTGACATTTTACTTGCTATGTGGACTACTTTCTGTTTGATAAATTAAAGTTGGTTTCAAGTCATTGATGAGAAGTTGTAAGCTTTAGTGAATTTATGTGAAAGTTTATCATTGTTTTAATGCCTAAAGCTATCTTTATATTCAATATAATTTTAAAGTGAAATTTTTAATTTGAAGTTTCCACCTAACATTGTATGGACAGTAAATTAGTAACAGGTTGTTGTTGTGTTTTCCTTATTTATTTTTCAATATGTTGTGGTTCATTTGAACCTTCCATTATTACATCCTTACTATACAAAGACAATGAAATTTTTTACATTCACGGGCTTTTTATGTGATGATTTACATTTTTTTATCCTTTAGTGTGAGTTTGGAATTCTCAATATTGCTGGATTTTTTATGATTATTTATGCATATGGGCAAATTCCTAAGCTTCAAGAACTGATTTCACACTTTCTTAACTCCCCATGAACTTTTATTCAATTTATTTTTGTTCATTTCATTTTTATTTTAAGTGTTAATCATAGTCAATTAGTTGACATAAATTGCTAAAGTAGGGTTATCAAGATTAGTATACCTATTAAAGATTGTTATACTGTAAATGTGATTGAAGGCGTATGAAGAATAGTCACAGTTTGATTATCAAGCATTTCCATCATTTACTTTAACCATTTTTTCTAAAGCATTTATATAATGTAGAGTTGCCCGACCGTTATTTCCTTTTGTGCATGGAAAATCATCCTCGAGTCCAAATGATATCTCATCCCTGTATATCATCTAGGTCAAGCCTCAATAGCATTGAGTCAAGCCTCCTCCAAAGTCCAAAAATGGACTAAAAATCATGAAGATCAAGGATTTATACAAAGATCTACAGAATAAATAGATTATATTTAGGTGATGGAAGCTGATCTACAAGTTAGAGGAAGTAAAATATGAAAGAGGGAAGCTTGTATACAAAGTTGCAAGCTGATACACTGTGTATATACATACAAAACCTTGAAAAAGAGTAGCTGATATACAGTTGGTATACTGTTGAAATTGGGCTAAAAAGGTCCATTTAAATAGGCCCAAAACATGGGCAGATTTGAAAATGGGTCACAAAGAGGCCCAAAATATCACTTTTCTTCCTTTATTTACTTGTAGTTAATTTAATTATTTGTTTGTAATTTAATTTAATCTAGACAAATCCTCGGGGAGCAAATAATGTTGAAATTATTCATTTATGTTGTATTTAATGTTTTTGATTTTTAGTTTAACTATTTTAGGCAAACTTAAGCTCAAAGAATAACTTAAGGATCTAATTATATCCTTTCATAGTTATTACCGAATAAAAATCCAAGTTTAAGAAGTTGGGTTAACCATTTAGCCTCAAGTCTTAATGCGGATAAAATAGTTAAAGTTAGAATTTTTTTGAAAATTTGATGTTTAGTTCATTTTATTACTTAGAATAAATTAAATGGATTAGTATCAAATAAATTCTATTCAAGAAAAGATGTTCAAATAAATTCAAGATCTTTCCAAAATAATTTCAAGATTTGTTTACAACTTAAGAAATCTTTTGTTAAAATTAGCCAAACAAGTTTAATCCGTCGAGAACCACACTTTTGTGGATTTTTGAAAGTGGCTAACACCTTCTTTCAAATTTACTTGAACTCTTACCTAGACTCTGATTATTTTTAAAAGGTATTCTTTCAATATTACCTTTTTAAATGGTTTCTTCATTTTTCTAAAATTAAGCGGCGACTCAAAGTCAATATTTTAAAAATAAATCAAACAAACTCTTTTATTTTTTCCAGAAAGTTATGAGACATTTTAGAATTTTCGAAAATGGATCATAACAATGACGAGAAGACAAGTCCAACTGAAATATGGTGTAATCCACACCACAAGTTTCTACAAGGCTCAAACCATGAAGCCTATCCTCACAAGTAATTAGACACTCATATGCATCCTCGCTCAGTGCACCAGAAAACCTTGGCAGAGCCAATTTCAAGAATATACCCAATATCTTCTGTTTCTCAGAAGACATAGCAGGTTGAGAAACCACTGGCTGAGCAACTACCAGTGCAGAAGGAACCTCGACTCTGCAAGCCATAGCTATAGGCTATGCTTCCACTCCCGTAGCACTCTGATTAGTATTTTGTGCACCATCAGATGGCATACCACCAACTATCCATAAAAGTTGAATCAATAAATCTTAAACCAATGAAGAAGAAATAAAGTCAGGTGGATGTTGATCTTGTCCCTATCCCACCGCTGGCTATAGTGGAAGAATCTCTGGCTTAGGAGAAAGAATAGGGTCTAGAGAAGGTGGTCTATCTTGGCCCTTAGCTGGGGACACATCCCGCAGCTATCCACGATCTCTAAGTAGTCCATGAACAGGAGTAGGATCCCTAGGCTCTATCTTAGGACCCTCATCGCGTATAGCAATAGCATGTGTCTTAGCGATCTACAATAGATTAAAGTCAAAAAATACTATACAAACCAACACAGACTCTTAGCACATGAATGAAAGAAGTGATGAAATCCTAAAGATGTTCCATAGGCTTCCAAAGATACAAAATGAACGTCATCATTTTGATCCACCGGACTCTACTAGACACTTACTCTTATACTAACAATATCGGTAAAACTTGGCTTTGATACCAATTTGTTACAATCTGATTTATGAGTCATAATGACACCTATAAAACCCACTAGTAGATAAGCGAAACCATAGCCCAGAGCTAACACAATGGGTTAATTTGGTAGGAATTTGCCAAACTTAGGCAAAAATGAACAACACACTTAAATAATATGCAAGATAGTCTAAAAAGATAAGATAGTCAAATATGATTCCAATCCCAAAACCTGGTACAGTCAGTACAAGAGCATCTAATGTCAATAATACAACCTAAAAGTCTAGAAATAGTCAATATATCTGTCTCGATACAAAAGACTGAATAACAGTAATATAGAAGAAAATGGGTGACTCAAACTCTAAGAGCTCACCTGATCTCCGAAATATCAACATAGCATGAACTCATATCACCGTCGGTAACTAGTACTCGGATCTTAACTAAAAAATAATAGAAGTATAGTATGAGTACCAGAATAACTGGTACTCAGTAGGAATCTGACGAAGCTAAATCATGATATAAGAATGATAAAATATGAGATAACATAAATTAAGTCAAGGTACTGGGAAACACCCTGGGTTTCGATCCTTGGAAATTTCTTGAGTTTTTAGCATTCTGTTGATCATATAACTCACCATATTAGTTGTATAATATGGGTATGGGTCTAGGGACCCTAGTCTTATGTTGGTCAGTATGATATTGGCCATGTTCTGTCCAAGGTACGAGAAGACTCCATACGAGTCATATGCTGATGTAACGAGCGGTAGGGTCCAAATCATATATGATCCAATATCTAGCCTTTGGTGTTCTTCCTAGGGTACGATTTAGGGGTACTAGTCGTATGGTGATAATACGAGTTACGCAAGGAAGTCGTATATTGGACAAAATGTGGAGTTTAACTTTCTTTCTTGCATACGATTAGAGGATACCATTCTTATGATATGGGTATGAGTTGGAGATTCCAATTGTACCCACCTATGGGAATTTTTACAGTTTAAGCTAGGGGTATTCTGGACATTTCTCCTCTTAACCCCTTTTGACCCCATGATACAAAACACCTTTGGAATCTCTCTTAACTTACTATTCTCAATCAAACACTCTCTAAATACTCTTAAATCTCTCTCAAGCTCTTAGTTCAAAAAGAGGATAAGGTTTCTTCAAGGTGACAAATTATGGCTCTCAATGGTGGTTTCTCCCTATTTTCCTTGGTGTTTAAGGAATGTTACTCCCCCTCATTGTTAGTTTAAATAAAAGTATGTTTTAAAGAATGGTTTTTATGGTAATATTGTGGTATTGATTTGGTTTTGAAATATATGTTGGAAGTTTTTGTTGGTCTTGGTTAGATAATGTTTTCCCATGTTTTCTTATGGCTTTTCATGTTTTACTTATGTTTTGATCATGTGGTTGCATGGGAATGGCCAATTGATATGGTTTCGGAAACTATATGCCCTCAATATGTTTGTTAAAACAACAATGAAATGATTTTGTCACATAGTTTGACTTTAATTGAAATATTTGCATTGCATAATATGGTAATGAAACTTAAATTGGTTTGGTTGGTTTTAAATGGATTGAAAAGGCCTTGGAGGCCATGGCTTTGGTTTTATTGAAAATCATCCGGAGTACATATGAATCCCTTAAGTGTTGGATAATGACCTTGCGTACAAGCTATAGTTGGTATGACAATACCAGTTCACAAAGCCTTGATAATTGAATCCTAGAATTGGTGGTTTGGCTATGTGCTAAATATTTTAATTAGGCAATAATAGGGGGTTGTGATAGCTAACCGTGAAGGTGTGAGTCCGATAAATGGAGACTGGAAACTCATGTTTTCTGACATGAAAGATGGTCATAGAGACCATATACTTGTAGGGTACATGGGAATCCCCTAATTTTATACTAGTGTATATGTATCATTGGGCTATATAATGGAATCCCCGACCCCTATGATATTTCTAGTTTGTGTGACTACACACACCAGGGCCCGTTCAGGGGGTAACATGGACCTATATATCCCTTGGGTGGTTTTGGGATGGTCAAGCTACACAACCTAAGTTAAGTTTTTACATGTATGCTAAACCCGGTTCCCTTTCCCGGCATGGTATATTGATACAAGTAAATTACAACTCTTTTATAAGAGCGTAAATGGTCGTTGTCAAATATATAACCCAACTAGGTTAGGGTCGAATCCCACAGGGAATATGGTGCTAATTAAGTTGTATGCATATTAGTTGACTTTTAATCATTTATTTTCATAAAATAAGTAGGGGGTTTGATTCAGACCATAAATTTATAGTTTCAAAGTAACAAGTTGAGAGATGTGTAGTATTTGAATCCAGAGAAATAGGAAGCTAAGGTTATGTACACCTTGTAGTTATCAATACTTTCTTATTATGGGCTTTACGATTTCATACATCCATCAGGCTTACAGAGAAATGTATTGCATTTAATAACATAATCCTAGTGTTTCTCAACCATCAAGGACTAATTCACTTCAGTTCTCTCAAATCAAAAGTGTTTACAAAAACAATACGAAATCTTAAAGTAGTTAATCCTGTTAAGGCATTAACATATGAAATAGGGGTTGAAAATCCTATTTTCTTGTCACTACTCTCTTTTCCGAACATCATCCTTTCTATCGAACAAGTTGTGTTTTAAGGCATATTCTCTATGTTTGTAACCACGAAAATTCAAGATAAGTGAAGAGAGTATGATGTAAACAAATTAATGCATAATGAATTCAAAACCCAAAGTAACAAATTGTATGCTACAAGGCTTCCATAACCCTAACTAATAAACTTAGATACTCATGAATAAAATGGGAATCACAATAGAAATATTCATCATACCAAAAAGTAAACACAATCTTGGTGGAGAAGATGAAGTAGCGTTTCTCCCTTGGTGCTAAGCCGCCACCCTTAGTATAAAAATAATTCAGAATAATCAATAATACGTGACTTTTCAGAATCAAGTAGTTTTAATAACTTTTTCCTCATAATTTCCTTCTAAGTCTCTAGACTAACTCTAAATGATAAATTAGTCTTGGACATAGTTTTTAGGAACCACATTTGATCCATACTGCTACTCTCTCTTGTGTCATATGCCATCAGCATTCCATAGTCCCATTATGTATCCATCTACCTCATTAATACCTGAAATCATGCTAATCACATTGGTTAGCTCAATTACATAGAAGTAGAGTAAAACATAAGAAACTAGGCACTTAGTTCTCCAAACTTAGCTAAAATATGGGTAAGTTATGGTGCTCAACTTCACCACCCCACACTTAAAGCTTTGTTCATCCTCAAACAACTTATCCATTTAAGCATACTACACAAGTCTTAACACGTATGAAGAAAAAATAAGATGCTCAAATAGGCTCACACAATAATTATAAACAAGAAGTAAATTCATGAATCATTACTATAGACAACCTACCCTCAAGAATAGACTCATTAAGTTGGCAAATTTAAGCATACCATTTAAGCAAAGAAATCATATAAATTACCCAGCCTTCATCAACCATGTGCCCTCACAACAAGAAAGTTATCCATAATCACTCACAATCATACAATTTCTAACAAAATGGGTACAAGAATCAAGTTGCGCTAACTCTCACAAAGAATTCTCAAATTACAATTAATGACCATATGCTTTCCTGTAGTGTAATGCTACACTAATATCAGAATGCTAAGATTAGGATCAAATAGGTCTTTTACAAGTTGTAATACAGGATAAAGGAAGGGTAGGAACTATTTTGTCCAAAAATAGTGACTATCTTCCCTAAGTGCTTTAATACAATACAATATGTAACTAAGACCAATTTCTAACAACCAATTTACACCACTTTCTTCTATCTATATCTTTTGTTTTTACCCCATCCAATTAAACTCAATTAATAACACTATGGTGGAAGTATGCAGCTCTTTTAATATATTTTTTGTACCTATTTCACGTTATGCACCCCTATGATATCCACCCTTAACTTAAGCTATTTGCCTTAGTTGAGGTGCACAATGTCCAAGAAGGACCAAGGCCAAAACAGGTTTATTGTAACATATCCAAGATAAAATTTGGAACTTTTTTAACAATTTTCACTATTCCCAACCACATCAATTTCACACGCCAATAACTAGACTTTGGGTCATCAATTTTACCTTTTTCTTCTTATTGTCAAACTCCTAACTCAAATTGATTTTACATTAAAGTGGTTGGGAGCTTTTGGATCAAATTACGGTCTATTAAAGAATGAGTTAGGCTACATATAAGGCTAACAAAAGAACAATCTAAAGGCTCAACGAGGTTAGCTAAGATAATATACAAAGGTAGGTCAAAAGAATGCATGAATAATGGCTATCAAAGAAATGCCTAAATCATCTCCTAAACTCACAATCTTTATGTTACTTTGCACACACACAAGGCAAGTTTTAGCATCTGTTACAATAAGGAATATAGAATAGTCTTACACACTCATGGCATATGGTCAACTCAATTAGGAGAATTATAGATTCTCAACGCAATAATTAAATGAATTCAAATAAAACCAACAATCACAACAAGAGTCACAACTGGTGCCTAGGTGTTTCAAATGTAATGATCCATCACATACTTATGTTATAATGTCATGTGATCCATAAGAACAGTTACATGCAAGTAAATGATTAATTTTCTCGTAAGACAGTCTTCATCTATCCATCATCAAGAAAAGCACCTAATTATGACTAAATCAAACAAACATCTAACAAGAAATAAAATAAACAAAATAACTAATCCTATCACAGAAGTATACTAAGGAGAATGTCCTATTTTCTTACAAAACAAGTAGCAAAGTAACCAGCCACCCCACACTTAGCATTGTCCCCAGTGCAAACAACAAGATAAAGAACCTAGCTAGTAGTACTCCTCATCCACATTAGGAGTCATGCCACCTGCATAGAGATCATCATCGGAGCCATTTTCCTGTATTTATCACATCATCCATGTCAGCCACACATAATAAAACTAACTACAATTAAGATAAAGGTGGTGAAGTCACCACCCCACACTTAATTTGTTAGTATAAACTAATTAAGTGTTATTGTCAGGTACTCAAACTTCGCCAACATACATTTTGATATGGTGCACCAACATTAGTCACAATATAATTCACTCACTTCAATTCCACCAATTTTACTTCAATGAAATGATTTTTGAACAAAGTTATGTCTTAGAGCTTCATCATATCAATATACACAAAACACCATCACTTTCACACGATTTAACCAACATTATGTTCCATCAAGTAAGTTGTGAAATAATGGCCACACAACTAAACTACATTAGTCATGAATAATTCAATCATATGCAAAAGATCAAAGTACTACAATAATAATGTCCACTACAACAATGGTTTTTATCTTCCCAAGATGTTCAAAACCCTTTTTTGACATAACCATGGCAAGAATTTAATTCATAATCCTCAAGAAATAAATTAACTATAACATATAATCACAATAACTAAGGATTAAGAAAGTAAACTTACCTTGAATATAGAAGTTTGAGGAAATAAGAGGGGAATTCTTAAGATTGTTAAGCAAAGAATAACCTTGAAGGACAAGGAGAATGTTGAGAGCATAATCTTGTACGGCTTAGGGGTGAAATAAGGGTAAATTTGGGCATTTAGGGCGTGGAGTCTATTTAAAGGATGAAATCTGGGTTTGGTTGACCCAATGAAAAATTGGATATTATGTTGAAATTAGAGTGGTTTGCGGCACCCAACTTATCGCCTAAATTAGCCTTTGATCCGCACAAGTTATCGCATACCTAAGGCAGTGGACGCATGCTTTATGTTAAGCGCCACCTAAGTTATCGCCTAATCATAAGTGTGTGTCGCACAACCAAATGCTTAAGTTAAAGTATGCATCGCTCAACCAAAAGCCTAATTGGACCAGTAAGCCTATGTGTTAAGTTATGCGCTGCACAAGGAATCGCCTAAAGAGAGATGTGCGCCACAAATTCTGTCACTCATGTTTTGTTATGCGCCGCTCAACATAACGTATAAGTGAGTCAATGGGCGTAGGCTATGTGTTAGGCGACGCACAATGCATAGCCTAGTTAACTTTGGGCACTGCACAAGGGATAACATGACTTAGGCAGTTTTAACTCCCACACTATCTCCTAATTGAGGTAGTAGGAAAGGTCCATATCGTAGGGGATTCACCCCCGCACCCCCATCGAGGTCAATGGTAGGATCCGGGATCAGGCCTATCGGCCCGATCCCTGTGCTACCACCACAGACCTCATTGAAAATCACAAAATAAAGTCACACCGCAAAACTTTTGGGGTCGTATTAACATAATTTGGGTCATAACTCTAACAAGAATCATGACTCAAGCCTTACATATTTGACCACTCCAACTTACCTGTAATGCTCCCGTTACTTCTAAACTTGCCACCTTTGATATAGTTTACTTTTAAAATGAATTTGGTACCAATCACCTCCTTAGTACTTCATGTACCTACACTTAATCAAAACCAACTAAAAATGATTAGAAGGATGGGTTGCCTCCCACCAAGTGCCATAGTTTTGGTCATGGATCGACTCTTATTTTTATATTTTTTTAATATGATAAAATGAAAATAAAATCATGGGTTGCCTCCCATGCAGCGCCTGATTTAACATTATGGCATGACTAGATTATCTTGACTACTCAAACTTCGTCAAGATACATCGATGGTACCATTTGTACCTCATCTTCATAGAATGCATCAATGATTAAGAAAACACTCATATATTTTTGTTGTTTTGTAGATTTACACACTTCAAAACTAACCTCTTTCCCATTGAGCCTAAATTTCAGCTCATTCAACTCCAGGTCAACTAATACCCAGTTGCTAAGAATGGCCTGCCTAAAATTATGGGTACTTCAAAGTCCACTTCAAAATCAAGAATTACAAAGTCGGCAGGAAATATAAAATCGGCCACCCTAACGAGTACATTATGTAGAATACCAATCAGCCTTTTCATCAATCTATCTACCATTAAAAGCCACAGATTGATGGGTGTAGGATCTCCCAAACCTAGTTTCTTGAAACCACAAATGGCATAAGATTTATACTTGTCCCAAGATCACAAAGGGCCCTTTCAAAATTTAGCAATCCAATAGTACATGGAACAGTAAATACTTCCAGATCAGCTTTCTTATGAACAATAGATCTTGTAGCAATAGTGCTACAATAATGAAGATTGTCTACTATTTCAAAGCTCACAGTTCTTTTCTTCATCAATACATCTTTCATAAACTTAGCATATCCGGGCATATATTCTAGTGCTTCAACTAAAGGCACGTTCACTGTCAATTACTTCAACATAGCCATGAATTTGTTAAACTTACCTTCATCTTCTTTCTTCTTTAATCATTGTGGAAATGGGGGTGATGGCCTTGGTATTTAAACTGGTGTAACCTTTACCTCCTTTCTTATGCCTTACTCTACATCACTAACATGCTTCAGATTAGGTGATTGTTCCACTTCTGCACTCTTTTTTTCCAAACCTCCCAACTCTACAGGCACCACTGAAGATTCATCAACCATCTCCTAATCTATTTTTATCATATCACTATGAGAGGATGCTCCTAATCCTGGACTAAATGACATCTTATCGCTCCTAGTGGTAATAGCATACATGATCCATCAGTCCTCAGATTCTGAATTATATAACTTGGTAGAGTCCCATTCTATATTTGGTTGAATACTGCAGATAATTAGCTCATCTACTGCTCCAGTTATTTAATAGTGGTTGAGTACGAATTTACTAGTTGAATCATGAAAGATATGCCACTCTTTATAGTAGTCACCCCAGAATTGGTCGCCTCAACTCCCTTTAATAGTTTCTCCATCATGTCCTCTATGGACATTTTGCCTGAACTAGTGGCAGCATTATTACTACTTCCAGGAGGTACATACAGTCCACTCCTGTCACTTTTATTCTTCCAATCTCCTTGATGGTTCCAACCTTGGTTTTCTTGACCACCGATCTGAAAACCCCCTGGTTATGTAAGTAGTTAGCCTCTTCCTTGATGTTTGATTCAGCTCTCTTATCGTAAGACCCCATATCTTTTGCCTTTTCTATATTTCCTAATAGCAAATAATTTGTGAGTAGATCTATTGGGGTTTTCATATAAGCCATCTCCTAATCATGCTTCTCTTATCTCCTATGCTACTATGCTGATATTACACTAGACCCAGTATTACTTGCTACCATAGAATCTTTGGTATGCCAAGCTCTACTTGTCTTAGTGATTTTTTCTAACATGTCTGCAGTATTAGTAAAGATGAACTCCATAAAAGCTCCTCCTGCAGCATTATCCACCATTGGCTTTGTAAGTGAGTTAAAGCTCTATAGAAGGTTTCTATCAAGTGTTCATCAGTCATCTTATGGTTTAGAAATTGAGTCAAATTTTTTTTAAACCTCGCCCAAGTCTCATGCAAAGCTTCATTAGCCAATTGCCTAAAGTTATTTATCTCATCTCTCAACTGTAACATTTTGGAGGGTGGAAAGAACCTTTCTAGGAAAGCTTCTTTTAATTGCCTCTAGTTTATTATAGAATTAGGAGTCAGCTCATTCAACCAAATAGTTGTCTCTCCAGACAGAGACAATGGGAACAATATCAAATGAATAGCATTTTGTCCCACTCTAATATTATCAAACGACTTACAAATATTTATAAAATTCATTAAATGTAGATTTGGATCATCACCAAGTAATCCACCAAAGAGTCCTTTCAAATTCAGTAGCTGGATTATAGTACTGGTGATGTTGAATTTCACCCAACGAGATAGTGGTGGTGGAATGATTGCCCCTGTAGCTCCAGTTCCATATAAATCATCCTCATCATTGTTAATATCAAACTGCATAGCTTGGTGGTCTAGTTTTCTTTTGAATGGATGATTTCAATTTACAGGTGCAACTACTCCCGCTACATGCCTCCTATTAGCCAGGTCAATTAAATTATCATCTCCCAGTTCCTCTTCATCTAGATTAGGTACCCGCCTAGGTTATCTATATTCTATTAATTTAATTGAGCATTAGTCAAAGTGGCAAATCTTTCAGCTTCCTGTTGGTTAGCCATTCTTTCAATGAGATGAGGTTCAGGATTGAAGGGTAATAATGGCTCTCCTAAACTTTTTGCTCATGGCATAAACAACAATGAGGCTATAATGCACAAAAACAACAAATAAATGTAAAATAAGGAAACTTAACTATAAGTCAATTAACACATATAAACTCAATCGACAACCTTATTCCCCGACAACGGCGCCAAAATTTGATACGCCCAAATTATGAGGATCTTACAATAGAGTAAGCAGTCATTGTCAAATATATAACCCAACTAGGTTGGGGTCGAATCCCATAGGGAATATGGTATTAATTAAGTTGTATGCAGATTAGTTGACTTTTAATCATTTGTTTCCATAAAATAAGTAGGGGGTTTGATTTAGATCATAAATTTATAGTTTCAGAGTAACAAGATAAGAGATGTGTAGTATTTGAATACAAAGAAATAGCAAGCTAGGGTTATGTCCACCTTGTTGTTATCAATACTTTCTAATTATGGGCTTTACGAGTTCATACACGCATCATGCTTACAGAGAAACATATTGCATTTAATAACACAATCTTAGTGTTTCTCAACCATCAAGGACTAATTCACTTCAGTTCTATAGAATCAAAAGTGTTTACAAAAACAATACGAGATCTCCAAGTAGTTAATTCTATTAAGGCATTAACATATAAAATAGGGGTTGGAAATCCTATTTTTTTGTCACTACTCTTTTTTCCAAACATCAACCTTTCTATCGAACAAGTTGTGTTTTAAGGCTTATCCTCTATGTTTGCAACCACGAGAATTCAAGATAAGCGAAAAGAGTATGATGTAAACAAATCAATTTATAAGGAATTAAAAACCTAAAGTAATAGATTTCCTACTACAAGGCTTCAATAACCCTAACTAATAAGATGAAGTATCATTTCTCCCTTGGTGCTAATCCGCCATTCTCAGTACAAAAATAATATAGAATAATCAATAATACATGAATTTTCAGCACCAAGTAGTTTTAATAACTTTTCCCTCATAATTTCCTTCTAAGTGCCTAAATGATAAAGTAGTCTTGGACATTTTTTTTAGGTAACACATTTGGTCCAGACTGCTACTCTCTCTTGTGTCATATGCCATCAGCATTCCATAGTCCCATTATGTCTCCATCTACCTCATTAATACCTGAAATCATACTAATCACATCGGTTAGCTCAATTACATTAAAGTAGAGTAAAAATATAAGAAACTAGACATTTTGTTCTCCAAACTTAGCTAAAATATGGGTAAGTTATGGTGGTAAGTTACGATGAATAGGCGTATAAATACACCTAAGGTCACCGTTCCCTTACCTTCCTGGTAACGACACCAAAATTTGATATGCCCAAACTACAACTCGTTTACTAGAGCATAAGCAGTCGTTGTCAAATAAATAAATCAACTAGGTTGGGGCCAAATCGCACAGGGAATATGGTGATAATTAAGTTGTATGCAGATTAGTTGACTTTTAATCATTCGTTTTTGTAAAATAAATAAAGGGTTTGATTCAGATCACAAATTTATAGTTTTAGAGTAACAAGATGAGAAATGTGTAGTATTTGAATCCAGAGAAATTGCAAGCTAAGGTTATGTCCACCTTGTAGTTATCAATACATTCTAATTATGGGCTTTATGAGTCCATACATGCATCATGCTTACAGAGAAATGTATTGCATTTAATAACATAATCCTAGTATTTCTTAACCATCAAGGACTAATTTACTTCAGTTCTCTCGATTCAAAAGTGTTTACAAAAGCAATACAAAATCTCTGAGTAGTTAATCCTGTTTAGGCATTAACATAAGAAATAAGGGTTGAAAATCTTATTTTCTTTTCACTACTCTCTTTTCCGAACTTCAACCTTTCTATCAAACAAGTTGTGTTTTAAGGCATATCCTTTATGTTTGAAACCACAAGAATTTAAGATTAGCGAAGAGACTATGATGTAAACAAATCAATGCATAATAAATTCAAAACTCAAATAATAAATTGTATACTACAAGGCTTCCATAACCCTAAAAATAAACTTAGCTACTCATGAATAAAATGGAAATCACAATAGAAATATTCATCATACCAAAAAATAGACACAATCTTGCGGAGAAGATAAAGTAGCATTTCTCCCTTGGTGCTAAGCCTCCACCCTCAGTACAAAAATAATATAGAATAATCAATAATACGTGACTTTTCAGCATTAAGTAGTTTTAATAACTTTTCCCTCATAATTTCCATCTAAGTCCCTAGAATAACTCTAAATGACAAATTAGTCTTAGACATAGTTTTTAGGCACCAAATTTGGTCCAGAGTGCTACTCTCTCTTGTGTCATATGCCATCAGCATTCCATAGTCCCATTATGTCTCTATCTACCTCATTAATACCTGAAATTATGCTAATCACATCGGTTAGCTCAATGACATAGAAGTAGAGTTAAAATATAAGAAACTAGGCACTTTGTCCTCCAAACTTAGCTAAAATATGGGTAAGTTATGGTGTTTAGAAATATAAATACACCCATGATCATATATATGTATATATGTATGAAATTGCATATGGTTATTTAATTTGGTTTTAATAATGGCATTATTTTATCCTTATTCCTGAGTTCATTCTAGCATTTATTAAGCTAACCTTCATCGATCGTTCTATTCCTCTACAGTGTAGGAGCCGTCCATACTACTCCTTTATCTTAGTTACTTGGATTCAGGGACAACTCAAAGTCAGATTGAAGTGGTGAGCTTTTATACTCCGGAAGTCTCCATTTTATGCTATGGACTTCTTTTATTTTCTTTGTTTCTTGAACTTTGGTTTTGACTATGGTCGGGGGCATATCCCGATCAGATGTTAATTGTTTTTCGTTAGAGTCTTTGTGTGACTACTATAGGCATTGGCTATGTCACTATTAGTGTCATCCTTGGTATTGGAATTGGCATTAGGGTTGACACTAGTTGGATATTTAGTTGGGAGTTTGGTTGGTTATGGTTATGGATTTTATTAATTTTTTTGATTTATTATTATTCTATCATATTATATGTTTGGAATTCATCTGACATAGGTTGCAGAATAGTTATAGTTGGGTATTGGGGGTGGTCTCCATTTCCGATTGGACTTGAGACACCTAACACGACTAGGCCCCAGTCGGGTCGTGTCAGATGGGTATCAGAGCCTTAGTTTCATGGTCAATTAGTAGTCCACAAATTCATGTTGAGTAGTTACTTTTTTAAGAATATGTAGTGCGCTACACTTATAAAGGAGAAGCTACAAGACATTTAGGAATGTTTCTTTTTCTTGTATTTTTTTCGAGCTGTATAGTCTAAGGCTCTAATTTCTCCTCTAATTCCTATTTGGTTACTTTTTAGATCATCTCACCTCGATGATCTAAAGTTTACGAGAACTCCTCTGCCTCACCTAAAGACAATTTTGATGGGACCCATACTACTTAAGAGTCCATACCTAGTCTAGGGGTCCAGTTCTTAATTATCCTCAAGTTTCACCGATTTCATCTAGTCCTTCCCAAGATCCCTAGACTAAAGTGAAGAAGACAGAGTTTCTTTAGTCTATTATATGTTGTCAAAATTAGTGGTTTCTCTATTTGAGCTTGAGGTTTCTGTTACTCCTCTTGTGAGGCCATAAGGGTTAGCTAGTTCATGAGGTTGAATCCTCCGACCTTTATAGGTGTTACGGTTAAGGAGAATCCTCAAGTTTTTTTGGATGAGATAGAGAAAATTTTCTGTATTATGCATGCAAATAATGTGGAGGGCATAGAGTTTTTTGCCTATCAGCTGAAGGATGTGGCATACTAATGGTACGAGGAATAGGATTAGGGAAAGGGTGACAATGCTGAGTAATCTCTATGGGAGGCTTTTTCTAATATTTTTCTTAGCCGCTTCTTTCCTTAAAAGTTGAGATAAGCAAAGGTAGAAGAGTTTGTTAATCTGAAGTAAGGTAAGATTGTCATTTACGGAATATGCTTTGAAGTTTCACTAGTTATCTCGGTATGCTCTTGAGTTGGTTTCTAGCATGATGAATAAAATGAGGATGTTTGCTTCCAGTTTGTCCCAAGAATTGATATTAGAGAGTAAGTCTGCCTTGTTAAATAAGGTTATAGATATCTTCTTATTGGTGGTATACATGCAGTAGATAGAGAAAGAGAAGAGAAAGAAAGATAAGATAGTAGAGAGAAAGGGAAAGAAATTTAGATTTTTTTAGTAAGGTGGTGGCTAATAGCAGAGTGGCAGGGATGGTATAAAATAGCCTAAGAAGAAGTAGGGAAATTATGGGTCTTACTCAATGGCTAGTTCTCCCTATAAAAAGTCGTCGATTGAGAGGTATCTGAATAGTGAAAAAACTTCAGGGAATAGGGTGCCTAATCTCAGATAGTGGGGCTCAATAAGCTTCATCATATCCTCTTTGTAGATTCTATGATTATTTGAATCAGGGTTTTTGTGATGAAGGAATGGATAGGGGCTTTAACTGTGGTCATCCAGGGCATATGCTTAGAAACAGTCCTATTAGTTTGGTTTCTTAGGGGGAAAACATAGTTTCAGTTACCTATTCTTCAGCTCTGATACCAAAAAGGTGCACCATCTGGCTCCGATATTTATCAAAACCGTATTTATGCTCTTACTACCTGACAGGAGTTCAAGGTATCGCTTGATGTTGTGAATGGTATGTTGAAACTCTTTTCCCATGATGTGTACTTTTTACTTGATCCGGGGTCCATACTCTCTTATGTGACCCTATTATGGATATGTATTTTGGTTTTAGTGTCGAGTGTATTTCTGACCCTTTTTTGTTTCTACCTAAGTAGATGACTTTGTGATTACTAGAAGAGTCTATAGGGGTGTGTGGTATCTATTAGTTTTATATAAACTGTGGTGGATCTGTTTGAATTAGATATGATGGAATTTGGTATCATATTAGGGATGGATTTGTTGCGCTCATGATATGTATCTCTAGACTATTGGACCCATAAGGTTGACTTTAAATTTCCTAATAATCTTGTTATTGAGTGGGAGGGTGGTTCCCTAGCTCCTAAGAAAAGTTTTATATTATATCATAAAGCTCAGAGATTAATTTTTAAGGGGTTTCTCTGTTATCTAGTCCGACTTAAAGATTCTAACGAGGAGGTCCTTCTTTGCATTCCATCCCTATGGTGAATGAATTTCCTGAGGTCCTCTTTGATGACCTTCCTGGTGTTCCTCTAAATAGGGAGATTGAATTTGGTATTGATCTTGTTTTTGACACTCGTCCAATTTCTATTCCTTGGTATAGAATGGCTCGGCTGAGTTGAAGGAGCTTAAGGAGCAGCTAAAGAATCTTTTAGATAAGGGTTTCATCTATCCTAGTGTGTCCTAATGGGTTGCAATGGTTTTTTTCATGCATAAGAAGGATGGTTCTCTTTAGATGTGTATTGATTACCGGTAGTTGAATAAGGTAACGGTAAAGAATACGTACCCTCTTTCAAGGATAGATGATTTGGTTGATTAGTTGTAGGGTGCTATATTTTTCTCTATAATTGATCTTCAATCATGGAATTATAAATTAAATTTTAAGGAGGTAGATATACCTAAGTCTGCCTTCCATACCCGGTATGGGCAGTTTGAGTTTCTAGTTATGTCTTTTGGGTTGACCAATTCCCCAACAACATTTATGGATTTGATGAATAGGGTTTTCCATCAGTTTTTGGACTTATTCATCATTCCGTTCATAAATGATATTCTGGTGTACTCTAAGAGTAAGGTAGACCATGTCAATCACCTCTATATTGTATTATAGACCTTGAAGGTGCAACAGTTGTATACCAAATTCTCAAAATGTGAATTTTTGTTGAATGCTATTACTTTTCTAGGTTATTTCATTTCTAGTGAAGGGATCATGGTGGATCTATAAAAGGATGCAGTGGTTAAGAAGTGGCCTATACCCATGACTCCGACTAATATTCAGATCTTCTTGGATTTAGCTAGTTACAACAGGAGGTTCACAGAGAGTTTTTCTTCAATAGCTACCTCATTGACTAAGTTGACTTAGAAAAAGGTGAGTTCTTGTGGTTTGATTCTTGTGAGGGTAGCTTTGAAAAGCTGAAGGATAAGCTAACTTCGGCTTTGGTTTTAACTTTACCTAAAGGCACGAAAAGGTTTGTGGTCTATTATGATACATCACGTGTGGGGCTTGGTTACATGATAAAGCATGGCAGGGTGATATCTTATGCCTCTAGGTAGTTAAAGGTGCACAAGAAAAATTGTTCGACCCACAACTTGGAATAATTAGTTGTGGTGTTCGCATTGAAAATCTAGCACTACTATTTGTATGGAGTACATGTGGATATCTTTTATGATCAAAAGAGCCTGCAATATATATTTACTCATAAAGAGCTTAACCACATGCAGAGGAGATGGCTTAAGCTTCTCAAGAATTATGACATGAGTCTTCACTACTATCCAGGTAAAGCTAATGTTGTTTACACTCTTAGAAGGTTATCCATGGGGAGAAGTAGGAGTTGGTAAAGATATTCTCTGTTTAGCTAACCTTGGAGTTTGTCTCTTAGACTCTGAGGATAGTGGTGTATTTATATAGAAGGTGGCCCAGTCGTCTCTTGGTGTTGAGATTAAGGAGAAACAAGTGTTAGATCCTATCTTGATGAGGATCAAGGATGATGTAGGTGGCTAGAAGGTGATGGACTTTAAGATTTGTGGTGATGGTACATTACGGTACTAAGGAAAGTTATGTGTCCCTGGTGTAGATGGTTTGCAAGAGAAACTTTTGGTTAAGGCACATGAGTGGCGGTATGTTTTTCATCTTGGTTTGACAAAATATATCATAACCTCAAGGAGATATATCGGTGAAACAATATAAAAAAAGATGTGGCTAAATTTATAGCCCAAGTGCATGCTGTGTCAACAAGTGAAAGTTGAGTACATGAGCCTCGAAGGATTGTATCAAGAAATTGAGTTGCCTCTGTGGAAGTGGGAAGTAATCAACATGGATTTTGTTATCATTCTTCCTCGGTCTCGGAACCAATTTGATTTGGTTTGAGTTATTGAAGATAGGATGAAAAAGTAGGTTCACTCTTTGCTAATAATGACTAACTTCTCGTTTAAGAATTATGCAAGGTTGTATCACTATGAGATTATGATGGTGCATAGGGTACCTGTTTCTATCATCTCAGATCATGGTATGCAGTTTTTATCTCACTTTTGGCGGTTATTTTAGAAAGATTTGGGGACTAAGTTGTTCTTAGTACTGCTTTTCACCCACAATCAGATAGAAAAGCAGAGAGAACTATTCAGACGTTGGAGGATATGCTTCGTGTTTGCGTGATTGACTATGGTGGTAGTTGGGTTTGAGCATTTGCCTCTTATAGAGTTTACCTATAATAATATCTACCACTCTAGCATTGGGATGGCTCCATTTGCAGCTTTGTCTTGTAGAAGGTGTAGGTCTCCTATTGGGTTGTTCGAGGTTGGTAAGGTAGAAATATTTGGCCTGGATTTAGTTCACCAAGCCATAGAGAAGGTTATTCTAGATAGACTTAAGGTTGCTCAAATTCACAAAAAGTCCTATATGGATGTGAGGTGAAGGGATTTCGAGTTTGAGGTTGGGGATAGGGTGTTCTTGAAGGTGTCTCCCATGAAGGGAGTGATACGGTTTGGTAAGAAGGGGAAGCTCTGTCCCTGGTATATTGGTCTGTACTTTGTTTTGAGGAGGGTTGACAATGTTGAGGAGGAGTTGGAGTTGCCTTCTAGTTTGAGCTCTATTCACCCTGTGTTCAATGTTTCTATGATTAGATAATCTTCCAAACATCTTGTTTCACCCGAGACAAAATTGGTTACGTCAACATGATTGGCCAATGATTTTCATGCAAATCTTTGGTCACTCAGGGGCAATTGTTGACACCCAATTTTGGCTCACACTTTTTTCTTTAATTGTTTTATCGATGCTCCTCGACCTTAAATAATTTTCAAAAATTAAATTAAAAAATAAGATTCGTATTTTTGTTTCTATTTCTACATTTTTTTTAAAGAGAAATTTATTTTCTATCATAATATAAAATATTTTGATTAAATATAATTAAATATTTTGACGAATAAAAATGTATATCTTTTGGTATTCACATTTACATTCTTTCTAATCTTTATTTTAGGGCGATATTGTGACCATATGTATATATATATTCTTATTACATAAAATATATATTTTATAAGACGTACATATACTTTCTCATATTCTTGTTTTTATATATTATATTCTTATTTTCTACATGCACATATATATGACTAAAGTTTGTTAATATTAAATCACAAAAAAAAAGAGATATTAAATTGGACGCTTTAAGAATTATGTTTGTAATTTATATGTGTTAAAACTAAAAAATATTTTTTAGGATATCAGGGAGCATCGATAAATTTAATTTCAGCAGAAAAAAAGCATTCGAACTAGCAATAATCCAATTTCATTTTTATTTCATTCGAGCTCAGCTCTCATTTTATAAATTTTCAACCAAAAGCCCCAAAATTAGCCTAAAACTCAGTACAATTTCGATGTTAGCTTTATCACTCTGCCTCAATAAATATGTTTTAACCTGATTCATTAATTTATTCTGTTTCGAAGGATCCCAGAATTTTTAGCTGTTTTCTACTTTATATATGTGGGTATATAATTTATTTTTATTTATTTAATCTCTAAGTTAATTCAAACCGTCCGATCAAATATCAAACGGATAAAAAATAAACATTTTAAGATCAACCTTCCACATATCTATCCGTATGTATAGCGTTTTCCTTTTCTTATTTATACTATTATTTTTAAGAGGTAATATATACATAATTTTGATTTATTTTATTTTATTTTATTTTATTTTATTTTTATTTTTCTTATTTTTTTTACATATTAAATTTGAACCGATCGATCAAATGATCGAACGGTCCAAATTTTGGTTAAATATTTTTCAAATTTGTGCATTTAATAAACAACTCACGCGTCTGCCAAAAGTCAGAAACACGCGTATACTCTTCCCAAGAAGCCAGCGACACATCTCTTTCAATATTTCCCAAACCAACACAAGAATCAAAATCCTATTCCTCTCCTTTCTTCCTCCCTTTCTCCTTCATGCCAAAACCGCAGCCCTAGCACTGTCATGGTGCCCACACCTATAAAATGCTCCCCATTACATATCACCGATGGGTCACCATCCTCCATTACCCAAATCTCACAAAAATCAGACAAAGTTTCATCTCTCTTCTACTTTTTTCTTTCCACCACCCCGAATTGGAGTAGCATAGCTGGACACCTGTCATCACCTACGAGAATCTCACTAAAATCATCCCCTTCAACTCGCAAATCCTTTAAGAGCAGGAAAAATTAGTCCAGAATGAGTGAAAATGAATTAGAAACGGTTCAATCCATCATTTAAGAGTTCTGAAAAGTTGAGATATAGGGAGAGAAGGCTTTGATTTAAGTTCAAAATTCAAGTTTGTTTTCCCACCATTTTTTTTATTTTTGGGGTTTCAAATCTGAATTTTCGAATATGGATTTTTCTATATATACATGTATTCTTCACACATTAAAAGAGGTAAGATCGGAGAAAAAAAAGATGGAAAAAGAGAGAGACAAGAAGCAAAAAATATTGAGATGAGAGAAAAATCTTAGGGGGAGAAAATTCGAAACAAGGGGGAGAGTTTGAAAAACAAGAAAAAGAGAGAAGGAAAAGAGTTTGAAAAAACAAAAAAAATAAAAAAATAGGAAGAAATTCGTGAGAAAATTCAGAGAAAAGTTTAGTTTTCAGAGGTCTTTGAGATATAGGAGTTTGAAGTTGGAGCAGAATTTGGAAGAAAAAATAGTGATGAAAACAGGTTTCAAAATTGGAGATTTCAAGTTTCTTAATCTTTTTCTGTTTTCTTAAAATTTCAAGTTTGAGTTGAGCTTCAAAGTCGTCGGAATACTCAACAGAAAGGCCCTTGTTTGTTGCATCCCAAAAGGTGCAATTCCCTTTTCTCATTTTATTGCCATCTTTCTTTTACCCAGTTTGGTTAGTGTGCATGTTAGAGTTTTGTGTTAGTATTGTTAAATATGGATTGATGTATGAATTCCAATTGTTTGAATCATCGGTAACTGACTGATTTTGAAATTGGGTCCATGTTTGATTTTCTGATTAATTTTGTTTTTGGTTTAACTCCCATCGACCCACGGATAAGAACAGAGTACTGATTTTATGAAATCATTTTGTGGATAAAAAATTCAAACATAGAGGTCTATAAATGTGTGAATATTTTTTTTTTGTTCTTCATTTTTTGTCATTTTGATAGAATTACGAATGTGTTGTTTCACTGAAGTTTGTTGCCAGAATTTGGTTAACGTTGTGGATTTAAAAAGGGATTTTGATTCTAAGAAGTGATCCTGATCAAAATCTAGAGTTTGTTAGCTAATAAAAATGGGTTCTGCATGTAAGTTTTCATCTAGGTTGAGTTGGTGTCGGTCTGGTTGTTACCGTCTTCATCTCTACAAGTGTTTTGTTTCATTTTTCCTTGATATATACAATGTTGTTGCATTACTGCGTATGAATAAAGTTTTAGCCCTGAAATTTTAATATGTGCGTAGACATATGTGTTTTGGCGTTCGTGTTATTTTGGGATTGATGATGCTTTCCTTGTTGCAAATTAACTGTATAATGGGTTGACCACGATTCTTGAGAAATATCAATTTTGTCTTTGATTTTATTGTTAGTTTCTATGCGAGCTTTCACCCTCACTTCGTCCTTTTAAATTATCTTCTTTTGAAATTTTGGGTTTGTAGCAAGTAGTTTTTATCATGCAATTGTTGCGTGTTTGAAAACCCCTATAAAGAAATATTAACATTCAGGACACTCTCGAATTGAATTTGCTCGGATTTGCTTTATTCTTAGTCACTTTCCTACCGCATTGATGATGTTGAGATGTTGAAAAAATAAATAAATTAAAACATATCGAAGTATGGGGCTGGTTCATGCTACTTACTTTGCTTATTCATTTATTTTTTTTCTTGTCCGCGATATTTATTATTAATCCCCATTACCTGGGCTTCATTTAAAGTCAATATTAGTTGAGTTTGCTCATTGTGGTTGATTAGGAATTTTTTTTGAAACAAGAAAATAGCCTCAAAGGGTGTGACATTGAATTTTTGTTATGGTTTTATGATAAGTGACTCACTGTAACTAAAATTTGTCATAAAATTTAAAAGTTTAAAATTTGAAAACTTGTCATCTCTCTTATAATATCCTCACATTCTCATGTATACTTGTAGTTTAATCACTAAGTTAGTATATACGTGGCTTATTTCACTTTTGTGTATTCCCAGTGTGTCTACGGGATTCCCCTAGTAACAAATGGAGAGTAACATAGCAAAGAATGTGGTTTGTTAATTTTCACCACTTGGTGAAAGTTTCAAACTAAAGACTTTAATATTTATAAACATAGGTAAAATTCGTCATGTTCGTTCACGCTCCTTTTGACCCTAAATTAGCGAATCCCGCACTCTTATTTTAAGACGAGTTTGAGTGGGGAAAGGTGGATAATTTAACTTGTGGATACTCTCTTTTCTTTGTTTTTTTTTCAAAATCGACGCTATCTTAAATTCTCCTTATATTTGCTCGCTACCCTTAGGAGTTGAAATACAAAATGAGTTTAACACCTGGAGTGCACATCCATATTGGTTTGTGACTATGTAGTCTCTTTCTTTTCCATTATAAAACATTTTATGGGCATATGAATGGCTGCTTATGCAAGTTACTACCTGTTTACTCGTATGCTTTACATTTTACGTTTGTGCCTCTCTATATATGTTCTCCCCACTTCATGTGTTATTATCTGTTGAAACTAGAAATGCTTTCTAATCCTTATTCTTTTATTTTACATGTACTCGGGAGTTGTGGTTTCTCAACGGAACTCACTTTGACCCAACATCGGGTCAAATGTTAATAGGAGTGTAGAGCCTCGGAGTCCCGCAAAAATAGGAGTTTAAGCTTCTAAGCCGAGTTTATTATTCTTTATTGCCTTTCGATTTAATTTATATCTCCATGTTGAGTTTTATTTACTAACCCTATGTTTATTTACTTTGCTTGAAACAACTTTATGGGCTTATTATTTTCTTACTCCTTTATTATATACCGATCTTTTAGTTGAAGATATCATCATATTGTTGTGATTAACGCTTAAGTAGTTAGTTCATAGAAATAAATTCGCTTCAAAAGGCTAGCAAGCCTTAAACTTGG
>JAPEIP010000004.1:142090474-142102234 GCA_026120095.1 Capsicum chinense
AGAGTTTTGTGTTAGTATTGTTAAATATGGATTGATGTATGAATTCCAATTGTTTGAATCATCGGTAACTGACTGATTTTGAAATTGGGTCCATGTTTGATTTTCTGATTAATTTTGTTTTTGGTTTAACTCCCATCGACCCACGGATAAGAACAGAGTACTGATTTTATGAAATCATTTTGTGGATAAAAAATTCAAACATAGAGGTCTATAAATGTGTGAATATTTTTTTTTTGTTCTTCATTTTTTGTCATTTTGATAGAATTACGAATGTGTTGTTTCACTGAAGTTTGTTGCCAGAATTTGGTTAACGTTGTGGATTTAAAAAGGGATTTTGATTCTAAGAAGTGATCCTGATCAAAATCTAGAGTTTGTTAGCTAATAAAAATGGGTTCTGCATGTAAGTTTTCATCTAGGTTGAGTTGGTGTCGGTCTGGTTGTTACCGTCTTCATCTCTACAAGTGTTTTGTTTCATTTTTCCTTGATATATACAATGTTGTTGCATTACTGCGTATGAATAAAGTTTTAGCCCTGAAATTTTAATATGTGCGTAGACATATGTGTTTTGGCGTTCGTGTTATTTTGGGATTGATGATGCTTTCCTTGTTGCAAATTAACTGTATAATGGGTTGACCACGATTCTTGAGAAATATCAATTTTGTCTTTGATTTTATTGTTAGTTTCTATGCGAGCTTTCACCCTCACTTCGTCCTTTTAAATTATCTTCTTTTGAAATTTTGGGTTTGTAGCAAGTAGTTTTTATCATGCAATTGTTGCGTGTTTGAAAACCCCTATAAAGAAATATTAACATTCAGGACACTCTCGAATTGAATTTGCTCGGATTTGCTTTATTCTTAGTCACTTTCCTACCGCATTGATGATGTTGAGATGTTGAAAAAATAAATAAATTAAAACATATCGAAGTATGGGGCTGGTTCATGCTACTTACTTTGCTTATTCATTTATTTTTTTTCTTGTCCGCGATATTTATTATTAATCCCCATTACCTGGGCTTCATTTAAAGTCAATATTAGTTGAGTTTGCTCATTGTGGTTGATTAGGAATTTTTTTTGAAACAAGAAAATAGCCTCAAAGGGTGTGACATTGAATTTTTGTTATGGTTTTATGATAAGTGACTCACTGTAACTAAAATTTGTCATAAAATTTAAAAGTTTAAAATTTGAAAACTTGTCATCTCTCTTATAATATCCTCACATTCTCATGTATACTTGTAGTTTAATCACTAAGTTAGTATATACGTGGCTTATTTCACTTTTGTGTATTCCCAGTGTGTCTACGGGATTCCCCTAGTAACAAATGGAGAGTAACATAGCAAAGAATGTGGTTTGTTAATTTTCACCACTTGGTGAAAGTTTCAAACTAAAGACTTTAATATTTATAAACATAGGTAAAATTCGTCATGTTCGTTCACGCTCCTTTTGACCCTAAATTAGCGAATCCCGCACTCTTATTTTAAGACGAGTTTGAGTGGGGAAAGGTGGATAATTTAACTTGTGGATACTCTCTTTTCTTTGTTTTTTTTTCAAAATCGACGCTATCTTAAATTCTCCTTATATTTGCTCGCTACCCTTAGGAGTTGAAATACAAAATGAGTTTAACACCTGGAGTGCACATCCATATTGGTTTGTGACTATGTAGTCTCTTTCTTTTCCATTATAAAACATTTTATGGGCATATGAATGGCTGCTTATGCAAGTTACTACCTGTTTACTCGTATGCTTTACATTTTACGTTTGTGCCTCTCTATATATGTTCTCCCCACTTCATGTGTTATTATCTGTTGAAACTAGAAATGCTTTCTAATCCTTATTCTTTTATTTTACATGTACTCGGGAGTTGTGGTTTCTCAACGGAACTCACTTTGACCCAACATCGGGTCAAATGTTAATAGGAGTGTAGAGCCTCGGAGTCCCGCAAAAATAGGAGTTTAAGCTTCTAAGCCGAGTTTATTATTCTTTATTGCCTTTCGATTTAATTTATATCTCCATGTTGAGTTTTATTTACTAACCCTATGTTTATTTACTTTGCTTGAAACAACTTTATGGGCTTATTATTTTCTTACTCCTTTATTATATACCGATCTTTTAGTTGAAGATATCATCATATTGTTGTGATTAACGCTTAAGTAGTTAGTTCATAGAAATAAATTCGCTTCAAAAGGCTAGCAAGCCTTAAACTTGGTCAAATGCTTAGTTAGTTGTATTACTTTAAAGAGATTTGCTGATAAAACGAAAGTAGTAATTCCTATCTTTTTTAAAAGAAAATGATTTTTGGAATTAATTAGCAAGAAAGTAAGTCGCCAACCTTAGATTCGAATCACTGATTTTAACTTGATTAAATAAATAATGCTAACATGTTATATTTTACAAACGCTATTAGAATTTTCAGATCCGAAAGGAACGAAATGCAAGGTATAAATATTCATTCGCTACTACGTATGAGGTACATTATTTCGATACTATTAAAATTATTTTCGTCATATCACAGTCTATTTTATTATTTGCACCATAGTTATCATTTTTTTTAAAAAAATATCATCAATGTTAGTATTGTTATTATAATTATCATTACTACTATTATTATTATCATCATCATCATTATTATTATTATTATCATTGTCGTTGTTATTATTTTATAAGTTCAACATGACTACCTATTTTGCACTCTTAAAAACGCATTTCGTAATAAATTCCATGCTTTAAAATACTTTGCTTATGTTCGCAAATAATTAAAATTGAATATTTTAATTTGAATATCTCTTCAAATTCCCTAATAGAATTATATGACTTTTATAAAAAATTTATATTATCATCCTTATTTTCATAGTAATCATATTATCTTTTCATACGTGGTAGCGTTATGTTTATTGAACCCTAAATTTTCTTCTAAATAATGTAAAATGATGCTAAATTTTTCTAAGCAAATAGCAAAAATAAAGTTTTCTAATATTTTCCTAAACTAAGCGTAAGGACTATCTTCGAATAGGCCCTGAGGGGTGCCTAACACCTTCTCCTCGGGTAACCAAAACACTTACTCAGAATCTCTAAGACGTTTCGATAAACTAAAACACAGTTTTACAGTAAAAATAATTTTTTTCTAATTTTCCTAAAAAGTTAGGTGGCAACTCTAAAAAATAAATTTTTTAATCCCAAGAGTCACGACACATACCACCATACGTCGTGTGCTGTTTCGACCGGTTTGAAATTGGGCGCAACATATGTTTAGTAGAAATTTTGGGTCAATGCATAACTAATACATAGATTAGTTATACACCCTACATGATATTATAGGGAGTGTAATTAATACCTTACATTTGGTGGTATTAGTAATACATTAAATTTAATATCATGATTTTATATGTGTAAAGACAAAACACCCCCCAAATTCTTATCATTTTATTTATTTTCTTGAAATTATGTTTTGTTTTTATACTAGTAAATTTATATAAGTAAACTATCTTACAAATTTTATTATTTAGAGAAAGTTATTCGTTGCTAAATAAATTCAAGACTAATCAAAACAAGGCGACCTCCTGAAGCTTAAGTTGATGTTTTCGATAAAAAAAAATTTTTTGATGGTAAATAATTGTCTCACTCAAAAAAAAAATTGATATCAATACCAATTGATTTTCACTTAAAATAACTTATAATGTGACAACAACTTTCATGATAAACTTTGATTCTAATTCAGCATAAATTACATGCAACAACAAAATGTATTCAAGTATGTAGAACAAGACAATAATTAGAATCGATTAATTCGATTTGATCGGTTGAAAACACTACTTTTTTAACTTTCTAGTCATAATTCCTTTGTGTTACCCATTAACTCCTCTCTTATATGCAAACGAATCAACAAAATCATTCACAAAATTAACCAATAATAAAGCTAAACATCATTAAGATTTTTTCTACAAGGTTTACGTTTCTATTAAAAATAAACCCAATTTTTATTAAGAAAACAATATCTTTAACAGAGAAAAAAAGCATTGAAATAGGTCAATCGAAACCAAAAATAAATATAACAAAATGCTAAAAATCAATTAACAATAATATTCATGAAAAAAAAGTTAACAAAAGTTATATAATGTTGAGGGTATTTTTGTAAACAAATAATATTTTTAAAGAAATATAGCAGTGCATATTATTTTTAATACATCAAACCAAACACTGAATAAGAAATAAGCTCAGCATTATTGATCTCAACACTACTAATTCTTGTATTACTAATCCTAGCATTATTAATATACCATTTTCAATAATATTTTTATATACTGTACCAAACTACTCCTAAGAATCATTAAACACAAGAAAATGGGAACTCTTTTTTATAATTTAGTCGCTTGATCTTTAGGGGTTAAGTTGAAAAGGATATAGTGTACTATTCAATTTTTTTATGTAGTGCCCTCATTTTGTACATTATGTACTATATGAAAAAAATGAATAAAGCATTAAAATTAAATAATGTACAACAATAGTGCACTATGCATTTTTGATTTCATTAACCTCATTCTGTTTTTAAAAATATATATATAGTGCACAAAAAAAATATACTAAATCTATTTTGATTACTTTTTATATTCATGCCATAATTATGTCATTTATTTAAAGTATGGGCACATTTTGTCGCCCACTCATCACGTAGCATTTCTGTAATTAAAATCATATGGAACGTTAACGTCAGGAAAATATATAGATTAATAATTGACTGCTGCTGATGTGCTAATTCAATTATTATTTGGACTGATGTTGAAAATAAACAAAAAATAAGAAATAAAGGATACTCTAGAGCTAGCTAGGAAGTTAGGCGAATGGTTATACTTCTCACCCTTCTAAAAGTTGATCACTTTGAATCAAAGCAAAGCTCAACTCTTGGTCACCATGTGATGAACCCATACTCCAACTTCCCCTTTCATATTGGTTCAACCATGTCCATTAATCACCTGTTTCTCTAAGTAAGGATTTCCTTTTCAACTACACATCCCTTCCCTGGCATGGTGCCAGGGCGAAGCTTATATATACAAGGTCAAAATTATTTTTTTTATGTATATGTATATATAATAGACATTTAATTTTTATTTTTTGTTATTTTTTTTAATTTTGTTTATCGTTTTATATTTTAAATTCCTTAGTGAAAATCTAAGCTCCACCATTGCATGCATTGCAGGTTATTGAAGAATAATAGTCATTTGTCAAGTGTATAAATTGTGACATACTGAAGTTTGGACCCTAAAATATATAGATGGAATTAGCTAGTGTACTGGAAGCATGGGAAATTTGTGCGCAAACTTCTTTGGTGGTCACTGGCTGACCATTGAACATATATATAGTTATAACTGATTGTAACAAAATTTGCATGCGTGCAAGTTGAAGCTTCTTAGAAATTTCTCCCTCTTTACAATCCGGTAATTAAATACACTCATTCCATTTGTTGATCAAGTTTTTACACTGTCGGTGCAATTCGATCAGTTATTTTTACTTTTTGAGTTACCTTATAAGGTTTAATTTGATATGGAGAATATATTACCTTATGTTGTTGGTAAATCTGACCTGATAGCGTAGAAGTTCTTTTCACGCGTCAGTACACACAGAAAATAAACTCAACTAAATTTTGCCCATGAATACCTGCTGATACTTCCTTACACCAGTATCTCTTTGCCATTCCAGCATTGTTGTGTCTTTCCCACCTATTTCACAAGCAGCACGAGGAGGAGATCATGAAAGAGCAGCTAGCGTGGGTGGAAATAGAAACAGGTCTTCTCGTAATATTAATCCTCGTTCTTCATTCTTGATAAGAATGGCAATGAGAATATCAAGAGCAAGATGGTTTAGTTTCCTAAGAAGAGTTTTCCATTATCAGAATGGATCAAGATCTGATCTGGGGTCCAATCCCTTCAATTCAATAACTTGGATGATGATGCAGTGAATATCACTAAGTACCCAAATAATTATGAGTTTATATGCATTGGCTGTTTCAAAAGAGGAGAAGACAGTTTGGCCAATGCGGATATGGGTGTTGGGATATGTCCTTGGCTGTGTCGTTAGTGTTGTGCTGCTTTACTGGCGCTACTGGCTGTTCTATGTAAGGCCGCAAAGAGATAATTCTGACATGGAGCAGCAGAGAAGCCATGATGAATTCAAGTGATTACTATTAATTATATCCTCCTCTCCAGTTTACGACACCTTTTGAATTTTAAGAGTCAAAATTAATTTTTCTTTGATCAGAGTTTTCTTGATTTAACTTTTAAATATTTCAAATCCTTACTTATGACTTATAGTAGTATTTATTATGTAGTTTCCATATATATATATATATATATTTAAGTTTAATTCTGAAAAGACGTAAATATTTTTTCACGGTCAAAATTAGAAATCTGATTTCCAAATCCCAATTGCAATTCTGTACTTCCTTGTCCCTGTCTAGACTCTTGCAGGTTTTCACTGCTCTTTTTGCCTAAGGTTGCATAACAACCAACTATTTGAAACACCTGTATTTGTCATAGAATGTCTGACAAAATTCATTGGAAATTTGGTCATCTATTCCCCTCAGAAATCTCAGATTATCAACATAACGTTTCGATTATAAAATTATTCTGATATCTTTCTGTTCGCATGTATACTTATCATAACGAATTTATTCGTTTAGTAACATCGGAGTAAGAAGCACCAGATCCTTTAGCCAAAAAGAAAAAAAAAAGCACCAAATTCTTAATTACTTCTACTTTTTGAAATTGAAGTCCAGGCTAGCTTCTTATTATGATAGTGTCAAAAGTTTGGAGTATCTCAGATAGTAGTTCATATCTTACTCATATGAAGCTCTAATAGATTTATTTTTCACATGCATATTCAACTAGAAAACTGAACAAAAATATTACATAACCCACACTAACGGATATTTCTTCCTCAAGCGTAATGTTATTCGCATGCATCTAAAAGGTGTTTGTACAAATTATGATAGGGCATTGCACATGATGGAGAAATTCAGGACTAGCGTCGAGCTATTTTTCGCCATATGGTTTGTGATGGGGAACGTTTGGGTGTTTGAATCGCGGTTTTTTTCATACCATCGTGCTCCTAAACTTCACTTGTTATGCATCTCTCTCCTTTCTTGGAATGCAATCACCTACTCTTTCCCCTTCATATTGTTTCTACTGCTTTGCTGCTGTGTCCCAATCTTGAGTACATTTCTAGGCTACAATATGAACATGGCATCTGTAGATCGAGGGGCTTCCGACGAACAACTCTCAGGTCTTCCCAGCTGGAAGTACAAGGAAATTGGAAACAAGGAAGACCTCAGAAATTCCGCGTTGCAAAATGAAAATTCTGTAAGTGGTCTAATTACTAATCTTATTTTCAAAAACTAAGGATCTAACTTATATATACAGCTGATATTATTTATTCTATCAATCATATAGCAAGCAATCTATTTTATTTATTTTGATAATTAAATCTCATTTTTGTATGAACGATTGTCTATAGTTATCTTTTACAAGACCCATGTGTAAGATTTCTTTTACATTGTTAATGTATATGTCAAAGAACTTAAACTCGAATTAAGTCTGATGATTTAACTTCTATATAGTGACATTGTAAGGAATGATTTTTATGCAATCACTATAGAATACGTAGAAGTTAAAAGTTATAGTCAAAGTCAAAACAAAGTCAAAAAGTTTAAAAGCTTTTGTGTAACAGGGATGTTGTATTTGTTTAGCCAAGTATGGAGATAAGGAAGAGATAAGACAATTGCCTTGTTCTCATATATTTCATCTCAAGTGTGTTGATCAATGGCTCAGAATTATATCTTGCTGTCCACTCTGCAAACAAGAGCTACAGAGGTAAATTAAAGAAAGATGCAACGAAGCCCCTGAGCCTCCATGTATACTTTATGTATTTTCTTCATATTTTACAGCCCGCCTTATCCAATTTTTCTTTTCCGTTTTTACCCTTTTTATTTCTGCAGTACAATTTTAAACAAAGAGCGAGACGAATTAAATTGTATCTTGTTATTTTTTTTGCTAATCCCCATTATATATGCTATCAGAATACAAAAGACGAAATTAGATGTATTCGGTAGGAAGGGAACATGTTTTTCAGGATGTATTCAATATATATAATATAAGTAAAAAATAATCTTAAAATTTTTTGGTATGTAATTCACATAAATACTATGGGAGGTGAGAGTGGGTGTTGTACATGTTGGAGGATGGAATGATACAATCAGTATGAAATTTATTTTCACAAGAAAAATCATTTTTCTCGTTATAAAGGAACTCTTTTTCCTTAAAGAATATTTTTTTCCAAAAATTTTGTCAACCGAATATAAAAAAAAAAAATTGAAAGATATTTTCTAAAAGTAGTGTGGTGCAACAAATCTTAGTGTGACAGAAATTAAATTACAATCAAACAAACAACAATAAACCCAATGTATTCCCACATAGTGGGGTCTGAGGAGGGTAATATGTACGCAGTCCATACCACTACTTCCGGAGAAGTAGCAAGGTTGTTTTCGATAGACCCCCGACTCAAGACAAAGAATAGTAAACAAGTTCGTAAGAAAGCATGAAACAAGATGGCATAACAAGAACAAAGAATAGTAGTAAATCCGTAATAAAGCATGAAACAAGATGGCATAACATAAATAAGAAGAACTCACTGCACCCCCATACTCACCTACTTGGAGCTCCAACCTATGGGCATAGCCCTAGGACTACCAACCTGGCTACCCCAAAGCTCTTCTAATTACTGACAACGGCCCACCCATACGCCCTAGCCTTCTATCTTAATTCACATCCTTCAGACCTTCCTATCTAGGGTCATGTCCTCAGTAAGCTGTAACTGCTCCATGTCACGTCTAATCACCTTTATCCAGTATTTATTCAACCTACTCTTACCCCGCCTGAAACCATCCAAAGCTAGCCTCTCACACCTACGAACTGGGCCATCCGTGCTCCTCCTTATCACGTGATCGAACCATCTCAACCTGCTTTCTTGCAACTTGTCCTCCACCAAAGCTACTCCAACCTTCTCCCGGATATTCTCATTCCTAACTTTATCACTCCTAGTAAGCCCACACATCCAATGTAACATCTGTATTTCCGTCACCTTCAACTTTTGAATATGGGAGTTCTTGACTGGCTAACACTCTGCTCCATACAGCATAGACGGACGGACTGCCACCCTATAGAATTTGCCTTTAAGCTTGGGCAACACTTTCTTATCGCACAACACACCCGAGGTGAGCTTTCACTTCATCCATCCTGTCCCAATATGATGGAAGACATCCTCATCAATCTCACCATTCCCCTGAATCATGGACCCGAGATACTTAAAACTATCCCTCTTGCAAACAACGCGAGACTCCAACCTTACTACTACCCCGTTCTCCTGTCTCAAGTCATTAAACTTGCATTCCATATACTCTATCTTGCTCCTACTCAACCTAAAACCTTTAGACTCAAGGGTCTGTCTCCAAAACTCCAATGTATCATTCACTCCCCTCGCATCTCGTTAATCAAAACTATATCATCTGCAAAAATCATACACCAAGGCACCTCTCTTTGAATACGCTGCGTCAGCATATTCATCACCAATGCAAATAAAAATGGGCTAAGAGTAGATCCCTGATGCAACCCTGTCAAGACAGGAAAATGCTCTGAATCTCCCCTCGTCGTCCTCACCTAAGTCTTTTCTCTATCATACATGTCCTTAATCGCTCTGATGTACGCTACCGAGAACCCACTCACTTTCAAGCATCTCCATAGAACCTCCCTAAGGATTTTGTCGTATGCCTTCTCCAAGTCGATAAGCACCATATACAGATCCTTCTTTCTTTTCCTATACAGCTCCACCAGTCTCTGCACCAGGTGAATTGCCTCTATCATCAAGCGACCGGGCATAAACCCAAACTGATTCTTCAAAATAGACACTATCCTGCTTAACCTCTGCTTGACCACTCTCTCTCAAATCTTCATAGTATGACTCAACAACTTAATACCCCTGTAGTTGTTGCAACTCTGGATGTCACCCTTGTTCTTATACAAAGGAATCATAGTATACTTTTTCCAAGCCTCAGGCATTTTCGCAATCTTAAAAATGCCGTTAAACAATTCAGTCAACCACTTTAACCCAGTCTCGCCTGTAAATTTCCAAAAATCCACTAGAATCTCGTTAAACCCTGTCGCCCTACCCCTTCGCATCCTAAGAATAGCCTCTTTGACCTCTTCTACCTCAAAACGTCTACAATAACTGAAATCACGGCACTCCTCTGCGTGTTCCAACTCCCCTAACACAATGTTTCTGTCCCCTTCATCATTCAAGAGAGTATGAAAATACGACTGTCA
The DNA here is from genome assembly GCA_026120095.1 of Capsicum chinense. Classification (NCBI taxonomy): domain Eukaryota; kingdom Viridiplantae; phylum Streptophyta; class Magnoliopsida; order Solanales; family Solanaceae; genus Capsicum; species Capsicum chinense. Next base: position 142,100,835 of record JAPEIP010000004.1, read on the forward strand.
TCTTCTCTTAATTTGATTATCCTTTACCAGCACTCTACCATCTTCCCCCTTAATTCACTTCACTTGATCAAGATCATAACCTTTTTATCCCTAGCCTTTGAAAGCCTATACAACCTCTTTTCCCTGCCTCTCTCCTCCAACCCCATATACAGGCTCTCAAATACTTCTGTCTTAGCAGTTGTAACTACTACCTTTGCCTCTTTCCTAGCTAACTTGTACTCCTCCCTATTTACCCTTTTCTTCTCGTCATTCTTACTTTCTACAAACTTAACATAAGCCCCCTTCTTTGTCTCCACTTTCTTCTTAACTTCTTCATTCTACCACCAATTCCCCCGATGCTATCCAGCTCGGCCCCTTGAGACACCCAACACCTCTCTAGCAGTCTCATTGATGCACCTAGCGGCCCTATCCCACATACCATGTACGCCTTACCTATACTTCCATACCCCCATTCCCACTACTTTCTCCCTTATTTTCAATGCATTCACCGGCGTCGAGCCACCCTACTTTATTCTTGGTCGACCCTTCCTGCCCCTTCTCTTCCTATCTTTCTTTATACCCAAGTCCATCATTAGAAGCCTATGTGGGGTCGATATATTCTCACTTAGAATGACCTTACAATCCTTACACAACACCTTATCCCCTTTTTGAAGCAAGAAAAAGTCAATCTGAGTCTTGACTAACACGCTTCAAAAAGTGGTCAAGTGATCCTCCTTCTTCGAAAAGATCGAATTCACTACCGCCATCTCAAAGTCCCTTACAAAATCCAACAGAGAAAATAATTTTAATTCCTTTCCCCAAAACCAAAACCTCCATGCACATCGCCATTGCCTCCTAGTAACATCCCGATATGCCCACTGAAATCCCCTGCGACAACAATCTTTTCAGAGCTAGGCACGCCTCTCACCACCCCATCTAAAGCCTCCCAAAATATGGGTATATTTTTTGTTCTTCCCTTGATTTTTCACTCTGAATTTCTTCATAATTCAAGGGCTATTAGTAGTGTATTTCTCAAACATAGGATGATCTCTTTGTGAATATTTCATGATTTTATGGGATATTGGAGATGCCTCTTCAAGGGAATATGTTTTCCTTTAAATAGATGTGATTTTGGGTTTAGGTTAGAGTAACCTCCAAGCTAGGATTTAGGACAGAGTAACTTTTAAGAAATCTTAATAAGTAGGGTTGTGCAAAAACAGAATCGGTTAATAAATTTAACCTATAAAAATGCTATTGGTTTATTATTATTGAATTATTAGATTAACATTTTTTAATTATTTTATAAATTTATTTATTGAGTTATTGGTTTGGTTTTAATTTTTTTCTTATTGGGTTATTAGGTAATCTGATAACTCAATAAGAATATATGAAATTACTACTTTACCCCTACTGTTATATAT
>JAPEIP010000004.1:142110306-142137352 GCA_026120095.1 Capsicum chinense
TTATCTCAATTTATGTGATACAAATAGAATTTAGATAATCAATCATATTTTTAATATGTATTTAGATATTTTAAGTTGTTAAATATTGTAATTTATAATAATAATTTTTAAATAATATATGTTACTCTCTAAACTTTTACGACATTGATAGTCCATTATATTTTAAAAATAATTTAAGTTTTTATTTATTCTCAGTTATAATACTTTTTTGTCTATTTCAATTTAAATGACACCGATATAATTTTGAGAGTCAATCAAATACTTTATATCTTTTAAATTTCTTTAAGTTATTAATTATTGTGATCTATAGTATTTTTTATGTATTGTTTTGAAATATATAACAAATTAATTTTTTTTAGATATTTTAAATTGTTATCTATTATAATTTATGATACTTTTATGTAATTTTCAGATAATATTATTACTCTTCTGTCCAGACTTTTGTGACATTGATAGTCAATTATATTTTAAAAATAATTTAAGTTTTAAATTATTTTGCTTTATAATACATTTTCTTCCATTTTAATTTTTGTGGAGCAATGCTTAGATGAACATAATAATTAATCAGAGGTAATTTAGTAAAATCACAATTGATGCAGTGAAGCAGACGTGTTTTAAATGACTTATAACAAATAATTAGAAGTGATATAGTAAAATTACTATAAAAATACTTGTGAAAATAATTTAAGTGTGCCCCATGTAAGACGTCAAGTTAATTTAAAACATCAAGATTTAATATATCATTTAATGTCAATTTTACCCTTTTTATGAAATATTATTGAGTTTTTAATTATATTTCTTACAGTAATTAATTAAGGGTGATATAGTAAAATCACGGTTGAAGAAGTTGAAGCAGACATGCTATAAATATCTATTTACTTTTATTTTATTAAATATTATTAATTTTTTAATACGTAAATGACTTATAATAATTAATTAGGGGTAATATAGTAATTCGATTGTAAGAAGGCATGTCGGCGAAGAGGTGTCTGCTTCTTCACACTTTTTAATTGTAGTAATAATATATATATATATATATACACACACACACACACACATACACACGCATACACACATACACACTTATGTGCTCATTCAATTTCCTAAACTAACATTCAGTTTAAGCTTGAAGATTCTGGTAAATTAAGACATACCAGAATTTTGATTGCGACTAAGATTCAATCTCTTTTCATGTTTAAAACACCCTGGGTTCTGGTCCTTGAAAATTTTTCTGGGTTTTGAGTTTTCTGTTGATCATACAATGCACCACACGAGCCGTATGGTGAGGGTACGGGTCAGGTTTCCCATCTTATATGTTGACCAATGTTTGGTGGGTGAGTTTCTGGTATGGTTACAGTTTGGTAGGTACGGTTTGTATGGCTGGTGATGGGTCAGTTGGTTGATCCTTCACTTAATTTAAAATTTGATAACTTAACTTGGATCTGAGTATGAGTGGCTCACCATGATTCGTGAGGATAGGGTACGAGTGATATAGTGGAACTCATATGTTGGACAGTGTCCAACCCTTCTTAATTTTGTTATGGGTACGGGTTAAGGGTACTCGTCGTATGCTTGGGTATGAGTTGGTCTTGGTGTCGTATGTTGGATAGTGTTAGGTTCTAAGTGGCTGCCTAGGGTATGAAAGATGGGTACCACTCGTATGTTAGGGTACAATTTGGGTGGGGTAGTCGTACCCACCTATGGGAATTCTTTTACAGTTTAAGTTGGGGGTATTCTAGGCATTTCCTCTCTTAACCCATCATGACTCCACGACCTAAAACACTATTGGAACTTTATTTACCTTATTATTCTAATCTTAAACACTCAAAAACTCTCTCAAGATCTTGGGTTAAGAAAAGGCTAGAGTTTCCTTCAAGGTAGTCAATTAAGGCTGTAAAGGGTGATTACTCTCTGTCTTCTTCATAATTTAAAGCATGTTACTCCTCTCTCATTGTTAGTTCAATTAAAGACATATTTTATGAATGGTTTCCATGGCATAAATATGGTATAGTTTTGGGTTTTGAATTATATGTTGGGGGTTTTTGGTTATTAATGGTTGATTTATATTTCCCATGTTTTTACTTATGGTTTTCATATTATAATGGTGGTTTGAATATGTGGTTACATGGAAATGGTCAATTGATACTTAATTTTTGTTTTGGAAACTATATGTCCTCAACATGTTTGATAAAATGCCTATGAGAATTTTTTTATTACACAGTTGGACTTTCATTGAAAACTTTGCATGGTATAATATGGTAATGGAACCTAAATTGGCTAAATGGTTTTAATGGCTAAATAGTAAGGCCTTGGTGGCCATGGTTTGATTTAAAATCTTATGGGGTACACGGGAATCCCCAAGTAAGTTAATAATGGAAGCTACGGGGTACATAGGAATCCCCTAAGTGATTGGCTAAGGACATTGCTTGCAAGCTACAATCGGTATGACTATACCACTTCTCATAGCCTTAGTTAATAATATATGGAATTGGTGGTTTGGTTGTTCGCTAATGATTTTAATTGGGTAATAATGGCGGGTTGTGATAGCTAATAGTAAAGGTGTGAGTCCAATGGATGGATACCGAAAACTCATGTTTGCTGACATGAGGATTGGTCATGGCAATCATATATTTTTGGGGTACATGGGAATCCCCTAAATTATACTTGTATATATATATCATGGAGGGTGAAGGGTACACAAGAATCCCCTACCCATTTTATATCTTTAGTTCGTGCAGCTACGCACACTAGGGCACGTTTAGAGGGTAACACTAGACCCATATAGCTCGTGGGTAGTTCTAGGATGGTTAAGCTACACATACCCAGGTTAATAATTTTAAAGGCATGCTAAACCCGATTCTTTTTCCCAACATGGATTATATATATTTATGTATAGATGTGAATGCATATGGTTATTTACTTGGTTTCAAATATTGGTATTATTTTACCCTTATCCTGAGTGCATGCTAGCGTTCACCCTCTAACCCTTCTTCGGGCGCTGTATCCCTACACATTGTAGAAAACATCCATGCTACTCCTCTTGCTTAGTGATCTAATTCGAGAACAACTTAGAGTTGGATTAAAGTGGTGAGCTTCAAAACTTTGGAAGGCTCCATTTCATATTATGGTCTTGTCTTCATACTTTGTTTATGTAATACCCCAAAATTTTAGACATTTTTAGGATCTTGCTTCGAACTCATGAGTAATAAATTTTAGTGCTTTGGTAGTGCTATGATCAAGTTTGATGCATATTAAGGCCTCAAAAGTGTCCTAGCTAATAGACAAATAAAAATATTTCCTTACTGATTGAATTCCTGAGAAGGATATTGGTATAGTCAAATTCAAATGAGAATATCTCTCGTTATGCTATGAATTTCTGAGCTTATGACCCATAAAAAGATATATAATTTAATTAGATTTCCAACGATATCAATTTCGCCTAAATTCGATATCGGAGCAAAGAGTTATGCCCATTTTACTCCAGCATGTCAGGCTGGAAAACTGAGTGACGACATTCGTGATAAGCTGTCACAAGCGTGATGACTTATCACCAATGTCATCAGCCCTGGGCAGATTTCCACCCCTAATGATGACATTTTTTGATAATTCTTCATGCCCGTGACGGCCTATCACCAATGTCATCAACCTTAACTAGAAAATCAAGATTTCACCTTTTTGTGACAACATTTTGTGATGACTTATCACCAGCTTGACGACTTGTCACGAATGTCGTCAGCTATTTTTTCTAGCAATTAAGGGACATTTTTTCAAGGGTATTTTGGTATTTTAATTCACTTCCCATGACTTATAACCCTCAAGGAGCGTATTATCTTTCATTCTCTTTAGTTAAACATCTCAAAAAGCTCTCTCATACACTCTCAACCACAGGATTAGGGTTTTCTCTCAAGATCATCTCCTCAGGAACAAGAACATTCTCTCCCAAAGGGGTTAAACCCTAGTCAAGAAAAATCAAGAGAAAGCGTAAGTATTTCTTCAAGAACCTTCAGAAATATTAGATCTCTTTCAAGATTCAATCACTAAGGTATGCGTAGTGTTCATCCATGGATCCCTTTCATCCATGGAGCTCAAGAATCATGTTTGAAATTATAAATTGTTATTTCCTTGTTGTGTTATTACTATATTCATGTTGATAATTGTTGTTTGGATTCAATGTTGTATTTTGATGTGTTTTTCATGAAGAATGTGAGTAGTTTAGTTGAAACCCATGAATTTTGGACGGATTACGACTGTCAAATTGATAAGTACACCTATGCCCAAAGTTGTGCATGTAAGGTGTTTGATAAAATGCCAAAAATGATAGAATCCATGTTTTTATGACTTAATAGTGCTTAAATGACAAGCCCATGTTCTATTCCTTATGACTACGCATGAACTCCACGTTATTGTTGTGTGTTATTGTTGTGATATGGAATGAGCATGATATTGAAGCAACGCGAGTATATACATGTTGTGCGCATCCCCTTCTATGTATGAGATGTTGAGAACCAAGTGTAGTATGAAATCCCCTACTTATGATATTGTGAATTGTGGACTCTATTCTTATGATCAAGTCAGTCATGTGTGTCAGATTCCTTCCATCGAGTCTGGGGGGTACTTGTACCCAAAAAATATAGTTGTGTGCCTAAAGCCATGTCATGTTATCACGATACTCTCAGTCAAGCCATGATCTATAGAACTCAGACAGTTATGTGACTTAGAAAATCTCAGAAATCTCATGATCTCAGTTAATTCTCAGATAATAGTACTATTCCATCAGTCAATAGAATTCAGTTACTCAGTCCATGTACAGTCAGTTAATCATGTTCAATATCTTCAGATGGAGTAGAAGTTAGCACCGAGTGAACCTAAGGATGAGAACTCACCTGCCAGATAAGGGTGTGATTCTTAGCAGTCATCCTTGTGTTCCAGAACTATGTAGCCAGCGTAGATTGAGACATCTTAACCTGTCAAATTAGGGTTGATGAGGTGATTTGACCTGTCAGAACAGGGTCCCACCATTCTCATTAGAGTAACCTGCCAGATAAGGGTCACTCACAGCTTGTCCTTACCAGTGGTGCGGTATTGACACCCTTCTAATCAGGGCACAGATTGGACCCCAGCTCAGCTATTATAGCTCATTTGGGGGTATGTCGGTTAAACAACTACCTCCCACAGTTTTAGTCTCAGTCTCAGTAAAAGAACTCAGATAGTTCTTACAATTTTAGTATACCAGGACTATCAGATATAGTCAATTCAATTACAGTACGGAACTCAGGTAGGTCCATCACATTCAGGACTGTCAGACACAGTCATCCATGTTATCAGAAATCCCAGTATTAGTCATGTTAGATATCAATAAACCATGTATTAGCGTATAGATCTAGATATCACGTATTCATGATCTCAGTTACTATGTATGCATGTTTGCTCTTTCACGTTCATATTAGTCATTCAGTTAGCACTGTTCATGCTTGTAATCCCTTTTGCATATAGCATACCTCACTCGTATACTCAGTACTTTCAGTTGTACTAATGCATTTGCGCTATGATGGTTTCTTTTATGTTACATAATAGGTTCAAAGCCACGAGTTCCAGATCAGCAGTAGTAGTCGCATTTAAGTAGACAGAGTTGCAGTGAGTCCTCTTCATTAGAGGACAATATGATTTGACTTCATTTATTTTCTTCGGTTATTTTTCTGTTTATGGAGTTAGTTGGAGACATGTTCCTTCAACTCCTTACTCAGACAGTATTTAGAGGCTTTTAGATTTAGTTCAGATTTATTTCAGACTTCAGTTGTTGTGGGTATTTTCTACCCCATATGGATGTTATCATTTGTCAGATATTTTATTCAGTTGAACCTTATGGCCTATTGTTTATATTTTACGGATTTTAGATGTATATTATGCAGTTTACTGGTACAGATATCAGTTTTGTGGTCCTTCGGGGTCATAAGCACCATGTAGCATTTCGGTTCAGAAAATTGGGGTGTTACAAACTTGGTATCAGAACCTAAGGTTCAATAGATTCCTAGGAAGTCTGAAATCCGCATCTAGTAGATCTTGTACATGGGTGTGTTGCGTGCCCCGTTTATGTGTAAGAGGCTATGAGATATTTTAAGAATAGTTTCCCCTCTTTCAGTATTCATGTCGTGCCAGTGAACATAATCATAAGTCAGTCTCTCAGTCTAATCCGCTTCTTCTATTTATTTCATAATATGCCTCGTAAGAGAAGAAATCAGTCAGCCCCTAAGCACGAAGAACGTTTAGGCGATCATGTTTTTCATGCGGAGTTCAGGACCACCCCTCTTGCTCAGTCTATGGCTGCCCAAAATGAATGGCCACTAGCTATTCTAGCTAATCCAGTGGACATATCAGCTGCAACTAGGATTCGGGACTTCACTCGAATAAACCCTCCATCTTTCTTTGGGTCTAAGTCTGATGAAGACCCCCAGGAATTCATTGACCAAGTTCAGAAGGTCATAGACATCATGGGAGTTACTTCTTGTCAGACTGTCAAGTTAGTCGCATACCAATTATAGGATGTTTCTCACACTTGGTACAAACAGTGGAAGTCTGAGAGGTTAGAGGATACAGGTCCTATAGAGTGGGAGGAATTTGTCATGGCTTTCTTGGACAGATTCTTTCCCCAAGAGCTAAGGGAGACAAAAGTTCTAGAGTTAATCAACCTCAAGCAGGAAAATATGATGGTTAAATAGTACTCTCTCAAATTTACTCAGTTATCTAGATATGCCCCTCATGTGGTTGCAGACAACAGGGCTAAAATAAGCAAGTTCGTGTCAGGGGTAAATGATAGTGTAGTAAATGAGTGTAGGTCTGCGATGCTGAACAATGATATGACTTTATCCAGGCTTATGACCCATGCTTAGCAAATAGAGGAGCAGAAATTAGGATTAGGGAAAGGCAGAACAAGAGAGAAAGGTCAGTCAGTTTTATTTTTGCTCAACCCAAATCAGAAGAAGGAAATCGTTTACAGTTTCATCCTAAGCCAGCAGTTCCAGCTCCTTCTTCTTCTAGTACCCCAGTGTCGAAATTTAGAGACAACAATCGAGATTGAGCTCCAGGCTCTAAGTCTCAGGACAGTGTTAGCAGTGCCAGAACTAACCCCCTGTGTCAGACTTATGGTAAGAACCATAAGAGTACCTATAGAGCTGGTAGAGATGTTTCTTTTGGTTGTGGCAAGCCAGGCCACAAGGTTAAAGAATGTCCGCAGTCAGGTCTGCAGGGTCAACAGAATTTTTCCATAACCCAGTTCGGTCGCCCAAATCATCAGGGTGCCACTTCCAGTACTACTAGTGGGCAAGACCCAAAAAGACTCTATGCTCTTCAGACCCGACAGGATCAGAAAAATTCTCTTGATGTCATTACTGGTATGTTGCAGATTTTCCATGTTCATGTTTATGATTTTCTAGATCCAGGTACATCCTTGTCTTTTGTTACTTTTTATATAGCAGGCAATTTCGGAATCAGTCTCAAAATTTAAGTAGAGCACTTTTCAGTATCTACCCCAGTGGGTAAAACCATCATAGCTCAGCAGGTATACAGGAACTACTTAGTTATGATATTTTAGAAAGCTACATCAGCAGATTTAGTCGAGTTAGAGATGACTGATTTTGATGTCATTCTTGGCATGGATTGACTTTATTCCTGCTATGCCACAATTGACTGTAGAAATAGGATAGTTCAGTTTCAGTTCCTGAATGAGTCCATCCTAGAGTGAAAGGCTAATACTTTATCTTTCAGGGGTCAGCTTGTTTCCTACCTTCGGGCAAGAAAACTGATATCTAAGGGATGTATTTATTATCTCATTCATGTTAAAGGCTCTAGTTTTGAATCTCCTAGTCTCGAATTAGTCCCAGTTGTAAATGAGTATTTAGACGTGTTTCTTAAAGATCTTCCAGGCATTCCTCCCGAAAGGAAAATAAACTTCGCCATTGACCTTATTCCAGATACTCAGCCTATTTTTATTTTTCCATATAGAATAGCACCAGCAGAACTTAGATAACTGAAAGAACAGTTGATGGATCTCTTAGATAAGGGATTCATTAAATCTAGTGTTTCCCCGTGGGGCGCACCAGTCTTATTCGTGCGTAAGAAAGACGGTTCTCTTAAGATGTGCATTGATTACCGTCAGCTTAATAAAGTCACAGTCAAGAACAAGTATCCTCTTCCTAGGATAGATAACTTGTTTGACCAACTTGAGGGTGCCAGTTATTTCTCCAAGATAGACCTCAGATCAGGCTATTATCAGCTTAGAGTTAGAGAATGTGACATCTCGAAGACAGCTTTCTATACTCGGTATGGTCACTTTGAGTTTCTAGTTATGTCCTTTGGTCTTACCAATGCCCCAACCGCTTTCATGGACTTGATAAACCATGTATTCAAGTAGTACTTGGACATGTTCATCATAGTCTTCATAGATGATATCCTGGTCTATTCCCGCACAGATCGCGATCATGCAGACCATCTCAGAATTATTCTTCAGATCCTCAGAGATCACCAACTATTTACCAAATTCAGTAAGTGCAAGTTTTGGATAGGGTTAGTAGCATTCCTTGGCCATATTATTTCTGGCGATGGAATTAGAGTAGATCCTTAGAAGACCGAAGCGGTAAGAAACTGTCTCTCTATCAGATATTAGTTGTTTCTTGGGTTTGGCTGGATATTACAGATGGTTTGTTGAGGGATTTTCTTCTATTGCATCCCCTATGTCCAGATTAACTCAAAAGAAGGTCAAGTTTTAGTGGTCAGATTCTTGCGAGAAGAGTTTTCAGGAGTTGAAGACTCGACTCATCTCAGCTCCAGTTCTGCTCTTCCAGATGGTTCAGATGGGTTTGTAGTGTACTGTGATGCATCCAGAGTAGGTATAGGTTATGTCCTCATGCATCATGGTAAGGTCATAGCCTACGCCTCCAGACAGTTAAAGCCCCATGAGAAGAATTATCCTACTCATGATCTTGAGTTAGCAGCCATAGTATTTACCTTAAAGATTTAGAGGGATTATCTATACAGAGTTTATGTAGATGTCTTCATAGATCATAAGAGTCTCCAGTATGTCTTTTCTCAAAAATATTTCAATCTTCATCAGAGAAGGTGGTTAGAGCTTTTGAATAATTATGACATGAGTGTCCTTTACCATACAGGCAGGACAACGTTGTGGCCGACGCTCTCAGTGGACTCTCCATGGGTAGTGTTTTTTACGTTGAGGATAGCAAAAAGAAGATAGCTCAGGAAATCCATCAGCTTTCTAGACTAGGTGATCGCTTAATCGATTCTTTAGAGGGTGGTGTATGTGTTCAGAGTAGTTCAAAATCATCTCTAGTTTCTAAGGTAAAAGAAAAGCAAGACAGGGATTCTAGCCTTGACAAGCTAACAGAGTCAATCAGAGATCAGAAGGTTACGATTTTCTCCTAAGGGGGAGATGGTGTCTTTCATTATCAGGGTCATCTCTGTGTTTTAGATATGGATGACTTGAGGCAGCAGGTTTTTGCAGATGGACATGGTGCGCGATACTCAATTCATCCAGGGGCCACTAAGATGTACTATGACTTGAAGGAATCTATTGGTGGAGTGGGATAAAGAAAGATGTTGCAGCTTTTGTGGCTAAGTGCTCTATATGTCAGTAGGTTAAGATAGAGCATTAGAAGACTAATGGTTCCATTCAGGAGTTCACTATTTCTACTTGGAAGTGGGAAGAAGTAAACATGGACTTTGTGATGGGTTTGACTCGAACTCGTCATCAGCACGATTCAGTTTGGGTCATTGTAGACAGAATAACCAAGTCCTCATTTTCTTCCAGTCCATACCTCTTATTCAGCCAAGGATTACGCCAAACTCTGCGTTAGGGAGTTGGTCAGATTACATGGTATTCCATTATCTATTATCTTAGAAAGAGGTACCCAGTTCACCTCTTACTTTTGAAAAGTGTTCCAAAAGGGTCATGGTACCTAAGTTTATCTCAGTAAACTTTTCATCCTCAGATAGATGGTCAAGTAGAAAGGACCATTCAGACTCTAGAAGATATTCTAAGTGTGTGTGCAATTGATTTCAAGGGAAGTTGGGATGCCCAATTGCCTTTGATTGAGTTTGCATACAATAATAGCTATCATTTCAGTATTCAGATGGCTCTGTTCGAAGCTCTCTATGGTAGGAGGTGCAAATCTCTAATCGGTTGATTCAAAGTTAGTGAGGCCTTAGTCATAGGGCCTGACTTAGGGTTTGATGCCTTAGAGAAGGTTTATTTAATCAGAGAAAGACTTCAAGCTGCTCAGAGCTGATAGAAGTCTTATGCAAACATTCATAGAAAAGACCTAGAATTCAAAGTTGATGATTTTGTCTATCTCAAGATCTCTCCTATGAAAGGGGTGAAGACATTCGGCAAGAAGGGAAAGCTCAGTCCCCACTATGTCGGTCCTTTCAAAATTCTCAGTCGCTTAAGCAATGTAGCTTATGAGCTCAAATTGCCTCTAGATCTAGCTTCAGCTCATCCATTTTTCCATGTCTCTTTGCTCAAGAAGTGCATAGGTGACCCTTTAGTTGTAGTCCCTACTCATAGCATGGATATCCAGAACAGCCTCTCTTATGAAGAGATTCCAGTCGAAATCTTAGACTATCAGATCCGTAGATTGAGGAACAAAGAAGTTCCTTTAGTCAAAGTTCTTTGGCGGAACCATTCAATTGAGGGAGCTACTTAGGAAGCAGAAGCGATATGTGTACCAAGTATCCTCACCTCTTCTCCGTCAATTCAGATCAAGCTTAAGGTAATAGTTCTACTTAAGCTTATTTAGTTTCATATTAAGAATTCCATTTACGAATTTGGTACTAAATATCATTGCATACGGTTATGCATATATGTAGCAGTTTAGTCAGGTAATCATGCATCAGATATGCATGAGTTTAGCTTGTCAGTTATGCATCAAATATGCATGTTCAGTATGTTCATATATATTCATCTTATCATTTAGGTCAGTTATGTAATCATGTTTCACATGTTGCATCCCTTAAGTAAGGCCAGTACATTAGTAATCTCAGTACTTTGTTAGTGCTATGATCAAGGTTGATGCATATCAAGGCCTCAAAAGTGTCCTAGCTAATAGACGAATCAAAATATTTCCTTACCGATTGAATCCTTGATAAGGATATTGGTATTGTCAAATTCAAATGAGAATATCTATTGTTATTCTATGAATTTCTGAGCTCATGACCAACCAAAAGATATATAATTGAATTATATTTCCAACAATACCAATTTCACCTAAATACGATATCGAATCAAGGAGTTATGCCTATTTTACTCCAGTATATCTGGATGGGAAACTGAGTGACGACATTCGTGATAAGCTGTCACAAGCGTGATGACTTATCACCAATGTCGTCAGCCCTGGGTAGATTTCCACCCTCAGTAAAGACATTTTGTGATAAGTCGTCATGCCCGTGATGTCCTATCACCAATGTCATCAACCTTAACCAGAAAATCAAGATTTTACCTTTTTGTGATGATATTTCGTGACAACTTATCACCAACTTGATGACTTGTCACGACTGTCGTCAGCCATTTTTTTCAGCAATTAAGGACATTTTTACAAGGGTATTTTGTTCTTTTACTTTACTTCCCACGACTTATAACCCTCAAGGAGCGTATTATCTTCCATTCTTTTTAGTTAAATATCTCAAAAAGCTCTCTCATACACTCTCAACCACAGGATTAGGGTTTTCTCTCAAGATCATCCCCTTAAGAACAAGAACATTCTCTCCTAAAGGGGTTAAACCCTAGTAAAGAAAAATCAAGAGCAAGCCTAAGAATTTCTTCAAGAACCTTCAGAAACATTAGATCTCTTCAAGATTCAATCACTAAGGTAGGCATGGTGTTCATCCATGGATCCCTTTCATCCATGGAGCTCAAGAATCATGTTTTAAATTATAAATTGTGATTTCCTTATTGTGTTATGACTATATTCATGTTAATAAATGTTGTTTGGATTCAAGGTTGTATCTTGATGTGTTTTTCATAAAGCATGTGAGTAGGTTAGTTGAAACCCATGAATTTTGGATGGATTACGATTGTCATATTTATAAGTACACCTATACCCAAAGTTGTGCATGTAAGATGTTTGATAAATGCCAAGAATGATAGAATCCATATTTTTATGACTTAATAGTGCTTAAATGACAAGCCCATGTTCTATTCTTTATGACTCCGCATGAACTCCATGTTATTGTTGTGTGTTATTGTTGTTATATGGAATGAGCATAATATTAAAGCAACGCGAGTATACACTTGTTGTGCGTATCCCCTTCCATGTATAAGATGTTGAGAACCAAGTGTAGTCTGAAATCCCCTACTTATGATATTGTGAATTGTGGACTTTATTCTTTTGATCAAGTCAGTCATGTGTGTCAGATTCCTTCCATCGAGTCCTGGGGGTACTTGTACTCAAAAAATATAGCTATGTGCCTAGAGTCATGTCATGTTATCAGGATACTCTCAGTCAAGCCATAATCTATAAAACTCAGATAGTTATGTGACTCAGGAAATCTTAGAAATCTCATGATCTCAGTTAATTCTCAAATAATAGTACTATTCCATTAGTCAATAGAAGTCATTTACTCAATCCATGTACAATCAGTTAATCATGTTCAATCTCTTCATATGGGAGTAGAAGTTAGCATCGAGTGAACCCAAGGATGAGAACTCACCTACTAGATAAGGGTGTGATTCATAGCAGTCATCCTTGTGTTACAAAACTACGTAGCCAATGTAGGTTGAGACATCTTACACTATCAGATTACGATTGATGAGGTGATTTGACCTGTCAGACCAGGGTCTTACTATTATCATTAGAATAACCTACCAGATAAGGGTCACTCACAGGTTGTCCTTACCAGTGGTGCGGTATTGATACCCTTCTAATTAGGGCACAGATAGGACCCCATCTCAACTATTATATCATATTTTGGGCATGTTGGTTAAACAACTACCTCCCATAGTTTTAATCCCAGTCTTAGTAAAGGAACTCAGATAGTTCTTCATATTTTAGTATACCAGGACTGTTAGATATAGTTAATTCAATTACAGTACAGAACTCAGATAGTTCCATCAGATTCAGGACTGTCAGACACAGTCATCCATGTTAATAGAAATCCCAGTATTAGTCATGTTAGATATCAATAAAACATGTATTAGCGTACTGATCTAGATATCACGTATTCATGATCTCAATTATTATGTATGCTTTTTTGTACTCTCATATTCATATTAGTCATTCAATTAGTACTGCTCATGCATGTAAGCCCTTTTGCATATAGCCTCCTCACTGGTATACTCAGTACTTTTAGTTGTACTGATGGATTTGCACTATCGTGCTTTATTTTATGTTACACCATAGGTTCAAAGCCAGGAGTTCTAGATCAGCAGTAGCAGTCGTATTTCAGTATATAGAGTTGTAGTGAATCCTCTTCATTCGAGGTCGATATGATTTGACTTCATTTATTTTCTTCAGTTATCTTTCAGTTTAAGAGTTAGTTGGAGACATATTCCTTCAACTCCTTACTCAGATAGTATTTAGAGGCTTTCAGATTTAGTTTAGATTTGTTTCAGACTTTAGTTATTTTGGGTATTTGTTACCCCATATGGATGTTATGATTCGTCAAATATTTTATTTAGTTGAACCTTATGTCCTATTGTTCATATTTTCTGTATTTTACATATATATTATGCAGTTTATAGGTATAGATATCAGTCATGGGTTAGCTTGTGGTCATTTGGGTTCATAAGCACCGTGTAGCATTCCGGTTGAGAAAATTGAGGTATTTCAGTTTATTTCTTAAACTTTGGTTTTGGCTATGGTTGGTGGCATGTCCCAACCAAATGCTATTTTACTTTCGGATAAAGGCTTTTTGAGACTACTATGGGTTGGTATGGGTGGTGTCCGCATTGGTGTCAGCCTTGGCATTAGTATTAGTATTATGGCTAATAATGGTTGACTGTATTTGATTTATGATTATTCCATTTTGTTATGTTATATATATATATTCGAAATTCATTAAACGTAAGGTGTAATATGGTTATGGTTGGGTATTAAGGGTGGTCTCTGGTCCTGATTGGGCTTGAGGTACTCGACATGACTAGGCCCAAGTTTGGGTTATGTCAGATTGGTATCAGAGCCCTAGGTTTATGGTCAATTAGGAGTCCACAAAGCCGTGTCTTGTAGAGTCTCTTTTAAGGGTGTGTAGCGCCCCACACTCATAAGAGTGAAAGACTACAAGACATTTAGGAATATTTTCCTTTCTTGTGTTCTAATTTCAAGCTTTGGAGTCTAATTCCTTGAATCTTCTCTAATTCTCATTTGTTCATTTTTCAGATCATTCTTCGATAATTTGATGCTCACGAAAACTTCTCCATCCCAATTGGGGACAATGTTGATGGAACATACTCTATTCATGGGATCTATCTCAGTCTAGGGGTCCAGTTTTGGATCTTTCTAGAGTTCCATCGATTCCCTTTAGTCTTTCTTAGACTCTTCAGGCTGATGTCATAAACGTTAAGTTTTGTCAGTCTATTCATATGTTGGCACAATTGGTAGCTACTCATTCTGAGCGTGGTGTTCCTATTACTCCATCTTTAGAGGCCATATGGATTAGCCAGTTTATGAGGTTGAACCCTCTGATCTTTACAATTGCTAAGGTGGAGGAGGATCCTCAGGGTTTTCTGGATAAGATAGAATTTTTTTTGTGTTATGCATGCCACGAATTTGGAAGGGGTAGAGTTTGCTACCTGTTAGCTGAAGGATGTGGCATAACAATGGTACGAGAAATGGGAACAGTCAAGGGTTGATGGTGCTGATTCTTCTCTATGGGAGGATTTCTCCAATGCATTTATAGACCGCTTCTTTCCTCAATATTTAAGAAAAACAAAAATGGAAGAGTTCATTAATCTAAAGCAAGGGAAGATGTCAGTCAAGGAATATGCCTTAAAGTTTTACTAATTGTCCCAGTATACTTTAGAAATAGTGTCTGATATAAGGGCTCAGATGAAGAAGTTTGTTACGAGATTGTCTCATAGGTTGATCCTAGAAAGTAAGGTTACCTTATTAATAAAGAACATGGATATGTCCAAGTTGGTTGTGTACATACAACAGGTAGAGAAAGAAAAAAAGAAAAAAATTAAGTTTAGTAAGAGGCAGAATAATAAGTTTAGGTTCTCTGAGCAAGGTGGTGGCCAATAAAAGAGTGGTAGGGATGGTGGTTAGTGGCCCAAGAAAAAGTGGGGAAATTTTGGGTCCTACTAAACAGCTAGTGCTCCCTACCCAAAGTCATTAAGTGAAAGGAGTTTCCATGATAGCGACAACTTTAGGGAACAGGATTCCCAATCTCAGGCTAGTGGGGCTTAGTCGGCTCCATTTTGTCCTCCCTGCAGGTTCTATGGTTATCTGTATAGGGGTTTCTATGATGAGGTAAGGGACATATGCTTCAGTTGTGGTCAGCTAGGCCATATGCTTAGAAGTTGTCCTATTGGTAAGGTTGCCTTTGGAGCAAATAATAGTTCAGTTGCTTCTTCTTCAGCTCTAGTTCCAATGGGTGCACTATCTAGTTTTGGTACTGGTCAAAACTATCTTTATGCACTCACTACTAGACAGGAGTCTAACACACTACCTAATGTCATGACTAGTGTGTTGCAACTCTTTCCTTGCTATGTATATTGTTCACTAGATTTAGGGTCCTCTCTCTCTTATGTGACCCCCTTTGTGGTTGTGCATTTTGGTTTTGGTCCTGAGTGTATTTTGGATCCTTTTTTTGTTTCTACCCTGATAGGTGACTTTGTGATTGTTAAAAGAGTCTATAGGGTGTGTGTGGTATCTGTTGGTAGTAAAGAGACCTTGGTGGACTT
The DNA here is from genome assembly GCA_026120095.1 of Capsicum chinense. Lineage (NCBI taxonomy): Eukaryota > Viridiplantae > Streptophyta > Magnoliopsida > Solanales > Solanaceae > Capsicum > Capsicum chinense. The sequence continues at coordinate 142,126,211 of JAPEIP010000004.1, forward strand.
ATTGAATTAGATATAGTTAACTTTGATGTCATATTGGGAATGGATTGGTTGCACTCGTGCTATGTTTCCCTAGATATTTTGAGTCATAGGATTGTCTTTAAATTTCCTAATAAGCCTATTATTGAGTGGGAAGGTGGTCCCCTAGTTCCTTAGGAGAGGTTTATATCATATTGTTCTTTGCATTCTGTTCTGGTGGTGAATGAATTTTCTGAGGTTTTCCCTGTAGTGTTCCTCCAGATAAGGAAATTATGTTTGGGATTGATCTTATTTTGGACACTTTTCCAATTTCTACCCCCTTATAGAATGGATCTAGCTGAGTTGAAGAAGCTTAAGGAGCAATTAAAAGATCTTTTAGATAAGGGTTCTAGTATGTCCCTATGGATGCACCGATGTTGTTCATGCGTAAGAAGGATGGTTTCTTTTAAATGTGCATTGATTACCGACAATTGAATAAGATGACGGTAAAGAATTAGTACCCTCTTCCAAGGATAGATAGTTTATTTGATCAGCTGTAGGGTGCCAAATTCTTTTCCAAGATTGATCTTCGATTTAGGTATCATCAACTTAAGATTATAGAGGTGGATATCCCTAAGATAGCCTTTCATTCCCGGTATGTGCATTGAACCACAAGGTTGAAGAAGCTTCTTGGGAAGTGAAAGAGGACATGAAGTCCAAATATTTGTTCCTATTTTCTGCTTTGGGATTCATGTGGAAGGTATATGTTCTTTATCATATCTTTGTTTTCTAACTTAGTTAAAGAAAAGATTGATTTCTTGCATCTTTGTTTTCTAATGATCCAAGTAAGGGAGAATTGAAATACCCTGGGTTCTGGTCCTTGGAAAATTTCCTGGGTTTTGAGTCTTCTACCGATCCTACAACTCACCATAGAGTAGTATGGTAATGGTATGGGTTAGGTGGCCAATATTGTATGTTGGCCAGTGTTTGGTGGGTCAGTTTTTGGTGTGGTTATGGCTTGGTGGGTTTAGGTCGTATGGTTGGTGACGAGTTGGTTGATTGATCCTTTATTTAGTCTATAATTTGGTAACTTAACTTGGATCTGAGTACGAGTGGCTCACCATGAGTCGTTAGGATAGGGTACGAGTGGTATAGTCTAATTGTATGTTGGATAATATCTAACCCCTCTTGATTCTGTTATGGGTATGGGTTAAGGGTTCTCTTCATATGCTTGGGTATGAGTTAGTCTTAGTGATCGTATGTTGGATAGTTTTGGGGTCCAAGTATTTGCCTAAGGTACGAGTGGTGGGTACTACTCGTATGTTGGGGTACGGTTTGGGTGGGGTAGTCATACCCACCTGCGGAAATTTTTTTACAGTTTATGTTGGGGGTATTCTGGATATTTCCCCTCTTAACTCACCATGACCCCATGACCTAAAACACTATTGGGAATTTATTTACCCTATTAATCTAATCTTAAACAGTCAAAAACTCTCTCAATCTCTTGGGTTAAACAAAGGCTAGGGTTTCCTTCAGGGTGGTAAATTGAGGCTCTAAAGGGTGATTTCTCTCCATCTTCTTCGTAATCTAAGGCATGTTACTCCTCTGTCATTGTTAGTTCAATTAAAGGCATGTTTTATGAATGGTTCTCATGGCATAATTGTGATATGGTTTTGTGTTTTAAATTATAAGTTGGGGATTTTGGGTCTTACTTATGGTTTTTATATTATAATGGTGGTTTGAATATATGGTTGCATGAGAATGGTCATGAAATACCCTGGTTTTGACCCTTAGAAAATTCGTAAACATTGAGCTTCTGGACATCATATGACTTAATGTACTAGTCGTATGATATTGTACGAGTTAAGATCCCTCCTCTCGTATATAAATCAGTGTGGTTTGCTTGGTTTCTATCTAAAGTACAAATAGATATCTTACCTCTAGTATGTTAGGGTACAAGGTGTACATGGTGAGGTCGTATGATGCCCAAACCTTAGCCTAGTGCATTCTATCTAAGGTATGGATTAGAGGGTACTTATCGTATGCTAGGATACGAGTTAGAACTTTGTGGTCATATATTGGTCAGTATGAGGGTCCAAAATAATGCTAGGGTACGACATAAGGGTACCACTTGTACCCTAGGGTATGGTTTAGGGGATGGGTCGTACCCTCCTATGACCAAGTTTTCAACTTTTAAGTTGAGGGTATTTAGGACATTTCCTACCCTAAAACCCATAAGTACCCACATCTTAAAACATATTGCGGCCCCTCATAACCCACTATTGAAAAATCAAACACTCTCTAAACTCTCTCTTAAGGATTGAGGATGGGGTTCTTCAAAGGTGTTCATCTTGAGGCTTAAAAGTCAAGTTTCTTCCATGAATCTTCTTGAATAAGGCATGCGACTCTTTCCTCATTGTTAGTTCTCAAATATCATGTGTTTTAAAGTGTGAGTATGATTCTCAAATAGTTGTTTTGAAAACCAAAATTGAGGGTTTTTTTGCATATGATTAAGTATTGTTTACACTTGGTTTAACTTGTATTTACACATGTTTTTGGTGATGGGTTGCACACATGGATTCTTGGTAATTATGGTTTAACAAATAGGTCATGTGTTACCCTAAACTTGATGGTATTTACCTTGATTTTTGGCCTTGGTAATAGTATGCCCTCAAAGTGTTTGTGAAAATTCCTAAAATAATCAACTAGTCAGATGTTAATAATGTTTTGAGCGAAGGCATTAGCCTAATGAATATGAATAGTTGGTAAATGGTTTTGTGAAGGCCTTGTTGGCCATGTAATGATCTAAATTGTAACCTTGGTGGTTTAAATTATTAAATGGGTTTGTCTTTGTTAGACAATGGGTTTGAGTCCCTAACTTTGAATTAAACTAGTGTCTTTATTAGACGATGGGTTTGAGTCCCAAAGTCAAATGAATGAATGGTTGATTGATAATGGTAATGGCATATTGTACAGTTGCAAGTAGAGTTTGTATGATGATACCAATGAAGTGCCTATGGTAAGTAATTGAATTAATGGTTGTGTATGTGGAATGATGGTTTTAAAGAGGGATGTATAGTCGTACTATAATAGTGGAGTCCAAAGGACTAACATTGGAAATCGCATTAGTCAATTCGGGTGTCTTATGGCCGAGTGGTTAGAGCCCCCTGAATGAATATATAAAATGGAGGTTTGAGTCCCCCTTACTACATATATTGGTTATTAAGTCACCTTGATTATGCCAGGAGGTTCGAGTCTTTTATATAGGCATATACAAATTTAGATATTCTCTAGTTTATGTAGCTACACATACTGGGGCCCTTCCAGCTAGGAGAGAGTTGGGATCATGTAGCACATAAGTTCCTTGTTCTATGATGGTCATGCGTCATAACCCAGGTTAATGATTTCAAAGTTCATATTAAGCTTGTTCCCTATCCCGGCATGGTATATATATGTATGTATTGTATTGGTTACATGCATTGATTGATTAGTTTTGAACTATTGGCACTATTTTATCCTTATCCTTGAGTTACATGCTAGTACTCCAATCGCTAACTATCTTCGACATTGTATCTTCATGCGATACAGGTGTTGGTCATACTACACCTCTTACTCAGTGATCAGACTTCGGGAATAGCTTATATTGACTTAAAGTGGTGAGCTTTCATACTTTGGAAGGCACAATTTTTAGTTTTAGTTTTCTTATGTTTCCATTGGTTGGGCTTGGACATTACTTTTGGCTATGGTCGAAGACATGTCTCAATCGGATGTTATTTTAATTGCGGATAGAGGCTTTGTGAGACTACTATGGGTTGGTATGGGAGGTGCAGACAGTGGTGTCAACCTTAGCATTGGTACTGGTATTGGGGCCGATGTTGTATGACTTTATTTGTTTTATGATTGTTCAATTTTAGTATGGTATGGATTTGGACTTGGTTATTATTTTGATTTTGGTTATGGTTGTTAGTTGGCATTGGATAGTTAGACTTATTTGGGTTGGCCATGGTCATGGACCTATCCCAAAGTCTTTGAGTTGATACTTACTCTATCTTGTTATATGTTTGGAATTCATTCGACTCAAGGTATATGATTAGATGTTGGATTGGGTATCGGGGTGGTCTCCAGTCCTTGTAGGACTTGGGATTCCTATTATGACAAGGCCTTGGTTCAGGTCGTGTCAAGTTGGTATCAAAGTTTTAGCTTCATGGTCAATTGGGAATCCACAATGCCATGTCGAGTAGTCTTTTTTAAGGGTGTGTAGCATGCCACACTCATAAGGAAGAGACTACGAGACATTTAGGAATGTTTCACTTTCTTGTTGTCTTATTTTGAGCTATAGAGTCTAAGGTCTTGGATTCTTCTGATTTTAGTTTGCTTATCTTTCAAAGCATGCCTCGATAATCTGAAGCTCACAAAAACTCTTCCGTCCCAACTGAGGATAATGTTGATAGAACATACTCTACTAATGGGATCTGTACGCAGTCTAGGGAACCAATCCGTGATTGTCCTAGAGTTTTGCTGGTTCCTTTTAGTCCTTCTCATGCTAATGTGATGAATGTTGAGTTTCGTTTGTCGATTAATAAGATTTCTCAGTTGGTATCTTCTCAGGCTGAGCTTGGTGATCTATTTCTCCATCTTTTGGGGCCATAAAGGTTGGCTAGTTCATAAGGTTGAATCCTCTGACTTTTATGAGTGTTAAGGTGAGGGAGGATTCTCAGGGTTTTTTGGACGAGATGGAAAAGATTTTTAGGGTTATGTATGCCACTAATGTGGAAGAGGTGGAGTTTTCTGCCTACCAGTTGAAAGATGTGGCGTACCAATGATACAAAGATTAGGATCGGGCAAGGGGTGATGATAATGAGTCCTCTCTGTGGGAGAATTTATCTAATGCATTTCTGGATAGCTTCTTTCCTCAGGATTTGAGGAAAGTAAAAATGTAAGAGTTTGTTAATATGAAACAAGGAAGGATATCGGTCAAGGAGTACGCCTTGAAATTTCACCAGTTGTCTCGATATGCTTCAAAGATGGTGTCTGATATGAGGGCATGGATGAAGAAGTTTGCTTTAGGACTGTCTCCTGAGTTGATCCTTGAAAGTAAGGTTGCCTTGCTGATCAAGGACATAGATATCTCTAGTTGGTTATTTATATGCAACAAGTCGAGAAAAAGGATAAGAAGCAGTCTGAGTCTAGTAAGTGGCAGGAAAGAAGTTAATGTCTTCTAAGAAAAATAGTAGAGATAGTAGTAAGTGGCCAAAAAGAAGTAGGGGAGTTCTGGTTCTTTTTCTATAGCTAGTGCTCCTTACCCGAAGCTATCGGGTAATCGTCGGTCTTAGTTTGAGTTTGGTCCCAGGCACAGGGTGCCCAATCTCAGACGAGTGGCGCTCAGTCAACTTCATCCCACCCTCCTTATAGATTTTGTGGGCGGTCGCACCATAGGTTTTGTGAAGAAGGGAAGAATAGGTATTTTTATTTTGGTCAGATTGGTCATATGCAGTGTGACTGTCGTGCTAGAATAGATTTTAGGGCTAACAAGGTTTTGATTGCCTCTCCATCTACTCCTGTACCAAAGGGTGCTGCTTCTGCATCTTTTTCTACTTCTGGTACCGACATTGGCCAATATTGGTTATATGCTCTTGCATCTCGCCAGAATTCTGAGGTATCTTCGAATGTTGTCACTGGTATGTTAAAACTTTTCTCCTATGATGTGTATTGTTTACTTGATCCATGGTCCACTCTATCTTATGTGACCCTGTTTGTGGCTGTTCATTTTAGTTTTGGTCCTAAATTATTTTTTTCTATATCTATCCTAATTGCTAACTTTGTGATTTCTAAAAGAGTTTATAGGGAAGATGTGGTATCTGTTAGTAGTAGGGAAACTATTGTGGATTTGATAGAGTTAGATATGGTTGACTATGATGTCATAGTTGGGATGGATTAGTTGCATTCATATTATGCTTCCTTAGATTATCGATCCCATAAGGTCATGTTCAAATTCCCTAATGAGCCCGTCATTGTATGGGAAGGGGGTTCTTTAGTGCCTAAGGGGAGGTTCATCTCATATCTTAGAGCCTGAAAGTTGATCTCCAAAGGGTGTTTGTATAATTTGGTCTAGGTTAAAGATTCTAACTCAAAAGGTCCTTTTCTAGAATCTATTTCTGTGGTTAATGAGTTTTCTGAGGTTTTTCCTGATGATTTTCTTGGTATACCTTCTTTTAGGGAAATTTATTTTGAAATTAATCTTGTTCCTGACACTCATGCAATTTCTATCCCTCCTTATAGAATGGATCCAGTTGAGTTGAAGGAGCTTAAGAAGCAATTGAAAGATCTCTTAGATAAATTTTTCATCCATCCTAGTGTGTCTCCTTGGGGTGCTCTTGTGTTATTTGTCCGTAAGAAGAATTGTTCCATTTGGATGTGCATTTTCTATTGTTAGTTGAAAAAGATGACAATAAAGAATAAGTATCCTCTTCCAAGGATAGATGACTTGTTTTATCATCTTCAAGGTGTGAAGTGTTTCTCAAAGATAGATCTTAGGTCAGGTTATATCATCTTAAGATTAGGGAAGTGGATACACTAAGACTGCCTTCAGGACTTAGTATGGTCACTATCAGTTCCTAGTCATGTCTTTTTGGTTGACAATTGCTCTAATAACATTTATGGATTTAATGAGTAGGGTTTTTCATCAGTTTTTGGATTTGTTTGTCTTGTTTTTATTGATGACGTCTTAGTCTATTCTAAGAGTGAGGTAGATCATATCGATCACCTTCGTGCTGTGTTGCAGACCTTGAACGATCAGTGTTTAATGCCAAGGTCTCCAAGTATGAGTTTTGGTTGAAGGCTGTGATTTTTCTAGGTCATGTTATCTCTAGTGAGGGTATCATGGTAGACCCATAAAAGATTGTGATGGTTAAGAAGTTGTCTAAACCTGTGACTCCAACTGATATCAAAGCTTCTTGGTTTTAGCCGATTACTATAGGAGATTTGTGGAAAAACATTTGACTATAGCTACCCCATTGACTAAGTTGACCTAGAAAAAGGTCAAGTTCTTATGGTCGGATGCCTATGAGGGTAGTTTAACTCCAGTTTTGACCCTACCAGAGGGTAATAAAGGATTCGTAGTGTATTGTGATGCTTCTTATGCTAGGCTAGGTTGTGTGTTGATACAACATCGTAGGGTGGTGGCTTATTCTTTTAGGCAGTTGAAGGTTCATGAGAAGAACTACCCTACTTATGACTTGGAGTTGTTAGCGGTGGTATTTGCACTAAAGATTTGGCATCACTACCTCTATGAGGTTTATGTTGACATCATTTATGATCATAAAAGACTGGAGTATGGTTTACTCAGAAAAAGATAAATCTCAGGTAAAGAAGATAGAGTGAGTTGTTGAAGGACTATGATATAAGTCTTCACTACTATTCAAGTAAGGCTAATGTAGTTGCTGATGATCTTAGCAGGTTATCCATAGGGAGTATGGCTCATGTAGATGAGGATAAGCGGGAGTTAGTAAAGTATGTTCACTGTTTGTCTAGTCTTCGAGTTTGTCTCCCGAACTCTGAGGATGGTGGTGTATTTATGCATCTGGTATCACAGTCTTCTCTTGTTGTTGAGATAAAGGAAAAATAGATATTGGATCCTGATTTGATGAATATTAAGAGTATGTGGGTCAACAAAAGGTTGTTGACTTTGCGTTTGGTGGTGATGGTATCCTGAGGTACCAAGGTAGGTTTTGTGTTCCTGATGTTAATGGGTTGAGAGAAAAGATTCTAGCTGAAGCTCATGAATCTCGTTATGCTATTCATCCTAGTTCTACAAAGATGTATCATAATGTTATGGTGTTTTATTAGTTGAACTATATGAAATGGGATGTGGCTAGCTCTATGGCTAAGTGTATGGAGTGTCAACAAGTGAAAGTTGAGCATTGAGACCCGGTGGTTTGTACTAAAAGATTGAGTTGCCTGAATGGAAGTAGGAAGTGATTAACATGGTTTTCATTACCAGTCTTCCTCGGTCTCAGAATCAATGTGATTTAATTTGGGTCATTATAGATAGGATGGCAAAGTCCGCTTACTTCTTGGCGGTGAGGACTAGTTATTTGGCAAAGGATTATGCTAAGTTGTATCTTGAAGAGATTCTGAAGTTGCATGGTGCTCCAGTTTCTATCATTTTGGATCGTGGTACTTTGTTCTCATCTCACTTTTGGAAGTTGTTTCATAAAGGTTTGGTAACTAAGGTGTGCCTTAGTACCACTTTTCACTCGCAGTTGGATGGACAAGTGAAGAGGACCATTCATCCATTAGAAGATATTCTTTGTGCTTGCGTGATCGGCTATGGTGGTAATTGGTTAGACCATTTTCCTTTGATTAAATATGCTTATAATAATAGTTATCACTCTAGCATTAGTATAGCTACTTTTGAGGCATTGTATGGTAGGAGTTGTCGTTCTCCTATTGGGTGGTATGAAGTTGGTGAAGGTAAGTTATCTAGCCCAAATTTGGTTCACCAAGACTTAGAAAAGGTGAAGGTAATTTGTGATAGATTGAAAGCCGCTCAAAGTCGCCAAAAGTCCTATGTAGATATAAAACACAGGGATTTGGAGTTCAATGTTGGCAATTGGGTATTCTTTAAGATATATCCCATGAAGGGAGTGATGTAATTTGGTAAAACATGGAAGTTAAGTCCTCTGTATGTTGGTCCGTACTTAATTCTTAAGAGGGTTGGCAATGTTACCTCTGAATTAGAGTTGCCTTCTAGTTTAAGCTCTATTCATTCAATTTTCCATGTTTCTATGTTGAGGAAGTGTGTGGGTGATCATTCATCGGTTGTTCCTTTGGAAGGGGTTGGGTATTTCATACTCATTTTCTTATGAGGTAGTCCCGGTTGAGATGTTGAATCGTTAAGTTCATCTATTACGAACAAAGAATGTATTTTCAGTAAAGGTCCTTTGGAGGAACCATAAGGTTGAAGAGGCTACTTGGGAGATGGAAGAGGACGTGAAGTCCAGGTATCTGTTCCTATTTTCTGCTCCCAGAATTCGTGTGAAAGGTATGTGTTCTTCATCATACTTTTGTTTTCAAACTTTGTTAAAGGAAAGTTTGATTTCCTTGCATCTTTGTTTTCTAACTTAGTTAAAGGTTAGTTTGATGTGTAATGGTGCGTTAACTCGTGGTTGTGCTTTCCTTAGACATCACTCGAGGACGAATGATCCAAGTGGGGGAGAATTGAAACACATTGGTTTTAACCCTTAGAAAATTCTTGAACTTTGAGATTTTGGACATCATACGACTTGAGGTAGTATTCATATAATGTTGTATGGGTTAGGCCCTTCTCTTGTATGTAAATTAGTATTGTTTGGTTGAGTTTTATCTAATTTATGAATGGACATCTTACCTTTCGTATGTTAGGGTACGAGGTGTACATGGTAAGGCCGTAGGAAACTTAGCCTAGTGCATGCTGTTTGAAGTACGGGTTAGAGGGTACCTTTCGTATATTAGGATACGAGTTAGACCTTTGTGGTCGTATGTTAGTCAATATAAGGGTCCAAGATGATACTAAGGTATGAGACAAGGGTACCAGTCATACTCTTAGGGGGATGGGTCGTACCCTCCTATGACCAAGTTTTCATCTTTTAAGCTAAGGGTATTCTGGACATTTTGAACCCCAAAACCCTTAAGTCCCCACATTTTAAAACATGTTGCTGCCCCTCATAATCCGCTATTGAAAGATCAAACACTCCAAAAACACTCTCCAAACTCTCTATTGATGATTAAGGCTAGGGTTCTTCAAAAGTGTTCATCTTGAGGCTTAAGAGTCAACATTGTTTTGTGAATCTTCTTGATTAAGGCATGTGACTCTTTCCTCATTGTTAGTTCTCAAATATGATATGTTTTAAAGTGTGATTTTGATTCTCAAATGGTGGTTTTAAAAACCAAAATTGAGGGTTTTGTTGCATATGATTGAGTATTGTTTACTATTGGTTTAACTTGTGTTTATACATGTTTTGGTGATGGTTTATACATGTGGGTTCTTGGTAATTGTGGTTTAATAAATGGGTAATGGGTTACCCTAAATTTGATGGTTTTTACCTTTATTCTTGGCCTTGGTGATAGTATGCCCTCAAAGTGTTTGTGAAAATTCCTAACAGAATAAACTACTCACATGTTAATGATGTTTTGAACTAAAGCATTGGCCTAAGGAATATGAATAGTTGGTAAATGGTTTTCTGAAGGTCTTGTTATCCGTGTAATGATCTAAATAATAACCTTAGTGGTTTAAATTGTTAAATGGGTTTGAGTCCCTAAATATTAACTTGATTTATGTCTTTGTTAGACAATGATTTCGAGTCCCTAACTTTTAATTAAACTAGTGTCTTTGTTAGATGATGGGTTTGAGTTCCAAAGGCTAATGAATGAATGGTTGATTGATAATGGTAATAGCATGTTATATGCTTATAAGTGGTATTGGTATGATGATACCAACGAAGTGCCTTTTGTAAGTAATTGACTTAATGGTTGTGTATGTGGAATGATGCTTTTAAATTGGGCTCTATAGTGGGATATGTAGACAGGCTGTAAAAGTGGAGTTTGAAGGACTAATACTGGAAACTGCACTAGCTGTTGCCGATGTCTTAAGATCGGGTGGTTCAAGTCACTCGAATAAACATATAAAAGGGAGGTTCGAGTCACCGTTACTATATGTATTGGTGCTTAAGTCACCTTGATTATACTGGGAGGTTTGAGTCCCCATATAAGCATAGACGAATTTGAATATTCTCTAGTTCGTGCGGTTATATGCATTGGGGCCCTTCCAGCTAGGGGAGAACTATGCCCATATAGACCGTAGGTGCCTTGTTCTATAAAGGTCATGCTACACAACCTAGGTTAATGATTCAAAGTTCATGTTAAGCTTGTTCCCTATACCGGCATAGTATATATGTATATATTCATTGGTTACATGCATTGATTAATTGGTTTTGAACTGTTGGCACTATTTTATCCTTATCCTTGAGTTACATATTAGCGCTTAAACTGCTAACCATCTTCGACACTATATCCCTACGCGATGCAGGTGTTGGTCATACTACACCTCCTACTCAGTGATCGGACTTCAAGAACAACTTGTGTTGACTTGAAGTGGTGAGCTTCCATACTTTGAAAGGCTCCATTTCTAGTTTTACTTTTTTTTTTTTT
>JAPEIP010000004.1:142137452-142170066 GCA_026120095.1 Capsicum chinense
GGTCATGTTATCTCTAGTGAGGGTATCATGGTAGACCCATAAAAGATTGTGATGGTTAAGAAGTTGTCTAAACCTGTGACTCCAACTGATATCAAAGCTTCTTGGTTTTAGCCGATTACTATAGGAGATTTGTGGAAAAACATTTGACTATAGCTACCCCATTGACTAAGTTGACCTAGAAAAAGGTCAAGTTCTTATGGTCGGATGCCTATGAGGGTAGTTTAACTCCAGTTTTGACCCTACCAGAGGGTAATAAAGGATTCGTAGTGTATTGTGATGCTTCTTATGCTAGGCTAGGTTGTGTGTTGATACAACATCGTAGGGTGGTGGCTTATTCTTTTAGGCAGTTGAAGGTTCATGAGAAGAACTACCCTACTTATGACTTGGAGTTGTTAGCGGTGGTATTTGCACTAAAGATTTGGCATCACTACCTCTATGAGGTTTATGTTGACATCATTTATGATCATAAAAGACTGGAGTATGGTTTACTCAGAAAAAGATAAATCTCAGGTAAAGAAGATAGAGTGAGTTGTTGAAGGACTATGATATAAGTCTTCACTACTATTCAAGTAAGGCTAATGTAGTTGCTGATGATCTTAGCAGGTTATCCATAGGGAGTATGGCTCATGTAGATGAGGATAAGCGGGAGTTAGTAAAGTATGTTCACTGTTTGTCTAGTCTTCGAGTTTGTCTCCCGAACTCTGAGGATGGTGGTGTATTTATGCATCTGGTATCACAGTCTTCTCTTGTTGTTGAGATAAAGGAAAAATAGATATTGGATCCTGATTTGATGAATATTAAGAGTATGTGGGTCAACAAAAGGTTGTTGACTTTGCGTTTGGTGGTGATGGTATCCTGAGGTACCAAGGTAGGTTTTGTGTTCCTGATGTTAATGGGTTGAGAGAAAAGATTCTAGCTGAAGCTCATGAATCTCGTTATGCTATTCATCCTAGTTCTACAAAGATGTATCATAATGTTATGGTGTTTTATTAGTTGAACTATATGAAATGGGATGTGGCTAGCTCTATGGCTAAGTGTATGGAGTGTCAACAAGTGAAAGTTGAGCATTGAGACCCGGTGGTTTGTACTAAAAGATTGAGTTGCCTGAATGGAAGTAGGAAGTGATTAACATGGTTTTCATTACCAGTCTTCCTCGGTCTCAGAATCAATGTGATTTAATTTGGGTCATTATAGATAGGATGGCAAAGTCCGCTTACTTCTTGGCGGTGAGGACTAGTTATTTGGCAAAGGATTATGCTAAGTTGTATCTTGAAGAGATTCTGAAGTTGCATGGTGCTCCAGTTTCTATCATTTTGGATCGTGGTACTTTGTTCTCATCTCACTTTTGGAAGTTGTTTCATAAAGGTTTGGTAACTAAGGTGTGCCTTAGTACCACTTTTCACTCGCAGTTGGATGGACAAGTGAAGAGGACCATTCATCCATTAGAAGATATTCTTTGTGCTTGCGTGATCGGCTATGGTGGTAATTGGTTAGACCATTTTCCTTTGATTAAATATGCTTATAATAATAGTTATCACTCTAGCATTAGTATAGCTACTTTTGAGGCATTGTATGGTAGGAGTTGTCGTTCTCCTATTGGGTGGTATGAAGTTGGTGAAGGTAAGTTATCTAGCCCAAATTTGGTTCACCAAGACTTAGAAAAGGTGAAGGTAATTTGTGATAGATTGAAAGCCGCTCAAAGTCGCCAAAAGTCCTATGTAGATATAAAACACAGGGATTTGGAGTTCAATGTTGGCAATTGGGTATTCTTTAAGATATATCCCATGAAGGGAGTGATGTAATTTGGTAAAACATGGAAGTTAAGTCCTCTGTATGTTGGTCCGTACTTAATTCTTAAGAGGGTTGGCAATGTTACCTCTGAATTAGAGTTGCCTTCTAGTTTAAGCTCTATTCATTCAATTTTCCATGTTTCTATGTTGAGGAAGTGTGTGGGTGATCATTCATCGGTTGTTCCTTTGGAAGGGGTTGGGTATTTCATACTCATTTTCTTATGAGGTAGTCCCGGTTGAGATGTTGAATCGTTAAGTTCATCTATTACGAACAAAGAATGTATTTTCAGTAAAGGTCCTTTGGAGGAACCATAAGGTTGAAGAGGCTACTTGGGAGATGGAAGAGGACGTGAAGTCCAGGTATCTGTTCCTATTTTCTGCTCCCAGAATTCGTGTGAAAGGTATGTGTTCTTCATCATACTTTTGTTTTCAAACTTTGTTAAAGGAAAGTTTGATTTCCTTGCATCTTTGTTTTCTAACTTAGTTAAAGGTTAGTTTGATGTGTAATGGTGCGTTAACTCGTGGTTGTGCTTTCCTTAGACATCACTCGAGGACGAATGATCCAAGTGGGGGAGAATTGAAACACATTGGTTTTAACCCTTAGAAAATTCTTGAACTTTGAGATTTTGGACATCATACGACTTGAGGTAGTATTCATATAATGTTGTATGGGTTAGGCCCTTCTCTTGTATGTAAATTAGTATTGTTTGGTTGAGTTTTATCTAATTTATGAATGGACATCTTACCTTTCGTATGTTAGGGTACGAGGTGTACATGGTAAGGCCGTAGGAAACTTAGCCTAGTGCATGCTGTTTGAAGTACGGGTTAGAGGGTACCTTTCGTATATTAGGATACGAGTTAGACCTTTGTGGTCGTATGTTAGTCAATATAAGGGTCCAAGATGATACTAAGGTATGAGACAAGGGTACCAGTCATACTCTTAGGGGGATGGGTCGTACCCTCCTATGACCAAGTTTTCATCTTTTAAGCTAAGGGTATTCTGGACATTTTGAACCCCAAAACCCTTAAGTCCCCACATTTTAAAACATGTTGCTGCCCCTCATAATCCGCTATTGAAAGATCAAACACTCCAAAAACACTCTCCAAACTCTCTATTGATGATTAAGGCTAGGGTTCTTCAAAAGTGTTCATCTTGAGGCTTAAGAGTCAACATTGTTTTGTGAATCTTCTTGATTAAGGCATGTGACTCTTTCCTCATTGTTAGTTCTCAAATATGATATGTTTTAAAGTGTGATTTTGATTCTCAAATGGTGGTTTTAAAAACCAAAATTGAGGGTTTTGTTGCATATGATTGAGTATTGTTTACTATTGGTTTAACTTGTGTTTATACATGTTTTGGTGATGGTTTATACATGTGGGTTCTTGGTAATTGTGGTTTAATAAATGGGTAATGGGTTACCCTAAATTTGATGGTTTTTACCTTTATTCTTGGCCTTGGTGATAGTATGCCCTCAAAGTGTTTGTGAAAATTCCTAACAGAATAAACTACTCACATGTTAATGATGTTTTGAACTAAAGCATTGGCCTAAGGAATATGAATAGTTGGTAAATGGTTTTCTGAAGGTCTTGTTATCCGTGTAATGATCTAAATAATAACCTTAGTGGTTTAAATTGTTAAATGGGTTTGAGTCCCTAAATATTAACTTGATTTATGTCTTTGTTAGACAATGATTTCGAGTCCCTAACTTTTAATTAAACTAGTGTCTTTGTTAGATGATGGGTTTGAGTTCCAAAGGCTAATGAATGAATGGTTGATTGATAATGGTAATAGCATGTTATATGCTTATAAGTGGTATTGGTATGATGATACCAACGAAGTGCCTTTTGTAAGTAATTGACTTAATGGTTGTGTATGTGGAATGATGCTTTTAAATTGGGCTCTATAGTGGGATATGTAGACAGGCTGTAAAAGTGGAGTTTGAAGGACTAATACTGGAAACTGCACTAGCTGTTGCCGATGTCTTAAGATCGGGTGGTTCAAGTCACTCGAATAAACATATAAAAGGGAGGTTCGAGTCACCGTTACTATATGTATTGGTGCTTAAGTCACCTTGATTATACTGGGAGGTTTGAGTCCCCATATAAGCATAGACGAATTTGAATATTCTCTAGTTCGTGCGGTTATATGCATTGGGGCCCTTCCAGCTAGGGGAGAACTATGCCCATATAGACCGTAGGTGCCTTGTTCTATAAAGGTCATGCTACACAACCTAGGTTAATGATTCAAAGTTCATGTTAAGCTTGTTCCCTATACCGGCATAGTATATATGTATATATTCATTGGTTACATGCATTGATTAATTGGTTTTGAACTGTTGGCACTATTTTATCCTTATCCTTGAGTTACATATTAGCGCTTAAACTGCTAACCATCTTCGACACTATATCCCTACGCGATGCAGGTGTTGGTCATACTACACCTCCTACTCAGTGATCGGACTTCAAGAACAACTTGTGTTGACTTGAAGTGGTGAGCTTCCATACTTTGAAAGGCTCCATTTCTAGTTTTACTTTTTTTTTTTTTTATGTTTTCACTGTTTAGTCTTGGACATTGGTTTTGGCCATGGTCGGGGGCATGTCCTGACTGAATATTGTTTAGATTGCAGATAGAGGCTTTGTGAGACTGCTATAGGTTGGTATGAAATGTGTAGGTAGTGGTGTCAGCCTTGGCATTAGTATTGGTATTGAGGTTGATATCGTGTCACTTTATTTTATTTTTGATTGTTCAATTTTATTATGGTATGGATATGGAATTGGTTATTTTTTTGGTTTTAGTTATGGTTATTGGTTGGAATTAAATGGTTACACTTGTTTGGGTTGGCCATGGTCATAGACCTATCCCAAAGTATTTGAGTTGATAGTTACTCTATTTTGTTATATGTTCTAAATTCATCTGACACAGGGTATATGTTGGAGGTTGGATTGGGTATTGGGGTAGTCTCCAGTCCTTATAGGAATTGGGATGCCCATTACGACAAGACCCTGGTTTGGGCCGTGTCAGTTCAATTGGTACTTGGTTTTGGTTTTGGAAACTATATGACCTCAACATGTTTGATAAAATATCTATAAGAATGTTTTTATTACATAGTTGGACTTTCATTGAAAACTTTGCATGGCATAATATGGTAATAGATACTAAATTGGTTAAATGGTTTTAATGGCTAAATAGTAAGGCCTTGGTGGCCATGGCTTTGATTTAAAACCTTGTGGGGTACACAAAAATCCCCCAAGTAAGTCTAAAAATGGAACCTACGGGGTACATGATAATCTCCTAAATGATTGGCTAAGGACATTGCTTGCAAGCTACAGTCGGTATGGCGATACCACTTCTTATAGCCTTGGTTAATAATCTATGAAATTGGTGATTTGGTTGTGTGTTAATGGTTTTAATTGGGCAATAATGGCGGGTTATGATAGCTAACCGTGAACGTGTGAATCCATTGGACGGACATGAGAAACTCATGTTTGCCAACATGAGGATTGGTCATGGCGACCATATACTTGTGGGGTACACGGAAATCCCTAAATTTATACTTGTATATATGAATCATAGAGGGTGAAGGGTATATGGTAATCCCCTACTCCTATGATATCTCCGGTTCATGCGGCTACACAAAGTAGGGCCGTTCAGGGGGTAATACTGGACCCATATAGCCCGTCGGCGGTTCTAAGAAGGTTAAGCTACACATACCCAGGTTAATGATTTTAAAGGCATGCTAAACCCGGTTCCCTTTCCCGACATGTATTATATCTATATATATGTATGGATATAAATGCATATGGTTATTTACTTGGCTTAAAATGTTGGAATTATTTAACCCTTATCCTGAGTGCATGCTAGCGTTCACCTGCTAACTCGTCTTCGGGCGTTATATCCCTACGTGATGCAGGAACTGGCCTTACTACTCCTCCTGCTCAGTGATCGAATTGGAACAACTTAGAGTTGAATTAACGTGGTGAGCTTCCATATTCCGGAAGGTTTCATTTCTTGTTATGGTCTTGTCTTCATTCTTTGGTTATTTCTTAGATTTTTGTTTTAGCTATGGTCTTGGGAATTTCCCTGCCGGATACTGTTTTACTTTTGGATAGAGGCTTTGTGTGACTACTATGTGTTGATATGGGTGGTGATGGAATTGCTGTCAGCCTTGGCATCGGTATTGGTACTATGGTTGATTCTGGTTGGCTATATTTGCTATATGATTGTTCCATTTTGGTATGTTATGTATATATGTTTGAAATTCATCCGATTTAAGGTGTAGGGTAGTTATGGTTGGTTATTGGGGGTGGTCTCCGGTCCCGATTGATCTTGAGGCACTTGGCATGACTAGGCCCTGGTTCGGATCGTGTCAATGTTAGTTGCTACTATATCTATTTTATGAGTATTTTTCTTATCGATTAAACCAAAAATTGATCTTATTGATTTGGTTATTGGTTTGGCAGATTCAAAAATCGCTAAATCGAATGGATAATACATAAAATTGGACCGAACAGACTGATTAACACCCCCACTAACAGGATTAAGTTTATCTTGTAGAGTCCCACAAAGTTTCGATGTATACAAATACTAGCTACTTCAAGGCTTGTCGGAGTGTAAACTTGATGAAACTTACATATGAAGCTTGAGGTAACTTCCATATTTGCGGTTTTGTGACTCCAGATTTGCAAATATGATTTGTGAGAATATATATATATATATATATATATATATGTGAGAATATATATATATATATAAACAAAAACACATTCAATTTCCTGAACTAACATTCAATTAAAGCTTGAAGATTCTAGTGAATTAAAACACATCATGTAGAATTTTGACTGCAACTAAGATTCAATTTCTTTTCATGTTAGTTGTTACAATTTCTATTTTATGAGTATTTTCTTATCGGTTAAATCAAAAATCAAATTATTAAGGACTAAAAATCGATAAACCAAAAACCGATAAAAAATATATTATTAATTTTGTAATTGGTTTATCATATTTAAAAATAAAAAATCAATAAATCGAATCGATAATACATTAAATCAAATCGAACTGACCAACGAACACCTCTACTAACAGGATTACGCTTATCTTGAAGAGTCCCGCAAAGTTTTGATTTCTACAAATTCTCCCTTCTTCAAGGTTTGTCGAAGTGTAGACTTGATGATACTTAAAGATGAGGCTTGAAGTAATTTCAATCTTTGCAGTTTTGTGACTCCAGAAATGCAAATCTGATATGTAAGTGGTGACGTCTAACTACACCTCCTCTCAGAAGATGATACGGTCACTGTATAATATAGTAACCTAACAAAGGTTGGGGTCAAATCCCAAGGGAATACGTGGAATCGTGGCTCTCAGTTGTTGTAACTAATGGGCGGAACTGGAAAAGTAAATGGGGGTTTTGATTATAAATATCGAACAAGTAACGAATATAAACTTTGGTTGTAAGCAATCGTAAGTGAACCCTAGGATTTTCCTCCCCTTGGCTTCTCAACTTTGTAGGCTTATCATGTTATATTGAACCAACCCGATACCTTGCATGCATAATCGATAAGTTATGTACCTTCTACATTCTTTTGGACGAGTAGAAGGATCTCACCCTTCACCTTTTGAGTCTCAGGATGTCGCTTTACTAACCCTTATCTTGGTCCCAGTTAACTATTACCTTTTGAGTCTCTCGTTATTAGATGATATCTAACCATCATACGTAGATAAAACCTAGAAGATTGGATCGACAGCTAAACTCCAAATTAATGTTGCCATTATCTTTTCCTAGTCACAACTCTTCTTTTGGAGTAAGTAGCAATAATCTAACCGGGATCCTAATATTTGGAACAGCTAGAATTACTATTAATGTGAAGATAATACAATGCATGTGTGGGTACCAGTTCAGAATAACAACAACACTTCCCCTACTTCATCAATCTGCCAAGGTTTCCACAACCCTAGCTAAGGATTTTTAGCCTCTCATCCTTATTAAGTGATCAACAACATTCACGATTGAAAGCATAAGATGAAATCACAATAAGAAGTAGAAAATCCAAAATCATAACAGAATTAATCAACCAAAGTCAATACAAGAGAATCCCAAGATCAAAATCTAATCTTGAAATCAAAATATGTTTGTGAATATCAAAAGTGTATAAATCCTACTAAAAATACATAAAAGGTATTTATAGTACACGAGGAAACCCTAAAACCAAAGCCCAAACAAAATAGGAGAAAACAAGGTCGGTGGCCACTTATGGTCTGCACTTATGCGCTGGCCCTGGGTGCAGGTGGCTCTTGTGGTCAGCAGGGTGGGCACAAGTGCTAGGACCAAAAATCTTGCCAGTCAGCTCTCGAGATTTTGGACTTTTGACACTTTCTTTGCCCATTTGTGGTCCACATGTCCTACTTGATGTCCACATATTGACTTAGTCTCTTCTTTAATTCCCGAACATGCTTTGATCACGAACAAGCCGAAAAGTGTCCCGAACATCCATAATTGCTCCAATAAGTAGCCAAAAACACCTTTTCATATTTTCCATGAACTTAGCATCCAAAACATGATTTCCTGCAAAACATACCCAAAACGCATCATATCTAACAAAATAACCTCAGAAACTTGCATATTTTCCTCATTTTAAACATTGAAAATGCTATATTTCTATAGAACATTAACACCCTCAACTTAGAATTTTTGCATGTCCACGGGCAACAAAACTAAACTAAACACGACCCTTAACTAGGAGATTCTAAGCTATTCAAGGCAGTCAATCAACACTTTAAGTTCAAGTCACAACACCCCCTCCAATCTCATTTTTCAAAACCAACTGTGTATGAATATGAAGCACAACAATATGACGCAATGGGATCAAGGTATGGCATTACATTATTAATAGAAAACTATGCATATGTACGAGTTACACTATCCAAAACAAGTAAATAGCTGGCAATATAACTCAAGTTCCCTAACAACAAAGATGTCACAGTCATTCATATGGAATAATGCATGTCAATGCAGGGACAGTCAAGAGACATCACAGTCAGCAGAGAAGTTCCAATCAATCTGCATCAAATACCATAGGCTTGCCCTTGTTTGATTTACCTTAGTATTCAAACTGTCAAGCTAGGATAACTATAGGAATTTTTGTGACTTGTAATGTAGGCTTGGGGGATGGTATGATACATATGGACATATCAAGTGACTAAGCCTCTTTGGAACTACACTAACATTGGGGTCTCACTTACTAGCCAATTTTTCACATTATTTCCACCCTTATTTCTCCCTTTTTATTTTAATGCACATTCAGGTTGGGTGCGGTCTTTTATTCTTTCTTTTTCACTTTTTTCAAAAGTTTTTCTTTTTTTTTTCTATTTTATTTTTCTTTTTCTTCTATTTTTTTTACCTCACCCAACCTTACTAACTTTTTCTCATATTTACCCTTCTACATGCCCATTTTACACTATGCACCCCTATGATAGCCACCCTCAACTTAGGCATTTTTCTGGATCGAGATGCATAATATCCAAGGAGGTTCAAGGTCAAAAAAGGTTCATTGTAACACAAATGAAAAGATAGATAGGTAAAAACAATGAAAAATAGGTTGTAAGACTCAAAACAAGAATCAAGGGATACTATTTCATACATGCTATGTCCTTTAGGCTAAAAGTGGACAAAAATAAAAATAATGACCTATGATCCTTTTCTAACAACCTATCTTTCAACCTAGGCAAGACTAACCAGACAAGTACTGAATTTAACACACAAAGAGAACTAAGTAGCATCTCACACATACATAGCACAAAGTCAATATTACAAGCTACTACTTATACAGTTTATGAAATTGTTAGCAAGTGATTATCATGTCCCTAATCTTAATTCCATAACAAGATCCACAATGTTCACACATATATACATTCACACAGTTCTAAAACACAGATTTTGGAGGGGTGTTATTTTCTCAAAAATCCATAAAAATATAATAACTGCCCTAAATACTTAAAAATCTCCTAATTACACAAAACATATCACAATACGACACAAATTATCCTAGACATGCAGGTTCTACAACCATACCATGGATGACAGGAAAAGAAACACAGTAAAAAAAATGCGGCACCTATAGTATGTTCTAGCCCCAACTAAAAATTATGCACTATCCTCAATGCACTAAAATAAAGTAAAATAGAGAGAAGTGAGAACATACCTGGTATGCACTAGGCGTTTATATTATGATCTTTCCCAGATTGGGGTATATCCACTGGTGGAGGCGATGTTGGTGGTGGTGCAATATGAGAAGATGCATCCGTAGCTAGATTGGCATGACTCTGCCTATCAATAACTGTAGTCTCCATTGAATCATAGGTGGCCCTTTTTAGGGATTTCTCATAAGGCCGGTCTGGATTCTACAGGTCCCCCTCCCAGACTCTCTTGGTCCTAACTACGACGACAACTATATCATCTTTCATGAAAAAATTAAAGTGTCTGGGACTACACGAAGGTGATGGATGAATAATTAGGGATATAACTAGAGGGATGGCTAATATGTGGCTCTTAGTGAGAGAGCACACCTCTATTTGTAAGATATCCACCTCCACTCTGATATGTCCTAGATTCGGCATCTCAATGTCTACCAATTGGTATGACACAAATCTCTCATCAACACCTAGTGCATTTGGTACACTGGCCTCTGCAACAACATCCTCATCAATAATGTCTATTACATACACCAATCACATATTGTCTAGCTGTTGTACTTTCATAAACACATCAAACACTACTTGCTCATCATTCTATTTGAAGGTGATCTCCCCTAATTCCATATCAATCAATATCCTACCAGTAGATAGAAAGGGTCTACCAAATATAATAAGGGATTGACAATTCACCTCATACTCAAGAACCATGAAATCAGCAGGGAACATAAGGAATTCCACCCTTACTTCTATGTAACGTAAAATACCTATCGGTTTCTTCATAGATAATTTATCCATCAATAGTTTTATGGACGTAGGTTTGAGTTCCCCCATCCTCAACAGCGTGTACACAACTAGTGGTATCATATTTACTCCTGATCCCAAGTCACATAAAGCCTTCTTGATATTGTAAGGCCTAATAGAACACAAAATAGTGAGCACTCTATGATCCTCTTTCTTTTCTACTAATGGTAAGGAAGGAGTTGCACTATAAGGGTGCACATGATCATTGGTCTCGACGACCCAATCCTCACCACTATCATACTCAAAATCATCATCACCCCATGTCGACTTCTCAGACTTTGCCTCAGATGTCTCATCGCTCTTAGTGCTTAATAATGCTTAACTTACACATCAAATTATATGCAAGACGATCTCCATCAAAATATTTACCCAACTTTGGAGTCGGGGTTGAATTCACGAGGAATAATATGAGTGGTGATCAAATTAATTTGAAATGATAGATACATGTTAAATTCAAACAAATGATACAAAAAGATAAAATTCAGGAGAAAGATACCTATACTAATGTTTTTTTTTTGTTTTTTCAAGTATAAACTCAGGGCTACGAATAATTAGAGTTTAACAATTATGCACGAATCTTGGGATTATGCATTACTAAGGGAGTGATATGTGGGAATTAGCAATCAACATCAATTTAGTAAGACAAATATGGGTAGGTTTGGTTATGGATTTTGATGCTAGTATTTCAACAAAACACCAAACTTTCACCCATTGATTCTTTAGAATACCTAATAGGTGTGTTCAACAATCTGTAACCACAACCTTAATCTAGGTATCCCTATTTCTAGGATGATACCCATGGTATAGTCAACCTCACATTTACCCTTATTTCTAAGATAGTAAAAATTTAGCAAACTACACACATAATTGTCTATCATTGCTTTGGTTTCCACATCCCTCTTTCAAGGATGATATGGATTCCTACACTTCACCCAAAGCCCTTCTTTCAAAGATGGCCTTAAGCTTTCTAGAGGTTGGAGCTGTCACTCATCAAACCCATGTGGGTATTTGGGGCTTTCACTGATCAAATCCTAACCAACTTAGCATAGCAATGATAAAATCCATAAACATGAATTACCAAATCGATGCTAACAATAACAACCCACACACACTTTAACCCCTATTCATATATAACCCCAAGAGGGAGATTTAGCTACACATATAATGAATAAAAATAGATGTACCCATAATCTCCATTGAAATGAATTGTCGAAGATTTAAGAGAATATTACTTCAAACTTAGCTCTCCCACAATATCACAATGGTAGTGAGAATATCTTTCACTTAGAAAGTCTCCAATGTATTCTTCACCCAAAATTTACACAATATTTTCTTCTCCAAAAATGGAGGCTATGGAGTCAAGAGGTAAAAACTAAAAATTAGGGAAGACGGAATATGATACATGAGGTTAGGGCTTGAGTCTTTTTGTCAAAATTAGGATCTACCACGCATTTCCAGTTTTACCCTTGGACAGAATATTTTTGCTGAGCCACGATTGCACCAACTTGGCTGTGACCACGGCTACTGTGATCGCGATAGACTTACACGACCGTGGTTGACTGACCATCTTTGAATGTTGTGGTCGTGGTCAGCAAACAGCAACCGCGGTAACTAAGGCCCTTCTGTTCCAGGTCTTCAGCTGCACTTTCTTGCTCCCTTTTTAATTATTTTGAGGTCCATTCCACATCTTTCCATTCCTTTAACTCTATGCCTAAAAAAGTAGATATTAGTACATTTAAATACAAATATGTCTTATTTATTCATCCAAAACAAGATAATATGTACGAATGTTGAGTGTGAGTGAGTGGTAAAATCACCACTCATCAATACCTCCAACTTAAAGATATTGCTTGTCCTCAACCAATACTACCTCTTACCATGAGACACAATCTTTTATGCCCAAACTTCATAACTTACAGATCATAATGACTTTAACCTTAGTCATTACCACTAGTAGCTCATTGTACATGGGCTAAGTAAATTTCACTACACACATCACTATAAAATTTCTATAATCAAGGATACATAGGACTTCAAAGAGCAACCAAAAAACAAAAACTAATACTATAGAAGTGACTCTATTTTGACCACAACTAAGCTATATCTATTTGCTTCATTACCGAACGGTGACAAAATCACCCACCTCAACTTGTTTCACATGCGAACCTCATAAGAAAAAGAATTCCTTACACCAAGCTACAAAATATGCAATAAAGAATTTTAAGTGGACAACTCTTTCCCTCACAAAATAAATCTCCATGCAACAAGTGTCATACTATTGGCTTGCCCCTATTTTCAATCGTCACTACGAAGAAAGTAAATAGTCAGAGATCTCAAAGAACTTTCTAAGCTTGTAATGTAGGTTCAGGTTAGGGTAGGATATCATTTAGGAGCAACATGGATACAACCCTTCTTGAACATCTACATCACACTTAAAAATCCTCTTTTTTCGACTAAGGGCCACTCTTCCTTATTTTCTTACTTTTCGTATGCCTATTTTTTGATTACATAGTTCACTACTTTTCTTTTAATTCCTTTTTTTGCAACTTTCATGTAATTCAATTCTTTGATGAACTCATTCCTTTTCTATTTATTTATTTTCATGATTTAGGTGCACAAGGCATTTCACTAACACTTCGTGGCTCCAAACTTCCTTCCATCAACTTTCACCATCCCAAACTTAGGCTTTAAACTTCACGTTGCATTTTTAAATTCAAGGAGGTAACGGTTCATAAGAGGGATAAAAAAATGGAACACGACTTGTAATGAGTTTTCCACCGAAAGGTCCAAAGGCTCAAAATGGGTAACTAGGGATTGCAATTATGCATGGGTAGGATTTCAGGCAAGAGTGAGTTCCAAAATTACAAAGGCGGCCTAAGATCATTTCTCTTAACACATACAATCAAAATTAGTATTGACAGACTATCGGGGAAGTTCTAGATAACACAAGTACACAAGAGATGAAAGCTAATGGCTCACTACACATGGCATGCAAAATTTGCTAAGGGGGTTCAAATGTTCCTCCTGCTAGAGACACAAGTGGAGTATTTATCAATATTCACAAGACAAAAATTTGCGAAGCCACAAATAAAAAAAAGTTTTGTTATAATATTGCTCACGTCCATACCCTTGATTTTTTTTCAAAACTTTTGGATGGAGGGGGTTTCTTGCTTTGCATTTGCATCTCGCACAATATCACTAAACTATGGCTACAACCAAAGCGGTAGTCTTACATTTAGGCTCCAAATGGGCAAACCTAACCATATGGCTACTCAGACTTTACAAGTGGTGTATAAATTGACCC
Source organism: Capsicum chinense (assembly GCA_026120095.1). Classification (NCBI taxonomy): domain Eukaryota; kingdom Viridiplantae; phylum Streptophyta; class Magnoliopsida; order Solanales; family Solanaceae; genus Capsicum; species Capsicum chinense. Next base: position 142,151,536 of record JAPEIP010000004.1, read on the forward strand.
TAACTTTATAACATACAATGCCATAGGTCCTCAGATTTTCCTTATATTTTTGACATTTATGTTATGGGTACTCAGACTTTCCCTGCACCTATGCCTCAAAACCTAAACACAACACTTTACCCTTAAGAATGTCGTCACCCAATCCATCATGGGGCAAATTTAGTTTTGTATCATCAAGATAAAAAACAAGGCTAGAGTTAAGAGAAAAACTAGAATTAGAATAAAAATATGATAATCTATAAAATGTAGACACCAACCGGGTGCGCAAAATGTAGCATTTCAAAAACACAATTAATACAATGCCAAGGCATTATCCCAAAACAATTAATAATATAAAGAGAAATATCTAGTCACGCATCATCAAAATAACACAAATTTAGGGGCATCCCCAACTAAAAGAATGCATTGTCCCCACTACATGTACAAGCAAACAAGAGTCGTAGGGGTCTCCTTGAAGATGTATCAAGAGCCATCCTCTCCCGCTAACTCTACACCATCATCCCCAGCATCATCCACAGACCAATCAGTAGGGGCCTCATGCTCACTGTCCATCCTAGGTGAAGGTAGTCGATGGTTGGACTTGAGTACCTTGAATATGCCCTTCACCCCCTTCTAAAGCTTCTTAAAGAATTTATCTTGATTTTTCTCTCTCCTTACTATTTTCTCATGTGATTCCTTGAGGTCTTTGTGTGATACAGCCAAGGCTGAATAAGCTTTCTCCAAATAAGCAATAGTGGCTCTCTACTTCTTCTACTCCTCCGTGTATCTCTCATAGTCTAACTGATCTATGTATGAGTGATAAGCGGTGAAAGACTCTCCTGGACCCTAAGGTAGTTTAGACAGTAGCTCTCTAATAACCTGTATCTAACCTGATATGTCATCAAGGGGGTTGACTAATAAAGGCCTACAAGAGTCCGTATCCTCCTGGGTCAATTTGCCAAAGTTCGCCTTCCTCTTCTTGCTCTGGCTTGGGGTGCCCTCACCTCTAAATTTGAGTGGGAAGATGCGGGGGCATGGGAGCACCTAGGTATCTATAGCATACTCTTCCGCTTGTGCCCTCCTGCATAGCTCTGTGATAAGTGAAGGGATGATAAGATGGATACCTCCATGATTTTTGATGTACCTCCATTTTAAATGCACAATCTCACCCATATTTAGGGCAATGCCAGAGAGAAGATAGGTCACCATCTGATCACAAGTCTATAATAATAGTTATAAAAATGAATGTTGATTCTCAGCTATAGATAATATTCAGTCAAAGTTTGGCCTCAGCTGTGAGGTTATTCATCAGAATATCTCTCTTGGTGGTGGCCCAGGGAACATCTTTGCCAGTAAATAAAATATTTGCCATCAGGTCCTTGGAATGCAAAATTTTGCATGGAAATATTTGGGAGTCCATGCACCTCGTTGATACAATCTTTCCCAAAGTTCACTTGCTTTCCCTAAATCATCATCACTTAGTTTATGAAAGAAAGTACGCTTAAGTTATCATAGAATTAATGCACCCAATACTCATTAGCAACACAAGGTTTTGAGGCAAAGTATAGCGACCCTGTTTGAGTGAGTCTAGAATGAAAGCTTGGGAATATTTCCTCAACTTTATCCAAGCTAACACCCCTTTTAGGGAGTAATTTAGTCCTGTGAAGATCCACATTGTAGAGGTTCTGAAATTTTGGGGTTATGAATCTAGTGTTGTCAAATCCCTCCATCTTTGAGGTTGAAAAGCTATAAACAATGCAACTTAGGACAACATTAGTATTATCATATCAAAACCATGCTAAATTAAATAGATAAGCTCATGTGGTAGAGTTATGGTATGTTCTGGGGGTAGCTAAGGATGTGAAAAATTTTGATATCTTTCGAAATTTACCCTCAGGTATGGAGATAGCAAAGTGTTGACCGCGACTGCCATGATACGATCACGGTACCTGGGACCAAAATTGATAGCTTCTGCGTTGTGCTCAATATGAGATTATAACCCCAATTCTTTGTTTCAACTAGGCAAGACAACATTATAAACACTTAACTAAAGCCTAGAATGTGTGATTGTGGCCCATAAACTTGAAAGAATTCAAACTAAACTCATTGAGGCATTCAATCGAACACATGAAGTACATGATTATTTCAACCTTTTAAAGCTTAAATTTGGGTATTCAAGACTTCTCCATTAGTGTGTACACCTACTATAACAGCCAACCACAGTAAAAATTTCAACTAGGCATGTATTTAGCAATTGAAAATACTAATTTAGGCCATTTTATACACTGCAGGTTCTAAGCATGTGATTATAATAAAACCAAAGAAATTGAGACAACTTACCAAATTAGAGGATGCACGGGGTGAGTTGATACTTGAAAATGCAATGTAAATCCACAAATTTGAGAGTATTTTGATAGAAAAATTGGAAGAAATGCATGGGGGAAATTGCATTTGAATGGTTTTTTAAATTGATTAGACCGTGTAGCGGTCATAGTTCCACGATCGCAGTCATGCAATCTCTACGATCGTGGAGGCACGAACTGCATTCGCGGTAATTAAGACCAGACAACCGTGGTTCCTGCCTTTTCGGCTCAGTCCAAACTTGCCAATTTCACACTTTTCCTTTTCAAATTAGATTGAATTGCCTTATAGCACCATATTTTATAGATTATACATGTGCAAAAACAAAGTCGAAATCTACTCTAGCATGCTCAATTAAAAAGGATACGTTCCATTTTTTATGGCGTGATAGGTTGCTTCCCATCTAGCGCTTAGTTTAATATCGTGGTGCGACGTCTCCACTTCTTCCTTTTATGTTTTCACTTAGAAAATTTGAATCTCCATCCCAGCTTTCATTCAATATGAAATGAGCGCCAGAGGGACAAAAGATTCAAATTTTCCAAGATGAAACTTGGAAAATGTGAGGGCATGGTAAGCAAGCTTTGATCTCACCATTTTGAAGACTTAAACCTTTTACCCAACTTTACATCAGATTTTTGATTTTGCTTCTTGGATAAACGTGAGTACATCAATAGGTCATTCCTTGTATATCGGAAATTGAACTCCTTAGCCTTTGATAAATGGGGTTCTATGTGCTCCCTTGGAATGTCAAACTCCAAATATAAGAGTCGGACTCCGTTATCCCACAATCCCCCATTTGTTCAAAGGTATGGATCCTCATCACATCCTTGAAGTATAATGTTGAAAAGTGGGTTGAACGAGGTCTAATACCTAATTTCGGGTTAGCCTCTTCTGAAGTATCTTCACCCCGAAATGAACTAGAGTCATTATAAGAGATTTGCTTTAATTCTTCTCTTGACTCTAGTATCATTTCTTTTATTTTGGCTTCTTCTTTCTCATATGAGTTGGATAATTAGGAAGTCGCCGAGGAGTCTTCGCTACCAAGCTTCTCATCATAGCTTAGTTTCTCTCCTTGGCAAACCTCTTCTCAGGGGATAGGTATGTTAAGGATTATTTCAAGCTTTTCTTCTTTGTCCATTACCTCCTTCTTGACACTTGTCCATTCTTGATGCATGTATTTTATATTCTCCCCCATTGCATCTACCCGATCCAAACTAGATGATAACCTTGGGTCACAACTATTGGACTCGATGTATTTCTCTTCCTTCTTCTCATCATAAGACCTATTAATATCATAAGAAGAACTAGAAATTTCATTAGTATAATATGGGGAGGGGCATTTGGATAATCATCCCAATTTCCATTTTGACTACCACACAAAGGACAACCATAATCCCTATAGGTTCGAGATAGTGATTCTATCTCTCTTCGAGGAGCAGAGTTACAATCTCTCCTGAAGTGTGGTCCATCATAATAAGAACATGGGTTGTCAAGATATGACTTCAAACTATCCTACTCATACTTGGTGGAAGATTCCGTAGGGAAAAGTAAAAATAAAATTAAATCTACCCATAAAGAGAATCAAAAACACATATATACAAGCTTGAATTCAAGCAAGTAACTAAAATTCCAAACTAAATTAATTTGCCAAATTGTTCCCTAGCAACAACCATTTTTATAACGCTCAACTTACACATCAAATTAAGTACAAGGCGGCCGTCGTCAATATATTTACCCAACTTTAGAGTCGGGGTCGAATCTACGAGGAACAATATGAGTGGCAATCAAATTAATTCATAATGATAGATACACATTAAATTTTAAAAAATGGTACAAAAAGATAAAATGGGGGAGATAGATACCTATACTAATGTTTCTTTTTTGGTTTTTCTAGTATAAATTTGGGACTATGAATAATTAAAGCTTAACAATTATGCTTGAATCTTAGGATTATGCATTACTAAGGGAGTGATATGTGGGTGTTAGCAATCAACATCAATTTAGTAAGACAAATATGGGTAGGTTTAGTTATGGATTTTGATGCTAGTCTTTCAACAAAACACCAAACTTTCACCTATTGATTCTTTTGAATACCTAATAAGTGTGTTCAACAACTTGTAACCACAACCTCAATCTAGGCATCCCTATTTCTTGGATAATACCCATGGCATAGTCAACCTCATATTCACCCTTATATCTAAGATAGTAAAAATTTAGCAAACTACACACATAATTGTCTATCATTGATTTGGTTTCCACATCCCTCTTCAAAGTATGATATGGATTCCTACACTTCACCCAAAACCCTTCTTTCAAAAATGGCCTTGAGCTTCTAGAGCTTGGAGCTTTCACTCATCAAACCCATGTGGGTATTTGGGGCTTTCACCCATCAAATCCTAACCAAATTAGCATAGCAATGATAAAATCTATAAACATGAATTACCAAATAGATGCTAATAATAACAACCCATACACACTTTAACCCTTATTCATGCATAACTCCAAGAGGGAGATTTAGCTACACATAAGATAAATAAGCATAGATATACCCATAATCTCCACTGAAATGAATTATCAAATATTTAATTGAATATTACTTCAAACTTACAACAACAAACTTAGTGTATTCCCACCTAGTGGGGTCTGGGGGGGTAAGATGTACGTAGTCCATACCTCTACCTCTGATAAAGTAGAAAGGCTGTTTCCGAAAGACCCCCCGCTCAATTACTTCAAACTTAGCTCTCCTAAAATATCACAATGGTAGTGAGAAAATCTTCCACTTCGAAAGTCTCTAATGTATTCTTCAACCAAAATTTACATAATATTTTCTTCTAAAAAAATGGAGGCTATGGAGTCAAGAGCTAAAACCTAAAAATGGGGGAAGATAGAATATGATACGTAAGGCTAGGGTTTGAGTCTTTTTGTCAAAATTGGGATCAGCCACGTGCATTTTCAATTTTTCCCTTGGGCTGAATATTTCCATTGAGCCGCGATTGCACCAGCTTGGCTGCGACAACGACAGACTCATGCGACCATAGTTGACTGACCATCTTTGACTGTTGCAATCATGGTCAGTAGACTGTGACCGCGGTAACTGAGGCCTTTTTGTTCCATGTCTTCAGCTGCACTTTCTTGCTCCCTTTTTTATTATTTTGATCTCAATTCCATATCTTCCATTCCTTCAACTCTATGCCTACAAAAAGTGGATATTAGTACATTTAAATACAAATATGTCTTATTTATTCATCCAAAATAAGGTAATGTGTACAAATATTGAGTGCAAGTGAGTAGTAAAATCACCACTTATCAGTGCTATCAATCTTCAAATCCTCAATGGTAGGCATAGATGGATCATCATTAGAGGCACCACCATTAGTGATGATATCTAGATAATGAATTATAGCTGGTGGACTCTAAATTTTTTCACTCAGAATAGTAACATGGTGTTTTTGTTTGATCATAGTAGACATTTTTCCAAACTAGTGCTCCAACTACTTGATACCAGTGTCATGAGACTCCACCTTCCGGGTCAACCCTGAAATGTCAACCTTAATCTCTTTAAGGTTGTTCTTGATTTTCTTGACCCTTCATCAATTTGGTCAACATTTCTTCCATTCTTGATTTCATATCCCGTCTGCAAGGCAAAATGTACTGATCTCCCTTCTCTTTATAATTACCTCTCTGTCTCTATTTACCTTCTCTATCCCTACTGTGGTCTTTATATATGTCATCATAGTAGTTTTGACCTTGGTTTCCTTGTCCTTATGCTCAAAAACCCTCCAACTAACAATCCAAATACCTAGCCTATCCTTCTAATACAGACTCATAAGCTTTGGAAGCTGCACCCTTTGCTCCTACTATATAAACTTTTTTAGAATTCATGGTCACAAACTATTTTGCCAGTGACCCAAGATCAGTCCTTAGTAGCACAATCTCTTTCTCTATGGAATTATCAGCTACTCTCTGGTCACCAGTAGCTCCAATAGCATAAGTACCAGATGCCTTCTCTGCCTTTCGAGTTTTCCACCCTCGGTTAGTGAGAGAGATTCGGTCTAGAATATCAGAAGCTACTTTCTACGTAATCTCATAAAAGCTCCTCCAGAGATAATATCTACCATGGCTCTGGAACTGATGGTCAGGGCTTTATAGATTAACTACAATAAGTTCTTCCATGAAATTTGATGGTTGGTAACCATAACCATACTCAACTTTTTATTGAACCTGAACCAAGCCTCATACATAACTCAAACTGCAGCTACCTAAAATTATAGATCTTATCCTTAAGATGCAACATCTTGAATAGTGGAAAGAATCAATTCAATAATTATCTGCACAACTCATTCTATGTAGTGATAGATCCTCTTGGAAGTTCCCCTAACCATAAAGATGCTTCTTTTGTAACCGAGAAAGGGAACAAACTCAATTTAAGAGCCTCCTATTTAACCCTTGAATATGTATATAAAGTATAAATTCTAGTAGAATAGAATAGATGTATGTTTGCATTATTTGTAGGCAACTCCTCAAACACACCTTTCATGTATAATAGTTGGATCATAGTACTCGATATATTAAACTTAATGCCTAGGGTTAAAAGAAGATGAATAATGGCATCAGTCCTTATCGGTTCAATATTCCCCATATCCTCTTCATTATTCTCATATGGTTGTAAGTACTGGTATGCTGGGATTACATGGGCTCGGCCACCTCAAACTCTATTCTGGTTTCCACCAAGTACTGCTTGGTGCTTTACTTCAGGTTGATTCACAGATAGCTCTGCCTCCCAAGCTAAGCACTGTGATTTTTATTCCCTCCCATGGTTATTAGCTTGTGCTTACAGTACCTCCATCTGCTGGTCAATAATATCCCGAACTCCTTTGGGAGGAGGAGGCACATCATCATGAACTCCTTCAAGAAGATTGTCTTTTTTTGGCTTTGTCATCCTACTAGGTGTTTGTAGGATCCTCTCTGGATTTGGATTCAGTGAAAGTAAGGGATTGACTTTACTCCATATGCTAGGCATACATTGGCATATACCTAACTAAGAACAAAAAAAATCCCAAAAATTGCAACTACTTCAATTCACAAATCAACATCGTATTCTCCAGAAATGATGCCAAAATTTGGTAATGTCCAAGATACACCTCCTCTCAAAAGGTAATACGGTCGTTGCCAAATATAGTAACCTAATAAAGGTTGGGGTCGAATAGGAAATACGTGAAATCATGGCTCTCATTTGTTGTAACCAACGAACGAAACTGGAAAAGTATATGGGGGTTTTGATTATCAATATCGAACAAGTAGTGAATATCAACTTTGGTTGTAATCAGTCGTAAGTGAACACTAGAATTATGTTCCCCCTGGCTTCTTAACTCTATAGGCTTATCGTGCTATGTTGAACCAACTTGATATCTTGCATATAGAATCAATAAGTTATGTACCCTCTACAGTCTTTTGGATGAGTAGAAGGATCTCACTCTTTTCCTTTGAGTCTTAGGATGTCACTTTACTAACCCTTATCTTGATCCCAGTTAACTATAACCTTTTGAGTCTCTAGTTATTAGATGAAATCTAACCATATTACGTAGATAAAACCTCGAAGCGTGGATCGGCAGCTAAACTCCAAATTACTATTGTCAGTATCTTTTCCTAGTCACTACTAATCTTATGGAGTAAATAGCAATAATCTAGGCGGAATCCTAATGTTTGAAACCACTAGAATAACTATTAAAGTGAATATAATACAATCCATGCTTGGGTATCAGTTTAGAATAAAAATAGCACTTTCCCTACTTCTTCAATCCGCTAGGGTTCCTACAACCCTAGCTAAGGGGTTTTAGCCTCTTAGGCTTGCGAAGTAATCAACAATATTCATGATTGAAAGCATAAGATGGAATCACAATAAGAAGAAGTAGAAAACTCAAAACCCTAACTGAATTAATCAACCAATGTCAATACGAGAGAATCCTAAGATCAAAATCTAATCTTGGAATAAAAATATATTTGTGAATATCAAAAGCGTGTAAATCCTACTAAAAACACATAGAGGCTATTTATAGTACATGGGGAAATGCTAAAATCAAAGCCCGAACAAAATAGGAGAAAACAGGGTTGGTGGCCACTTATGGTCTATACTTATGCCCTAACCCTGGGCTTAGGTGGCACTTGCAGTTAGTAGGATGGGCGCAAGTGGCGAGACCAAAAATCCTGCAAGTCAGCTCTCGGGATTTTGGACTTCTGGCACTTGCTTTGTCCATCTCGGTCCACATGTCCTACTTGCATTCTATATGTTGACTTAGTAAGTGTTGGGAGTCATCTTTTCAGCTCTTTTTCAATTCTCGAACAAGCCAAAAAGTGTCCCGAACATCCATAATTGCTCCAATAAGTAGCCAAAAACATCTTTGTTCATCTTTTTCATGAACTTAGCACCCAAAACATGATTTCCTGTAAAACATACCCTAAATGCATCATATCTAATAAAACAACCTCAGAAACTTGCATATTTTCCTCATTATAAATATTGAAAGTGATATATTTCTATAACACATCAGTAAGAAAAGAGATGAAGGGAAGCTTTGATCACACTAGGCATGTCAATTTGTTTGTTTGCAGTAAATTTTAGAGTGACAAAAAGTAAATTTCAATTACAAATAAAATATGAAGAAACATGAATTTAATTGATAAAGAATATGGGTACACTCAGAGACGAATTTAGAATTTAGAGGTTTCAAGTGCCACACAGTCTAAATAGCATAAATGGGTTGGTTTTTTCAATTCAGAGTTTTTTCCTATTTATATAAACAAATAGATCAAATAGGCATGTTTAGTTACATTTTCTTTTAGATATTCTGAGATTAAAAATATCTAAACAACCTTTTTTTACTTTTATCTTTTTGTTAGAAATAAGAGGCCTTATTCTCTAAAAAAACTTTGAGAAGAAAAAATAAATCACATAAAAATTAAATCTTGTATATACCGTCTAATATCGATCTAAAAAGATATTCATAGTTCATTATCTTTATGTGTTGTTCTAAATATATAGTTGACAAAGAACAAAATGTAGCTTCAAGCAAGTTATCTTCAATTGCCACAAACATTGGTAAAAGATCAAAGTAATATTTAAATTTTAAAACTCTAGCATAATATTATCTATAATTTGTAAAATTTAAAAAAAATTCATAATTTTTAATTTACTATTCAAATATATTTTAATTAATATTTACTAAACATTTAATTTTTAGAAATTCTTGTCATGAAATACACATGTATCGACTATCGAGAAATTATACTTAATCAGAAAAGAAATTAAAAAATAAGAATTTATTTAGTACCCCTCCTCCCTTCCCCTCCTCCATTATTTGAATTAATTAAAAAAATACAATAACAAATAAAGAGGAAATACAACAACAAACCTAGTGTATTCCCACATAGTAGGGTCTGGAGAGGGTAAGATGTATGCAGTCCACACAACTACTTCCCGAGAAGTAGCAAGGCGTTTTTTGATAGACAACAAATAAAGAAGAAATAAAGAAAGAAAAGGAAAAAGACGTTCTTGGGGTTCAAACCGCAGACACCTGGGCGATATGTTCTAAACTTCGCCAATGTCACCATACATCAAATTGCTTCTTCTGGTGCCACGTGTAGTGCTTATTATATTTCTAGCTTATATACACATATTAGATGTCCATTGCCCGTGCTAGCATGGACCCAATTAGATATATTTTTATTTTAATTTATATGATACAGATAGAATTTAGATAATTAATCATATTTTAATATATTTTTTGATATTTAAGTTGTTAACTATTATAATTTATAGTAATAATTTTTATGTAAGTTTCAAATAACATATATTACTCTCCCTATTCAAACTTTTGTGGTATTGATAGTCAATTATATTTTTAAAATAATTTAAATTTTTAATTATTGAGATTTATAATATTTTTTCTTCAATTTTAATTTAAGTGGTATTGATATAATTTCGACAGTCAAACATTTATATTACATCTTTTAAGCTTTTTAATTTGTTAATTATTGCAATTTATAATATTTTTACGTATTTTTTAAAAATATATAACAGTTTTAAAGATATTTTAAATTATTAACTATTATAATTTATAATACTTTTCATGTAATTTGCAATTAATATATGTTACTCTCCTTATCCAAAATTTTATGGTCTTCATAGTCAATTATATATTTAAAATAATTTAAGTTTTTAATAATTGTCATTTATAATATTTTTTATTCCGTTCCAATTTAAGTGACACTGGTATAATTTCGAGAGTCTGTCAAGTATTTTATATCTTTTAAATTTTTTAAATTATTAATTATTGTAATTTATTGTATTTTTTTACGTATTCATTTGGTTTCAATTTATGTGTCATAGATAAAATTTAGATAATCAATTATATTTTTAATATATTTTTTTAGATATTTTAAGTTGTTAGCTATTGTAATTTATAATACCTTTTCAACATTGTAATTTGTTCTTTTAAGCCATTAGCTATTGTAATTTATAATACTCTCTCCTTATCCAAACTTTTGTTGTGTTGATAGTCAATTATATTTTAAAAATAATTTTAAGTTTTTAATTATTGTGATTTATAATACTTTTTCTTCTATTCATATTTAAGTGAAACCAATATAACTTCGAGAGTCAATCAAATATTACGATTGAAGTACCGAAGTAGACATATCTTAAATGACTCACAATAACTAATTACAAATGATGTAACAAAATTTCTATAAAAAATACTTGTGAAAAACTTAAGTGGGTCCGTTATAAGAGGTCAAGTTAATATAAAACATCAAGAGTTAATTTATCATTTTATGTCTATTTAATTTTCTTATTAAATATTATTATTTTTTAATACTTAAATGACCTATAATAATTAATTAGGGTGATATAGAAAATAACGATTTAAACAGCTAAACCAGACATGTCATAAATCTCTATTTTTATTTTTCTTACTAAATATTATTAATTTCTTAATAATTAAATGACCGATAATAATTAATTAGGGATGATATACTAAAATCATGGGTAGAAGCAACTGAAAAAGACATGTTGTAAATGTTTATTTTCATTTTTAATTATGTATTATTAATTTTTAATATGTTAATGACTTATAATAATTAATTAGGGGTGATATAGCAAAATCACGGGTTGAAATAGCTGAAGTAAACATATCATAAATGATTATTTATTTTTTATTAATTATTATTAAATTTTGAATGTTTACGTCATTTATAATAATTAATTAGGGGCAATATAGTAAAATTACGGGTTGAAGCAGCTGAAGTAGAGATGTCATAAATAGTTATTTACTTTTTTTTATTAAATAACATTAATTTTTTAATATATTAATAATTTATAACAATTAATTAGGGGTGATATAGTAAAATCATAGATTGAAGCAGGTGAAGAAGCAGGAAGGATACCGGAGAGGTGCATGCTTTATGACACTTATATATATAATAATATAAGGTATTGGGAGCCCGTGCCAGGACGGCCTAATACATGTTATTTTCTTTGTCTCAATTAATAGTTTAAGTTGTCGATTATTGTAATTTTAATATTTTTTATGTAAGTTACTCATAATTCCAATCTATGTTGTATAAATAAAATTTCAAGAGTAAAACAAATTCTTTATATAATTTTTTAAATATGTTAAGTAATTAGTTATTGTGATTTATAATACTTTTACGTAATTTTTTAATATATAACAGAATGAAAGGAGATGGTGGAGAAAGGTAATAATACATTGGGAATTTTTTTTTGATAATATAATACTTATTCACTTTTTTTTAATATTAAAAATTGTACTTTTCTAAATACGTGGTATTACAGTCCTTAAAAAATAATTAAGTTCTATAAGACAAAATTATTTTACTACCTTACGCTTAATAAGTACCTTAAAAGAATATAGCCCTTTAGTAGAGTAGTTAATTGATTATGAAAAACCTCATTATATTTAAAGAAGGTAAAACTATTATAAAATCATTAATTTCTTCTTGATTATCTAACTTTATTTAAAAATAATAAAATGAAAACATTAAGACACCATTTATTTAAGATCGGAGAAAGTAATAAATGGCAGGTGAGGACCATGCCTTAGAAACCCAAGGGAGGACCATACTTCAGCTACTACTAAAAATGTATAAGGCACATTGTAACACCCCGAATCTGGTACTCGAAATGCCACTCGGTGCTCATGACCCCGAAGGACTACAAGCTAACCCATGACTGATATATGTAACTGAGCACTGCATAATATACTGTATAAATACGAAATAAACAGCTGAAAGGACATAAGGTACAAAAATCTGATAAAACATAACATCTGGATATATGGTACATCACTGCCAAAATAACTAAAATACCTGTATGAACATGCTATAGTCTGAATAAGCCTCTAATTGTTTGAATAAGAAGATGATGGGATATGTCCCTAACTAACTCCAACTATTGAAATAAACTAAGTACTGAAATACTGAAATGATAAAGCATCCTCGAATGATGAGGACTCACTGCTAATCTACTGCTGCTGAATGAAACTTGAGCTATTAAGTGTGATCGAGAACCTGAGCGTCCGAACCTATGGTATAAAACACCATAGCGCAAAAGAAAAGTATGTGTCAGTACGTAAGAATGTACTGATATGCAAGTAGGGTAGGTTGAATGCATCAGGTTCATATGCATGAACTATAATTGACTGGTAACATAAACATGAACATGAACATAACTGCGTAAGGATACATGCATGAAAACATAACTGCAACTGAAACATGGGGATTCTGAACACTGAATATACTGATATCATGGATTACTGATAACTGATATAACTGATACTGGGTGACTGTTGCTGACAGTCTTGATTCTGATGGAATTAGCATAGTTCCATACTAAGTTGAGTGACTGTATCTGACAGTCCTAAAATCTGTAGAACTATCTGAGTTCTATTACTGAGACTGAGACTGAGACTGTGGGAGGTAGTCATCTAATCGACATGCCCCTAATAAGATGTTATAGATGCATTGGGGTCCAATCATAACTCCAATTGGAAGGGTATCAATACCATACCACTGGTAAAGACAAGTTGTGAGTGACCCTCATCTGGCAGTGTCCCCAAAAGAGAATAATAGGACCCTCATCTGGCAGTGTTAATCGACCTCATCAACCCTCAACTATCAGTGTTGATGTCTTAAGCTATGCTGGCTACATAGTTCTGGAATGCAAGGATTGCTTCTAAGGAGTTACACCCTCTACTATTAGCGTGTGTCCTCATCCTTGGGTTCACTTTGTGCTAAATCCTACTCCCAACTGAATAGACACTGAACTGATTATACTGAGATAAACTGGACTGAGTTTACTAAGTTTTGTGGACTGACAGAATATTACTGAATTCTGTTAACTGACTAAGTTCATGAGATTATTGAGTTTTCCTGAATTATGTAACTGGCTAAATTCTAATGATCATGGCGTGACTAAGATTATCATGAAACTGACACTGGATCTAGGCACACAGCTAAATTGTCGGGTATAAATACCTTTCGGACTCGATAACAAAATATTAAATCATGGCAGAAGTTCAAAATCACAACAATGGATATATAGATATATCAATAATTCATTCACTAAGATATTTCATCAAACACATAACCTGCATTAACTTGTACATGAATGGGGATTTCATATTAACATACTATAGTTGCACTTTTTCCTTAACCTAGGCATTTTATCAAACCATGGGGAGCATACTTTGGTTATACCATCATTAATGCAACTAATTATCATGGTTGCATAATTAAATTAGCAGATTTGAAGGGTTTATCATGAATATTATGCAACATATCACATACTAAGAACAATCATTGGAACATGAAATTTAAAACATGAATCAAAACCCAACAACAACATGAACATGAATCTCAATTCAACTAAATCATGAACATTCATAAATACAAAATCCTTAGATTTAGAAAAGAGATTCTTGAGCTTTATAGGTGAAAGAGGACCCATGAATCAAAACTTGGCATACCTGAGAATCTATGTTCTTGAGGTTCTTTGAGAGATTTTTGGAATTGGCCTTGCTTTCTTGAGCTAGGGGTTTTGCCTCTTAAGAGAGAAGGATTTTGTTCTTGAGAAAAAGTAAGGAAAAATGATATAATAGGATTTTAAGGGCATAATTTCGTGGTTAAAGGATGTTTGGGTCATGAAAAAAGACCCAATTACCCTTAGAAAGTTTTTATTTTTTGCAACTGAAAATCCGATTTGGGGACCTGGCACGACGTAGTGCTATCGCGACGTGTCTCTAGAAAAAGACTACTAAGAAATTGTATCATGCACGACGCGATAAAATCGTGTTACAATACTGGATAGGACCTGGAAGCTCACGGTGATGTGGTGGTATCGCATTGAGACACTGGAAAGGGACAATTCTAAATTTGAGCTTTGGTACGATGCGCTATAATCTCGGAGGCTCACTGGATTTGACAATTTCCATTTTGGCATGCTCGGCGCAGTGTTGATGGCTCAGGTGGCACACTGCCTTACTAAAATGGCTCTAACTCTTCATTCGGGTATTGAATTTGGGCGAATTTGGTATCGATGGAAAGCTTATTCAATTTCTCACACAGCAAAAAGTTAAAATCTAGAAAATTCTACATGTATAAAAGTGGATTAATCTTTTAAATTAAGCCTTTAACATTTTTGGAATGATTTTAAGCTAGGTAGAAGTACGGGGTATTACACGCGTAGCTCAATTAATATCAGTATGGGGTTGGGTCCCTAATATAAGAAAATAGTACTTTATTTAATAGGACAGATCAGTAAATAAATAATATCCTTTGATTTTTTTCGTCCAACAGAGGAAAAATATGCCACTATAACATCTGATACACCACAATCAAAGAACCTATATTTTTATATTCCAAAATTTCCTCTTGATCGGCAAGCTAGCTTGAAGACCAAGAGTTGTGTGCTTGGGCATACTTATATATAGTAGTAATATATGCAAAGCTTCATACGAGCCGTCCGTGTGCCATGCCACCTCCAAGCTTCTACGTAGATTCTTCCGTGGGTGCAATTCTATTTCTTCTTTAATTCTTCTTTCTTGGTTTTCTCTGTAATTCGAGAATTGCTAATAGCATATTCCTCGAACATAAAATAATTTATTTGTGAATATATCATGATGTTGTGGGATATTGGAGATATCTTTTTAAGGAAATATGTTATTCTATAATTTAAAATTTAGCGTAGACTATAGAGTAGCCTCCAAGATAGGGTTTAGGGTAGTGTAACCTCCAAAAAACCCTAAAAGATTAGGCTCATCTCGTAGAGTCTCGCAAAATTTTCATGTATAAACCATGCTCTCAAATGCTTCACTGAGTAAGTTTTATACACCAAATAATTGAAGAAAGAAAGGATGAGTTAATACATTTTGAATATGTTTCGTGCATTATATTAATTCAGCGAACATGAAATGTATCATCCACATTGTACCTATAAAGCAATACACTAGGTAATTTACTTGATGTTGAACTTTTATTATTGCATATCAATTTTATCAATATGACCTTTTTGAGTTTTGACTTGACTGGTTAAAGACTTTTAAAGTTTCGTTATATTTTTATATTATTGTCAATATCCATTTCTTGTTTTTCTATATGTTCTTGCAAAAGTAAATGTTTAGTCTGACACTAATCTTCTCCCATTTTCTATTAGCTTCATTCTTTTTAGTTCTTAGGTCACACATGTCATAATTTTAAATTAATAATGGAGATTTATTAGTTAAAATAATGTTATTGTTATAAATATATTGTCATAAATAGTGAATGTCTATTTATGAAAAAGTTAGAAATCCTAACTTTTGGGATAAAGTTAATTTTATCTTATAAATATAGGAATTTTCCTTCATTGAAAAAGATCCTCAAGAATTCCTCAAGAGAAACAAAGAAGTTTCCCTTTTGTATCTCCATTTTTCTTGTTCTTACTAGTATATTTTATAACACGTTATCAACACGAGACTCTAACCAATTAAGAAATTAAATATTAATGCAAGTGGTGAATGTTTCCTGGTCGCAACATAATCATCCTAAAGGTAAGACCTGTTTTATTATTAAGAAGTTTGAAAAGTAAAACTAATTCGCAGCAAGTCTAGGACAATTATCAAAAGGTTAGTTTTTCTTTATATTATTTGTCTTTTCCTACTAATAGTACAACAATGTTGGCTTCGTTTGATCCGAGGAACTTAATTAGTTCTACATTATTTTTGTTTTAAATTTATTCCAAAGTACATAATTTACTATTATTTTGAAAGCTAAGATATAAGGGCTTAAGCCTCATCGATTTATAACCTAAGATGGCATTATATGGATAGGACGTGGAGTTTGAATCTTAATACATCATATTGATGATATGACGATGTCTAAGGTAAAATAATATGTTTTTAGTGAAAAGTCATGAGATATGTCCGATTAAAGATGCTCCATTCTCTGAAAGGAATGTACAAACAATGCATAATATGTTTGAAACAAAAAAAGTGATTGGACATACGAATATACGCGTGGAGGGATAATATGATAAGAATTATCAAAAGTGATAGTATTTTCACATATTTGTTAGAATTAGAAGATATGTTAGAGAAAAATTCACTACGTTATTTATATGTCTTGATTTTCTCCTAAAGCAGCAATATACTGAAAAAGATTATAAACTATCATCATTTGATATGCTTAAGGAACGATTATATTCCATTCTTGGGGAATGAGAATTTTTATTATTATAAGTATAAATCCATTTCCTAAGGTAAATGTGATAATAGTATTTAGTAAAGTTTATCAATAAAACATCCACTTGATTGTGATGGCATCACAACTCTCCCCCAAAAGAGGCAGAATAATTGAGAAGAGTTATTTTAAAATTTATTTCTGAAGTAGTAAATCTAAAATTTATTCATGTAATAGTAAAACTAAATGGTACGTGTCATGGTAAACTTGAAGTTTGCTAGTATAAAAGTTCATAAGTTGACATGAATGATTATGACATCCTAAAGATGTGAATATTTGGTATTCGACATGTAATGAAGAATTAGAATATTCTTCAAGAATTACTTATGTTGTTTGTCTCATGATAAGTTGATTGGACCAACTAATGTTGGAGTTGAATCCCTTAAATCTGGAAAGTATAAAACGTGAGTATGGGTCCGTTCACCTATTATGATATATTGAAAAGATGCATCAATATAAGATGATCACATGTATGTTTTTTAACTTGCAATTAACATTCATAGATTTTGCTTGCTCAATATAAATTGAGTTAAGAGCATAATTTTTAGATAATATAATCACGACAATTCATCTTGATAATATTAGTGTGGCGTTGAATGCCTTTGATAAATAGTTGAACCATAGCTTATGAGAATAAAGCTTCATGTGTTGATCTGAAGTAGGCGTGTCAAATGGGTGGGCTGGGTTGAGATTGGGAATATTAAATTGGTTGAATTGGATATTAGGTTGGGTCATGACCCGCTCAAATTTATTTTGGATTGAAATGAGTTAAAAATCAAATTGGGTCTTGATCCGCTTAGTCTAATAAATTTTAATGTACTGATATTTACCCCTTGTAAATCTAAACTCAAGAAAATAAATTCGTATGAGGTTCGAAAGTTGGATGGGTAGGTAGGGAGTAGGGGTTAGGGTAGGGTAAGAATTTTCATTTAATATTTAATAATTTTAAAAATAAAAATTCAATTTTTTAGGAAGGAGTATGAGGTAGGGGGTGTGGGATAAGGGGTCAGAGGTAGGAGAGGTGGGGTTTAGGTAAAAAAAATTAGAAGAGGGCAGGGAGTAGGGGTGTCGGTGTAGGGGGTAGGGGGTAGGAAAGGGATGGGGATTGAGGTAAAAGTTTTTTCTTTAAATATATGTTTGGGGGGAAGGGGAGGGGATATTTCGTATAAGGGGAGAGGGTGCAGAGAGTAGGGAGAGATGAGGGTTGGGGTGATATTTTTTTAAAATAAAATTTAATTATTTACTTTTAAAATTTATGATTTTTAAAAATAATTTTTTTGGGGAGGGGTAGGAGGTGCAGGGAAGGAGGGAGGGAAGGGTTTTGATCGTGGGATAAGAATTTTTTTTATTTTTTTAGGATGGAGGTAGGGGTGGGGGTTCAGGGTAGGAAGTGTGAAAGGG
>JAPEIP010000004.1:142170166-142195923 GCA_026120095.1 Capsicum chinense
AGGGGTGGGGGTTCAGGGTAGGAAGTGTGAAAGGGGATGAGGTGGGGCGGGGTAAGAAGAAAATTTATAAAATAAAATTAACAAATAAAAATAATTTATTTAAGGGAGGTAAGGTGGGGTACGGGTGGGGTAAGTTTGCTTGTGGTGGGGTTGGGGTAAGGTGGAGGTGAGGTGAGTTAGGTAATTTTGAGAGTGAAAGGACACATTGTCACTTTTTTTCCTATTTTCATTAAAAAAATAATTTTTCTATTAAACGGGTAGAAGTATAGACTGATTTGGCTCATTTGAACCCAATTCAAAAATCGGTTGGGACTTAATGGGGTTGAGATTTACCCAATAGCAAATTATATTGAACCCAACCCATTAAGTTTTGGGCGGGTTAGGCAGGTCAACTCAATTTGGGTTCATTTTGATACCCCTAGTTTGAAGTATGATGTATTGCATACAATAGCACGTATTTGCATTAAATAAAAATTATGATTAATTCCTCCCTCTCAATTGGTTCAAGAGCAGGACCCAATTATTCCATCTAATAGTTTTGATATGTGGTGTTTGATTAAAGGATGTACAATGATGCACAAAGATGGATCCTCTAAAGTAAATTGAGATCTATGTTAGTTTTCCTAAGATAAGGGGAGATAATAAATAACTAAAAATATATTGTGAATTATCATCATCTGATCCTCATTCAAAATATAATTCAAGTTCAAAAGCTAGGAGAATTTGTTGACCCAATATCAATCTCATATTTAGCTGTAAATATTCTAAATTGAATGTCATGAAGGAAAAATCTACTGCATGCATAAAGCATGGTAGATCAATTGATTCTAAATGCAATAATTCTTGAAAAATGAGCAAATGATCATAATAAGGAGGTAATTTATCCTTGAAGATCCTATGACATAATACTTTATGAAATCTTATGGGAAATTTAGGTATCTGAAAATAATGAAGTGATGATATCTTAAAATGTTATATCACATTACGAATCAATACAAAATGATATATCATCGAAAATATCTTTGATACAATATTAGCACAATATTATAAAAGATTAAGAGGATCTAAATTCTATGTTTATTTAAGTATACCGGCGTAGAAACATTTACCAAGTGACATGAAAGGATGCATCTTTGTAATCATAAAACTTATTTGATTTGCAGTCCAGACATTTGAAGATGTCACACATGAAATATAGAATATTGTGACTTGACAAAATTTATATGAAAACTTTTTAAGGATTGAAAATGTTTGAAGCATATAAAAGTTTCTAGAAAACTTATTTATAATCCTTATAACACATAAATTTATAACTTAAAAATTATTAAAACTCTTGGAGTGTTTTTAAAAGCGATAAATTATCTGTGAAAGAAGTTGAGATGAGAAACATGCAAAATTGAATTATATCCTGAAGTACCATATTTTGTGCAATTGATGCATTTACACATATTGTTGTAACTAATGATTATGATATAATTTTACTTCTACATGGAGATAGTGAAACACCCTGGGTTTGGACTCTTAGAAAATTTCCTGAATTTTTGGATTCTGGACATCATACGACTTGAGGGTGCTAGTTGTATGATGGGGTACGGTTGGTATTCTCTTGGTCGTATGCTAACCAGTATTGGTTGGTGGGTTGGATTAGTTTCTGAAAAAGGTATGACTTGTTGGGTACGAGTTGTATAGTTGGTTACGGGTCATATGGTTTGGTTTTTTCCTTTACCTAATCTGAGTCTTAGTAAGTTAACTTGGATCTGAGTATGAGTGGATCACCATGAGTCGTAATATAGGCTACGAGTCGTACCATTGACTCGTATGGTAGACAATGTTCAAACTTTCTTTGATTCTATTCTACCAGGGATACGGTTTAAGGACACTGATCATATAGTTTAGGTACGACTTGGTTTGGGTAGGTCGTATGGTGGACTGTGTTAGGTCCAAGAGAGGGAGGGCCTAGGGTATGAGTGGTGGGTACCACTCGTATTGGAGGGTACGACTGGTATTGGGGAGTCTTACCATATGATGGAAATTTTAAGTAGTTTAAGTTGGAGGTAATTTGGACATTTTCCTACTTAACCACTTAAGGCCCCATGACTTATATCACTATTGGGAGATCATTTACCTTATTATTCTAATCTTAAGCACTTAGAAACTCTCTTTAATTCTCTCTAAGTCTCTTGGGAAAAGGAAGGTTACAGTTTCATCTAGAGGATCAATGTAGGGCTAGTACCGGTGATTTCTCTCTATCATCTTCGTAATTTAAGGCATGTACTCCACCCTCATTATTAGTTCCAACTAAAGGAATATTCTATACAATGTTTTTATGGTATAATTATTGTATGGTTTTGGATTTTCAAATATATGTTGGGGGTTTTAGTTATAAATGCTTAGTTATGGTTTTTCCATGTTTTAATTATGTTTTTACATACTCTAATGGTGGTTTGGATAATTTATTGCATAGGAATGGTAAATTGGTAATTGGAAACACTATGCCCCCAACATTTTTGATAAAATGCCTATGATAGTGCTTTAACTATATTATTGGACTTTTAATGGAACTATTGCATGGTATGGTTTGGAATGGTTAAAGGGTAAGGTTTGGTGATCATGGTTATTGTTAATTAAATTTCTTGTGGGGTACAAGGGAGTCCCCCAAGTAAACATATAAATGAACAACTTGTGGGGTACATGGGATTCCCATAAGAAAACACAATAATGGAATACTGGTGGGGTACACGATATTCTCCCAAGTTAACTTGATAATGTAATCTATGGGTACATAGGAATCCTTTTACATAAAAAGATTAGCTAAGGAAATTGTTTGCAAGCTATAGTTTGTATGATGATACCACTACTTATAGCCTTGGTTAATAATAATGGAATAATGATTTGGTTTGATGGTAATGATTTTAATTGGACAATAATGGAGAAGTGTGATAGCTAATTGTGAAGGTGCGAGTCTAATGGACAGACACTGAAAACTCATGTTTGTCGACATGAGGGTTAGTCATAGCGATCATATATGATACTATGAGGTACATGGAAATCCTCTAAGTACAATGTACATATGTATTATGGAGAGTGAAGGGTACTCGAAAATCCCTAACTCTTATAGTATCTCCGATTCATGCGGCAACATGCATTGGGGCCCATTCAGGGGGTTACACTAGACCTATATAGCCCGTGGATGGTTTTAGGATGGTTAAGCTACACATACCCAGGTTAATGGTTTTAAAGGCATGCTAAAGCCAAATTTTTTTCCACCATCATTGTGTGTATATATATATGTATGGTTGTGTGGATATGGTTGGTTTATGTGGTTTTACTGGATGGCATTATTTTATCCTTATCCTGAGTTTATGCTAGCATTCACCGGCTAATCCATCTTCAGGTGGTTGTATCCCTATGCGATATTGGAACCAGCCATTTTACTACTCCTTCTTAGTTTCGGGATCTGCTATTGGATTAAAGTGGTGAGCTTCCATATTTTGAAAGGCTCTATTTTATATCATGGATGTATTTACGTACTTTGGTTATTTAATGGATATTGGTTTTGGCTATGGTTGGGGGCATTTCCCTACCGGGTATTATTTTTTTTTGGTTAGAGGCTTTGTGGAACTACTATAGGTTAGAATGGCCGGTGTCGGTATTGGTGTCAACCTTAGCATTAGTATTAGTATTGGGGTTGATACCGTTGGACTGAATTTATGATTTTTCCATTCTTTTATGTTATGTTATGGACATGAACTTAGTTTTTATATTGGTTTGGTTATGGTTGTTGGTTGGCATTGGATGGTTGGACTCTCTTGGGTTGGTTCCGGTTATAGACCTATCTTTGAGTTTGGTATTGTAATAAGCGCTATCTTGTTATACTTTTAGAGTATATCTGACTCAGGGTATGGATATTTAGAGGTTGGGTTGGGTAACGGGGGTGGTCCCCAATTCTGGTTGAACTTAGGATGCCCATTACGACAAGACCCTTGTTCAGGTCGTGTCAGATAGTGAAACAGATCACTTGCATATTGCAATTAAAAGTCCTTGTATTAATGTGTTTATGCTAACACATATTGTCAAGTTTTTGAATACGAATGATATTCATATGATTAACATAATAGTTCTATATAGACATATTACCTATTGTCATGAAGGGTCACTATCATACCATATATACATGACATTCATAGTATGCTAAGACGATAGCTATTCATGAAGCAAGTCGAGAATGTATGTGGCTGAGGTTAATGATACATCTCATTTGAGAAAAGTATTGTTAGAAATGTGACAAAGTATCATGATTTTGCATGAAGATAATGCAACATGCATAGCACAACTTAAGGTAGAATTCATAAAAGGAGATATAAAGAGACACATTTGGCCAAAGTTTTTCTATATACATGATCTTCATAAAAATGGTGATATTAATTTGCAACAGATTCGTTCAAGTGACAATGTCACTGATTTATTCACCAAGTCTCTTCCAACTGTAATTCAAGAAGATGGTGCACAAGATCGACGCAAAGGTTCTAGAATTTCTCATTAGGGAGGGTTAGTAAGCATTGTCCTTTTTTTCCTTACAAGGTTTTGTCCCATTTGATTTTCCCTGTGAGGGTTTTAATGAGGCAATTATATGTGTATTGTTAGTCATGTGTACTCTTTTTCCTTCACTGGATTTTCTTCCACTGAGTTTTTTCTAGTAATATTTTAATTATGTACATTATCTATCAATTAGACATTCAAAGGGGAGTGTTATAATGTATTATCATATATAGTGAATGTCTATTTATGGAAAAGTTAGAAACTCCAACTTTTTTGACAAAGTTAATTTTTTCCTATAAATATAGAGATTTTTCTTCATTGAAAAAGACCCACAAGAATTCCTCAAGAGAAATAAAGAAGTCTCCCTCTTCTTTCTCCATTGTTCTTGTTCTTACTATTAAATTTTATAACAGCTCTAAATATAATTAGAATAATAATATTTTAAAAATTTTTGCAATCTAATGAATATTTAAAGATCTCTATTTTTTCTACTTTATTTTGAGCTCTTTTACTAATATTTTTTCTTTTAAGTCCTTCCTTATTCTTTTCCGAATTCTTCTTTATATTCTAGAAAAATTTCAAAATATAATTTCAAAATATTTTATCCAGCAAAAATAAATATCAAAGTCAACTTGTTCCACCACAAAAAGTGCAATCAAAATATTTCACACACATTATAATATTTTATATACTTTGCTACTTGAAATTTGCTACAACAAAAAACATAAAAGTAACATGTATGTGATTTCTAAAAGTGGAAAATGGATAAAGAAAAATGTGAAGAGAGTAGGCAATTTATTAATAGAAAAAATGAAGCTTGGCTTGTTGGTTAAATAAGGAGAAATTATAACAATAAATGTAACATATGTTGATAAGCAACCTCAGAAACAAAGACGAAAATCAATTTGAGACGACTTCAATATAGCAAAACTCTCCAATGCAGGATATAAGTTAGAGTATATATAGCTCCTTCTAAACTGGGTGAGAAACAAATAGTTGAAATCGAGTCAGATGACATTAAGCCGGAGATTGATTTTTGAAGAAAAGTTGTAGTATGCTATGTGTTGGGGGCATACCCCCATTTTTCAGTTGATACATGGATACATCCAAAAGTTATGGAGAAACATGGGAAGACAAAGTGGTTATGCTGGAAAATAGGATAACAGTAGTGATATTTGAAATAATTCTGAGCAAGCAAAAGGTGCTATGAGGTGGAATTTATTATTTTGATAATGGCCCATTTATTGTCATGAAATGGATACCTAAATTGAAATTTACTAGTAGGGAATTACTCATTGTCCTAATATGGATTACATTTTCGAAGTTAGATTTCAAATATTGGAGTAGGAGAGGGTTGACCAAGATTAGTGGCTTGATAGGAAGGCCTCTTATGGTGGATCACAACACAAAGGCTTGAAATGGGATAAGCTTTGCAATAATACTAGTTAAGCTGGAGACGGGTGCTCTATTAACTGATGGGGTAAAGTTCATGAATGAGGCAACATGATTAAACAAATTATCTATTATGATTGAAAGTCCTATTTGTGCAAATTCTGCTCCAAGTATGGGCATGGTGAGGATGAGTGTAAACTTAATAAGAAATTACCAAAAACTGCTCAAGATCCATATAGAAGGGAAGGAAAATAGGTACAAGTTCTATTAGCAGAGGGCATTGTAAGGATAGGTAGATTATAATGGGGAGTTGTTATGAATAATATTTCTCTAGAAACTCCTAGATATTTGTCACAATCTGAATCAGGGGCTAGTTGTGACGGGCATCTCAAGTCCATCAAGGACCAAAGACTGCCTCCTGAGCCTATTCCAATATAACCAAGAACACCTAGCAGTACATGACTAACAATATAAAGCGAGATAGGAAAGATAAACTCAAAAGTCTATATAAAATTAATATCCAAAACTATCCACAATACCCATATCCACAGTATCCACAAAGCCTCTAACAAAAACTGAGTACCAATAAAGTGTAGGGACATGCCCCCGATAATACCAAAACTAGACCAAAGAAAAGTATATGACATAAGGAGACCAAATCATAAAATTGGGTCTTCCGAAGTATGGAATATCACCACTTTAGTCTGACTCATGAGATGTCTCACGATCACCAAGTCACTGTGCAGGAGAAGTAGAAGCATGGCCAGTTTTTGCATCGCGTGGGGATACAGTGTCTGACGATGGTTTGCAGTTGAAGCAATAGCATATAACTCAGGGATAAGGGAACAAATAATGCCATGGATGATAATTCAAAACCAATCAAATCCCATGCATACCATCAAATACAAATACACATGTATATATATATATATATACATATATATCACATGTCGAGAAAAGGTACAAGGCATAGCATAGATGTTTAAGAATATTAACCTGGATTGTATAGATTAACTGTAATAAAATAGTACCCACGGGCTATATGGCCCCATATATTACCCCCTGGTCAGGCCCCAGTGCGTATAGCCACACGAACTGGAGAAAGATTATATATATATGCACGAGGGACTCGAACCTCCCAACATATACTAAGGGTACTTAATAACCCGATCAAGTCTAATCATGCAATAATAATAATAATAAGATGGGAATCCAACCACCTGGTCTTAGCAAGGGGACTCAAACCCTCAAGCTGTAGTGACCCCCACATCGACTAGCACGATTTCCAGTATTGGTCGCCCTAGGACCTCCACCTTCCACGGTTAGCTACACAACCCACTTTTAAGCCTAATTAAAATAGTTAATACACATTCCCATTTTATTAAACCAATTATGCATTAAGGCAACCCGTTGGTATTATCATACCAATATCGCTTGAAAGCTAATATTATCATGCCATGTCTATTATTTAGCCAACTGGGACTCTAATCTATCAGCCCAAAATGCATTCAAGTAATTAACTATTTGGGACTCAAATCCATTTAACCAAAAGTACACCAAGGTTCCAATTCACGATTAATCCATGTCCACCAAGGCCTTTCAAAGAAAATATTTATAAACTATTTAATTTGTTTATGCCAATGCATTAGTACAAGTAAGCAATTCAAACTATGTGACAAAATCATATTCATTGTCAATTTCACAAATAGGTTGAGGACACATGGTTTTCAAACCATAAATTAAGGAAAAATTATCAAATCAAGGTTTAAACAAGACCTCTAAGTTTAGTCACCATTCTCATGCACCCCACAATGTTCAAGATCAATAATAAAATATGAATATTGCATAATAAATAATGGAAAATTCATTTCATGACTAATTATGTCAAAAGCCTTCAACTATTTCAAAACCCATATCAAAACCATACATTAATAATCAATTTATGACATTAAGAAAATATAAATTCAAGAATGAGAGATACATGCCTTAATTTCCAAGAAATTTAAAGAAGAAAACACCCGTAGAACCCTAGATGACCACCTCCTTAAACCCTAACCTTGATTTGAAAAGGGGGATTTGAGAGACAGGATTTTTAGAGTGAAATGATCGATGTTATATCATGAAAACTGATGAAATAAGATAATATAGTGTTTACAGGTTGTTTATAAGTAAAAGAACATTAATACCTCTCATCCCAAGTAAACAAAACCAAAAACTGTCTGAATTTAAAGCACCAGCATGTCACGAAGGGTAATCTTTGCGATGAGCTCCATGATATACTGCAATCACGGGCCCTCACTGATTCCTCATGAAAATGCTCATAACTTTTCGCTCAGGTGTCGGATTAAGGTAAAATTAGATGAGTTAGAAAGAGGACTCAAATATCTTTAATTTGGTGGGCCTTGAGCCTCTAAATTCCACATATTCTAGAAGTTATACATGCTCAAAGTTGACCCTTGTAGAATCGAATTCCAAAATTTGGTCGAATCAAAAGTTCTTAACCTCACTTCACTCTAAGTGTTTACTATGAACATTCTTCCCCTAAAATGCACCTTACACCCTAGGTAAATAATCATGAAACTTGTATTTAAATAGAAATAATTGGATCCGAGTTTATACCCATAGAAACAACGGTTGTGAGGTGTTAAAATAGTAGATATTTTTTGTAGTATACAAGACTTTTTAGTTAAAGTGAGTGGTGGTTGGTGAGCCTCATATGTCATAGTTTAGTGTGAGATATTTTTGCTTATTTTTTGGCTTGTAATCCTCACAATATATATATATATATATATATATATAATGAACTATCTAGAGAAATATAGAGAACTAAAAGAAAGTTTCAGCTTTTTTCTTCTTCCCTACAGTTTTTGTAGAAATTTACAGCTGTATTTTTTCAACTATTTCAGCTTATTTCCCTTCAGTTCTTCTTACCTTTATTGTAACATGGTACCAGAGTTCATTTTTAAGGGATTTGAATATGATTTTGTTGATTGGATCATTATTTTATTGGTTCTATTCTTGGATCTATTTGCTGGAAAGTCATGGCACTAGATAATCAACAAACGATGGGTCCTTTAATTTTTAGCAGAGAAAATTATCATATTTAGGTTGTCAATATGAAGGATCGTTTGAAGGCTCTTAACTTATGGGATTTCATTAAGAGGGGAAAAATTATTGTCCAGCCATTGGGAGACAATGCAACTCTCTATGAAATTAAAAAGTATGAAGAGTTGGCGACTAGATCTCCAAAATTTCTCATTTGCATACATTCAAGTCTTACATAAGTGATGTTTATGAGAATTATGACTTGTGAAATAGCCAAATAAACCTGGGATACATTGAAGGAAGATTTTAAAGTCAATAACAGAGTGAAGTCTATTAGGGTCTTTACTTTGAAGAGGGAGTTTGAGCTCTTGAAGTTGAAGGACTTGGACAATGTGAAAGAGTACTCTTCCAAACTGATGGATATTGCAAACTAAATAATAATACTTGGTGAAAACCTTTTATATTAGAAATTTGTAGAGAAGATCATGGTCAGCCTTTCGGATAAGCTTGAATAAAAAGTATCAGCTATTGACGAGTTTTGTGACTTGACTACTCTTTCAATAGCTGAGTTGATCTCTAAATTACAAACGCAGGAGCAACATGTAACTATGAGATGTAAAGAAACAATCGAAGATGCCTTTCAAGTAAGGCATAAATTCAAGCAACAAAAAGAAGGAAAAAGTCTCTTTAGACTACTCTGGAGAGGTAAAATCTAGTGGAGACAAAGGTGAGAATCATCAAGGAAGGGAAAATTTCCACCTTATGGTATTTGTAAGAAGACAAACCACTTGGAGAAGAATTGTTGGAAACAGTCAAGAGGTCTCTTATTCAATATAGATGTAAGAAGTATGGATACATTAAGAAGTATTACAGGCAAAAGCAAACTCAAAGTGGTTAGTCTTCACAATGAGTAAATTTCGTGAAAGATCACCAAGTCGAAAAATCAGAGGAGAAGATATTCATAGCCTCGCACATATTATATTTTGATCGATGCAATTGGTACGTTGATAGTACATACACAAGGAACATGGAGATTGATGAAAATTTGTTTGTTAGCTTGGAAAGATCTGATAGGACCAAAGTGAAGCTTGGAAATAGTGCACTGGTACAAGCTCAAGATAGAGAGTCGGTGAAATTTCCTATGGATGGAGGTATGTAAATCATAAACGATGTTCTTTATGTTCCAAGCTTGACCCAAAACTTGTTGAGTATTACTCAATTTCTTCATAATAATTATTCACTTAATTTTAAGGATAAAATGTGTCATTTATGATCCTAAAAGATGTGAGGTAGCTAAAATTAGCTTGATTGGCAATTCCTTTC
Source organism: Capsicum chinense (assembly GCA_026120095.1). Classification (NCBI taxonomy): domain Eukaryota; kingdom Viridiplantae; phylum Streptophyta; class Magnoliopsida; order Solanales; family Solanaceae; genus Capsicum; species Capsicum chinense. The sequence continues at coordinate 142,180,466 of JAPEIP010000004.1, forward strand.
CACTTTCATGCTATTCTGCTGAAAGTTACACTTTTAATGATGAAATGAGTGATACTTGGCTTTAGCACAAAAGGTTTGGTCATTAGAACCTTAGGTCATTGGTGTATATGCAATCCAAGGGTATGGTGCTTGATGTACCTAAAATTGACATGTGTTGAGATGTTTGTGCATCATGTCAATTTGGTAAATTGTATAGACGATCCTTTTCTAAAAGAAGTCGTTAGAGGGTGAAGAAAAAGATAGAATTGGTTCATACAAATATATGTGGACCAATGATGATGGCTTCTTTAAGTAGAAATAAATACTTTAATCTTTTTATATATGATCTAGATCGAATGATATGGGTCTATTTTCTAATAGCAAAGTTCAGGTGTTTTCTATTTTCAAAGAATTCAAGGCTATGGTTGAAACAGAGAGTGGTTAACAATTGAAGTATATCAGGTCTGATAATGGAATTTAATACACTTCACATTAGCTCAAAAATATTGTAAATATTTGGGTATTCAACAATAATTCACTGTTAGCTACACTCCAAAACAAAACGGGGTTTCTAAGATGAAGAACAGAACCGTGATAGAGATGGAGAGATCTATGTAGGCACAAAAGAAGATGCCTAAATATTTTTAGGTTGGGGAATTCAATACTGCCATACATTTGTTAGATAAATTACCAACTAGAATACTCCAAGACATGATGCCATTTGAAGTATAGAAGGGTATAAAGCCATCCGCGAGACACTTGAAAGTATTTGGTTCTGTGTGTTATACCCATGTTCCATATTCTAAAAGAACGAAATTGGACAACAAGGAAGAGCTTTGTATTTTGTTGGGATATAACATAACTACAAAAGGTTACAAAGTGTATAATGTTAGAACCAAGAAGGTGTTTACCAGTAGAGATTTTGTAGTGGCTGAGTCTAGCCACTATGATTAGGATTAAGATATTATTATAAAGAACCAAGATAACAGTACTTCAGTTGCAGTTCAAAATCCATAGACAAGTGATATTTCTTCCCATCCTATTGCTGGAATAGAACATTATTTAGAGTTTGAATTGATAATCAGTTCCCCAGTTTTGAAGACCAGATCACTAGCTGAAGTTTATGAGTAATGAAAATTTTCTTTTGTTGAGCCATCCTTATTTAAAGAAGCGGCAAGCCATGAAGCTTTGATTTCCATAATGGAGGAGTATCTTACCATGATTAATAAAAATTCTACTTGGGAGTTGGTCCATAGGCCCAAAGAAAAAAATGTCATTGTTGTCAAATAGGTCTACAAAACAAAATTCAATCCAGATGGCTCCATCTTCAAACATAAAGCCAAACTTGTAGTTAAAGGCTATTCCCAGAATCTTGGAGTGGACTTTGGAGATACATTTGCTCCTATCACTAGGCATGAAATAATGATATTTCTAGTCACTCTAGCAGCACAATACAAGTGGAAAATCTACCATTTAGACGTTAAATCTGAATTTCTAAATGGATTTCTTCAAGAAGATATTTATGTTGAATAACCAGAAGGTTTTATAGTTGCAGGTGAAGAAGACAAGGTGTATAAGCTTAAAATATCTCTCTATAGTCTTAAGAAAGCTCTAAGAGCTTGGTATAGTAGGTTGGATACTCATTTGTTTTCTTAAGGCTTCAACAGAAGCCTAAATAAGCCTACTTTATACTTTAAAAGGCAAACTGATGGGAGGTTAATTATGATATCTATTTATATTGATTATTTGATGATCACATATGAAAATTCTCTTGTAGTTCAAGAAGTTAAAAATTGGATGTTAAAAGTTTTTGAAATGTCTGATCTACAAGAGATGAAGTTTTTCCTGGGAATGGAGATTTCTCAATCTTCTGAAGGAATTTTCTTGTCCCAAGAGAGATATGCCTTGGATCTCTTACAAAAGTTCAAGCTTGATAAATGTAAACATATTGCAAATCCACTTGGTGTGAACGAAAAGTTAATGAAGGATGATGGAGAATAAAGGATAGATTCAAAACTTTATAGGAGTCTTATTAGAAGCTTGTTGTATCTGAATACTACCAGGCCATATGTGATGTTTGTTGCTAGTTTACTATCTCGATATATGCGATCTCCCAGCACCAAGTATTTTGGAGATGCTAAAAGGATATTGAGGTATATTAGAGGGACAACAGATTATGAAAGTTGGTATAGAAGTGTGGAGGGTGGAGTTCTTATTGATTATTCAGATAGTGATTGGGGTGGATGTTTGGACGATTAAAAAAGCATATCTGGTTACTCCTTTTCATTTGGTTCAAGCATTTTTTTTCTTGGAGCATAAATAAGCAGGATATCATAGCTTAATCTTCAGCTGAAGTCGAGTATGTGGTTGTTGCATCTGCTATAAATCAAGGATTTTGGTTGATAAAAATCTTGTTTGAATTGGATCTTTTTCCCAAAGAGAGGACAATAAATTAGCCATTGTTATGGATGAAAATCCATTGCAACATGGAATAAGGAAGCATGTCAACATAAGATTTTATGCTTTATGAGATACCGAGAAGAATGGAGAAGTTAGGATGGTGCATTGCAGAAATGAAGAACAACAAGCTGATATTCTAACGAAGGCTCTTCCCATCAACAAGTTTGAGTTCCAAAGGACATTACAAGGAGTTTCAGTGAAAAATCTTAAGGAGGATATTAGGAAATAAGATTTCTCTAGAACTCCTAGATAGTGGATATTTTTGTGGTAGAAAAGTCTTTTTAGCTAAAATGAGTGGTAGTTAGTGAGTCACATATGTAAAAGTTTAGTGCGAGATATTTTTGCTTATTTTTTGGTTTGTAATCCCTAAATAGCCTATTATCCTATTATTTGTTCACTTATCAAGAAATAAAAGCTTTCTCTCAAAACTACAAACCCTAGCTTCAAGAATCAAGGTCAAAACTCAAGAATTTTTCCTAGCACCTTCAAGAACTAATATCCCAAGGTATGTTAGTTGTTCATCTATGGGCTCCTTTTACTCATAGAGTCCACGAATCCACTTTCAAAATACAAGATTGTTGAATTATGAACTTCCATGCTTAAATTGAATTAAAATTTGAGTTTATGTTATTGTTAGGATTTAGTCCATGATTAAATTACATGCTTTTATGAAATAAATCATTATATGTGCTGAATTACATGATCTTCATGATAAACCCTTAAATTTTCAAGTTGATTGGTGTAGCCATGATAACTATATGTTTTGATTATTGTGTAACCTAAGCATGCTCCCCATGTGTTTAATAAAATGCTTGTGTGAATGAAATAGTGCCATTATAACATGAAGCATGTATTCCCCATTCATGTATAAGTAGATGCATTAAAAGTGTTTGATTATATGCATCTACGAGTGAACTATGGACAAATATACATTGTTATGATTTTGAAGAGTATATTATGCTTTATTTTTCATGATATCGAGTCCTGAGGGTATTTAATACCCGAGAATTTAGTTGTAAGCCTAGAGCCAATGTCAATTATAGAATCTCAGTCATGTCACGATCAGTAGTACTCTCAGTCAGTTATAGAATCAGTAGAACTCCGTCAGTTACCGAACTCAGGAAAACTCAGTAAGCTCAGTAACAGTCTAATCCAGTTCAGCATACTCAGTTCCATGTCTTTCAATTGGGAGTAGGATTCAGCACCAAGTGAACCCAAGGGTGGGGGCTCACCTGCCAGTAGAGGATGTGATCTCTAGAAGAAATCCTTGCATTCCAGAACTACATAGCCCGCGTAGGTTGAGACATCAAACCTGCCAGTTGAGGGTTGATGAGGTGTTTCAACTTACCAGATGAGGGTTCCACCATTCTTATTAGAGAACCCGCCAGATGAGGGTAACTCTTAAGTGTCTTTACCCGTGGCATGGTACTGACATCCTTCTAACTAGAGTCACAGGTTGGACCCCAACTCAGTTATCTTATCTTATTTGGGGCATATCGGTTAGATGATTACCTCCCATAATCTTAGTCTTAGTCTTCAAAATAGAACTCAATTTAGTTCTACAGAATCAGGACTGTAAGATAAAGTCAACCATTATCAGTAAATAAGTTATCAGTGACTTCAGATATCAGTTACTCAGTTTCAGAATTTAGGACTTAGCTTTAGAAGCGCTTAGTAACAGTATTTAGTTATATGCACATTATTGCATACTCAGTATTTATGGCAGTATCAGTTATCCATGTACTCTCATATTCAGTTACTCTATATCATTTAGTCAGTTATTATTCAGTCATATGAACCCTTGTATTCAGCCTTACCTTATCTAGTATACCAGTATATTACACGTACTAACACATACTCTTTCTTTGCTCAATGATGTCTCATGTAATAGGTTCGGATGCTTAGGTTCCTGACCATGCATAGATAGACTTAGATTTAACCAGAAACATTAGATTAGCAGTGAGTCCTCATCACTTGAGGATATTCTTTTATTTTAGTATTTTAGTGGACACAGTATTTCAGTAGATGGAGTTAGTTGGAGGACTGTCCCATCAACTCCACTTTCAAACAGTTTTAGTTAAAGGCTTTTTTTAACTAATTTTATGACAGTGTTCAATTTTATAAATTGTTTTTTCAGATGATATAATTTATTGGTATTTCAGATGTTTTGAACCTTATGGTATTTCATCCTATTATTCCACATTTATTACAATATAATGTTTTAGTGCTCATGATAGATATCAGTTATGGGTTAGCTTATGGTCCTTTAGGGTTGTAAGCACCATGTAGCATTCGAGGTACAGACTCAAGGCATTACAAACATAGTATCAGAGCCTAAGGTTCAACAGTGTCCTACGAAGTCTAAAAGCCGCATCTAGTAGAGTCCTGTGTATGGGTATGTAGTGTGCCACACTTATGGATAGGAGGTTATGAGATGTTTTAAGAAATAGTTTCCTTTCTTTCAGTATTTATGTCGTGTGAGTAAGTATGAGCTCAAGTTAAACTCTCAAACTAATCTATTTCTTTGTTTCATTTATAGAACATGCCTCCCTAAATGACTAACGAAAGAAGAATCGGAAATCAGCCAATACCTCACCCGTTCAGGCAGAACCCATGGACGAGCATGTCTCTCATGCAGAATTTAGAGTTGCATTCACTACTCTAGCTAACTTCATAGCAGCTCAGAATGAATGGCCAGCTACAATTCTAGCCAATTCAGTGGCCAATACTGCTGCAGCCAAGATTTAGGACTTCTCCCATATAAATCCTTCTCTATTCTTAGGATCTAAGATAGAAGAAGATCCACAGGAGTTCCTCGATTAGGTTTAGAAAGTCACAGATATTATGGGTGTGACTTTTAGTGAGAGTGTTGAGTTAGCTGCCTATCAGCTATAAAATATGGCTCATACGTGATTTAATCAGTGGGAGGTAGACAGGGGCACAGATGCAGAGCCCATAGAATGGAAAGAGTTTGCTATTGCTTTACTAGAGAGATTCTTTCCCTTAGAGCTGAGAGAAGCCAAGGTGTTAGAGTTCATCAATCTCAAGCATGGAAGTATTAGTATGAAAGAGTATTCCTTTAAGTTTACTCAGTTAGACAGGTAAGCTCCCCATGCAGTAGCAGATAGTAGGTCCAAAATGAGCAAGTTCGTATCTAGGGTGTCAGATAGTATGGTTAAAGAGAGTAGAACAACGAGGTTGATTAAGGAGATACACATATCCAGGCTCATGGTCAATGCTCAACAGATAAAAAAGGCTAAGATCAGATAAAGAGAGGTAAAGCAAGAGAGCTAGAACAGGTAGCTTTCATTTTAATCTACATAAAGAGTAGGCCAGTAACCATTCCTAGTTTCACCCAAAATCTTCATTTCCAGCTCTGTCCTCAGCCAGTGCTCCAGTACCTAAGTTTAGAAATGGTAACAACGATAGAGAGCCAGGCTCTAAGTCTTAGGGTAGTATCAGCAGTGCTAAAAAAATCCTCTATGTCAGTAATGTGGTAAGAACCACAATGGTGTCTATAGAGCTAGCAGTGATGTTTGCAATGGGTGTGGCAAGCTAGGCCATAGAGTCAGATATTGTCCTCAGTCAGGTTCTCTGGGTCAGCATACTCATTCTTTAGCTCAGTTAGGTTGCCTGAATTAGCAAGTTGCCACTTTTAGTGCCACCAGTGGGCAACACCTAAATAAGATTTATGCATTTCAGTCTTAACAAGATCAAGAAAATTCTCCTGATGTGGTTACTGGTACATTATAGATCTTTCATTTACGTATTTATGCCTTGTTTGATACAAAGGCTTCTTTATCTTTTGTAACTCCTTACACAACCATTAACTTTGGAGTCAGTCCAGAAATCCTAGAAGAGCCTTTCTCAGTTTCTACCCCGGGGGTAAATCTTTCATAGCCCGATGGGTATACAGGAACTGTCCGATTATGATACCTCAGAAAGTTACTTCAGTAGACCTTATAAAGCTAGAGATGGTAGATTTTGATGTTATTCTCAGCATAGATTGGCTTCATTCATGATATGCCTCAGTTGATTATAGAAATATAATTGTTCATTTTTAATTCCCAAATAAGCCAGTCCTTGAATGGAGGGGTAGTACTACAGCTCTAAGCGGTCATCTTGTTTCTTACCTTATAGCGAGATAGATGATATCCAAGGGATGTATCTACCATATTGTGCAAGTCTAACTCAAAAACTCCCTGTCTTGAGTCAGTTCCAGTAGTAAATGAATTCTCATATGTGTTTCCCAAAGATCTTCCTAGAGTTTATTTCGTTAGGGAAATAAACTTTGAAATAGACCTTCTTCCAAATACTCAGCCTATATCTATTCCCCCATACAGAATGGCACCAACAGAACTCGGAGAGTTAAAAGAAAAGTTGAAGGATCTCTTAGATAATAGATTCATTAGACCTAACATTTCCCCGTGGGGTACACCAGTCTTATTTATCCATAAGAAAGATGGTTCTCTCAGAATGTGTATTATTACCGTCAGTTGAACAAAGTCACAGTCAAGAATAAATATCCACTTCCTAGAATCGATGACTTGTTTGACCAACTTTAGGGTGCCAGTTACTTTTCTAAGGTAGCCTCAAATCAGGCTATCACCAACTCAGAGTCAGAGAATGTGACATTCCAAAAATAGCTTTCAGAACTTGATATGGTCACTTTGAGTTTATAGTCATGTCCTTTGTCCTTACAAATGCCCTATCAACTTTCATAGACTTAATGAATCATGTGTTTAAGCATTACTTGGACATCTTTATTATAGTCTTCATCGATGACATTCTTGTCCATTCCCTAGCAAGAATGATCATGCAGATTAACTCAGAATCGTACTTCAGACTCTCAAAACTCATCATTGTGTTTCCAAATTCATTAAGTGTGAATTTTGGCTAAGGTCAGTAGCATTTCTTGGTCATATTATTTCCGGTGATGGTATTAGAGTTAATTCTAAAAGGACTGAGATGGTGCGAAATTGGCCTACACCTATCTCTCCATAAAAAATCCAGAGTTTCTTGGGTTTAGCTGGCTATTACCATTGGTTTGTGAAAGGTTTTTCGTCTAATGCATCCCACATGTCTAGTTTTAGTGGCCGGATTCTACCGAGAAGAGTTTTTAGGAGTTGAAGACTCGACTCACCTCAACCATTAGTTTTGATGCTACCAGATGGTTCAGACGGGTTTGTTATATACTGTGATGCATCTAGAGTAGGTTTGGTTTGTGTCATTATTTAAAGAGGTAAGGTCATATCCTATACCTCAAGACGGCTTAAACCACATAAGAAGAATTATCCGACTCATGATCTTAGTTAGTAGCTGTAGTGTTTGCCTTAATTATTTAGAGGCATTACTTGTATGGGGTGTATGTTTATGTGTTCACATATCAAAAAAGCCTTTAATATGTTTTCTCTCAGAAAGATTTGAATTTGCATCAGAGAAGGTGGTTAGAGTTATTAAAAAATTATGACATGTGTGTTCTGTATCATTTGGGCAAAGCCAATGTAGTGGCTGATGCTCTCAATAGACTGTCTATGAGTAGTGTTTGTCATGTTGAGGACAATAAGAAAAAGTTAGTTCAGGAAGTTCATCAACTTGCCCGACTAGGGGTCCTCTTAGTCGATTCAGTAGAAGGTAGCGTGTGGGTTCAGAATAGTTCCAAATCCTCTCTAGTTTCTGAGGTGAAGGAAAAATATGATACAGATCCCAGTCTTGTTGAGCTAAAAGAGTCAGTCAAAGATCAGAAAGTAGAGGTTTTCTCCTAAGGGGAGATAGTGCGTTGCATTGCCAGGGTTGTTTATGTGTGCCAGGTGTTGATGACTTGAGGCAACAAATTCTTGTAGAAGCATATAGTGCGCATTACTCTATTCATCCAGGGGACACTAAGATATACCGCGATTTAAGGGAGGTCTATTGGTGGAGTGGGATGAAGAGGGATATTGTAGAGTTTGTAGCTAAATGCTCTACATGTCAGCAATTTAAGATTTAGCACCAGAAGCCTAGTGGGTCCATGCAGGAGTTCAGTATTCCCATATGGAAATGGTAAGAAGTGAATATGGACTTTGTGATGGGTTTTCATTGTACTTATCATCATCATGATTCTATTTGGGTTATCGTAGATAGGATAACCAAATCAGCTCATTTTTTGCCAGTTTATACTTTTTATTCAACCGAGGACTACGCCAAACTCTATATTAGAGAGTTGGTCAGGTTACATGGAGTTTCAGTATCCATTATCTCAGATTGAGGTACTCAGATTACCTCTCACTTCAAGAAAACATTCTAAAATTGTCTTGGTACCCAAGTTTACATCAGTATAACCTTCCACCCTTAGAAAGATGGTCAAGCAGAAAGGACCATTCAGACTCTAAAAGATATGCTAAGAGCATGTGTTGTCAATTTTAAGGGGAGTTAGGATGACCACTTGTCTTTGATCAAATTCGTATACATTAAAAACTATCATTCCAGTATTCGAATGGCATCATTTGAGGCTCTCTATAGTAAGAGATGTAGATCTCTAATCGGTTGGTTCGAGGTAGGTGAGGCCTCAGTAATAAGGCCCGACCTAGTATTTGATGCCTTAGAAAAGGTTCAGTTAGTCAGAGAAAGACTTAGGGCTGCCCAGATCCGACAGAAATCCTATCCAGATATGAGGAGAAGGGATCTCGAGTTTGAAATCAGTGATTTTGTGTTCTTGAAAATCTCTCCCATGAAGGGGGTAAAGAGGTTCGGCAAGAAGGGAAAGCTCAGTCCCTGATATATCGGTCCTTATAGAATTCTCAGTCATTTTGAAAAGGTAGCTTATGATCTTGAGTTGCCTTCAGATCTAGCCTCAGTGCATCCACTATTCTATGTCTCCCTTCTAAAAAGATGCATTGGTGACCCAACAGTTATAGTCCCCTTAGAGGATGTAAATATTCAGAATGATCTCTCTTTTGAAGAAGTTCTCGTCCAGATCCTCGATCATCAGATTCACAGACTGAGGAACAAAGAAGTTCCCTTGGTCAAAGTGCTTTGGCAAAATCAGTCCATTGAGAGAGTTACTTGGGAAGCAAAAGCAGATATACGAACAAAGTATCCTCACCTTTTCGCCGCAACCTCAGATCCAGATTAAGGTAACAGTCTTCCTTAGCTATACTCAGTTCCATGTTCTGCTATAATTATAGCTTGGTATCCATCATCGTTGCATATTCAGTGATGCATTCATGAATCAGTTCAGTCATGTACTCATGCATCAGATATCCATGTTTAGTATGAAAATTCAGCTTATCAGTACTTTAGTCATATATTCCATGCATTAGATATGCATGTTCAGTGTAAGAGCTCAGTTAGTCAGTAGTTCAGTCATGTAGTCATGCATCAGATAGGCATGTTCAGTGTGTAAAATCAGTCTATTAGTGTCTCAACTTAATTAGTCTCATTTGAGGATGAATGTTCCCAAGGAAGAGATATTGTAATACCCCAAATTTCCTTATCTTAAGATAAACACTCAGTTCATGAGTTATCTAACATAATAATTTTGAAATACTCATTATTTTTCAATTTAGAGCCTGTCATTGCGTAGAAAATTCAATTAGCTTCAACTATATAAAATTCGCCCAAATTCGATAATCGGGTAAGAAGTTATGTCATTTTAAGTTCCAGTCGTTAAAAACCATCATTTTGATCACTAGCGCATAGTGGAGCTAGTCTAAATGACAATTTTCAATTTCCATTATGACTCCATGATCTCACCGCATCACGGAGGGCTTCTAATTCCTAATTTTCCAATTCCAGTAAGGGACCATGATATTGGCGCATCGTGCCAAGGACCAAGTTTACATTTGTCAATTTTCAGTAAAGCAGCGTGATTGTACCGCACGTGCCAAGCTTCCAGGTCTCATCCAAGGTGGAAATGCGATACCACAGTGCCACACCACCATGCATTTTCCCAGTTGGAACTTCCAGAGACACGGCGCGATAGTGCCACATCGCGCAAAGGGTGAAATTCGGGACATTTCAGTTAATTCTGAGATTTAATTTCCAAGGGATTTTAAGTTTTTTTCCTTATCCCAGTTAGCCTAAACATGGGATTAAATTCCTAAATAGCCTATTATCCCATTATTTGCTCACTTATCTCAAAAAGATAAAAGCTTTCTCTCAAAACTACAAACCCTAGCTTCAAGAATCAAGGTCAAAACTCAAAAATTTCTTCAAGAACCTACAAGAACTAAAACCCAAGTTATGTTAGGTGTTCATCTATGGGTTCGTTTCACCTATAGAGTTCACAAATCCATTTTTAAAATACAAGATTCTTGGATTATGAACTTCCATGCTTGAATTGAATTGAAACTCATGTCCATGTTATTGTTGAGTTTTAGTCTATGATTAAATTACATGATTTTATGAAATAAATCATTGAATGTGTTAAATTACATGATCTTCATGATAAACCCTTAAATTTTTAAGTTAATTAATGTAGCCATGATAACTATATGTTTTTTTATTGTATAACCTAAGCATGCCCCCCATGTATTTGATAAAATGCCTATTTGAATGAAATAGTGCCATTATAACATGATAGCATGTATTCCCCATTCATTTATAAGTAGATGCATTACAGGTGTTTGATTAAATTCCTCTATGAGTGAACTATGGATAAGTATACATTTTTATGATTTTCAAGAGTATATTATGCTTTATTTTTCATTCTATTGAGTCCTGGAGGTATTTAATACTCAAAAATTTAGCTGTGCGTCTAGAGCCAGTGTCAATTATAGAATCTTAGTCATGTCATGATCAGTAGTACTCTCAGTCAGTTACAGAATTCAGAAGAACTCAATCAGTTACCGAACTCAAGAAAACTCAGTAAGCTTAGTACCATTCCAGTCTAGTTCAGTATACTTAGTTTAGTGTCTTTCAGTTAAGAGTAGGATTCAGCACCGAGTGAACCCTAGGATGGGGGCTCACCTGCCAATAGTGGGTATGATCTCTTGAAGCAATCCTTACATTCCAGAACGACCTAGCCAGCATAGGTTGATACATCAAACTTGCCAATTAAGGGTTTATGAGGTGCTTTAACCTGGCAGATAAGGGTTCCACCATTCTCATTAGAGTACCTTCCAGATGAGGGTAACTCTTCAGTGTCTTTACTCGTGGCACAGTACTGACACCCTTTCAACTGGGGTCACAGGTTGGAACCCAACTCAGTTATCTTAACTTATTTGGGGCATGTCGGTTAGATGATTACCTCCCATAATCTCAGTCTCAGTCTTCAGAATAAAACTCAGTTCAGTTCTACAGAATCAGAATTATCAGATACAGTCAACCAGTGTCAGTAAATTAGTTATCAGTAACTTCAGATATCAGTTACTCAGTTTTAGAATTCAGGACTTAGCTTCAGACAAGCTTAGTCATAGTATTTATTTATATGCACATTTATGCATACTCAGTATGTACAGTAGAATCGGTTATCCATTTACTCTCATGATCAATTACTTATATCAACTCCACTTTCAAACAATTTCAGTTAGAGGCTTTTCAGACTATTTTTCAGACAGTGTTCAGTTTTATAAATTGTTATTTTAGACAATATAATTTATCAGTATTTTAGATATTTTGAACCTTATAGAAATTCAGCTTATTATTCTACATTTATTACAGTATCATGTTTTAGTGCTCACATCAGATATCAGTCATGGGTTAGGTAATGGTCCTTCAGGGTCGTAAGCATCGTGTACCGTCCTTGGTACAGACTTGAGGCATTACACTAAGATTATTCATATGATTCATATTCATGTTTTATGATCTTACAGTAGTGATCACTTAAGTTAAGGTTCTATTCCGAAGGTAAGGGTAGAACAACTCTCTCCAGTGTGGGTAAGATATCGGACTCCATGGTAGCTTACATGATTTATGTCGGTCGTAAAGAGCTCTCATAAGAAAGGAGTAAATATTTTAGAAACTAAGTTTAATGGCTAACTAAGCTTATTCATATGCTTCATTATTCATGTTTTATGATCTTGCAGTCTTTATTTCTTCTAAAGTCCAAGGTGAGTCATTTATGCTTAGCATGCATCATTTAAAAAAGTGTGTGTGTGTGTGTGTGTATATATATATATATATATATATATATATATAATCATACTTAAGAAATCCACCTTAAAATAGCATAAGGGTTTATAGAATGAAAACCAGTTATGCTTCTTTTTACTTTAAATTATAAATAAGATGAATGCTTGTGGATTTCATGTCTTATCTTTAGATCAACGGATCAAGATTTCTTGAATCATGCTATATTGCATATGAATAAAACTTTAAAATCTTAAACTTTCATGTAAACTTAATGCCTTTTCTTAAACCTTGAAACTTATACTTTCTTTCATAGAACTTATAAGAAAATATCAGGCTCAACACCCATATAGAAATCTTTCATCAGAATCCACATCAAAGTAATGAAATTCAAATCACAACATCAATCTTAAAGCTCAAAACATGTATAGAGGTAACCTTTATGCATCTTTATCCTTTTAAATCACAAGATAAGATTATACTTCAATAGATGAGAATTTGGGGGATGACGCCTAATGCAAAACTTGTAAATTCAATCTCAAAAATCATGTTTCTTAGGCACAAGGATGGAAGATTAACCTTGTTCAAAATCATACATATGGGGAATTTTCTTGACTTGTGAAAATGACTTCAACTTTGAGACTTGAGAGATGACTTGGAGAGATAAACCCTAATCTTGTTGTTCTTGGAGATGAGAGGAGAAAAGATATTGTTAATTGAGTGAAAGAGTTAGGAAAATAATGCCTCTCTTAGGTATAGGTCGTGTGTTGGGATTTATAAGTAGGGAAAATAGCAAAAAGCCCCTTAACTAAACTTATAAAAATTGACCTCCAGTCCTCACGAGTGGTAGCTTATGACTCGTTACATGTATATACGACTTGAAACAACCCCTCATAACTTGGACATGAACTTAGGGAACCTATATTGTTGATCTTACGACTTTACTTCATACGACTTGTAACATGAAATGACAATTTCTAGGTTTAAATCATATCTACAACAGAATACAACTACTCCACACTACCATAGCTATGACTTATGACATATGACTCATAAGGTGTATAGACAACTTAAGAAGATGAGTCATAAGTTGCACAGTGTCTTTTAGACATAGGGTATTACAATATACATCTATCCTCTAAGAAGTGGAATAAATTTAACTGTCATGCATTGATTGATAAGATCACTGAGAGGATTATTACAACCTATTTAAAGAAAATATCTTATGTTTGTAGGTTGCAAGTGATTAATGTTGTGCTAATCTCCAATCATAAATTCTGCGTTACAGTGTTTATATCACCCTAAAGCATACTTAAGGATGTAGACAAGAACATGGCTTACCTTTGGTGATGGTCTAAAGAGAAAAACAAAGTAGCATTGGTATCTTAGGACCAGATTTGTCACCCCGAGAGACAAGGGTGGCTGAATATCAGTAGTAGAAGGGGTTGGAATATAGCTTCAATGGGATAGATATTAGGACAAATCAATATGAATATAGAGTCATTAATTAATGATAAAATGGATTCACGGAATCTCTATAAATGAGGACCTTACTATTTGGTATCATTGAGCACCTATATATTCCAGTTAGTATTGGAAAAAACTTAATATAATTAAATTTCTCATGCAGGGTTGGTATACATAGGAAAGGTATATGTTTACAGAGGATGGTGCCTGCTCCATTACCAAAAGCTATTTGGCTATTATAGGAAAGAGACCAAGATGGAAACAATTGACCAAGGACAGCTTCAGCATAAAGTAACTGAAGCCAAGGCTTTAGGCCCCCAATTTTCGAGAGGGAGGGAGGGAGGGGGATACCAAATGGTATCTAAATGAGCACAAAACAGTCCAAAAGTAACCCTTAAATACCCGTAACAATCAAGACACAAAATGACAAAAGGAAGCAAACATAAATTAATGATAAAGAAGATAGATAACTTAACACAAGGGAAATATGTAAAGTAGTAACTAAAGAGTTTATTAAACTCTAAAACTCCAACAAAACATGTTAAAAAGCACCAAGTTCTTAAGATGATACAAGAGCAGAGTCCACCACTCAAGCACCAAATTTCTAACAAACATGAAATCACAAGAGATTCCACCCTTGAAAGCTATCCTAGTTACAAGTTTTGATTTTGTACCTCAAGGAGGGAGGACTTGGTGCTTCAAAAGTTCAAGACTTACAATAATCATCAATAAATTCATGAAAATCCCTAATACTAAACTATATATAGTCTCCTTATTACATAAAAGATGAAATGACCAAAAGACCCTTAATGAAAAGGGGGTGCCCCTCTAGTGTAATAAATGAGCAAATAGGGTGGCTTTGGTGTGCCTTTAATCCTTATCACGTCTCAACATTGAACTTCCTAGGATGATAATTTTCTTCACTTGTATACACGTTGATTTCCATAGTCGCACTTGTATCATCCTCTCCATCTTGAGAGGAATTTGCCCTCAAATTAAAGCAATCATCACCGGCAAGCTCTCCTCTTTTCATCATCTCTTCATTGCTCTTCCTAAGGTTAGGATGTTCAACCAAGGGTCCTATGATATCATCAAGCATGCTCCTTGGATGTATATGTTCTACAACCTGCACATAAGAAGATTTAATACTAGGCAAAGTGCTAGTATCTCGGTTAGTAATCAACAAAGAGTCCTTGTGGGCAAATCCCACAATCCCAACTCTCGAATTCTCTCCTTCTTCATCCTCACCACTCTCGGCTTCTTATTCCATACCCTCACTAAGCATGAATTTCCTTTCCATATACATAGGTACTACAATCTCACCTTCACATGGCCAAACATCTTCCTCATCCCCCTCCTTTGACTCCTCGGGTTCTACCTTCTCTCCATCTTGAGATTGATCATCAATCTCCTTTGGTTCAAGTCCCACATTCTCCCCAAGAAAGTACAATTTTTTCTCCCTTAGGATCATATTTCTCCTATTTGGAAACTCATTAGCCTTG
>JAPEIP010000004.1:142198857-142210362 GCA_026120095.1 Capsicum chinense
TTTGGCAAGACAACTTTTTGGGGTAGTCTTGTCTCTTTCCTCTTTTGTCTAAGTTTGAAAAGTGCCTTACTCCTTTTTGGTAACTTGCTTTTTGGAGGGCTCTTTTTCTTTTTCTACTTTGGTGTTGTCTTGGATTGTTTTCAAGACAAATACAAAGTCTTATACTTCTTTTCTCTCTTCAAGATCAAACAAAAACTTCTTCAACAAAACACAAGAATACAAGATGAACACCACCACCAACAACAAGAAACCATCCACTTATCACCACAACACAATCGAAATCTTGCTCAAGAACTTAAGACTCAATAAGTGTTGAGGAGAAAGGAAACCAACACTAAAAATAAACTAAGACAACAAAACACACTCAAATCAAGACACAAATCTTGGCCAAACACAACAACAAGAAGAAGAACACCCAGCCACGAATAAGAACACTTCAACACCTTTTTTTTTCTTGACTAAGAGAGCCTAAGATTGGTAGGTAGGAACACAACCAGCCTTGGATCTGATACCAAATGATACTTAAAACCCCAAGAAGACACAAAGCATCCCCCAAAAACATCACAAAACACACCACAAACCTAGAGCCCAAGGAACCAAGTCTCGGCCAAGAATAACAACATAAGAATGAAAAGAAAATCCAAGAATGCTTCAACAATGGAGAGATAATAACGTGTATAACCACACCAAAAAAGCAATAACACTACATTAATGTGATGAACAATAAGCTTACAATAACACCAACAACCAATTACAAGAAGACGAGACACAACTACTACAAGATGAAAACAAAAATAAAGGGATAGATAGTTAGACAAAGGTGTTGTAAATCCTAGTAACCAAAGAGTACATAAAACTCTAAGAGCCCTAACACCTCCACACATGATCACCTAACTCTTACGATGACACAAGAAAGGATTCTACCACTCAAGCACCAAGGTTTCTCAAAAATAAGCAATTACAAGAGATTCCACCCTTGAATTGCTATCCTAGTTACAAGTTTTGGTTTGCCTCAAGTAGAGAGAGGACTTTGGTGTTTCAAATGTCAAGACTTACAATTGCTAGCCTTGGCTCTGATACCAAATAATACCAAACGGTATCTAAATGAGCACAAAACAGTCCACAAGTAACCCGCAAAACCCATAACAAGCAAGACACAAAATGACAAAAGGAAGCAAACATAAATTAATGATAAAGAAGATAAATAACTTGACACAAGAGAAACATGTAAAGTAGTAACTATAGAGTTTATTAAACTCTAAAACCCCAACAAAACACGTTAACAAGAATCAAGTTCTTATGATGATACAAGAGAGGAGTCCACCACTCAAGCACCAATGTTTATGACTAACAAGAAATCACAAAAGATTCCATCATTGAATGCTATCCTAGTTACAAGTTTTGATTTTGTGCCTCAAGGAGAGAGGTCTTGGTGTTTCAAAAGTTCAAGACTTAAAATAATCATCAACCAAGTCATGAAAATCCCTAATACTAAACTATATATAGTCTCCTTATTACATAAAAGATGAAATGACAAAAAGATCCTTAATGAAAAGGGGGCACCCCTCTAATGTAATAAATGAGCAAATAGGGCGGCTTTGGTGTGCCTATGATCCTTCTCACATCTCAACATTGAAATTCCTAGAATGATACTTTGCTGCACTTGTGCACACATTGATCTTCATAGTCGCACTTGTATCAAGGGGGCATTTTTAGTAATTACAGGTTTATAGTTCTGTAAAAATATTTCATTAGAAAATATTAAGAATTTTTTAATATTTTTCTGCCTCATTTTAGTGTTGTTTTAGCTCAAAATAATTATCACTTTAAGATTCGAGACTAAATTGACAATTGTTTCCAACTTCACATTTCACATAAAAGAAGATTTCTTTTTAATGCTACTGAATATTTTTTAAAAATATTAATAAATAGGAATAGCTTAGTAAACTATACCGTGTATCTTATTATTTTGCTTAATGATGTGTAAAAAGTTAAAATGAATATCAAAGTGGGAGGGGGGAGTAGAAAGGTAAGAAATATTTTAATAAGATAAAAGATTTTATTATTTTTCAAATACATATATTGCCTATAGAGTTTCTGTAACAATCCTCAATTGAAAGAAATTTTTAAAATTAAAATTGATAAATCTTACTTAAAATCAACAATGTCTCAAGAAAATTGAACGAATTATGTATATTATCGATTGAAAAGGAATTATTTTGAGAAGACCATTATAAAATAATTTTATTCATAATTTTACATCTCAAGAACTATTATATATGTATGTATAAATATATATATATATATGTATATATATAGATACATATATATGTATATATATATATACATATATATATATATATATGTATATATTTATATACATGCTACTGTTGTTAGCAGTTACAGCAGACACAGAGATAAAAGTGTAAGAAGCCTTTTATCAAAAGTACGGAAGAGCGAGTGTCTGATCAGATCAATCAAGTGATAGGGGCAGAGACTTTACTTGGCTAGGACGGAGTTGCCATCGATTGAGGATTGGCCAGGGGCCTTTTTGTCTTTTATAAGGGAAGAGATTGAAGCTGGGTACAAATAGGCATGTGAAAGACGAGTAGGAAAGCGAGCTGTATCGGTCAGCACATATACAATCTTCTTGGTCGCCAACACTCAATCGTCTGGCGGTCGCCTATCATAGTTATAAGGATTAACAATGGAATTGCCTTATATCGAATGATAAAGCCATCGATAAGGTAACGTTCAACATTGAATAAAAGTATATATAGACTCCACATTTTCATTGTTGCTATACCTAATAGATTTCCAACAATTAGGTATTTTCGGGGACTAGCCCGCTTCCCATTACTAAATTGGGCAATTCCTCACACATAATTAAGGGAGCCATTAAAAGGTGACTAAAACACCAGAAACGAGGACTACCCGAGCTAATGATAGAGGCAAGAATACTTTCCGACCAAGTCAGAATTGATGCAATTTCTTTTCTAAGAAAGAGATCATAGTGATTGATGGCTATTTCAATCCTGCGAAATGGAATTGGTATGTACCAATTTGGGTTAGATTAATAAGCTTACAACCACTAAACAAACTTGGTTGACAAACATAGTTTATGCGCCGCTAATGTAGCAGCTTATATAAATATATATGTATATATATATATATATGTATATATGTATGTATCTATATATATGAGAATAAATAAAGGCCTCATTTTGAAGTTTCGCTTTAGGCCTCTGGATATATTGAACCGCCCTTGCAATTGACTTGGTGTGGACATATATGGCCCTACTTAAGCATAGATTCATGGTTTGGCTGGCAATGTAAGAAAAGCTGTTAACATTGGAAAGGATGATTAGGCTGCATATACAAGGTGGTGAAATTGACTATTGCCTATGTGATGATCAAGTCCAAGAGACCAATGCTCATCTATGTGGACTATGAATGGACCAAAGTTGTATGGCAAAAGTTGAATTAGTGGATAGAATTTGCAATGCAAATAGATAGGATCAAACAAGTCTTGGAGGGTATTAAGAGAAAACTCTAGAAATAGTTTCAGAAACAAGTCATCTGTGCCATTTGTGCAACTGTTTTATACCACGTATGGAGAGTTAGGAACTGAAAAAAGTCACAGGAAAATTATATAAAAGTAGGTGGTAGTGTTACACTGATAAAGAAGGAAATAGGAGAAATATTGTATTTACTTGGAGCTTTCAGAAAAGCATGGAGATGTAGAAATTTTGCCCAGTAATTGCTTTGTAATTAGATTTACTACTTTCTAGAAGGCCAGTCTTTTGATTTCAGAAATAGGTGATCTTTGTTGGTAATGTGTTTTGGTGGTTATGATAATATTTTACCATTGTTACAAAAAAGTATAAATAATGCTTGAGTCTTGCTAAATACTGTCTGTTGGATAATAAAATTCTCGAGTCGAAAAATAAATAAATCGGGATAAGAAAATATTGCAATAATCAATTTATTGATTTCAATATATGAGTGTTACAATCTCCATGAATCCTCTGATTCGCCTTTTCAAATATAAATTCAAGGGCTTAAACCTTGATCTTGAATCTGAACTTGATTTGATGGACTTAAAGGATTTGATCTTAATTTGTGCTTGAATTCAAGGGCTTTTGAGCTTGTTCTTGAATATTGCGGTCTTGATCTTGAATCTTAATGAACTTTCTTTGAATGCCCGAGCTTTGTAAAAAAATTACGGTGTTTGATCCACGAGCTTTCTCTTGCTTCTTGTTAGAGTTCTGGGGGTTCTTTTCTGAATTATTAGATCGTTATTTATAGTTGTAGGAAAGGAAGAGCCATGATGAATATAGACTTCTTTTGACCAATCAGATTTAAGTGATGTGGTGCCTTTTTATGGGCTTTTATTTCATGGCCCTACTGTATCCTTTTGACATGTGGCATGGTCCTATTGGCTCCTTCACTTGACTTGACATGCCATGTCATTTGACATGTGGTGCTTATTTGGGCCTCTAGAATATGACATATCTTACGCTTATTAAAGTGGGCTCATCATTTGTAGCCCAAATCAATGGGCTAGCCCAATAAAAATTGGACTTTAATTAAACCCATATATGTTTGGACTTAAATAATTAATTCAATTATATTAATCCACAATATTAATTTAGGACTAATATATTTTGAATTTAATATAATCCTAATTTTGTACTAATTTAAATTTAATAAAATTGCGTCGCCCACAAATGCCCCTACTTCAAGACTTGTCGAGACACTAAATATTTTGTAGACTAGCCTTGAAGTATGATTATTTAAGTATGTTCCCTTCGTGTTTCAATGATTTTCATACATATGAATACCTCATTTAAAAATTTAAAGCCGAACCATATTGATATTGACTCTCAAAACTCTCATTTTTTCCATAAATCTCAACACTTAAGACCCATTGGTGAGGCGTGATATCCAATTTCAAATAGATTTTGGAAAACTTGTTTGTCATTTGACTTAATCAGGAATAAAACCCTTCTGATTTGAACTTAGATTGGAGAAGGAAATAACCTCCAATTTGAATTTGTATGGGAGAAGGAAACAACCTCCAATTTGAATTTGTATGAGAGAAGAAAATCAACCTTCTATTTGAATTTGTATGAGAGAAGGAAATAACCTCCAATTTAAATTTGTATGAGAGAAGTAAACAATCTCCAATTTGAATTTGTATGGGAGAAGATAATAACCTCTAATTTGAATTTTTATGGGAGAAGGAAACAATCTCCAATTTGAGTTTGGAGATGGAAACTATTCCAATCTAAATTTATATTGGAGAAGGAAACATCCACCCTACAACTCTATAAAAGGAGTTAGTTTCCCCACTTTTTCAATATTAATTTTGGGATTTTCAAGCCATTAACAATATTGAGGTAATTTCTTTCCCTCCTACTTTTCTCTTATTTTCATCACTTTTTTCAGCATAGCATGTTAGTGGTAGAAAATTCATATCTAATTGTAAGAATATCAAAATCATGAACCATTTAATATTCCATAAACTAGACTTCGAGATCTATAAATCATCTTTAAATTCCTTTAATATAATTCTCGATAATTTTTTTGAAGTTATCCCTAAATTTTATCATGTTGAAAATTTCAGATTTACGCGTCTTTACTAAAACATTCATATCTTGAAATAGAAAGGATGAAATCACAAGCCGCTTGATTCTTTAAAACTAGATACAAATATATATAACATATAAAAAATTCATAATTTAATACAATCGATATATTTTCAGGTGTTATCCCGAAATCAACATTGAGTTTTGATGCATCGACAATTTCAGATTTATGCAACAACACCAAAAATATTATATCTCAATGTGAGAGTATTGAAATTATGATCCTCTTGATCCTATATATGATGGAAACATGAATGTATAACATATCCAAAATTTGAATTTTAAAACTTCTTGTATTGTTCTGGATGATTTTTTGAAGACGATCTTATATGCTATCCGACAGAGGATTCTAGATTTGCGTTGCCTCACCAAATAATTTATATCTTAATGTGGGACCATCACCACCAAAGAGAATTTTGATTGTTTCAAACTAGATTTTGAGGGCTTTATTCTCATCAACGAATCTTGTCTCAATCCAAGTTAGTGATATACAACTTCGAGATCACAATGCTCTAACAGATAATATCCTTTCTATTTATGTTTTTACTTTCTTTCTTATTTCCTCTATTTTTTTTTTTTGGAGAATTGAAATAGATAGAAATATGCAACAATCGGCTTAGGGTGCGATAGTTTAACTTCACCTCCGTCACCTTAAGTCCGAATAATTTTACTTGATGACGGTGAACATCGACTTAAGGTACAAGAGTTTAACTTTGCCTCGGTCACCTTAAGTCCAAAAATTTCACTTGAGGACGGTGGACATCGGGTTAAGGTGCGAGAGTTTAACTTTGCTTCCATCACCTTAAGTTCAAAAAATTTTTTCTTGAAGACGGTAGACATCGGCTTAAGGTGTGAGAGTTTAACTTCGCCTCCGTCACCTTAAGTCCAAAATTTTTTTGCTTAAAGACGGTGGACATCGGCTTAAGGCGCGAGAGTTTAACTTTGTCTCTGTCACCTTAAGTCCGAAATTTTTTTGCTTGAAGACGCATGAGTTTCTTTAAGTATTGTCCCTTTCACCGATGCATTTATGCAGTGGTTTTCTCTAAGTGTGGGCCCTTTTAATGATGCATTTATGCGATGGTCTTCTCTAAGTATGGGCCCTTTTTAATGGTCATCTTAAGGTGCAAAGGGAAAAATCTTGTCCACCTTAAGGCATGAAATTTTGATATCCTTTTAAGGATAAACCCATGAGAGGCTAGCTTAAGGTGCAAAGGGACAAATCTTGTCCACCTTAAGGCATGGAAATTTTGATATCGTTTAAGGATAAACCCGTAAGAGGCCAGCTTAAGGTGCAAAGGGACACATCTTGTCCACCTTAAGGCATGGAAATTTCGATATCCTTTAAGGATAAACTGGTGAGATTCCAACTTAAGGTGCAAAGTGACAAATCTTATCCACCTTAAGGCATAAAAATTTTGATATCCTTTAAGGATAAACTCGTGAGAGGCCAGCTTAAGGTGCAAAGGGACAAATCTTATCCACCTTAAGGCATGGAAATTTTGATATCCTTTAAGGATAAACCCGTAAGAGGCCATCTTAAGGTGCAAAGGGATAAATCTTATCCACTTTAAGGCATGTAAATTTCGATATCCATTAAGGATAACCCTGTAAGAGGCTAGCTTAAGGTGCAAAGGGACAAATCTTGTCCACCTTAAGGCATGGAAATTTCGATATCCTTTAAGGATAAACTTGTGAGAGGTCAACTTAAGGTACAAAGGGACAAATCTTGTCCACCTAAAGGCATGGAAATTTCAATATTCTTTTAAGGATAAACCTGTGAGAGGTCAGATGAATGTGCAAAGAGACAAATCTTGTCCACCTTAAGGCATGAAAATTTAAATATCCTTTAAGGATAAACTCGTCAGAGGTCCACTTAAGGTGCAAAGGAACAAAACTTGTCCACCTTAAGGCATGAAAATTTTGAGATCATTCAAGTTGTAGGCTTGGAGAACTTTGGCATTTCAAATCCCATTGAAGGAACTCTCTTTCTTTTCGATGGGTTGCCCCCATTGAGTCACAAATATTTATAGTAAGTCCAAAATTTAATTAGAATAGTTTCATACTTGGTTTCCATATGGTAGATACTATAGGAACATATTTTTTTTGACACTCATGCAACTGAACTCAGAATGAAATTCCAAGCACCTACGTACCTCAGTAAAGAGGATCAAGTCACAACATAGTTCTGGGTGAGTATTTTTTTTGCTTCCTAACTTTTGCCTAGGCCGCCTCTTTTGAGGTTTTTAACCTAGCGAACTGCTTTATTTCTTTTTTGTTTGAGTCATACACGGTTTATACATTTGCGGGCTAGGAGTGTAATCTTCCTTCAAGGATAGTACTTCTTCAAGAACTTGGCATTGATAGGACTAACTTTTACTCTATCTGAATCGATAAACTTGCAAGCACCATTTGAATATGTCTCTTGTATAACATAAGGTCCATCCCACTATGGGATGAATTTACCCCCAGACTTACGAAAAGTGATTATGGGTCTCCTTACTGCAAGGACTTGATCTCCAACTTGGAAAGACCTCAAGCGAACCCTTTTATTGAAAGAACGAGATATCCGGGCTTGATAACATTCAAGATTTTGTTGAGCCTCCAGCCTCTTCTCATTAAAAGCTTCTAACTTTGCAAGACGCAACTTAGCATTTTCTTCATCGGTGAGCCCTTCTTGCATAACCAGTCTCAAAGAAGGTATTTAACGCTTAAGTGGCAGGACTACTTCAACTCCAAAAGTGAGTGAGTATGGGGTTTCTTGCGTTAGTGTACGGTAAGTTTTCCTATATACCCATAAAGCTTCTTCCATTTGCTCATGCTAGTCTCATTTGGATTTGGAGATGACTTTCTTCAACAGATTGCATAAAGTCTTATTGAATGCTTCAGCTAGACCATTGGCAGCAACATGGT
Organism: Capsicum chinense; assembly: GCA_026120095.1. Classification (NCBI taxonomy): domain Eukaryota; kingdom Viridiplantae; phylum Streptophyta; class Magnoliopsida; order Solanales; family Solanaceae; genus Capsicum; species Capsicum chinense. The sequence continues at coordinate 142,207,419 of JAPEIP010000004.1, forward strand.
ACATAGAAGACTTGCGTTGCTTGAAGCCAAAAAGATCAAAAATCCTATTCATCAACTTATTATCAAACGGCTTGCCATTGTTGGTTATTATATATTAAGGGATTCCAAAGCGGTAGATGATATTCACTCAAATAAAATTCACAACACTCTCCTTCTTTACTTCTTTGAGAGCAACAACTTTGGCCCATTTTGAAAAGAAATCTGTTGCGGCTAAGATGTATAAGTGTCCACCAGAAGATTTTGGTAGTAGACCAACAATATCTATTCCCTAAGCATTGAATGGCCAAGATGCTACAGTTGGATGTAGTACCTCTGGAGGTTGATGTATGAAATTTGCATAGAATTGGTAAGCTTTGCATCTTCTAGCATAATGCAAACAATCTTTCACCATCGTTGGCCAATAATATCCCATCCTTTTAATGTAAAGATAGAGCTTCGGTCCAGACTGATGTGATCCACAAACTCTTGAGTACGCTTCTTGCAAAGCTTGAATTATTTCTTTCTCTACCAAACACCATAAGATTACTCATTTAAATGATCTTCTATATAGTGTGTCTATGTTGTAAAGAAAGAGAGGTGCACGACAATGAATGTCAGTCTTTCTCCTTGGATCTTCTGGAAGTCTCCCATAACATAAGTAATCAATGAGGTATTCAACCTTGTTTTCTACATCCTGATCTAACGATGGTACTACCCATTCTTGGGAACAGTAACTTGCGTCTGATTTGGAAGAGTTAGGGTTAAGGCCAAAGCAGCTAAAGCATCAGCTAACAGTAACTTGCGTCTGATTTGGAAGAGTTAGGGTTAAGGCCAAAGCAGCTAAAGCATCAGCTTGCTTATATTCTCTTCTTGAAACATATTGGAGGGTTATCTCTCCAAGCCACCCTACCAACTTCTATGCATAATCATGATATAGTCATAGCTCGAGCTTTCTAACTTCATAGCTTCCCAAAAGCTACTTGATCACCAGTTGAGAGTCACCAAAGACTTGTAATTGCAGTTGTTTCATGTCAACTTCCATCTCAAGTCCAAGTATTAAATCTTGATATTCAGTAACATTATTAGAGCAATGATTTGTTAGGGTAAAAGAGTATGGGATGACCTCTTCTTATGGAGTGACAAACACCACACCGGCATCAGCTCCATCTCAATGTGTGGCACCATCAAAGTATATCTTCCATGGGGTGTAGCTTCAATGACCATTGTATCTTCATCAGGAAATTCATCGCTTAGTTTCCAATCATTAGGTATCGGGTGGTCTGCCAAGAAGTCAGCCAATGCTTATCCCTTTACAGCCTTTTGGGGAACGTACACAATCTCAAACTGCTGAAATTGAAGGTACCATTTTGCAAGTCGATCACTAAAGACTGGTTTCGATATTACAAACTTGATGGGATTTTCTCTAAACACAAGACGGACAACATGAGCTTGAAAGTAGTGTTTCATCTTTTTAATTGAGAAGGCTAATGCCAAACATAACTTTTCAATCAAATAATACTTTAGCTCATTTGGCATCATCTTTCTGCTTAAATAGTAAAGATAGTTTTCTTTGCCTTCACTATTTTCTTGAGCCAGTAATGCTCCAACTGACCTCTCTTGTGCTGCGATGTAGAGTATCAATGGTTTCCCAGGTATGGGTGCCGTAAAAACTGGTGGCTTCATTAAGTATGATTTGATAATCTCAAAGGCATTACTAAAAGCTTGGTCCCATTCGAAGGGAGTTTCCTTCTTCATGAGATGACTAAATGGTTGGCATTTTCCAGCCAGGTTTAAAATAACTCATGAATATTTTGAGGCTCGGGCATCTTCAAAATTGGAATGACCTAGGCTTGATCAATTTCAATTCCTCGGTGTCGCACAATGAAGCCAATAAATTTTCTGGAAATAACTCCAAAGGCACACTTTAATGGATTCATCCTAAGTTGATATCTTCGAAGTAACTCGAACACCATTCTTAGGTCTTTCAAGTGGTCGTCTCTATTTCTTGACTTCACCACTAGATTATCCACGTAGCATTCAATATTTTTATGGAGCAGACCGTCAAAGATGTTTTGCATAGCCCTTTGATAAGTGGCGTCAGCATTCTTCAAACGAAAAGGCATCACCTTGTAGCAATAAATACCTTTAGGCATATGATATGTAGTAAGTTCTTCATCCTTTTGTTCCATGCAGATTTGATTGTAGCCGGATGAACCATCCATAAAGGACATTGCCTCATAAAAAATGGTGGCTTCAGTCAATAACTCTGGTATGGGGATTGGAAATTCATCCTTAAGGCAGACATTGTTGAGATCCCTTAACACAAACTTGAATTTGGCCATTCTTCTTCCGTACTGGAACAATACTTGAAATCCATATGGGATATTTGACTTCACAAATAAAGCCAGCTTTAATGAGTTTGTTAACTTAATTTTCAATCAAAGGAACCAACTCCGGCCTAAAGTGTCTTTGGGCTTGCTTAACAGGATGGGCACCATTCTTGACTGCCAACTGATGGACCGCTACTTTTGGATCTAAGTCAGGCATTTTCTTATAGCTCCAGGCGAACGAGTACATATATATCAATGCATTGATGCATTCGCACTATGGTGTTCTTTTATTTTGGAGCACCATAGGTTCAGAGAATAGCGAACGAGTATATATATATGGAACTTTCAAGATACATAATAATCAAGAGAATAACGAACGAGTACATCTATATCAATGCACCGTTCACAACCACTATAATAATTATAACGACTCCAGATACCACAGTTCACGCATGAGTACAATATATATCCCAATATTGGACGATTCAAAGTTTCATAAATCATATCTTAAAAACACTTGAAATATCAACTCATGGTAGAAATATGAAATTCACCATATCAAATCATAACTTGGGAATAATAAAGTAATCATGTACATCAAAGCTTAAATAATTTATATTTTTCATAACCTCATA
>JAPEIP010000004.1:142217923-142253691 GCA_026120095.1 Capsicum chinense
GTATTATTCTTGTTATGATACCTTGTTTCATGCTTTATTACGAATCTATTTACTTTTCTCTGTTTACTATTACTTGTGGGTGTCGTATTTATGTTATGCCATCTTGTTCCATGCTTTACTATGAATTTGTTTAGTATTCCGTGTCTCGAGTCGGGGTCTATCGGAAACAGTCTTTCTATTTCTTTAGAGGTAGAGGTATGGACTACGTACATCTTACCCTCCCCATACCTCACTATGTGGGAATATACTGGGTTTGTTGTTGTTGACAAGAGAGCAATACCAACCAGATTGATTCTAGTTTACATAAACACCCCTAGTTACTGATAAGCAATGATGGTGAAGGCAATCATGCTACAATGATGAGTTGAATACTGGGGTCGGTTGGTTGGGAAATAGTTACCCGGGATAATTAATCTCAGGATTATCCGGGATAACTTATCCCACCATGCGTATGGGTTAACTTATCTCATCACTGTGGTGTAAATGATGGGATAAGTTATCCCAGTAGTAACTAATACCTCCAACCAAACATGGGATAAAATAATCCATTATTTTATCTCGAGATAACTTATCCCTTATACCTCACACCAAACGACCAAGATTTCAATGGACTTTTACCAACCAATGTATACTGTTTATTAAAGGTGAAAAAGGATTATTGTTTCCATTTCTTGAAAAATAACAATCCAGCATCAGTTCATCAAATTAAAGAAGTAGAAGACAAAGAAAGCAGAAAAATGCATGAAATACAAACATCTCATTCCAAAAAGGAGAATGAAATTCACTAATTATTTTATTTCCTACTTCTGCCTCTTATAAATCTTTCCCAAAAATGATAGTTGCACTGCTTGCACTGCTTTGCTTGGATGAGCTGCAATAGAGCTGGTCAACTTTTCATAGGTTTTCTTCTCGTATTCCCGAAATACTTCCTACAAAATTCAGAAGAAAATAAATAAAAGCTGAAGAAACTATGTTTCGACTCCTGGGCATCAAGCGAGATCAACCGCTTGTTGGGGCGTGAAGAGAGAATACACTGATTGCGTAAAACTTTTGATTTATCTCATGAAATAAGAGATGGGACAAACCAAACTATAATGATAGGGGGTTGAAAAGTGGAATACCTCAAGTTTGAGATCATTATAGAGTGTCTTTATTTTAGCAATGCAAGCAGCGTCATCTTTTCCATAGTTCTCCTGCAAAACAAGCTCTTCTAATTAGCATCTTCAAATAGAACAAAATCGTGATAGAAAATAACCAAGGGACAACGAGTTTCGAGCTTACATATAATATCTTCTTTTGCTCCTCGTTGCAGAGTTCTAGAGCTTTAACAACCAACCAAGAACACTTGAAATCCTGAATATCAGTGCCAATCTGATTGCAAATGAGGTCACTTTAAGATTTCTATTTTTCAAGTTAAAAAAGCTCACTGATTAATTTAAAGGAGCTTTGTACTATGAGCTTCCTTTACAACATACCTTACCCAGCACCTCTGGGTCAGCGAAACAGTCTAGATAATCATCCTACAAAGAAAAAAAAAGACAAGTCAGAATCTGTAGCATGAAAGGACAAACATTGTGAAACTGAGTTCTGTCAATGGTTCTTGGGTATATTGGAAACTAAATTAGATGGAATTCGAAAGGCCACTGTCCAAGACCACATTCATTACTCCGTTGGCCGTGCACAAAATTATTTTAACAGTTTGACCGCATGAAGCACTGTTATTGTTTTGCTCTTTTCCATTTCCCAATGAGATGCAAGGTTAGAATACAGCCGTGAAACTTCAAAAGCATAATCCAGGTTGAGAAAAAAGGAAGACAGTTTCCGTTTTGTTCCATGGTGGAAGTTCATTTTTCCTCATTAAAGGTCAATTTCCAAATGGAAAACGATTCTTTGGAAATAAATATAGAACTTTATACACAATGGAAGTTATTAGGGAGTGGTCATAATTCTCACCTGAACTTGAAAGTAGATTCCCATTTCAATAAGTATGTTCTTGACATCAACATGATTGTCAAGATTCTCTCCTGCCATAAGAAGTGCACATGCCACCTGAAGAGCTTAACCATGAGTACTCTGGTTGTAACTTATATACAAATTAAACTTTGAGTTACATTCTATGATTCTGAACAAACAACTTTTCCAATAGGACCAGAACAGTAAAACACAAATTTATCAGCATATGATTTGCAAAGATGGAAAGGTATTGCTTAAGTAAACTCAGATGGACTTCAAAATAGAGGTTCCACTATGCCTTTCCAAGAGTTGCATATAGTTGATATATTTCAAAGAAGATTCAGAACTTTGAAATGTTTTTAAGAGAGCATGAACCTCGAATCAACATGGATACAGGTTTCCCATTTTTTTCAAAAAAAAAAAAAAAAACTAGGAAGCAAGTGTTAAGAAACATAGCAGACATGTAATCATTTTCAAAATAGTACAATAATCTGTGAACTCAATTGAAAGGAAGGTTTATACTCACCGGGAGGTAAAATGAATAATAAGCAGTTTTATACTGGACAATCCGGCAATGACTGCATGTAATCACAACATCATAAAGTTAATCATGCAAGAAATACTGCACAAGCCGAAAAATGGCACAAGCCTTGAAAAAGTCTCCTTACATAGGCAATGAGTATTTTGATAAATCTTTCTCTCCTACAAGTGTTGTGATCAAATCTATCATTTGTCCAGAGGCAGTCTGGAACTCTACCTGTCAGAGTATGTCCACAAAGCAAAAGAGGGAAACCAAAAAGTTAAGTGTTATATGAGGTTTAATTCAAAGGCCGTTTCATGTGAAAAGAATCATACCTCATTAAACAAATCTAGAAGATCAACATAATAAGACTTTGGCCTGAAGTGGTTCTTCAGAATTCTCGAAATGTGGTTGCGAAGAAGTATGCCATCATTAACAGCAATCATTCCGACCTATAAGAAGTATTGAAGCAAAAATGACGGGGTGAAAACAGAATGACGAGTAGTCATAACACATGAAAGTATAAAGAGGGACAAATAGTAATCTCTTTGATTAAGCCCACACCTTTTCTACTTTGTACCAGCATGGTTGACCTCGACGTGTATGAGAGTTATCCATTATATCATCAAGAACAAGGAAGTATGCTTGAAGCTACAACATAAATTGCTCTAATCACACACTTGAAAAGAAGAAAGCCGGAACCAAAGTTAAATTTATTGGGTCACCAAAATTCAGCTTGAGCCACAGATTGAGAAGTATTTAGTTTGCATACCCATTCAATGCACCAGCCAAGAGCAGATGCTTTAAATATTTCATCACTGGTTAGTTCTTTCCCATCATTCAACAAACTATAGCTGTCAATAACAGATAGTCCCCGATTCAGCTTCCCTGCACAAAGAATATACCATCATAAAGCTGCTGGAAGATATTCTCGAGCTATCATGATTGTAAAATTAGAACAAAATTTTAAAATAATTAAGGAGTAGAAATTCGGTCTTACCTCCAGGGACATTGTACTCCAACATCTGAAACAAAATATAAAAAGTATCAGTTACATATAGACTGTTCAAATATTTGAATAACTCCAAAAGATTAAAAGTGAAAAGAAGAGGAGAACCGTTATCCACAAATGGAAGAACTATAAAGAAGATACAAAAAATACCACATCAACAGTACAGAACTGACAATTAGTCTTAGAAAAACCAACTAGTTTACATCAGAAGATAATCCATGTTGAACTCACATCAAAGGTTGTTATAGAGAATCCCCTTTCTCAAATAACGCAGATAAACTGTTGTTATCTCCTTGATGCCTTTTAATACAACCTCTTACTTCATCAAAAATATAATCACACAGGTAAACCTCTCTCTCTCCCACCCTTTCTCCCCCTCTTTGTTACAGGCAAAGACAAGAGAACCCAACAAGCATACACACTCCCCCAGGCAAGCATAAATGACAAGCAAGAGTGCATAGATCTAGAGTAAAGATATGTTGGATTCATATATTCAGGAACATTATACTTCAAGCTTGATGAACATTAGAATAAGCTCCATTTCAATCTAAATTCTAGTGTTGGTCCTATGTTAATTGCCTTGTCATTTTCAATGGTGAGAGAATTTATTTTCTGAAGCATAGACATGTCTTTATGTATTCATCCTCTGTTCATTATATCAAACAAAAAAGAGTCTGCCTTGAACCTAAATTCAAATTTATATTGAGGATATGAAGGAAAGCTCTAAACTTATCAACAATTAACTGAATATATATATATGCAAGTCAGAACCTTTATTTTGGCTCATGTCAAATAACACCACCACAAAAAAAAAAAATATTCCTCCTAACATGTGTGACTAGCAGATCACTGGTAAGGTCTAACTTTTAAAGTATCAGAGACGACAATGAATAATTAGGAATCAACAATACAAAATCACTTGGATAAACCAATATTCAAACTACTATTTCCTTCATTTCAATTTGTTTGTCTTACTTTCTTTAATTTTAACTTTACATCTGACATGTCCAATACCACAAGATTAAATCAGACAAACAAATTGAAATAAAAAAGTAATGCCCAATGAAATCTAAAGAATGAAACAAAAGATGAGAAGGATCCATACAAGAATAGCAACTGAAAATGGCCAAATTAAAGCAAGATTTGATGAGTAGAAACTTAACAGATGTAATGCAGCAAGTGGATCTACAAATACACATAGGGACAAATTAAAGAAGGCAGAAATACATACCTTATCGACCCATTCACGAGAATCATCAGTGAATTCGAAACCTGGGTCATTAAGCAACTCAGATTTGAGGACATAGTAGGCTTCCATAAACTTGGACTTGAAATCACTCATTTTCAGAGGCAGATGAAGAGAGTGTGTTTGTGTGGTGTGTCTGCTTAGCTTGCACTTTGCAGAGGAGGAGATCTGGGGGTCGTTAAACACTAGGCAGGATTGGAAGTTGTTTATATAGGAAAAACCAGCGTCGTACTTTGCTGAACTATTATTCAGTCATACAAGTGCGCCCGCCACTCACGTGTCTTTTCTTTTTCCCTTGTTTTCCATGTACATTAATTAAACTATCTTTGGCACAATTTATATGACATAATTCAAATTTTAAAAATTATTATTTTTTTAATTATAAATTTGAACATATACATTATTCCATATACATATAAACTATCTTTTATCTCAATTTATATGACATAATTTAAATTTTAAGAATTAATTCTTTTTAATTATAAATTTGGGTGTATACATTATTGGCCATATACCAATTTATATGATATAATTCAAATTTTCAAAGCCAAACTTTTTATTTTAACTATTAATTTGGACATATAAATTATCGCTTGTCCCAATTTATATAACAAAGTACAAATTTCAACAACCAAACCTTTTTTTTTACCGTAAATTTAATATACTCCGAGTCTTAAAGTTTTTTAAAAACAAATTACATATTTATCAATTACATAAAAAGTATTATATATTACAAGAATTAAAATTTTAAAACCGTTAAATGATATACGAATAAATTGCGGTCAAATTTTTGTTTTACTTGACTCTCGAATCTTATAAAGGATGTATCGAATAAATAAAGGGCATATGAATAAATCGCGGTCAAGGATCTTGTTAATTGACTCTCGATATTCGAACTATGTCATTGTGGGCAACGAAATTAAATTAAATTAAAATCCGTACGAAATTCATATTATATTAAATTCAAAATATATTAGTACTAAATAAATATTGTGGATTAATACAATTGGATGAATTATTTAAGTCCAGACATGTATGGATTTAATTAATGTACAATTTTTATTGGGCTAACCCATTGATTTAGGCTACAAATGATGAGCCTAAATAAGCGCCATGTATTGAATGACGTGGCATGCCAAGTCAAGTGAAGAAGTCAATAGGGCCATGCCACATGTCAAAATGAGCAGCAGGCCTACTGAAATCAAAGCCCATGAAAAAGTGCCTTGTCACTTGAATTTGATTGGTCAAAAGAAGTCTATCTTCACCATGACTCTTCACTTCTCGCAACTACAATTAGGGGTCCCATTATTCAGAAAAGGGGACGAAGAACTCTAACAAGAAGCAAGAGAAAACTCATGGATCAAACACTGCAATTTCTTTATAACGCTTAAGCATTTTAAATACTATTCATCAAGATCAAGACCACAAGATTCAAGAACAGGCTCGAAAGCCCTTGAATTCAAGTATAACTCAAGACCATATCCATCAAATCCACAAATCCAGTTCAAATTCAAGATCAAGCTCGAAGCACTTGAATTTATATTTGAAAAGGCGAATCAGAGGATTCATAGAGATTGTAACACTCATATATTGAAATCAATAAAATGATTATTGTAATATTTTTCTTGTCTTGATTATTATTTATTTTTTCAGTCTAGAAATTTTATTGTCCAACAAATTTTGGCACGCCCAGTAGGACATTCTCTACCTCTCATCTCAACTTTTCAAACTTCAAAGTTTAAGAGCAACGAAATGACTTTCAAAAAGGATAATTCTCAATCATCTGCTTCCAAGGCTGCTGATTCCAAACTCTTTGCTTAAGTAGAAAGCATCCTTAGTTTTACTTTTGAAAGCTTTAGAGTTGTCACAAGGAGCAAGTCCAACAAACTAGGACAACAAACACATCAAGTGTCGTTTACACCAGCTCTAATTTTTGGATCTTCAACCCCAAAATAAGCGAGATCCTATGCAACTGCTTCAGGAGGAGGAAGCAATGTGGAAGAGTCACTTAAGAAGACTCTATCTCTACTTAAGCACTCTAGTTCTAAATACCCTAGCATAAAGAATGATGATCGTTCAACCAACTTATCATCTTCACTTACATTGCGTAAGTTGAGCACTTCAAAGATCAACTTATGCGATAATTCGTGTTGCTCTCCAACATCTTCGGTAATTATGTAAGCCATAGTGACTGATGCCTCATCCGTGGAGGAGCAACTTGCAAACTTGACTAGGGAAATTGAAGCTCTCACTAAGTATGTGCAAAATCAAGACTCTTGGATTGATAAGTTGGTGGAAAGAATGAATGGCTTAATAGACAGAGAGTCAATCCATGCACCTGGGAAAGCTCCAGAAGGTCACGAGGTAGAACATCCTGGAAAACAAACATCACCAGCTAAGGAGGTACAAGTTTCTTCTAAGGGAATGATCCCAATTGATCAGTTGAAAGAGTTCATTGAAGGGACCCTCAAAGATAAGTACGATATTATCACCAAGTTTTTCCTTACGTACACCAAGCCCTATACTATAAGAATTGATAACCTCAAAATGTCTGTCGGCTATCAACCCCTTAAATTTCAATAATTTTAGGGAAAATAAAATCGAAAATAATATGTCGCACACTTTATTGATACATGTAATAATGTTGGAACTTACAGTGACTATCTTGTCAAATAGTTTATTCGTTCTCTAAAAGGAAACATCTTCGATTGGTATACAGACCTTGAGCCTAACTCCATCGATAGTTGGGAGCAATTAGAGCATGAATTCCTAAACTATTTTTATAGCACAGGGCGTACAGTGAGAATGGTAGAGCTCATGAATACTCGGTAAAGAAAGGATGAGCCAGTCATTGAGTTCATCAATCTATGGAGAAATGCAAGTCTAAAATGCAAAGATAGTCTCAGTGAAACTTCTGCAATAGATATGTGCATCCAAGGAATGCACTAGAAACTTCTCCATATCTTGCAATGCATTAAACCAAAATTCTTTGAAGAGCTAGCTACTCATGCCCATGACATGGAGTGGAGCATGTCTTCTGCCGGAAAGAGAGTAGCGCCTATTCATGACCCCAAAAGGGAAAAAGATAAGCAAGAACCCAAAAGATAGAGAAAGTTTGTCCTAAAAAATAAAAATAAGGAATTCACGAATGTTAATGTGTCTCCTGTAAATATCACCATGAAGGTGAGCAAGAAGCAAAGGATGAAGATGACTTCTCGAGCACGTCCAAATTAGAAGTTAACTTTAAAGGAGATACAAGAAAAGGAATACCCTTTCCTTGATTTTGATGTTTTTGAGATTTTTAATAAACTCCTCGAGTATAAGCTCACTAAAATTCTAGAGATAAAGTGGCCTAACGAAGCTGGAAGGACCAATTACCCGAATAATTGTAAGTATTATAGGCTTTTGGGTCACCTCTGGAAAAGTGTTTTGTCTTTATGTACAAAGTCATGAAATTAGCAAATAAGAAGAACATCTTCTTTGATGATGATAAGGATAGTTCTCATCAAATATCTATCACTTTTGGCTTGCTCTATCTGGTCCAAATATGTGTCGAAAAGTATAATAAGAAACTATTAGAGTATGACAAGTCTTCAATTGATAAAGGTGATGATGAAGGTTGGAATCTAGTAACTAGGCATAGACTTAAAAAGACTAGTCTATAAAAGGACTGGTCCGAGCAACCAACTAAAAGAAGGATAGTGAAAAAACCAAGAAAACAGAGGGTGGTTGAGCTTTCGAAGAAGATAAGGGTAATTGAGCTTCACCATAAAAAAATATGGCGTCCAGTGACTTTGGAAGAATTCTTACCAAGTTGGTTTCGTGCAAAGACTGCTCAAGTCAACCTTGAGGTATCTTTTTTTAATACTTCCAAAGAGGGGGCAAAGGTTGAAAATCTACCCATGGAAGTTTCTTCATCTTCTGAAAAACTTACTGAAACTCTTGGCCAAGAGGCACATGTATGTAATACAAGAATCACATTTATAAATAATAATCTTCTGCTTGGTGAAACCCTATACAATCGTCCTTTGTATATGGTGGGTCAAATTGTAGGAAAGAAGATAAATAGAATACTAATAGATGAGGGATCCAGAGTAAACATCCTTCCTATTCATATAATGAAGTAACTTGGCATCGCTGCTGACGAACTTGCCAGAAGCCATTTGATGATCCAAGGCTTCAACCAAGGGGGTCAAAGAGCCATGGGATCTGTCAAATTGGGGATTCATATGGATGATTTTCGATCAAATGCGTTGATGCATATGATCAATCCCAAGACTTCATATAATATATTTCTTGGTAGGCCTTAGGTACTTGAGAATAAAATTATCTCATCCTCTTACTAATGCTTGAAGTACCTCAAAGGCTGAGTGGAAAGAAAGATAGCTGTCGATGATAAGTCATTTTCTAAAGCTGAGTCATGCTTTGTCGATGCAAAACTCTACTTGAAGAATTATATTTTGAATAAGAAAAGGGTTGATGATATCATCAATACTAAGTATGACGATCTTGCAGCTAAGAAGGTCGTGGTGACTATTGAAAAAGCTGCCACCAAGAAACATCTCTCCACTTTAAATAATGAAAGTGTTGCATCTTTGATAAAGAAGGCAAATCCGATTCTCTGCTACGTACCAAAGGTAAAGAAAGAAAAAGATCATTCATTTGATGCCCAAGATAACGTGCTAAGAGGGATAACTCTTATCAAATGGATTGATTTAATAAATCCATCCTCAAAGATACTAGGAGAATTTATGGCTCAAAATCTACATAAGAGATAACACTCCTTCCAAAGCTTATAAAAGAGTGCTTTGATCCAAATGAATACAAGATATTTGTAAAGGCTGGATATAATTCTAACAAACCATCATGGTTGGGCAAATTTTGGTATGAGGTACAACCATGCAGACCTATGAATGCCTAGAGTACATGCAGCCACCTCCGATTCACATTTCCATAAGAAGGGTGGCTAGTAACTACGTCACTGTAGAAAAGAATATTGTATCTAACAAAAGTGAAACACCCTGAGTTTGATCCTTGGAAATTTCTTGAGTTTTAAACTTTTTGAACATCATACAACTTGGGCTACTAGTCATATGATATGGGTATAACCTAGGGGGACCAAGTCATATGTTAAGCAGTATGTTCTTGATCATGTACAGTCCTAGGTTTTAATAAAATCCATATGACTCGTAGGGAGATGGTACGAGCGGTATAGTCCAATTCGTATGTTGTCTAGTGTTCAACCCCTTGGATTCTATCTTGGATAAAATTTGAGGGTACTAGACGTATGGTATGGGTATAATTTAGAAAATGAAAGTCATATGATGAAAAATATGTGATCTTCAATACTCTCTCTAGGGTATGAGTGGTGGGTACCACTTGTATGTTGTGTGTATGAGTTAAGGGGGGAGTCATACCCTCTTGCGATGATTTTTACAGTTTAAGTTGAGGGTATTCTAGATATTTTACCTCTTAACCCCTTTTGACCCCACAACTTAAAACATTTTTGGGATATCATTTGCACTAGTATTCTCAATCAAAAAAACTCAGCACACTCTCAAATCTCTCTCAAGCTCTTGGGTTAAAAAAGGCTAGGATTTTCTTCAAGATGGTCAATTAAGGCTTATAAGGGTGGTATCTGTCTGTACTCTTTGGTATCTAAGGAATATTATTCCTCCCTCATTGTTAATTTAACTAAATTCATATTTTAATAAATGGTTTTTATGACTTAATTGTAGGTATTGTTTGGCTTTGAATTATATATTGGAGGTTTTGGTTGTAAATGGTTGGATAATTTTTTATCATGCTTTACTTATGGTTTTACAAATTAAGATTGTGGTTTGAACATGTGATTGCACGGGAATGGTCAATTAGTACTTGCTTTTTGTTTGAAAAACTATGTGTCCTCAGCATGTTTGTTAAAATGCCTATGAGAATGGTTTTGTTACTTAGTTTGACTTTTATTAAAACTATTGCATTGTATAGTTTGGTTGTTGAACCTAAATTGGTTTAAATGGCTTCAAATGATTTGATAAGGCCTTGGTGGCCATGGTTTTGGTAAATTGGAATCATGTGGGGTACATGGAAATACCCTAAGTGTTGGCTAATCATATTGCTTGCAAGCTATAGTCGGCATAACGACACCACTTCATAAAGCCTTGGTTATTAACTTCTAGAATTGGTGGTTAATTATGTGCTAATGGTTTTAATTGGGCAATAGTGGCGGGTTGTGATAGCTAACCATAAAGGTGTGAGTCTAATAGAAGAACAATGGAAACTCATATTTATTGACATGAGGGTTGGTCATGGGGACCATATACTTGTGAGGTACACGGAAATACCCTAAGTTATACTTGTATATATGTATCATGGAGGGTGAAGGTTACACAGGAATCCCCAGCCCTTGTGATATCTCCGGTTTATGTGGCTACATGCACTGGGTACCGTTTAGAAAATAACACTGGACCCATATAACCCATAGGTGGTTTTAGGATGGTCAAGCTACACAACCCAGGTTAAGATTTTAAATGCATGCTAAACCCGATTCCCTTTCCCAACATGGATTATATATATGTATATGTATGGATGTAATTGCATATTGTTATTTAATTAGTTTTAAATGTTGGCATTATTTTATTCTTACTCTTGAGTATATGCTAACATTTACTCGCTAACCCATCTTTTGGTATTGTATCCCCACACGATGCAGGAACCGGACATACACTCCTCCTGCTTAGTAACTTAGATTCAGGAACAACTTTATGTCGGATTAAAGTAGTGAGCTTCTGTACTCTGAAAGACTCCATTCCATCTTATAACTTCTCTACATACTTTTGTTATTTCTTAGACTTTAGTTTTAAGCTATGGTCGGGGGCATGTTCCAACCAGATATTATTTTAATTTTTGATAGAGGCTTTATGACACTACTTTAGGTTGGCATGAGAGGTATCGGTATTGGCGTCAAGCTTGACATTGATATTAGTATTCCATTTGACTATACGTGATTTATGATTGTTCTATCTTATTATGTTTTATAATCAAAATTCATCTTATATCTAGTATAGGGTGGTTATGGTTGGGCATTTAGGGTGGTCTCCAGTCCCGATAGGGCTTGAGGTACCCGAAATAACTAGGCCCTAGTTTAGGTCGTGTCAGATTTGTATCAAAACCCTAGGTTCATGATCAATTATGAGTCCACAAATCCATGTTGAATAGAGTCTCTTTTAAGGTTGTGTCATACACCACACCCATAAGGAAGAGGCTATAAGGCATTTAGGAATATTTCTCTTTCTTGTGTCTGTTTCAAGATATAGAGTCTAAGTACTAAATTCTTCTATAATTTCTATTTGTTTAGTTTTTAGATCATTCCTCGATGATTTGAAGTTCACAAAAAATCTTTTGTCCCAATTGGGTACAATATTGATAGAATACGTGCTACTCATGAGATCCATACCCTATCTAGAGGTCTAGTTCTAAATTATTCAGGCATTTTATTAGTTCCCTCTACTCCTTCCTAAGCTCCTCAGGCTAATGTGATGAACACTAAGTTTTGTCAGTCTATTTATATGTTGGTAAAATTGGTAGCTACTCAGTCTGAGCATGGTGTTTCTGTTACTCCATCTTCTGAGGCTACAAGGGTTGGCCAGTTCATGAGGTTGAACCCTCCGACCTTTACGGATATTAAGGTGGAGGAGGATCCTTAAGGTTTCCTGGATGAAATAGAAATATTTTTATGAGTTATGCATGCCATGAATGTGGAAGACATGGAGTTTATTGCCTTTCAGCTGAAGAATATGGTGTACTAATAGTACGAGAAATAAGAGCAGTCAAGTGGTGATGATACTAAGTTATCCCTATAGGAGGATTTTAATAATACTTTCTTAGATCGTTTTTTTCCTCAGGAGTTGAGGGAAGTAAAAATAGAAAAGTTTGTTAATCTGAAGCAAGGTAAGATGTCAATCAAGGAGTATGCCTTAAAGTTTCACCAGTTGTTGCGGTAATGCTCCGGAGTTGGTTTCTAGTATGAGGGTTTGAATGAGAAAGTTTTCTTTGGAATTATCTCATGAGTTAATCATTGAAAGTAAGGTTGCCTTGTTAATTAAGGACATAGATATCTCTAGGTTGGTTGTGTACATGGACCAAGTAGAAAAAGAGAAGAAGAAGCAGGTTGAGTTAAGTGAAAGGAAGGAAAAGAAGTTTAAATTTTTTGAGCAAGGTGGTGGCCAATAATAGAGTGGCAAGGGTGGTAGTAAGTGGCCCAGGAAGAAGTGGGGTAATTCTGGATCTTACTCGACGGCTAGAGCTCCCTACCCAAATTCGTTGGGTGATAAGTATTTCCATGGTGGCGACAACTTCAGGGCACAGGGTGCCTAATCTCAGGCTAATGGGGATCAGTCAGCTCCATCATATCCTTCATGTAGATTCTATAGCCATTTGTATCTAGGCTTATGTGATAAGGTAAAGGACAGGTGCTTTGGCTTTGATCAGGATAAACACATGCTTAGAAATTATCCTATTGGTAAGGTTGCCTCTGGGGCAAACAAAGTTCCTGTTGCATCTTTTTTTGCTCCAGCGCCAAAGGGTGCTGGCTCCAGCACTGATCAAAATTGCCTTTATGCTCTCACTACCCGATAGGAGTTTGAGGCATCGCCTGATGTCATGACTGGTATGTTGAAACTCTTTTCTCATGATGTGTACTATTTACTTGATCTGGGGTCCACTCTATCTTATGTGACCCCATTTATGGCTGTGTATTTTGGTTTTGGTCTGGAGTGTAGTTTAGACCCTTTTTTTTATTTCTACCCCAATAGGTAACACTGTGATTGCTAAAAATTTTTATAAGGGGTGTGTGGTATCTATTGGTAGTAAAAGAACTTTGGTGGATCTGTTTGAGTTAGATATGGTGGATTTTGATGTCATATTGGGGATGGATTAGTTCCACTCATTCTATGCTTCTCTAGATTGTCGAATCCTAAGTTTGTTTTTAAATTTTCTAATGAGCCAATTATTGAGTAGGAGGGTGGTTTCCTCACTCCTAAGGGGAAGTTCATTCATATCTTAGAGCTCGAAGATTAATCTTCAAGGGGTGTTTCTGTCATCTAGTCCGAGTTAAAGATTCTAACTCAGAGGTTCCTTCTTTGCATCTTGTCCTTGTGGTGAATGAATTTCCCGAGGTCTTTCCTGATGACCTTTCTGGTGTTCCTCTAGCTATGGAGATTGAGTTTGGGATTGATCTTATTTCAGACACTCAGCTGATTTTTATTCCTCCGTATAGAATGGCTCCAGATGAGCTAAAGAAGCTTAAGGAGCAATTAAAGAACCTCTTAGATAAGGGTTTCATCCATCTTAGTGTGTCCCCATGGGGGTGTACGAGTGTTATTCGTGTGTAAGAAAGATGGTTCTCTTTAGATATATATTGATTATCGGTAAATGAATAAGGTGACAGTAAATATCCTCTTCCATGGATAGATGATTTGTTTGATCAGTTGCAGGGTGCTAAGTTTTTCTCCAAGATAGATCTCTGATCCAGGTTTCATCAGTTAAAGATTAGGAAGGGATATATCCCTAAGACTTTTTTTGGTACGCGGTATGGTCATTTTGAATTTCTGGTTATGTCTTTTAGGTTGATCAATGCCCTAGCAGTATTCATGGATTTGATGAATAAGGTCTTTCATCAGTTTCTGGATTTATTTGTCATTATCTTTATAGATAATATTCTGGTGTATTTTATGAGCGAGGTGGAACATGCAAACCAACTCCATGTTTTGTTGCAGACTCTGAAAGAACAATAGTTGTATGCAAAATATTCAAAGTGTGAATTCTGGTTGAGCGTTGTCATTTTTTTTAGGTCATATCATTTTTAATAAGAGGATCATGATAGATCCACAAAAGGTTGTAGTAGTTAAGAAGTGGCCTAGATCCATGACTCCAATCTATATTCATAGCTTTTTGGGTTTAGCTAGTTATTATTAGAGGTTCGTAGAGAGTTTTTCCTCTATAGCATCCCTGTTGACTAAATTAACTCAAAAAAAGGTAAAGTTCTTGTGGTCTGATACTTGTGAGGGTAGTTTTGAGAAGATGAAGGATAAGATAACTTTGGCTCTAGATTTGACTTTGCTTGAAGCCGCTGATGGGTTTGTGGTCTATTATGATGTATACCGTATAGGGCGTTGTTGTGTTATGATGCAACATAGTAAGGTGATAGCTTATGCCTCTAGGCAGTTGAAGGTGCATGAGAGGAATTATCTTACTCATGATTTAGAATTGTTAGCTGTGGTGTTTGTGTTTAAAATCTAGTGTCACTATTTGTATGGAGTACATATGGATATCTTTTCTGATCATAAAAGCTTACTGTATGTGTTACTCAGAAAGAGCTTAACCTCAGACAAACGAGATGGCTTAAGCTTCTCAAGGATTACGACATGATTCTTCACTACCATCCAAGTAAGGCTAATGTGGTTGTTGCTGCTCTTAGCAGCTTATCCATGGGGAGTCTAGCTCATATGGATAAAGAGAAGTGGGAGTTGGTGAAGGATATTCATTGTTTAGCTAACCTTGGAGTTTGTTTCTTAGACTCTGAGAATGGTGGAGTATTCATTCAGAAAGTGGCACAGTCGTCTCTTGGTGCTGATATTAAGAAGAAGCAAATATTAGATCTTGTCTTAATGAGGATCAAGGGTGATATAGGTGGGCAGAAGGTGATGGCCTTTGAGATTAGTGGTGATGGTACTTTGCGGTACCAAGGGAGGTTATGTGTTCCCAACACTGGTGGGTTACAATAAAAAATCTTAGCTAAGGTGCATGAGTCATGCTATATCATTCATCCTAGCTCGGCAAAAATATATCATGACCTCAAGGAGATGTATTGGTGGAATAATATAAAGAGGGATATGGTGAATTTTATGGCCAAGTTTGTGGTGTGTCATATAGTGAAAGTTGAGCACATGAGGCCCAGAGGACTGTATCAACAAATTGAGCTACACAAATTGAAGTGGGAAGTAATCAACATGGATTTCATTATTGGTCTTTCTCGATCTCAGAAATAGTTTGATTCGGTTTGGGTCATTCTGGATAGGATGACAAAGTCGGCTTACTTTTGTCTAGAAAGGACTAGCTTCTTGGCTGAGGATTATACAAGGTTGTATCTTCATGAGAGTGTGAAATTGTATGGGGTGCCTATTTCTATTATCTTAGATCGTGGTACGCAGTTTACATCTCACTTTTGGCAGTCGTCTCAGAAAGGTTTGGGATCTACGGTTAGTCTGAGTATTGCTTTCCACCTGCAGTCGGATGGACAGGTAGAAAGGATTATTCAAACATTGGAGGACATGCTTCGTGCTTGTGTGATTGACTAAGGTGGTAGTTGGGTTGAGCATTTACCTTTTGTAGAGTTTGCTTATAACAATAGCTACCACTCTAGCATTGGAATAGCTCCATTTGAAGCTTTGTATGGTAGAAGGTGTAAGTCTCCTATTAGGTGGTTCGAGATTGGTGAGGCAGAGATGTTTGGTCTGAATTTGGTTTACTAAGCCACCATGGTGAAGGTGAAGCTGATTCAAAATAGACTGAAGGCTGACCAAAGTCGTCAAAAGTCCAATGTGGATGTGAGGCGATAGAGTTAGAGTTTGAGGTTAGGGATAGGGCATTCTTGAAGGTATCTTCCATGAAGGGAGTGATGACGTTTGGTAAGAAGGAGAAGCTCAGTACCAATATGTTAGCCCGTAATCAATTTTGAGAAGGGTTGGTAATATTGCGTATGAGTTAGATTTGTCCTTTAGTTTGAGCTCCATTCACCTGATTTTCCATGTTTATATGTTGAGAAAGTGTATAGGTGATCTGTCTCAAATCGTGCCTATCAAGGATATTGGTATTTCGGGTTCTTTGTCTTATGAAGAGGTTTTGATCAATATCTTGGACCTATAGGTTCGTCAGTTGTGGACCAAGGATGTAACTTCGGTCAAGGTTCTTTGGAGGAACCACAAGATTGAAGAGGCTACATGGGAAGCCGAAGAGGACATAAACTCCAAATATCTGTTCCTATTTTCTGCTTCAAAAATTTGTACGTAAGGTATGTGTTCTTCATCATACTTTTGTTTTCAAACTTTGTTAGAGAAAAGATTGATTTCCTTGCATCTTTGTTTTCTAACTTAGTTAAAGGTTGCAGTAGGGGGTGTTTGGGGTTTAAATCATGCTAGTCATGCCTTGTTCCATCATTCGATGATGAATGATCTAAGTGGGGGAGAATTTAAACACCTTGAGTTTGATCTTTAGAAATTTCCTGAGTTTTAAACTCTTTAGACATCATACGACTTAGGTTACTAGTAGTATGATGTGGGTATGACCTGGGGGGCCAAGTCGTACGTTAAGTAGTGCATTCTTGATCATGTATTTTTCTAGGTATGACTAAACTCCATACAAGTCGTATAGAGATAGTACGAGTGGTATAGTCCAATTCGTATGCCATCCAACCTATTGGATTATGTCTTGGATATGATTTGAGGATACTAGTCGTATTGTATGGGTACAATTTGGGCAAGGGGAGTCGTATAATAGACAATGTGTGATGTCCAATATTCTGCCTAGGGTACAAGTAGTGGGTACTACTCGTATGTTGTGTGTACGAGTTAAGGGGGGAGTCGTACCCTCCTGCGGTGATTTTTACAGTTTAAGTTGGGGTATTCTGGACATTTCTCCTCTTAACTCCTTTTGATCCCGTGACTTAAAACACTTTTGGAACATCATTTACCCTAGTATTCTTAATAAAAAACACTCAAAACACTCTGAAATCTCTCTCAAGCTATTAGGTTAAGAAAAGGTTAGGGTTTCCTTCAAGGTGGTCAATTAAGGCTTACGAGAGTGGTTTCTCTCCGTACTTTTTGGTATCTAAGGCATGTTACTCTTCTCTCATTTTTAGTTCAACTAAATTCATGTTTTAATGAATGGTTTTCATGACTTAATTGTGGGTATTATTTGGTTTTGAATTATATGTTGGGAGTTTTTGTTAGATGTTGTTTTCCCATACTTTACTTATGATTTTTCATATTATAATTATGGTTTGAACATGTGGTTACATGGGAATGGTAAATTGGTACTTGATTTTGGTTTTGGAAATGATATGCCCTCAACATGTTTGTTAAAATGCCTATGAGAATGGTTTTGTCACATAGTTTGACTTTTTTTGAAACTATTGCATTGCAGAGTATGGTTATGGAACCTAAATTGGTTTAAATAGTTGTAAATGATTTGGTAAGGCATTGGTGTCCACAGTTTTGGTAAATTAGAAATTATATGGGGTATATGGAAATCCCCTAAGTGTTGGTTAATGACATTGCTTGCAAGCTATAGTCGGTATGACGATACCACTTCATAATGCCTTGGTTAATAACATTTGGAATTGGCGGTTGGTTATGTGCTAATGGTGTTAATTAGGCAATAATAGCGGGTTGTGATAGATAATCGTGAAGGTTTGTGTCTAATGGACGTACACTGGAAACTCATGTTTGCCGACATGAGGGCTGGTCATGGTGAGCATATACTTGTAGGGCACATGGTAATCCCCAAAGTTATACTTGTATATATGTATCATGGAGGGTGAAGGGTACACAGGAATCTCCAACTCCTGTGATATCTTTGGTTCTTGCGGCTACTTGCACTGGGGCCTATTTAGGGGGTAACACTAGACCCATATAGCCCGTTGGTGGTTTTAGGATGGTCAAGATAGCCTAAGTTATGATCTTAAATGCATGTTATACCCGGTTCCCTTTCCTAACGTGGATTATATATATGTATATGTATGGATGTTATTGCATATGGTTATTTATTTGGTTTTAAATATTGGCATTATTTTATTCTTACTCCTAAGTACATGCTAGTGTTCATACGCTAACCCGTCTTCGGGCACTTTATCCCCACATGATGCAGGAACCGGCCATACTATTCCTCTTTTTCAGTAACTTGGATATAGGGACAACTTTGTGTTGGATTGAAGTGGTGAGATTTCATAATCCGAAAGACTCCTTTTCATGTTATAAACTTATCTACATACTTTTGTTATTTCTTAGACTTTAGTTTTTGGCTATGGTCAGAGGCATGTACCGACCAAATGTTGTTTTGATTTTGGATAGAGGCTTTGTGAGACTACTTTGGGTTGGAATAGGCGGTGTCGGTATTGATGTCAGCATTGGCATTAGTATTAGTATTGGGGTTGACTCTGTTTGACTATATTTGATTTATGATTGTTCCATTTATTATGTTATATAATCAAAATTCATCCGACATCGGGTGTAGAGTGGTTATGGTTGGGTATTGGGGGTGGCCTCTTCTCCTGATTGGGCTTGAGGCACCTGACACGACTTGGCCCTGGTTTGAGTCGTGTCAAAAAGGCCTTCTCTCTTTGATTGATTGGGATAACCAACTACAATAACTGCTATTTTTGAGAGTTTGGGTCCACTAAATACCAAGAAAAATAGAAAACATCGAAGAAGTTGTCTAAATACAACAAGACACTCTTAACCTAAGAATCCGAAAGAATTCCAAAGTTTGATTCGTTCTAGAATAAGACAACATACAGAACTGGTGATTTCATGCAAATAGGTATTAAAAGCAAAGATGCATACTATGGTTTTTACCAAGAAGCTTGAAGATGATGAAGAAAGTGTTGGCTCCTCATGTCATGTTATAACCTAAAATGAGAATGATGTCCCATCTCAAATGAAGGTTAATGAAGAGATGGAAGATACTTTCTGGTGTTACCTCATATCCATTAACGACGATGATCTTCAAGAGGAGGTAGATGCTCCATCACAACTTGAAGAAGGAGTGAAGTCCACGATAGATCCCTTGAAGGAAGTTAATCTTGGAACCAATGAAGACTTAAGACTAACTTACCTGAGTACAGTTCTAGAAATAGAGGGGGAAATTTCTTATAGGGACATACTTAAAGAATATACGAATGTCTTCACTTAGAGTTATAAGAAAATTCCTGGCCTAGATCCAAAAGTCGCAAACAATTAGTTGGCAGTCAAGAATGGGGCTCGTCCTATTAAGCAAGCCCAAAGAAACTTTGGGCCAGAGTTGGTTCCATTGATTGAAAATGAAGTTAACAATATCACTGAATCTGGCTTTATTCATGAAGTCAAATACCCTACATGGATTTCAAGTATTGTTCTAATACGAAAGAAGAATGGTCAAATTTAAGTTTGTTTTGACTTTCAGGATCTGAACAATGCCTGCCCTAAGAATGATTTTCCAGTCCCCATACTAGAGTTGATGATTGATTCGACCACTGGTTATGAGGTACCATCCTTCATAGATGGTTCATATAGCTACAATAAATCCGCATGGTGCCAAAGGATGAAGAGCTCACTGTATTTTATATGCCCAAAGGTATTTATTGCTATAAGGTGATGCCTTTTGGTTTAAATAACACTGGCACCACTTATCAAAGGGATATGTAAAACATCTTTGATGGCCTACTCCATCAAAATATTGAATGCTATGTGGATGACCTAGTGGTGTAGTCAATAAAAAGAGATGGCCATTAAAAGATTTAAGAATGGTATTCGAGTTGCTTCAAAGATATCAACTTAGGATAAATCCATTGAAATGTGCCTTTGGAGTTGCTTCTGGAAAGTTCCTTGGCTTCATTATACAACACTGAGGAATTAAAATTGATCCGGCCAAGGTAGATACAATTTTAAAGATGACCGAGCCTCGAAACATTCATAAGTAAAAAAGTCTTTAAGAAAGGCTAGCATATTTAAGGAGGTTCATCTCAAATCTGGTTGGGAAATGTCAACCATTTAGCCGACTCGTGAAGAAAAATGCTCCTTTTTAATGGGACAAAGCTTGTAGTAAGGCCTTTGAGAGTATCAAATCATACTTGATGAAGAATCCAGTTCTTGCGACACCTATACCTAGAAAACTATTGATATTCTACATCGTGGCACAAGAAAGGTCTGTTGGAGCACTGCCAGCATAAGAAAATAGTGAAGGCAAAGAAAACTCTTTTTTCTATCTAAGTAGAATGATGACACCAAATGAGCTGAATTATTCTCTAATCGAAAAAATATGTTTGGCATTGGCCTTCTCAATCTAAAAAATGAAACAGTACTTTCAAGCTCAAGTTATCTGTCTTATGTTTAGGGCAAATCCCATAAAATTTGTAATGTTGAAATCAGTCCTTAGTGATCGACTTGCAAGATGGTACCTTCAATTTCAATAGTTTGAGATTATATACGTTCCCCAAAGGGCTGTAAAGGACAAGTATTGGCAAACTACCTAATACCTGATGATTGGGAACTGACCAATGAACTTTATAATGAAGTTGCAATGGTTGTTGAAGCCAGACCCCCGTGGAAGATGTACTTTGATGGTGCCGTACATCGAGGTAGAGCTAGTGCTGGTGTGGTGTTTGTCACTCCACAAGGAGAGGTCATCCCATACTCTTTTACCTTGACAAATCATTGCTCTAATAATGTTCCTGAATATCAAGCACTAATACTTGGACTTAAGATGGCTTTCGACATGAAACAACTACAATATAAGTCTTTGGTGACTCTCAATTAGTGATTAAGAAGATTTTGGGAAGATATGAAGTAAAAAATCATGAGCTATGCTCATTTCATGATTATGTTCAAAATTTAATAGGATGTCTTGGAGAAGTAACCCTCTAGCATGTTCCAAGGAAAGAAAATAAGCAAGTTGATGCCCTAGCTGCTTTGGCCTTAACCCTAACTCTTTCAAATCAGACATGAGTTACTATCTACCAAGAATGGGTAGTACTGTCACTGAATGAGGATAAAGATGTAGAAAATAAGGTTGAGCACCTCATCACCGTGTCTGAAGCTATAAAAGAAGATTGGTGACAACCTGTCATTGACTACTTATGTTATGGGATCCTTCCAGAGGATCTAAGAAGAAGGACTGACATCCTTCATCGTGAACCTCGCTTTCTTTACTATAAAGATATTCTATACAAAATATCATTTGAAGGAGTACTCTTATGATGTTTGGGAGAAGAAAAAACATTTCAAGATTTACAAAAAGTATAGTTGGGAGCTTATGGATCTCATCAGTTAGGACCGAAGCTCTATTTTCATAATAATAGAATGAGGTACTATTGGCCAACAATTATGAAAGATTGCTTGGACTATGCTAGAAGATGCAAAGCTTATCAATTTCATGCAAATTTTATACATCAACCTCCTGAGGTACTACACCTAATTATATCATCTTAGCAATTTAATGCTTGGGGATTGGATGTCGTTGGACCACTGCCAAATTCTTCTGATGGGCACCTGTATATCTTAACTGCGACAGATTACTTCTCAAAATGGGTCAAAGCTATTACTCTTATGAAAGTAAATAAAGAAAACATTGCAAACTTCATTTGAGTGAATATCATCTACCTCTTTGGAATCCCTCAGTACATAATAACTGACAATGGTAAGCCATTTGATAACAAGTTAATGAATAAGATTTGTGATCTCTTTGGTTTTAAGATGCACAAATTTTCTATGTAGCATGCTGCTACCGATGTTCTAGCCAAAACATTTAATAAGACTTTATGTAATCTATTAAAAGAAGTGGTCTCCAAGTCGAAACAAGACTGGTATGAACGAATGAAAAAGTTTTTTGGGCATATAGAACAACTTACCACATACCAATGTAAGCAACCCTATATTCAATTACTTTTGGAGTTGAAGTAGTCCTATCACTTAAGTTTGAAATACCTTTTTTGAGACTGGTTATTCAAGAAGGGCTCACCGATGAAGAAAATGCTAAGTTGCATCTTTTGGAGTTAGAAGCTCTTGATAAGAAGAGAATAGAGGCTCAACAAAGTCTTTAATGTTACCAAGCCCATCTACCTTGTTATTTCAACAAAAGAGTTTGCTTGAGGTGCTTTTCGGTTGGGGATCAAGTCCTTACAGTAAGAAGGACCATAATTACTTCTCGTAAATTTGGGGGTAAAT
Source organism: Capsicum chinense (assembly GCA_026120095.1). NCBI lineage: Eukaryota > Viridiplantae > Streptophyta > Magnoliopsida > Solanales > Solanaceae > Capsicum > Capsicum chinense. Next base: position 142,240,627 of record JAPEIP010000004.1, read on the forward strand.
TCACCCCAAAGTCGAATGAACCATATGTCGTGAAAGAATTGTATTCAAATGGTGTTTATAAGTTTGTCGACACGGATGGCATGAAAATTAGCCCTACCAACGCCAAGTTCTTGAAGAAGTACTATCCTTTAAGAAAGATGACACTCCTTAAGTCATGAGTATAAACTGTATATACACTCTAAAAGTGTAAGACCATGCAAAAAAATCCTAAGCTTAATTCAGACTATTTATGCTTGTTAAGGGGTCCCAAACTTACAAAATTCTATCTAAGTTTCTAGACTTAATTTATTTTAGCCATCGAAAGTTTGCAATCTCATTTCGCGACCTTAATATTCTTAAATGTTCTATATTTTGCTGAATTCATGATTAGGAAGGTCAATAAGTGTTCTCGGACAAGTTTTGGATTTTTTTGAAACTCGTTTAAACCACGTTCGGAGTCCCAAAATAGTGGACCAACATGATCTTAGCATGCCGCATCGCCAATCGCATTGGTTAATATTATTGCAAGTTTCCAGAGCCAAAACTACTGAGGCTTGGTGAGATAATGGCGTGATGTGTTGGGTATCACATCAATGCTCAATTTTTAGTCATTAAAAGCCACGTACTTAGGGTTATTTCAGTCTTTTTCCCACGCTCTTCAGCCTTCATAACACGAAATTTAGCCCTCTTTTGTCTAATCATATTCATTATTTAAAAAATTCTCAAGAGCAAAACCCTAGGATATCAATTCAAGAATCAATTTTCAAGAAATTTCACCATCAACCTTTAAGAATTGACCAACTAAGGTAAGTTAAGTGTTCATCCAAGGGTTCCTTCCACCCTTGGGGTCAGAGAAACCTTTTCAAAAATTCAAGATAACATTCTATGAATTTCATGATTTAGTTTGATTGTGTTTATGACTATTATGTTAATGGGTTCTCTAGTTCATGATTTAATTGCAATATCTATGTGAAGTAAAGTGATATATCTGTAGTATCATGTGAAACCATGTTAAACCCTTGAAATTTGTAAATAGGAATGTGAATTATGATGCCTATTTATTGAATAGCGTTATGTGCATATGTTATGCTTACTAGGTGTTTGATGACTTGCCATGTGAGTTAATAAGAGAATGAAATCATGCCATGTTAGTCTATGTGCAAGTTGTATCATGCAAGTGTTTGATAAATTGACTATAAGAATGAAATAATACCATTCTATAGTATCTTAATGTGTTTTTCTCATCCATATACAAGTAATGTATCACAAGTGTTCGTTGAAATGTCTTAATGAAAGAATAATGAAAATGTAGCCATTGTTGATATTTTAAGATTATTCCATGATTTACTTATTATGATATCGAGTCCTAGGGGTATTTAATACCCGAAAATTTAGCCTTGCCTAGAGCCAATGTCAGTTTTCATGATACTCTCAGTCAAGCCATGATCAGTAGAATTCAATCAGTCACATGATTCAAGAAAACTCAATAAATTTAGTATCAGTACAGTACTCAGTAATCTCAGTAACCTCAGTAAACTTAGTAATCCACTAATCTTAGTACTCAAAAATCTCAGAAATCTCAGTCAGTTATAAGATTTCACTAGTATTCCATTAGTTAACGGAATCCAATGAACTCAGTTCAGTCCAGTTAATCAGTACAATCAATAAAATATCAGTCCAGTCTAGTTCAATGTCTATTTAGATGGGAGTAGGATTTAGCACTGAGTGCACCAAAGGATGGAAACATACACTATCAGCAGAGGGTGTGATTCTTAGAAGCAATCTTTGTGTTCCAGAACTATGTAGCCAACATAGATTGAGACATCAACACTGTCAGTTGAAGGTTAATGAGGTGGATTAACACTTTTAGATGAGGATCCCACCGTTCTCCTTTGGAGACACTGTCAGATGAGGGTCATTCACAGCTTGTCCTTACCAGTGACACAGTATTGATTCCCTTCTAATTGGGGTTATATATTGGACTCCAAATCAGCTATAATAGCTTATTATGCGCATGTCGGTTAGATGAATTCTCCCACAGTTTTAGTTGCAAAATCAGGACTGATAGGTACTCAGATAGTTCTTCAGATATTAGGACTGTCAGATAAAGTCACTCAGTACAGTATGAAACTCAGCTAGTTTCATCAAAATCTAGACTATCAGATACAGTCACTCAATATTATTTATCTTAGTTATTAGTAGCTTATGTTATTAGTATTCAGACTAAGTAGTCAGTATTACCACGTATTCTGTTTTAGTTACTTATCCTTGCATGTATTCTCACTTTCATGTAATATAATCAGTTAGTATTGTTCATGTATATGAACCTTTTGCATTTAGCCTACCTCAGTTGCATACCACTATATTTAATCGTATTGACATATTTGCGCTATGGTGTTTTTATACCATAGGTTCAGAAGCACGAGCTCCAAAGCATCAGTAGCATTTCAGTTTTAGCAGTCAAAGTCAGCAGTGAGTCCTTATCATTTGAGGATATTATTATTTAATTATCTTATTCCTTCAGTACTTAGTTTATTTAAGTTCGAAGTTAGTAGGGGACATGCCCTATTAAGTCCAAAGTTTTCAGACAGTTTATAGGGTTTCAAACTACAGTATGTTCAGATAGTTTATTTCAGTTTTAGGTATTTCTATACCCCATTCAGATATTGTTTTATTAGACATGTTATAGTTTTGAACCTTATGGCCTTACAACTTATATTCCGCATTTATATAGTATATCATGTAGTGCTCAGTTATAGATATCATTCATGGGTTAGCTTGTAGTCCTTCGGGGTCATGGGCACCTTGTAGCATTTTGAGTACCAGATTTGGGGTATTACAAATTTGGTATCAGAGCCTAAGGTTCAACATTTTCCTAGGAAGTTTGAAAACCCACATCTAGTAGAGTCTTGTGCATGGGTGTGTTGTGCACCACACTTATGGACAAGAGGCTATGAGATTTTTTAGGACAGTTTCCCCTCTTTTAGTATTCATGTCGTGCCAGTGAGTATGAGCTCAAATTTAACTCCTAGTCTAATCTATTCTCCTTTTTCGTTATAGAACATGTCTCCTAAAAGGTCTAACGAAAGGAGAACTGAGAATCAGTCGGCACCTCCGCCCGTTTAGGCAGATTCTCTGGACGGGCATGTTTTTCATGGAGAATTTAGAATCAAATATCTTAATTTATCTTAATCTGTAGTAGCTTAGAGCAATCAGTAGGCTATTGTCCCACCCAAGCATATGATTCATGCCTATCAGATTGAGGTAAGAAAGCATAGAAAGAAAGAAAGAGAGAAAATAAGAGAGCGAGAATAAGTAATCTCAATTTCGCTCAGCCTAAGTTAGAGGGTGGTAACTGTTATCATTTTTGCCCAATGTCTTCGATTCCAGTTCCTCCCTCAGCCAGTGCTCCAGTCCCTAAATTGAGAGATAGCGCGCCAGGTCCTAAACCTCAAGGCTGTGTTAGCAGTGCCTGAACCAATCCCCTTTGTCAGACTTGTGGCAAATATCATAAGGCTATACGAAGAGCCGACAGTGATGTGTGTTACGGGTGTGGCGAGTTAGGTCATAGAGTTTGATACTGTCCTAAGGCTGATCTAAGAAGCCAGCATAATAGTTCCTCAGCTCAGTTTGGTCGCTCGAATCAGCAGAGTGCCACATCCAGTGCCACTAATGGGCAATACCCAAACAGACTATATGCTCTTCAGTACCGACAGGATAAAAAAATTCTCCTGATGTGGTCACTAGTATGTTATCAATCTTTCACTTGTATGTTTACGCTTTGCTAGATCCAGGAGCCTTTTTTGTCTTTTGTTACTGCTTATATAGTAGCTGATTTTAGAGTAAGTACCAAAATTCTAGTAGAACCCTTCGTAGTCTCTACCCCAGTAGGTAAAACTATCATAGCCCGATGGGTATACAGGAACTATCCGATTATGGTATCTCAAAAAGTCACTTCAGCAAACTTAGTCGAATTAGAGATGACTGATTTTGATATCATTGTTGGCATGGATTGGCTTCACTCCTACTATGCAACAGTCGATTGTAGAAATAGAATTGTACAGTTTCAGTTTCCAAATGAACCCATCTTAGAGTGGAAGGGTAGTACTTTAGCATGTAGGGGTCAGCTTGTTTCCTAACTATGGGCTAGGAAAATAATATCTAAGGGATGTGCCTATCATCTTGTTTGAGTCAAGGACACTAGTTTCAAAACTCTCGATCTTGAATCAGTCCTAGTAGTGAATGAATATTCAGATGTCTTTCCCGAAGATCTTCCAGGAATTCCTCCCAAAAGGGAAATAGACTTTGACATAGACCTTCTTCTAGATACTTAGCCTATATCTATTTTTCTATATAGAATGGCACCTGCAGAACTCAAATAATTGAAAGAACAGTTAAAGGATCTCCTAGTTAAGGGATTTATTAGACCCAGTGTGTCCCTATGGGGTGAACCAATTTTATTCATGTACAAGAAAGACAGCCCTCTTAGAATGTGTATAGACTACCGTTAGCTCAATAAGGTCACAGTCAATAACAAGTATCCACTTCCTGGAGTTGATGACTTGTTTGATTAACTTCAGGGTGCCATCTATTTCTCTAAGATGGACCTCAGATCAGGCTATCAGTAGCTCAGACTCAGTGAATGTGACATTTCAAAGACGACTTTCAGAACTCGGTATGACCACTTTGAATTGTTAGTCATGTCCTTTGGTCTTACCCATGCACCCTCAAACTTCATGGACTTGATGAACCGAGTGTTCAACCAGTATTTAGACATATTTATCATAGTTTTCGTAGATGACATTTTTGTATATTTTTGTAGTGAGCATGATCCTACAGACTATTTCAGAATATCAAAACCCATCAGTTGTCTTGATATCTATTCATGTCCTACAAGTCAGCTCTATGACCATTGCTCATATTTGTTCACGTTAATGAAAACTTATGTACGCTCCCAATTCCTAGGATAAGGAGTTCTAGTTCACTCAGTGTTACGAATCATGTCCCATGAGTATAGAACCTTCAGACTCAGGTCATGAGCTCATGACTCATACACTCATGTCATGCTTTACAGTATGCCCAACTCACATAACACATGCTTTACTCCTTGTGAACAGTCGAACTCAGATTTATGTCACGAATACCCTTAATTAAGATCCCTCAGTGAATCCTTGGTATTGATGTTCTATCAATAAGCCTCAGTTACTGCATCAGTTCAATAATCTATATTCAGTAAAGGAATCAGGTAGTCCTATAGGACTATGTCTTTCAGTTATCAGTTACTTAGCCATCAGAATTTAATACTTTAGTACCAGTTTAAACATCAGTTATCAGAAACCAACATTCAGTCCCAGTTACAGTCTTAGTTGTGGTTATAGTCTCAATTACTATCATAGCTACAATATCAGCCCTAGTCATAGTCCAGCTAGATCAGAAACTCAGTTCACTTTTAGGATTACCCGACCATAACATATGTCCAACAATTACTCAGTTAGTAGTATTTCAGTACCTCAGATTACAGAGAGTTTCCAAATCATTTTATACATTTGGTCTTGCATCCTTAAGATAATACAACTTTCACTCATTTATACTCAGTTACCTTATGTTACCTAGTTAATTCTTACCTTCTATGCATGATAGTCTGTAGTTTAAGTCCAGCTATCCAAACTAAGTATCGTTCAGTCTTACATACCCAGCACTCAGCCATCAGTCAGTCAGCAGATCAGATGAGTTAGTTAGTAAGAGTTAGTCTGAACATCCAGTACCTCAGTCTAGTAGTTAGAAAGACAAGTTCATATATTTTCCTATTTTGTCAATCTAGTCACACTATCCGAAGTCTCATGAATGTGACTATTCTAAGATGGACCAATTATGTAGTTGTGTGTGCAGCTCAGTCCCTGTGTCATGTCTTAGTCTTAGATCCCAGGTATACGGTCACAATTCCATTTGTAGGTGCCTTGTGCATCGCCTTAATTTTCCTCAACATCTCAATCAAGTTAGCATTCTTCGAGGGACATAGTGTCCCAAGGGGGAAATACACTATAAGTCCCGAATTTCCATGACCTAGAAACTCTATTTTCCTTTTCATGGAATGAATCCAGTTTGGAGTAGTGGGTACCCATAGGTTGACCCTTTAGCTCCAATATCGTTCGTAAGACATATACTCAATGGCTCAGTTTAGCTCACGATGCTCAGTCCATGACACACGTTATAGACTCAGTCATGTTCTTATGTTTTTATTTATGCATATTCAGAAAGGATATCGAATTTGAGATTGGTGATCATGTTTATTTAAAGATCTGTCTCTTGAAGGGAGTGAACAAATTCAGCAAGAAGGGAAGGCTCGGCTCAGTCCCTGATGTGTCGGCCCCTTCAAAATTCTTAGTCACTTCAGCAAAGTAGATTATAAGCTTAAATTGCCTTCAGATCATGCCTCATTCATCAAGTGTTCCATGTCTCCTTACTTAAGAAAGTGCATAGGTGTCCCAACAGTTGTAGTCCCTATAGAGGACATAGACATTCAAAACAACATCTCTTTCAAGGAGATTCCAATCGAAATCCTTGATTATCATACTCGTAGACTGAGGAACAAGAGGTCCCTATAGTCAAAGTTCTTTGGCAAAATCAGTTCGTTGAGGGATCTACTTGGGAAGTAGACACAGATATGCAAAACAAGTATTCTCACCTCTTCTCCGCAAATTTAGGCTCAGCCCAAGGTAATGTTTTCCTTAACCTTATTCAATCTCATGTTCAAATTTTAGTTACAAACTTGGTATTCATTTCCATGCTCAATTTTCATTTCAAATTTTGTATCTTTACCATTACATGTTCAGTCGCATGTTCCTGAGTTAGTTTAATCATGTATTCACATATCTGATATGCGTGATCATCTTATCAGTACTCCCAGCCATGCATTAATGTGTCAGTTCAACTATGCATTCTTGCATTAGATATGCATGTTCAGTATACTTAGCTCATCAGTTATCCCTGTCATGCATTCATAAATCAGTTACTCATTCATCAGATATACATGTACAGTATAATACATTCAGCTTATCAGTCATGCAAGTCATGAAATTATACATCAGATATGTATGCTTGAAATAAATATCAGTAAAGTAGTAATATCAGTCTGGTACTCATGTTTCAGTTGTTCATGATCATTACATACTTCAGTTTATCATTTCTCCCATCCCAGTCAGTCTCATTTAAGGATGAATGGTCTCAAGGGGGAGATATTATAAGACCCCACAAAAAAATCCTAAGCTTAATTCAGACCATTTATGCTTGTTAAGGGGTCCCGGACTTAGAAAATTCTGGCTAAGTTTCCAAACTTAGTTTATTTTAGCCTTCGAAAGTTTATGATCTCATTTCGCGACCTTAATATTCTTAAATGTTCTATATTTTGAAGAATTCATAATCAGGAAGGTCAATAAGTGTTTTTGAATAAGTTTTGGATTCTTTTAAAACTCATTTAAACCATGTTCGGAGTACCAAAATAGTGGACCAACTTGATCTTAGCGCGCCACATTGCCAATTGCATTGGTTAACATTGTTGCAGGTTGCCAGAGCCAAAACTACTGAGGCTTGGCTCTATCACGGCGCAACGCATTGAGTATCTCATCAATGCCCAGTTTTCAGTCATTAAAAGCCGCATCGTCAAGGTTATTTTAGTCTTTTCCCCACACCTTCAGCCCTCATAACATAAAATTTAGCCCTCTTTTGGCTAATCATATTCATTATTCATTAAATTCTCAAGAACAAAACCCTAGGACTATCAATCAAGAATCAATTTCCAAGAAATTTCACCATCAACCTTCAAGAATTCACCAAGTAAGGTATGTCAAGTGTTTATCCAAGGGTTCCTTCCACCTTTGGGGTCCAAAAAACCTTTTCAAAAACTCAAGATAATGTTCTGTGAATTTCATTATTTAGTTTGATTGTGTTCATGACTATTATGTTAATGGGTTCTCTAGTTCATGATTTAATTGCAATATCTATTTTTAGTAGTATCATATACGACCATATTAAACCCTTGAAATTAGTCAATAGGAATGTGAATTGTGATACCTATTTATTGGATAGCGCTATGTGTTTATGTTATGCTCACTAGGTGTTTGATGAATTGCCATGTGAGTTAATAAGAGAAAGAAATCATGCCATGCTAGTCTATGTGCAAGTTGTATCATGCAAGTGTTTGATAAATTGTCTATGAGAATAAAATAATTCCATACTATAGTATACTAATGTATTTTTCTCATCCAATTACAAGTAATGTATCACAAGTGTTCATTGAAATGTCTTAATGAAAGAATAATGAACATGTATCCATTGTTGAGCTTTTAAGCTTGTGCCATAATTTACTTATTATGCTATCGAGTCCTGGGGTATTTAATACCCGACAATTTAGCTATGTGCCGAGAGCCAGTATCAATTTTTAGGATACTCTCAATCAAGCCATGATCAGTAGAATTCAGTTAGTCACATGACTCAGGAAAGCTCAGTAAATTTAGTATCAGTCTAGTACTTAGTAATCTCAGTAACCTCAGTAATCTCAGTAATCCAGTAATCTCAGTACTTAAAAATCTCATAAATCTCAATCAGTTATCAGATCTCAGTAATATTTTATCAGTCAATAGAATTCAGTGAACTAAGTTTAGTCCAGTTAAAAAATACAAGCAGTAACAAATTAATCTAGTCCATTTTAGTGTCTATTCAGATGGGAGTAGGATTCAGCACCGAGTGACCCCAAGGATGGGAACACACACTGTCAGCAGAGGGTGTGATTCTTAGAAGCAATCCTTGTATTCCAGAATGATGTAGTCAGCATAGTTTGAGACATCAACACTGTCAATTGAGGGTTGATAAGATAGATTAACACTATCAGATGAGGGTCCCACTATTCTCCTTTAGGGACACTGTCAGATGAGGGTCACTCACAACTTGTCCTTACCAGTGGTGTGGTATTGATACCCTTCTAATTGGAGATACAAACTGTACCCTAACTCAGCCATAATAGCTTATTAGGGGCATGTCGGTTAGATTAATTCTCCCACAGTTTCAGTTATAGAATCCGGACTGTCAGTCACTCAGTCTCAGTAATAGAACTCAGATAGTTCTTCAGATATCAGGACTATTAGATACCGTTACTCAGTACAATATAGAACTCAGCTAGTTTTATCAAAATCTAGACTGTCAGATACAGTTACTCAGTATCAGTTATCTCAGTTAACAGTAGATCATGTTATTTGTATTCAAACTCAGTAGTTAGTATTACCACGTATTCAGTTTCAGTTATTTACCCATGCATGTATTCTCACGTTCATGTTATACAGCCAATTAGTATTATTCATGCATATGAACCCTTTGCATTCAACCTACCTCACTTGTATACCAGTACATTCTATCGTATTGAAGCATTTGTGCTATGGTGTTTTTATACCATAGGTTCAGAAGTACGAGCTCCAGAGCATCAGTAGCATTCCAATTTTAGTAGTTAGAGTCAGCAGTGAATCCTCATCGTTCAAGGATATTATTATTTGATTATTTTATTCCTTTAGTACTTAGTTTATTTTAGTAGTTTGGAGTTAGTTGGGCATATTTCCCATAAACTATACAATTTTTAGATAGTTTTGAGGATTTTAGATAACTGTATGTTCAGACAATTTATTTTAGTTTTGGGTATTTCTATACCCCGTTTAGATATTATTTTATCAGATATATTACAGTTTTGAACCTTATGGACTTACAGCCTATATTCTAAATTTATACAGTATATCATGCAATGCTAAGTTACATATATCAGTCATGGGTTAGCTTGTGGTCTTTCGGGGTCATGGGCACCGTATAGCATTGTGGGTAGACTCGGGGCGTTACAACAAGGCACGAGTATAAAATGCATGTTCACTCCTAGCCCGCAAGAGTATAAACTGTGTACGACTCAAAAAAAAGTCTAATGGGTTGAAAACCTCGAAAGAGGCTGCCTAGACAAAAGTTAGGACTCCAAAAAAAACTGACTCAGAACTACATTGCGACTTGATCCTCTTCATTGGGGTACATAGGCGCTTGGAATTTCATTCTAAGTTCAGTTGCATAAGTGTCAAAAAAAATACATCTCCCCACTTGATCTGCCATATGAAAGTTAAGTCTACAAATCTTTTATTAAAATTTTGGACTTACACCAAGTATTGGTGGCTCAATAGGGGCAAACTCCAATGATATATGAGTTTCATTCATATAAGTTAAAGTTTTCAAATTAATTAAGTTTTCATGTTGAAACTTTCGTACTCACCAAATTAAATCTTATATGTCCACAGGTTTATCCTTAATTGGATCTAAAAATTTACATATCTTAAGGTGGACAAGACTTGTGCCTTTGCATCTTAAGGTGGTCTCTTTCATGGAATTATTCTTAAAAGGATCTTGAAATTTCCATGCATTAAGTTGGACAAAAAATGCTCCTTTGTACCTTAAGATGATAATTGAAAAGGGACCATACTTGAAGCCAAACTTGATAGGTCTCAAGGTAATGGAGATGAAGTTAGACTCTCGCACCTTAAGCTAACCATTGAAAAGGCCCCATACTTAAAGAAGACCATTGCATAAATGCATCGGTGAAAGGGCCCATACTTAAAGAAAACCATTGGATAAGTGCATAAGTGAAAGGGGCCATACTTAAAAAAGACCATTGCATAAATGCATCAGTGAAAGGGCCCATACTTAAAGAAGACCATTGTATAAATGCACCGGTGAAAGGGCTCATACTTAAACAAAATTATTGCCTAAGTGCATCTGTTTAAGGGCTCATACTTAAATAATATCGTTGTATAATTTTATCAGTGAAAGGGCACATACTTAAAAAATACCATTGCATAAGTACATCAGTGAAAGGGCCCATACTTCAAGATGACAGTTGTATACGTGCATCGATAAAAGGGACCATACTTAAAGAAGAGTCACCATGTTAAAGCAAAATTGGTCAGGTTTTAAGGTGATGGAGGCGATGTTAAACTCTTATTCCCAATGTCGATTGTTACATAGGCACTATCTTAATGCCAAATTGGTTGGTTTTAGAGTGTACGGAGGCAATGTTAAACTTTGTAGCCTAAGTCGATTTTGTGTAGAAACCATCTTGAAGTCAAATCGGTTGGTCTTAGAGTGTATAGAGGTGATGTTAAACTCTCGCACCCTAAGCCGATTATTGCATAACAACCATCTCAAAGTAAAATTGGTCGGTCTTAAAGTGTACGGAGGTAAAGTAAAACTCTCGACCCTAAGCCGATTGTTGCATAGCCACCATCTTGAAGTTAAATTGGTCGGTCTTAGATTGTATGGAGGCAAAGTTAAAATCTCGCACCCTAAGTCGATTGTTGCATAGACAACATCTTAAAGTTAAATTGGTTGGTCTTAGAGCATACAAAGGTAAAGTTAAACTCTCGAACCCTAAGCAATTGTTGCATAGCCACCATCTTGAAATCAAATTGGTCGGTCTTGGAGTGTACAGAGGTGAAGTTAAACTCTCATACCCTAAGCTAATTGTTGCACAACCACCATCTTGAAGTCAAATTGACCAGTCTTAAAGTATATGAAGGCAAAGATAAACTCTCACACCCTAATCTGATTATTGCATGATGTTCTAGCTTTTGACAAAACATTTTAGGCCTTTTTCTTAGGATAATTGTGTGTTTTCAAGTAAATATTATTGCATTTAACTGGGTATTTTAGTGTTTTTAGGATAAGAACTGAGTGTAATGTATAACTTCAATAAAATGGACAAAAAAAATAAAAATATCATTGACGGCTCAGGAAACAGACCGTCGACCTTTCGATGACTGTTGGCTTGAACCCTCGCTAAAAAATAGAAGACAGTGACACTGGACAGCCTGCGATGGTTCAGGTGATGGACCATCAACTCTGCAATGAACCATCTGCCTAAATCGTCAACCAGAAATAGAACATAGACTCACTGGAGCTCCTACAATGATCCAGGTGATGAACCATTGCTTGACCCATAGATCATAAAGCAGAAAATCCAAGTTTAAAATTTTAAACCTAGTTCTGGAATCACATAAATACCAAGTATTAGGGTTTATTCTTGATCTTTTAGCATTTGTTTCATACTTTCTCCTCTATTAAGAGCTGTGCAACACTCTTTATTGAGATTTGAATCTAGAGATTGAGATCTGATTATTAGTTTTTATATTTTCCTTTGAAGATTGAGAAGAAAAATATTATGGCTTTTATAAGTACTATTTTGAAGACATTTATGAACATCAATATATCTTTGATTTATTATATGGAGATGAGTAGCTAAACTCCTATAACTATGGTTATGGGAGCCTTGATGTAGAGAACTATTTTGAGGTTGTGAATTAATTTGATTTCTAACATCTATCAAAATTGCATAAATCTTTGTTCATTATAATGACATCTCTTGGTGCAAACTTGAGAAGTGAGACCACGAACACCACTTGTCTAACAAGAAAGTAGATGTTGGGAAAAGAAGTGATTCACATGAGCTCCATAGGTTTACCCTTTGGGTTAATGGGTTGATGCTTTAATAGGATCAACCATCATGAGAGTGTTATTGAAAAATGCATGAATCCTTTAAGTTAAAGAGAAGTAAAGGTTGAAACACTCATTAGGTTGAGAAACACATGGGTAATTCTTAGAATTCAATAATTCTTGCAATTGAATACATAAGTTAGAATTCGAGCACAAATTCACAACCCTAACTGTTTGAACATCTTGGTGAGCATAACTTTAGTTAATTTATTCTCATTGAAATTACATCTACATTAACTCTCATTAGCTGGACCTTGTGTGATACAACTATGAAAGAATATTGTTAACACATCCAAACCCCCTTGTACTTAGGAACCTTAGATCAACAGTCTAATAATAGTCACAGAAACATCAGATCTCAGTACATGGTAACCTCAAATTTATTCTCATTGAAATTACATCTACATTAACTCTCATTAGCTGGACCTTGTGTGATACAACTATGAAAGAATATTGTTAACACATCCAAACCCCCTTGTACTTAGGAACCTTAGATCAACAGTCTAATAATAGTCACAGAAA
>JAPEIP010000004.1:142253791-142268678 GCA_026120095.1 Capsicum chinense
AATTTATTCTCATTGAAATTACATCTACATTAACTCTCATTAGCTGGACCTTGTGTGATACAACTATGAAAGAATATTGTTAACACATCCAAACCCCCTTGTACTTAGGAACCTTAGATCAACAGTCTAATAATAGTCACAGAAATATCAGATCTCAGTACATTGTGCCGACTATCAGTTATCAGATCTCAGTAGTATTTTGTCAGTCAACAGATTCCAGTGAACTACGTTTAGTCTAGTTAAACAGTACAAACAGTAACAAATCAATCCAGTCCAGTTCAGTGTCTATTCAGATGGGAGTAGGATTCAGCACCGAGTGACCACCAAGGATGGGAACACACACTGTCAGCAGAGGGTGTGATTCTTAGAAACAATCTTTGAATTCTAGAACTATGTCGCCAGCATAGGTTGAGACATCAACACTGTCAGTTGAGGGTTAATGAGGTGGATTAACACTATCTAATGAGGGTCCCACTATTCTCCTTTGGGGACACTATCAGATGAGGGTCACTAATAACTTGTCCTTACCAGTGGTGTGGTATTGACACCCTTCTAATTGGGGTTACAGATTGGACCCAAACTCAGCTTTAATAGCTTATTAGGGGCATGTCAGTTAGATAAATTCTGCCACAGTTTCAGTTATAGAATTAGGACTGTCAGATACAGTCACTCAGTCTCAGTAGTAGAATTAGATAGTTCTTCTGATATCAGGACTGTTAGATACAGTTACTAAGTACAATATGGAACTCAGCTAGTTTCATCAAAATCTAGACTGTCAGATACAGTCACTCAGTATCAATTATCTCAGTTATCAGTAGCTCATGTTATCAGTATTCAAACTCAGTAGTTAGTATTACCACGTATTCAGTTTTAGTTACTTATCCATACATGATTCTCACGTTTATGTTATACAGCCAATTAGTATTATTCATGCATATGAACCCTTTGCATTCAACCTACCTCACTTGTATACCAGTACATTCTATCGTATTGAAGCATTTGTGCTATTGTGTTTTTATACCATAGGTTCAGAAGTACGAGCTCCAGAGCATCAGTAGCATTCCAGTTTCAGTAGTTAGAGTCAGCAGTGAATCCTCATCATTCAAGGATGTTATTATTTGATTATTTTATTCCTTTAGTACTTAGTTTATTTTAGAAGTTCGGAGTTAGTTGGGGACATGTCCCATAAACTCTACAGTTTTTAGTCAGTTTTGAGGCTTTCAAACTACAGTCTGTTCAGACAGTTTATTTTATTTTGGGTATTTCTATTTTGGGTATTTCTATACCCCGTTCAGATATTGTTTTATCAGATATGTTATAGTTTTGAATCTTATGGCGTTACAGCCTATATTCAAAATTTATACAGTATATCATGCAATGCTCAGTTACATATATCAGTCATGGATTAGCTTATGTTCCTTCGGGGTCATGGGCACCGCATAGCATTTCGAGTACCAGACTCGGGGCGTTACAACAAGGCACGAGTATAAACTGCATGTTCACTCCTAGACCGCAAGAGTATAAACTGTGTACGGCTCAAAAGAAAGTCTGATGGGTTGAAAACCTCGAAAGAGGCTGCCTAGACAAAAGTTATGACTCCAAAAAAATTGACTCAGAACTACATTGTGACTTAATCCTCTTTATTGGGGTGCATAGGCACTTGGAATTTCATTATAAGTTCAGTTGCATTAGTGTCAAAAAAATACATCTCCCCACTTGATCTGCCATATAAAAGTTAACTCTACAAATCTTTCATTTAAATTTGGACTTACACCAAGTATTGGTGGCTCAATAGGGTCAAACTCCAATGGAATATGAGTTTCATTCATATAAGTTGAAGTTTTCAAATTAATTAAGTATTCATGTTGAAACTTTCATATTCACCAAATTAAAGCTTGTACGTCAACAGGTTTATCCTTAATTGGATCTAAAAATTTTCCATATCTTAAGGTGGACAAGAATTGTGCCTGTGCATCGTAAGATGGTCTCTTTCGTGGAATTATTCTTAAAAGGATTTTGAAATTTCCATGCCTTAAGTTGGACAAAAAATGCTCCTTTGCACATTAAGATGATCATTGAAAAGGGACCATACTTGAAGCTAAACTTGACAGGTCTCAAGGTGATGGAGATGAAGTTAAAATCTCGCACCTTAAGCTGACCATTGAAAAGGGCCCATACTTAAAGAAGACCATTGCATAAATTCATCGGTGAAAGGGCCCATACTTAAAGAAAACCATTGGATAAGTGCATAAGTAAAAGGGACCATACTTAAAAAAGACCATTGCATAAATGCATTAGTGAAAGGGCCCATACTTAAAGAAGACCATTGCATAAATACACCGGTGAAAAGGTTCATACTTAAACAAAATCATTGCATAAGTGCATCAGTGAAAGGGCTCATACTTAAATAAGACCGTTGTATAATTGTATCGGTGAAAGGGCATATACTTACAAAATACCATTGCATAAGTACATCGGTAAAAGGGCCCATACTTAAAGCTGACAGTTGTATAAGTGCATCAATAAAAGGGACCATACTTAAAGAAAAGTCACCATGTTAAAGCAAAATTGGTCGGCTATTAAGGTGACGGAGGCAATGTTAAAATCTCGTACGCAAAGTCGATTGTTACATAGGTACTATCTTAATGTCAAATTGGTCAGTCTTAGAGTGTACAGAGGCAAAGTTACACTTTGCAACCTAAGCTGATTATTGCATAACAACCATCTCAAAGTCAAATTGGTCGGTCTTAAAGTGTACGGAGGTGTAGTAAAACTCTCGACCTTAAGTCGATTGTTGCATAGCCACCATCTTGAAGTTAAATTAGTCGGTCTTAGAGTGTACAGAGGCAAAGTTAAATCTTTCACCCTAAGTTGATTGTTGCATAGACAACATCTTGAAGTTAAATTAGTTGGTCTTAGAGCGTACGAAGGTAAAGTTAAACTCTTGAACCCTAAGAAATTGTTGCATAGCCACCATCTTTAAATCAAATTGGTTGGTCTTGGAGTGTACAGATGTGAAGTTAAACTCTCACACCCTAAGCCGATTGTTGCACAACCACCATTTTGAAGTCAAATTGATCGGTCTTAAAGTATACGAAGGCAAAGATAAACTCTCACACCCTAATCTGATTGTTGCATGATGTTCCAGTTTTTGACGGAATATTATAGGCCTTTTTCTTAGGTTAATTATGTGTTTTCAAGTAACTATTGTTGCATTTAACTGTGTATTTTAGTGTTTTCAGGATAAGAACTGAGTGTAAAGTATAACTTGGATAAACTGGACAAAACAAAATAAAAAGATCATTGAAGGCTTAGGAGACGGACCGTCGACTTTTCGATGACTGTCGGCCTGAACCCTCACTAAAAAATAGAAGTCAGTGACACTGGACAGCTTGCGATGGTTCAGGTGATGGACCATCAACTATGCGATGAACCATCTGCCTAAACCGTCGACTAGAAATAGAACATAGACTCACTGGAGCTCCTGCAATGATCCAGGCGATGAACCGTTGCTTGACCCATAGTTCATAAAGCAGAAAATCCAAGTTTAAATTTTTAAACCTAGTTCTGGAATCATATAAATACCAAGTATTAGGGTTTACTCCTGATCTTTTGTCATTTGTTTCATACTTTCTCCTCTATTAAGAGCTGTGTAACACTTTTCATTGAGATGTGAGTCTAGAGATTGAGATCTGATTATTAGTTTTTATATTTTTATTTGAAGATTGAGAAGAACAATATTGTGGTTTTTATAAGTACTATTTTGAAGCAATTTATGAACAACAACATATCTTTGATTTATTACATGGAGATGAGTAGCTAAACTCCTATAATTATGGTTATGAGAACCTTGATGTAGTGAACTATTTTGAGGTTGTGAATCAATTTGATTTCTAACATCTATCAAAATTGCATAAATATTTGTTCATTATAATGACATCTCTTGGTTGCAAACTTGAGAAGTGAGACCATGAACACCACTTGTCTAACAAGAAAGTGGATGTTGGGAAAAGAAGTGATTCACATGAACTCCATAGGTTTACCCTTTGGGTTAATAGGTTGATGCCTTAACAGGATCAACCATCATGAGAGTGTTATTGAATAATTCATGAATCCTTTAAGTTAAAGAGAAGTAAAGGGTGAAACACTCATTAGGTTGAGAAACACATGGGTAATTCTTAGAATTCAATAATTCTTGCAATTGAATACATAAGTTAGAATTTGAGCACAAATTCACAACCCTAACTGTTTGAACATCTTGGTGAGCATAATTTTAGTTAATTCATTCTCATTGAAATTACATCTACATTAACTCTCAGTAGCTGGACCTTGTGTGATACAACTATGAAAGAATATTGTTAATATATCCAAACCCCCTTGTACTTAGGAACCTTAGATCAATAGTCTAATAATAGTCACAATACTTAGTGAACACAGTATTCCCCGTGGGATTCGAAACCCAACCTAGTTGGGTTCTATATTTGACAATGAACGCTTACTCTCTCGTAAGAGAGGTGTAATTTGGGCATATCAAATTTTAGCACCGTAGCTGGGGAACACGGTTGTCAATTAAGTTTCTATTTGTTAATTGACCTTTGGTCAAGTTTTCTAAATTTCACTTTGGTTTGTTGTTTTTATTCTGTATAGGGTAGTTATTGTGTATGCCAAGTACATGGAGATCGGGTACACCATTATTACCTTTACATCCAAAACTGCAGCTAATAGGCAGAATGGTAGATCTCCAAGATGCTAAAAGACTAGCCGCTTTGGCTAGAGCTCAACTAAATCAGCAGAATAATGGTAAGCAAGCATATCATCCTAATACTGATGAGGATGATTTAGGGGATAATGACTTGTTAGATCCTGTTTATCCAAGGCGCACAAAAAATATGGCTGCACCAGTGAATTAGAATTTCAACAGAAATTTTCCCTTTAGCACAAGGCAAGAGCATCAAGCAGTGCAATTTGATCTAAACAACGAGATAGAATAGATGGAGTAGGTGCAACTAGAGCTATCATTCCTCCACCTCTAACACTAGGAGCTAAATTTAACATTACAAGTACGATGATTCAACTCCTTCATCTTAAGGGGTTGTTCGATGGTCTTCCTGGAGATGATCCAAACATGCATTTGGTGAATTTTTTCACTATTTGCAAGTCCTTTGATAATCCAAGAGTGGGTTAGAATACTATCCACCTGTATTTGTTTGCGTTGTATTTGTCTGGGGAGTGGACACTATGGTTGAACAAACTAACTCCATACTCTATAACCAACTAGAGGCAGTTGAAAGAGGCTTTTCTAGAAAGGTTCTTTCCACCCTCCAGAAGAGTACAGTTGAGGGATGAAATTAGTAACTTCCAATAGCTTCCCACTAAAGCTCTTCATGAGACCTAGGGAAGGTTTAGAAAGAAGCTAATGCAATGCCCAAACCATAATATGATGGATATTCATCAAATGGAGACTCTTTATCGAGCTTTGAATTCTATTATGAAGCCAGTTGTAGATAATACTGTAGGAGGGTCATTTGTTGACCTTACTTTCCTAGAGGCCTCAGAGATTCTTAATCAAATAACCAAACAGAGTAGAGCTTGGCATACCAGGGATTGTATGGTAGCAAGCTCTACTGTGTCTGGTATTATGACTGCAGAGTAATGCAAGAATGAGGAAGAATGTGACCAGGAAATGGCACATTTAAATATTCAGATGGATTTGTTGACTAAGAATCTATTGTCTAGAAAAATAGAGAAATTAAAGCTATTGTATCCCAGGGAAGAGCTGATTCTGATTTGGAAGAAGAGGCAAACTTTCTAAGTAATTAGGGGGGGGGGGTTCTGAGGTAGTAGCCAAGGAAATAAAGGTCAGAACTGTTACGATAAAGCTACTTACAAGGATATAGATCAAGGGAACAAGAAGAGCAAAACTGATAGGAGTAGACTCTATGTACCTCCTGGAAGCAGGGATAATGCTGCAACTAGCTCTCATAAGATATCCATGGAGGACATGATGGAGAAATTATTAAAGGGAGTTGAGACTACCAACTTTGGGGTAACCACTATGAAGAGTGACTTGTCTTTCACGAGTCATTTGGTAAACTCACACTCTACTTTTATCAAGCAGTTGGAGCAACAAATGAGCCAACTCTCAGCAGCATTAAATTAGAGGAAGAGCAGAACTTTACCAAGTAATATAGTTCAAAAATTTGAAATAATGGCTCGTGTATGGAAATTACCACATGGAGTGGTGAGGTATTACCTGGCCCATCTGTGGGAAAAACTGTGATTGCAGAGGATATTGGGCATCAAGAAACTTATCCAATGGCGTCTGAAAAACTGGATGAAGTTATTGATAATACACCATCCAATTATCAGCAGGTTGATGAGTTGGAGAAAAGCAAGGGAAAGGAGACTAAAGTGGTGGTTACTACGCTCCTAAAACCACCTCCTCTGTTTCCCCATCGATTGAAAAAGAAGGCCGATGACACAAAGTTTGGCAAGTTTATGGCCATGCTTAAGCAGTTGACAATCAACTTTCCATTGGTGGAAGCATTGAAGCAAATGCTCGGGTACACAAAGTTCATAAAAGACCATGTTACAAAGAATAAGACAGTTAGTTATGAGATGATGGACAATATCCATCATTGTGGTGCTATTTCTACATGGTCGTTGGTGTAGAAGAAGGCATACCCAGGAGAATTTACCACCCCATGCACTATTAGGCCTCTTGAATTTGTAAAAGCTCTTTGTGATTTAGGAGCCAGTATAAACTTGATGCCGTTTGCTGTGGATAAGAAACTAGGTTTGGGGGATCCTACTCCCACAAACATGAGATTAGTTATGGAAGACAGATCTATGAAGCGTCCCGTAGGGATTTTATATGACATATTAGTGAAAGTGGCCACTTTCATATTTCTAGCTGATTTTGTCATTTTTGATTGTGAGGTGGACTTTGAGGTGCCCATAATCTTGGGTAGACCTTTTCTCGCAACCGGGAGTGTACTTATTGATCTTAAGGCAAATGAGCTACTATTCAGGCTAAATGATAAAGTAGTTCGATTTGATGTTTGCCAGTCCATAAAACAGCATAAAGATATGAACGTATTTCTATTATGGATGTTTATTATGAAGAGAAGCAGAAAGTACCTATAGAAGAAAAAATTATTGTGGAGACTTTAGCTGCCGTATTAATGAATTTTGATTATGATAGTATTAAAGATTATGAGGAGACTGTGTATGCCTTGACAGGCATGGGATCTTATTCTTATACACCTATGAAGCTGGATTTGGACTTGAAAAATCATCCCAGTCCACCAGCTAAGCCATCTATTGAAGAGCCACCCACTTTGGAGCTAAAAAGTTGCCTGGTCATTTGAGGTATGTGTTCCTGGGTAGCGGGAATACATTACCTATTATTATTGTGGCTGACTTAGGTGAACAACAGGTGGAAGACCTTATTTCTATTCTTAAGAGATATAAAAGGGCTATTGGTTGGATGATTGTAGACATTATCAGCATTCTTCCTGGTATATGCACACATAAAATCCAGCTAGAGGAGGATTGTGTCCCGACTATTGAGCATCAACCCTGTCTTAACCCACCTATACAAGAGGTGGTAAAGAAAGAAGTTATTAAGTGGCTAGATGTAGGAGTGGTATACCTCATATCGGATAGTAAGTGGGTAAGTCTTGTTCAGTGCGTGCCTAAAAAAAGGAGCATGACAATTGTGGCTAACAAAAAGAACGAGTTGATTCTACTCAGGTCGATTGCTCGATGGAGGGTGTGTATGGATTATAGATTTTCAAAGCAAAAACCACTGCAGCTAACTCGAGGTCACGGGTTGGATAATTCTTCTCATGAGGTTTCAACTGTCGGGAGGCATAGGCTATAACCTTACCCTTCTACATTAACACACAACCCAAACCAATTCTGGAAGCATCACAATATACCATAAAATTATCTAAACCATTAAGTAGGGCCATCACTGGGGCTGAAGTGACTCAAGTCTTCAACTCCTGAAAACTCTTCTCGCAAGAATCTGACCACTGGAATTTAACCTTCTTTTGGCTCAATCGGTTCAAAGGAACAGCAATGGAAGAGAAACCTTCAACAAAATGATGGTAGTAGCCAGCTAGACCTAAGAAACTACTAATATCAGATGGGGAAATAGGTCTAGGACAATTCTTCATAGCTTCTACCTTTTGAGGATCAACTAGAATACCATCAAAGGAAACAATATGACCCAGAAAGGCAACTGACCGAAGCCAAAATTCACACTTTCTAAATTTGGCAAACAACTGTTGATCCCTAAGGGTCTGTAAGACAATTCATAGATGATCTGCATGGTCGTGTTCACTTTGGGAATATACAAGGATATCATCTATAATCATAATAATGAACATATCTAGGCACGGTCTAAACACCCGATTCATGAGGTCCATAAAAGCTGCAGGGGCATTCGTTAGCCTGAAGGACATGACCAAGAATTCAAAATGACCACAATGAGTGCGGAAAGCCATCTTTGAAATATCACACTCTTTGAATTTAAGTTGGTGATAACCAAATCTCAAATCTATTTTTGAGAAGTAGCTGACACCTTGTAGCTGATCAAATAGGTCATCAGTTCTAGTAAGAGGGTACTTGTTCTTGACTATGACCTTGTTAAGGTGACGATAGTCAATGCACATACGCAATGAACTATCTTTCTTTCGCATGAATAGAATGGGTGCACCCCAAGGAGACACATTGGGCCTTATAAAACCTTTATCAAGAAGATCTTTGAGTTGCTCTTTCAACTCCTTAAGTTCTGCGGGGGCCATATGATACGGAGGAATAGAAATAGGTTGTACATCAGGGAGAAAATCAATTTTGAATTCTATCTCTCTATCGGGAGGTACCCCTGGGAGATCTTTCGAGAAAACATCAGGAAACTCATTGACAATACTAAGAGACTGAATAGTTGGAGTCTCAGACTTGGTGTCCTTGACTTGGACTAAATGATAGATACAACCCTTAAATATCAATTTCCTATCTTTAAGATAGGATATGAAATGACTTTTAGGAGATACAAAATTTTTGGACCACTCAAAGACTGGCTCATTGGGAAACTAAAACTTAGCTACATAGGTACGACAGTCTATAGATGCATAACAAGAGTGAAGCCAATCCATACCCAGAATAATGTGAAAATCAACCATGTCTAGCTCAATCAAATCTACAAACATGACTCTGTTAAGAATAGTGATAGGACACTTCCTATATACTTGCTTAGCGATAACAGATTCACCCACTGGTGTAAAGACTAGAAAAGGCTCAAAAATATTTTCAGCACTGATTTCAAAATTCATAGCCACCAACGAAGTAACATAAGAAAGACTTGACCCAGGGTCCATCAACACATACACATCAAAATAAAATACATAGAGCGTACCAGTAACAACATCTGGTGAATCCTCCTGCTCCTAGTGGGGTGGTATAGCATAAAAGTGATTCTGGTGCTGACCACCTGCTGTACTAGAAAAGGCACCCTGAGGAGGAGTAGAATGAACTACAGGGGCTGGAGCACTAATAGTCTGACTCTGAGGACGAACATTGCGACTCCCTTATCTAGTATAAGGGCAATCCCTAAACTTGTGGCCCAACTTACCGCAACCAAAACAACCCCTCTAACTGACTAAGCACTCACCAAGATAGTCTCTACCACACTTCAGACAAGGGGAAGGACGAGGTCTGTTACTTACGCTGTCCTAGGACCTGGACATAGTAGGCCTGTTACCCTGCTCCAGCCTAATTCTGAATGTAGGAGTATTGCCTGATGAAGGCGCTGGCATAAGAGAATGGCTCTAGAACTGAGGGTCGATCCTTTCAGAAAATCTAGTCTGAATATACCCCTGTTGCTCTAATCTAATTCTCTTATTCTCTCTGATTCTCTCTCTCTCTCTCTCCTTCACTTTGTCCGCTTCAATCTGCTGAGCATGAATCATTAGTCTTAAAAGGTCCATATCCCTATTAAGCATAGCAGATCTACACTCCTTCACAACATAACCAGATACACCAGCCAAGAACTTACTCATACAAGTTCTAGAATCAGCCATCATACCGAGAGCATACTTAGATAACTGGTTAAACTATACTTAGATAACTGGTTAAACTTATGGCAATAGTCCTTAACTGTCATGGGGCCTTATCTGAAGTTCATAAATTCTTCTAATTTTTCTTCCCTCAGCTCTGGGGGAAAGAATCTGTCTAAGAAGGAATCTTGGAATAATTACTAAGTCACAGAAGTATCACTCCCCTCTACTCTTCCTCCACATCAACACCCAATCATAAAAAATATCTTTTATTTGATAGGCAGCCAATTTAACACTCTCCTTCTCAGTCACATGCATAATCTGAGTGATATTTTAAATATATTTGTGGGTCCTCACCTACTTTTGACCCAAGGAAATCAGGTAGATTCATTAGCATAAAGTCACAAACTCGGGCTACAGCAAAATTATTCCATTACGGGGGTAGAATAGTAGCCTGGATGTTGGCAGTGACCGCCTGGGCTAGCGATTTGAAAGCTGCCTAAAATTTAGCATGGGACACCATCTCTCCTAAAGGATCAATGGGTTGAGGTCGTTCGTTGTTTCTGTGAGCTCTATGAGGAGGCATTTTCTATTATAAGAGAGCACAAATTAATAATAGATTAAAACAATCATAGGTACGATACATTCTTGAAAGAAAAAAAATAACTTTTCCTAATAAGTCTCATAGCCTCTTGCTCATAGATGTGGCACACTATACACCAATGATTAAGAATCTACGTAACACGGCTTGTCAGACTCTCTAGTACTCCTTGAACCTTAGGCACTTTGATTCCAAGCTTGTAACGCCCCAAGAACCTATCCCGAGACATCACATGGTGCTCAAGGCCACATGTGGCCTCAAGCTAACCCTCTAAGCCTATCATTACCTTCAAAACTCTCTACGACATGAATCATCATAAAGTAGGAAATAATAATCATGACATGAACATACTGAGATACGAAGTAATACGGTTCTGTACAAATAAAATACTGAAATCTCTATACATGCTGGAATACTAGTCTGACAAAGCCTCTACTTCATAGGACTGAGGAGCCATTGGGATAGATCCCCAACTAACTCATACTGAATTAAAATTAAACAACCATCTATTAACAAGACAAAATTACAGACATAGGTCCTTGAACCTCGAGGACTCACCAACCACAAAAATGTAGATGAAGGTACTCAAAGGTCACTGTCGCTGCTGAGACTGAGCACCTGAGCCTATATCATGAGAAAATATAGAATACAAAAGAGTATGAGAGTCAGTACTTGGGAATGTTCTGAGTATGTGGGGGTGGATGCAACATTTTAAATAGTATCATAAATGTATAAGAAAATCATGCATGCTGAGAATAATAACTCTCTTCGCTTGAATTATCTAAAACATCATTTCCGTAAGTCATTAGTAATAACATATGCTTCATAAATCTCATAAATCATTTAACTCAACTCAAACTCTTTGAATCATGACTTAGAGTTACTCGGTATCTCATGGTACTTAGATCATTATGGAAGTGGAAGTTTCTTATAACCGACATAACTACACCATGTGAGCCGCATGGAGTCTAATGTTTTGACCTCCTAAGGAGAGAACCCCATATTGGCGGGGGTGTTGTACTCTTACCAGGGAGTACAACCTTAAATTCATTATCACAATCCCATACTTGGCCTCTGGACCACAATTATCAACATCAATCCTACGGTGGCACGTAGTTTCAAGGAAATACCATATTTCCTGCTCGGTGCTAAATACTCCTCCCAGACTCAGCTCAAAACGTGTTAGGAAATCCACCTTAATCAATATCAAATCATGGGTCTATTTTAAAGACCAAAACATAAATATATATCTCATCTATAAATTATTAACATCTTGTGGATTCCTAACCCGACTCAACTCAACCCATTCTTTCTCAACATCACAAATCATTTTCAAATATCAAAAGCATCAAGAAAACATCATAGGACTCATTCTTGACTTTCAATCTCAAATATCGATATATATTCAATAGTCAAATTTCTCATGGAAAGGCATAACTCATGGCACTTGTCTTAAATCGCTTAGAAATCATTAATACATAATTGACAATATACAACTCAAGGAATAAATTCTCAATTTAAGAAACATGATAGTGGAATAATCATAAATATCAAACTTATTCATCTCAAATCTCATAAATCATAAATTAAGAAATTTGGGTGTAAACCCACTTGCAAAATCATGTAAATCAATAATAGAAAGTAAATCTTTAGGCACAAGAACGAAATGAGTGTTCTTGTTCAAACTCCACATACCTTGGATTATAATTTTTGAGATGTAGAAACTTATTTGGAACTTTTTTCTCACACTTTTAGACCAAGATTCTTGATTCCCTTGACTTGGGGAACTTAATTCTCGAACAAATTAGAGAAATTTATGGAAGATCCTTGAATTTCTTGGAAGAAGATTGAATTTTTGGGTTTTGGAAGAAACCCTAATTTCTAGATTTTTCTTGAAAAAGGAAAGGAGGAAAAACGAATGGCTATTCTCTACTAGGATATATATATAAGACCATATGGGGTAGAAATGACCAAAATACCCTTTTAAAAAAGCAAAAATTCGCTGATCGGGGCCTGTGACAGTCGATCTGACGGTCTGTCAAGTCTCTGGATGGTCTACCAGATCGTCCATTATTTGAGTACCAAAACTGGAATGTTCTACCTCGACGAGATGGTCCGTCAGGAAATTGATGAACCACCAAGTCGTCCGTCACTCGAGGGCCAGAAATGAGATATTCTATCTTGACCTGACAGACCCCTTAACGGTCCATCAACTTTTTGATGGTCCACTAACTTGGCCGTCGCACGATGGCCTGAAAAATTAGTAACTGCCTTAGCTTGATGGGGCACTTGATGGTCTACCAGAGACCTGATGGTCTGCCAGGTCGACCATTAAACTTGCACGATCTGATACCGTTTAGTAAAACGGCCATAACTCCCTCATCCAAAACAAAGATTTAGGCTTAAGAAATGATCGGGGTATTACACCCCCGTATCATAATATCATCATCTTATCATTAGTCCGCACCGAGTATCATCACATCATCATCATATCCTTCGGCCTTGTCGGGTATTATCATATCATCATAATTTTCTCCGGCCTATACAGGAATCATCATATCCTCATAAAATCCTCTGTCCTTACTTGACATCATTATATTATCATAATTTTCTCTATTTTTACCGAGTATCATCACATCATCATAATATCCTCCGGCCTTGTCGAGTATCTTCATAAATATATAATCCGGCCTTATTGGGCATCATGATAACATTAATATATATATATATCAATATTGTAGAACAATCCCCACAAGTTTTAAAGTAAATAACAAGTAAATGAAAAGCCCCACGAGGGCTAAAGTAAAAGGCAAGGCCCCATGAGCGCTAAAGTAAATGACAAGCCCCACGAGGGATAAAATAAAAATAAAGTAAGGAGACACATACCTTTATTTCTTATTATTCATCATCGAGGACAATTTATCAAAAAATATATAAGTATTCATATATTTTTGGATAAATTTATCCAAAAATATATGATACTAAGGGCTCCTTGATAACATATTCGTTGGCCTACTATTAGCCTAAAGATAATTTATCATTGGTATGAACTATGGATAAAGCATGACATAATATGAATAGATTATTCATAGCATGGTCGATAACACCATCCATGGATTAGGCCATATTATAGTCAAGAGCTCATTTAATAGCACGCTCGCTAGCTCAAACAATTTTTAATCATAATAATATAATTAATAGCTTGGCATAAGATTTAGGAAAAAAGGAAAACAAAGGCCTACTCACTTAGGCATCATTTACAATTCCATTCCCCATAACCAACATATACCAAGAATCATCAATATCTCTACCAAAGGGGTAAGTCAATTAATAAGTGTAAAGGTTCAAGGAAACTAATCCTCAATCTTGACTGAATGTGGGTCAACAAGCCACATCTAAATACCTGGAATGCATTCTAAGCAATTTATACCTAGGACTAGGCTATGGTATCTAAATCAAGTCTTAGATGTTTGACAAGCCACACAGTTCTAGGGTCAAGGTCTTTCTTAAAAACTACACTTAACTTATCCATGGAAACAAAGGATATTTCAGAAATATATGAAACAAGGGTCAACTTACCCTTACCTTGAGTGGAAAGATCACCCTATCTAACTAAAGAAACTAGATCCTTCTTATGTTTTCCATGAGACAATAAGTCCAATTAATAAAGGTTGTAGCCTACAAGTCAAGCATCCCAATCTATGGGTTCAAAATGGAATAAATGATTCACCTAATCTCAAGTATTACCATTTATCAATCCAACACCTAGGACCATTGCCAAATCTTGTAATATATCACAATTATACTTTAACACAACTCAATCTAAAAAGAAATAAGCTTAACCTACCTTAAATCCAAATGAAGCTCACCGCTAAATCTTTTATTTTTCCCTTTTGGGAAGCTTCTTCATGGTGTCAAGCTATAAGAAACACAATCTACATATCATAATAACAACATTGATACCCATATTGCACCATTGTGCTTCGGGTCCAAAAATGACACCAAAAACACCAAGTGGGTTCCATACTTTTTTTATATCAATCCAATGTTCAAATATCATTAGGGAATTATAACCCTCAAGAATCAAGTAAAAATCAAGCTTATTTAGGCTAAAATCAAGCCCTCATGAAATTTAGGGTTTTTGCCAAAAATTCAAGAAATTGAAGCATGAAAAGGAAGGAGTCTTACCTCAAATCCACTATTAATAATGAATACATATATA
>JAPEIP010000004.1:142268778-142290672 GCA_026120095.1 Capsicum chinense
AATCAAGATAACCCACCCACATAAATCAATTTGAGGTTACCATGTAATTGTAGGGTTTCAAGAACTCAAAGGGAGGTGGAAAATGGCCAAATCTCGAGCAAGGGGGATATTTATAACTGCATAAGGCAAAGAGGTACTGTATTCCCTTTTCATAAGGCCTTGATCGCGTTTCCATAGTGTCCCTTCATTGGCCTCGATCAACATGCTCAAGTGCCAGTAAGGTCAAAACTTGTTTTGAACCTCCATGACTCATACGAACTTTAACTTTTGCAAATGAACTATGTAACAATACTAAATTTGACATTCCAGATGTATTGGTGAAGTATGATTTTCATCCAAGGTTATTTAGGTCACTTGTGGGTCCCGTACTAATATTTTTTGATTTTCAACTTTTTGACCAATGGATCGAAATGAGCTCGAGTGCAGTGGGACCCAAACCAAGGGTCTACCTAGTTTAAAACTATATTACAAAGTTGATGGAATAGTAAAAATTTGCATATGAGATTGTTTTACTAGGGTTTTTGCTCATTTACAATTTTGAAATAGTGAAGACTTTTTGCAATACCCCTTACTTCTACTTAGCTTGAAATTGTCTCAAGAATGTTAGAAACTTACTTTCAAAGATGAATCCACTTTTATACATGTGTGCAGAAAGATGAATCATCTCAAGGCAAGATGAACTCTTATGCAGATGTGCGTAGAAAGGATCTCGAGTTTGAGATTTGTGATTATGTCTATCTAAAGATCTCTCCCATAAAGAGAGTGAAGAAATTCGGAAAGAAGGGAAACCGTAGTCCCCGATATGTCGGTCCCTTCAAAATTCGCAGTCGCTTTGGCAAGGTAGCTTATGAGCTCGAATTGCCTTCAGGTCTAGCCTCAGTTCATACAGTCTTTCATGTCCCTTGCTCAAGAAATACATAGGTGACCCAACCTTTGTAGTCTCTATTTAGAGCATAGATGTTTAGAACAACCTCTCTTATGAAGAGATTCTAGTCAGAATTCTTGACTACCATATTCGTAGACTGAGGAACAAAGAAGTCCCTCTAGTCAAAGTTCTCTGGAGAAATCAGTTAGTTGAGGGAGCTACTTGGGAAACAGAAGTAGACATGCGGACCAAGTATCCTCACCTATTCTCCATAAACTTAGATCTAGATTAAGGTAACAGTTCTTCTTAAGCTTTTTAGTTTCATGTTTAGATTTCAGTTACAAGCTTGGTATCCATTTCATATTCAGAATCCATTATAAACTTAGTATTAAATACAATTGCATATTCAGTGATTCATTCATGTATCAGTTCAGTTATATAATCATACATCATACATGCATTCTTATTGTGAGAACCTTGGTTCATCAGAACACTCAGTCATGCATTTATGAATCAGTTACTCATGCATCAGATATGCATGTTCAATATGATATATATTCAGTTTATCAGTCATGTTAGTCATGGAGTCATGTTTCATTCATTCATGTTCAGGATATGCTTCAGTCTTTCATTTCTCCCCCCTCAGTCATCCCCATTTGAGGACGAATATTCCCAAGGGAGAGATAATGTAATACCCCATACTTCTACTTAGCTTAAAATCGTCTCAAGAATGCTAGAAAATTACTTTGAAAGATGAATCCAGTTTTATACATGTGATATTTTTAAGATTTTCACTTTTGGTTGAGTGAGAAATTGAATAAGACTTCCATCGATGCCTATTCTGTGAAAATTCGACATTGAAAGAGAAAGTTATGGACGAAATATAGAAAGTAGTTAAAATAACACAGGTACGATAGTGAGGGCCGACGGACCATCACCCAAGCCATTGCAGCGGAGGTACTGAGATCACCTTCTACCTAAGGGTAACGGATCAGGCCGATGGACCATCGAGCTAGTGACGGACCGTCGGCCAAGCTGTCGCGGTAGAGGCAGTGAACCCCTATTCGGCCCAGGTGCGACGGTCAGGACCGATAAACCATCAACCTAGCGACGGACCATCACAACCACCGTCGCATAGTTTGTTCAGTTATTTTAAAGTCATTTTAAAAGGGAACTTAAGTCTTTTTTAGACGTTTTAACCCTAGTTATATTAGATCAAGGCTCATAAGTTCATTATTCATCTATAACATCAAATTAGGGTTTTATCTCAAAGATAATTCCCAAGAACAAGATCCAAATCCTTCTTCAAGAAGCTAAGAGATTTAAGCTACCTCATCAACACACAACCCAAACAAACTCTAGAGGCATCACAATACACCACAAAACCATCAGTACCATCAGGCAAAGTCAACACAGGGGCTGAAGTGAGTCAAGTCTTCAACTCCTAAAAATTCTTCTCACAGGAATCGGACCACTAGAATTTACTCTTGTTTTGGGTCAACGAGTCATAGGAGACACAATGGAAGAGAAACACTCAATAAAACGTTGGTAATAGCTCGTTAGACCTAAGAAACTTCTAATGTCGGACAGAGAGATAGGTCTAGGTCAATCTCTAATAACTTCTATTTTTGGGGGATCAACTCTAATACCCTCGGCTAAAACGTGACCTAGAAAGGCTACATACCTTAGCCAAAATTCACACTTACTGAACTTGGCGAACAACTGATGATCCCTAAGAGTTTGCAAGACAATTCTAAGGTGTGTTGTATGGTCTTTCTCATCACGAGAGTACACAAGGATGTCGTCTATGAAGCCAATAACAAGTGTATCAAGGTATTGCTTGAACACTAGATTCATGAGGTCCATGAAAGCTGCTAGGGCATTGCTTAAGACATGAATAGAAACTTAAAATGACCATAACAGGTTTGGAAGTCTATCTTTGGAATATCTCATTCTCCCACCTTAAGCCGATGATAGCCGAATCTAAGGTCTATCTTGGAGAAATAACTTACACCTTGCAACTGATCAAATAGGTCATCAATTCCCGGAAGAGGATACTATTTTTTAGGGTGACTTTGTTGAATTTACAGTAGTCAATGATAATACGCAAAGATCCATCTTTCTTTTGCACGAACAAGACGGGTGCGCCCCAAGGAGAAATACTAGGCCTAATGAAACCTTTATCTAAGAGATCTTTGAGTTGGTCCTTCAACTCCTTGAGTTCTATAGGTGCCATACGATATGGTAGAATAGAAATAAGCCAAGTATTGGGAAGAAGGTCAATCCCAAAATCTTTCTCTCTATCGGGAGGTACCCCTGGGAGATCTTCTGGGAAGACATTGGGGAACTCATTAACAACATCAATCGACTAGATGGTTGGAGTCTCGGACTTAGTGTCCTTGACCCTAACTAGGTGGTAGATGGAACCTTTGTATATAAGCTTTCTGGCTTTGACATAGGAGATAAAATAACTCTTGGGAGATACTGAACTACCATACCAAACTCCCAGACCACTCAAACACTGGTTCATCAGGAAATGGAAACTTCACCACACAGTTACGATAATCTATAGATGCATAATAAGAATGAAGCCAATCCATACCCAGAATGAGGTCAAAATTTATCATGTCTAACTTTATCAAATCCGTAAGTATTTCTCTATGAAACATAGTAAAAGGGCAATTTCTGTACACTCATTTAGCAATAATAGACTCTCCGACTAGATTAGAAACTAGAAAAGGCTTCGAGATCTTTTCGGGACTCATTTTGAAATTCACAGCTACAAGTGGGGTCACATAAGAGAGATTTGACTCAGGGTCCAACAACACATACGCATCAAGATAAAAGACATGGAGCATATCAGTAATAATATCAGGGGAGTCCTCCTACTCCAGATGGGGTGACAAGGCATAGAACCTGTTCTGGTACTGACCGCCAGTTGTGCTAGAAAAAGCACCCTGAGTAGGGGCGGGACGAAGTACTGGAGCTAGGGCACTAGCAGCCTACGCCTGAGATCAGGCATCTCTGTTCCCCGGTCTAGCATGGGGACAATCTCTAAGTCTGTGGACCTGCTTGCCACAAACAAAACAACTCCTCAAATCTATGAAGCACTCCCCAATGTATTTCCTACCATATTTAGCACAAGAAGGATAACGGGGCCTATTACCAACACTATTCTATGACCCAGACATGATAGGCCTACTACCTTGCTCTAGCCTACCTCTAGGCGCGGGAGCACTAGCTGATGAAGGAACTAGAACAGGTGGACATCTCTTAAACCGAGGGCATCTCTCTCCAAGGAACCTAGGCTAGCTAAACTTGTGCTGATCAGATCTAGTTCTCTTGTAACCCCTAAATATCTCTCTCTCTCTAAGCTTATCCGCCTCCATCTGTTGGGCATGAGTCATTAACCTAGCAAGATCCATATCCTTATGCAATATCGCAGCCCGACACTCCTTCAGTACTATCCCATAAACATCGATCACAAACTTACTCATATAAGCCTGAGTGTCAAAAATCAAATCTGGAGCATACTTAACTAACTGATTGAACTTCAAGCAATAATCCTTAACAGTCATGAAGGCTTGCTTCAAGTTCTTAAACTCCTCAATATTAGCCTTCCTCATCTCAAGCAAAAAGAACTAATAAAGAAGGTATCTTAGAATAATTGTCAAGTCGTAGAAGCGGTATTCTCACATCTACCCTTCTTCCATGATACAATCCAATCATAAGCAATGTATTTCAATCTGTAGGATGCCAACACAACACTCTCTTCTTCCAGAACTTGCATCTTATCAGTGATCTTCCTCACCTCCTTTAATTACAACAGGGGATCCTCGTCTGTCTTGGAGCCATAGAACTCAGGCAGATTCATCCGCATAAAGTCACAAATCCTAGACGCGGATACATTACCCCCTGCCAATTAGAAAATGGGGCCTAGTTATTGGCCCTAACATTTGCGGTGATCACTTGGGCTAACTCCTTAAAGGCCACCCTAAACTCAGCATGGGACACCGTCTCATTCAAAGGATCAATAGGTAGGGGTTGCTCATCATTATTTTCGAAGACATTCGCTCTTCGAGGAGGCATTTTATGAAAATTAAAGAGCGAGGATCATTAGATAAGAGGGACAACTGTTGGAATGATAGAATTTGAAAGAACAAACAACTTTTTCCTAAAATATATCATAGCCTCTTGCTCATAGGTGTGGCACGCTACACACCGATGATCAAGATTCTGCTCAACGCAGCTTGTCAGACTCCTTAGGACTCCTTAGAAACCTTAGGCTCTGATACTAAGTTTGTAATGACCCAAAATTGGCTCCTAGGATGTCACACGGTGGTTAAGGGTACAAGTAGCCCCAAGCTAACCCTTAGAGCCAGTTTCTACCCAAAAACATCCAATTCAATATAAGGATAGACTTAAACATACGTATATCCATATCACAAAAATGAAATAAGAAAGGATAATTGATTCATATGACCACAACATAGAGAAATCTCAACTAAACCAAAATACTGATCCCTCTCGACATACCACAAGTCTGATACTAGTCTGACAAAGCCTCGATGAATCAAAATCTAGAGAGCCATTGGGACATGCCCCAACTAACTTGAAATAAACTAAAGATAAAACATAGTCTCTCAAGTACGGTAAATATCTGAAGATCAATACTCGAATCATAAGGACTCACTACTATAGAAAATGTAGGCAAGGTACTCGAAGAATCACAGGCGAGGCTGGGACTGAGCACCTGAACCTACATTATGACACAATGTAGCACATAGACATCCATGTAGACTAGTACATTGGAATATACTAAGTATGCAGGGGTGCATGTATATGTATAAAGTAGTAACGATATTTTCTTCAATCAGAACCATCAGTACATCAGGCAAAGTCAACATAGGGAATGAAGGAAGCCGAGTCTTCAACTCCTGAAAACTCTTTTTACAAGAATCGGACCACTGGAATTTAACCTTTTTTTGGGTCAAGGGGTCAGAGGAGACACAATGGAAGAGAAACCCTCAATAAAACAATAGTAATAGCCTACTAGACCCAAGAAAATTCTAATCTCAGACAGAGAGATAGGTCTAGGCCAATATTTAACAACTTCTATCTTTTGGGGATCAACTCTAATACCCTCGGCTGAAACAGCGTGACAGACCTTAGCCAAAATTTACACTTACTGAACTTGGCAAACAACTGATGATCCCTAAGAGTTTACAAGACAATTCCAAGGTGAGTTGCATGGTCATTCTGATCACGGGAGTACACAAAGATGTCATCTATGAAGATAATGACAAACGTATTAAGGTATTGCTTGAAAACTCGATTAATGAGGTCCATGAAAGCTGTTGGGGTATTGGCATGCCCGAAAGATATAAATAGAAACTCAAAAGGACCATAATGGGTTTGGAAGGCTGTTTTAGGAATATTACATTCTCTCACCTTAAGCTGATAATAGCCAAATCTAAGGTCTAACTTGGAGAAATAACTTGCACCTTACAACTGATCAAATAGGTCATCAATTCTCATAAGAGGATATTTATTTTTGATGGTGACTTTATTGAGTTGACGGTAGTCAATGCATATACACAAAGATCCATCTTTCTTTCGTACGAATAAGACGGGTGCGCTCCAAGAAGAAATACTAGGCCTAATAAAACCTTTATCTAAGAGATCTTTGAGTTTATCCTTCAACTTTTTGAGTTCTGTAGCTGCCATACGATATGGAAAAATAGAAATAGACTAAGTGTTGGGAAGAAGGTCAATCCCAAAATCTACCTCTCTATCGGGAGGTACCCTTGGGAGATCTTTTGGACTCATTAACATCAACCGACTGGATGGTTGGAGTCTTGGACTTAGTATCCTTGACCCTAACTAAGTGGTAGATGCAACCTTTGGATATAAGCTTTCTGGTTTTGATATAGGAGATAAAATAACTCTTGGGAGATACCAAACTCCCGGATCACTCAAATACTGGTTCATTAGGAAACCAAAACTTCACCACACGGTTACAATAATCTATAGATGCATAACAAGAATGAAGCTGATCCATACCCAAAATGAGGTCAAAATCTATCATGTCTAAGTTTACCAAATCCGCAAGTATGTCTTTATAAAGCACAGTAACATGGCAATTTCTATACACTCGTTCAGCAACTACAGACTCTCCGACTGGTGTAAAAACTAGAAAAGGCTCAGAGATTTTTTTGGGACTCATTTTAAAATTCACAGCTACAAGTGGGGTCACATAAGAGAGATTTGACTCAGGAACCAACAACAAATATGCATGGAGACAAAAAACACAGAGCATACCAGTAACAACATCAGGGGAGTCCTCCTGCTCCCGACGGGGTGGCAAGGCATAGAACCTGTTCTGGCGCTGACCGCCAGTGGTGCTAGAAGAAGCACCCTGAGCAGGGGTGGGATAAAGCATTGGAGCTGCGGTACTAGCAGCCTGTGCCTGAGGTCGGGCATCTCTGTTCCCCATTCTAATATGAGTGCAATCTCTAAGTCTGTGGCCCTACTTGCCATAACCAAAATAACTCCTCAAATCTCTGAAGCACTCCCCAATGTGGTTTCTACCATATTTAGCACAAGAAGAATAATGGGGATGGGTACTAATACTATTCTATGACCCAGACATAATAGGCCTACTACCTACTCCGACCTATCTCTAGGCGTGGGAGCACTAGCTGGTGAAGGAACTGGAATAGGTGGACATTACTAAAATTGAGGGTGGCTCCCTCCTAGGAACCTAGGCTGGCTAAACTCGTGTTGATCAGATCTAGTCTTCTTATTGCCCTTCAACCTATCTCTCTCTCTAAGCTTAGCCGCCTCCATATGTTGGGTATAAGTCATCAACCTAGCATGATCCATATCCTTATGCAACATCGTAGCCCTACACTTCTTTAGTACCATCCTAGAAACATCGATCACAAACTTACTTATACCAGCCCAAGTGTCAAAAATCAAATTCGGAGCATATTTGGCCAACTGATTGAACTTCAAGTAATACTCCTTAACAGTCATGGAGCCTTGCCTTATGTTCATGAAATCCTCAATCTTAGCCTCCCTAATCTCAAGCAGAAAGAACTGATACTCACTTAGGAAGCTACTTTTCAATCTTTTAGTACCGAAATCACGTCTCACTCAACACGCCCTAAGGCTCAAACTAAGAGGGAACTTTGTGGGACCTTACAAGACTTCAGCATTGATCTTCTTACAAATACTTATCCTATATATATTTCTCCATACAGAATAGCACTAGCAAAACTCAAAAAATTGAAAGAGCAGTTGAAGAATCTCTTAGATAAGTGATTCATCAGACTTAGTGTGTCCCCATGGGGTGCATCCATCTTATTCGTGTGCAAGAAAGATGGTTCTCTCAGAATGTATATAGACTACCATAAGCTCAACAAAGTCACGGTCAAGAACAAGTATCTACTTCCCAGAATAGATGACTTGTTTGACCAACTTTAGGGTGCAAGTTATTTCTCTAAGATAGACCTCAGATCAGGCTATCATCAGCTCAAAGTCTGAGAATATGACATTCTAAAAATAGACTTTCGTACTCAATATGGTCACTTCAAATTATTAGTTATGTCCTTTTGTCTTACTAATGCCCCAGCCGCTTTCATAGACTTGATGAACTGCGTGTTTAAGTAGTACTTGGACATATTCATCATAGTTTTCATAGATGATATTCTGGTCTATTATCGCAGTGAGCATGATCATACAAACTATCTCAAAATTATACTTTAGATCCTCAGAGATCATCAACTATTTTCCAAATTTAGTAAGTATGATTTTTGGCTAAGGTTAGTAGCATTTCTTATTTATATCATTTCCGGTGATGGCATTAGAGTTGATCCTCAAAAAACTAAAGCAGTAAGAAACTGGCCTAGCCTTGTATATCCATAAGATATCAGGAGTTTCTTTGGTTTGGATAGCCATTACAAATGGTTTGTTGAGGGATTTTATTCTATTGGATCCCCTATGTCTAGGTTGACTCAGAAGAAAGTCAAGTTTCAGTGATCAGATCCTTGCCAGAAGAGTTTTTAGGAGTTATACACTCGACTCACCTCAGCTCTAGTCTTAGCTCTTCCAAATGGTTCTTTGCTCAAGAAGTGCATAGGTGACCCAGTCATTGTAGTCCCTATTCAGAGCATAGATGTTTAGAACAACCTTTCTTATGAAAAGATTCTAGTTGAAATACTTGACTACCAGACTCGTAGACTGAGGAACAAAGAAGTCCCTCTATTCAAAGTTCTTTAGCGAAATCAGTCAGTTGAGGGAGATACTTGGGAAGAAGAAGTAGACATGTGGCCAGTATCCTCACCTCTTCTCTGTAAACATAGATCAAGCTCAAGGTAACAGTTCTCCTTAAGTTTTTCAATTTCATGTTCAAATTTCAGTTACAAGCTTGGTATCCATTTCATGTTCATTCATATATCAGTTCAGTTATATAATCATACATCAGAAATACATTCTTATTGTGAGAACCTTGGTTCATCAAAACACTCATTCATGCATTTATGAGTCAGTTACTCATGCATTAGATATGCATGTTCAGTATGATATATATTTAGTTTATCAATCATGTTAGTCATGGAGTTCTGTTTTAGTTATTCATGTTCAGGATGTGCTTTAGTCATTTATTTCTCCTTACTCAGTCAGCCTCATTCGAGGATGAATGTTCCCAAGACAGAGATACTGTAATACCCCATACTTCTACGTAGCTTGAAATTATCTCAAGAATGCTAGAAACTTACTTTGAAAGATGAATCCAATTTTTTACATGTGATATTTTTAATATTTTCACATTTTGTTGAGTGGGAAATTGAATAAGATTTCCATTGATACCCATTCCATCAAAATCTGACATCAAAAGAGAAAGTTATGACCGAAATATAGAAAGCAGTTAAAACCGCCCAGGTACAACGGTGAGGGCTGATGGACCGTCAAGCTAGCGAAGGATCATCACCCAAGCCATCGCAGTAGAGGTAGTGAGATCACCTTCATCCTAAGGGCGATGTATTAAGCCGACGGACCTTCGCTCTAGCGAAGGACCATGAAACTAATAATGGACCATCGCCCAAGCCATCGCAGCAGAGGCTGTGAACCCCTATTCTGCCCAGGTGCGAAGGTCAAGATCGATGGACCGTTGACCCAGCGATGGACCATCTCATAGTTTATTCAGTTATTTTAAAGTACTTTTTAAAAGGGTATTTGGGTCTTTTCCACCCGTTTTAACCTCTAGATATATCATATCAAGGCTCATAAGTTCATTATCCATCTACAACATCAAATTAAGGTTTTCTCTCAAAGATAATCCCTAAGAACAAGATCCAAATCCTTCTTCAAGAAACTAAAAGATTCAGGTTCTTCAAGTCAAATGACTTCAAGGAACTCACAACCCAAGTAAGTCATGTTTTGATTAATGGGTCCCTTTTTCCCATGAATTTTAAGAATCTCTTTTCAAAATCCAAGATTTGTGTATTTATGATTGTTTATGATTTAAATTGAATTGAAATTCATGTTTATGATGTTGTGGGGTTTTCAATTCATGTTTCAAATTACATATTCCAATGATTGACCCTAGGATGTGGTGATTTATTGAGTAATTATGATAAACCCCTTTAATTTACAAGTTTATTGATGTATCCATGATTATTAGATGTGTTGATGATTGTATAACCAAAGCATGCTTCCCATGTGTTTGATTAAATGCCTATGTGAAGGAAAAGTGTCATACTAGTATAATAATATCGAATCCCCATTTCTGTACAAGTTCATGCATGTCAAGTATTTGATGAAATGTCTTAGTCAATGAGTTATGGATATATGTGTGGCCATTGTGGGGCTTTAGAACTTGTACTTCATGAATTCTCCAACTTATTATATTATGGATGGTTGATGTGGTCATGTATTCAAGAAAGTTATGCTTTGTCAGTTTATTCCCATCGAGTCCCGGGGGTACTTATACCCAAAAATTTAGCTGTGCGTAGAATCAGTGTCATATTTTCAAGATACTCTCAATCAAGCCATGATCCTTACAATTTAGTCAGTCTCATGACTCAGGAAAACTTAGTAATCTCAGTAGTATTCCGTCAGTCAATAAAACTCAGTTAACTCAGTCCAGTCAGTTCAGTTAATCATGTTCAGTGCCTATTCAGATTGGAGTAGAAATTAGCATCGAACGAACCTAAGAATGGGAAACCAGATATTATATGAGGGTGTGATTCTTAGAAGAAATCCTTGCGTTTCAGAACTATGTAGCCAACATAGGTTGAGACATCATAGCCTGCTATATAAGGGTAAATGAGGTGGCTTAACCTGTTATATGAGGGTTCCCACCATTCTCACTAAAGTTACCGTTATACGAGGGTTACTCATAGATTGTCCTTACCAGTGGTGTGATATTGATACCGTTCTAATTGGGTTACAGATTGGACCCTAACTAAGCTATATTGCATTATCTGGGGCATGTCGGTTAGATGACTACTTCCCATAGTTTCAGTTATAGATCAGGTCTGTCAGATACAATCATTCAGTCTCAGTAATAGAACTCAGATAGTTCTTTAGAATTTTAGGACTGTCAGACATAGTCAACTCAGAACAGTACGAAACTCAGCAAGTTCCATCAAACATAAGACTGTCAGATACAGTCGCTTAGTATTAGTTATTTTAGTTATACAATTACCAGTATCTCATGTTATCAGTACTCAGGATCAGTAATCATGTTATCACGAACTCAGTTATAGTTATTATGTATTCATGCATGTATTCTCACGTTTATGTTATTCAGTCAGCTAGTATTGTTCATGCATGTGAACCCTTTATATTAAGCCTACCTCACATTCATACTAGTACATTCAAACATACTGACGTATTTGTGCTATAGTGTTTTATACCATAGGTTCAGAAGTACGAGCTCCAGAACACCAGTAGCATTCCAGTCTCCGCAGTCAGAGTTAGTAGTAAGTCCTCATCCTTCGAGGACATGACCATTACTTTATTATCTTATTTATTAATTTATTTCAGTAGTTGGAGTTAGTTTGGGGAGATGTCTCATCAACTCTTTATTCAGATAGTTCAGTCAGTTAGAGGCTTTTCAGACTGCAGTATGTTCAAATAGTTCATTTCAGCTGATTTGGGTATCTTATACCCTATCCATATGTTATGTTTTATCAGTTATGTTATAGTTTTGAACCTTATGGAATTCCAACCTTTATTTTTGCATTTATATAGTATATTATGCAATGTTTAGGTATAGATATTAGTCATGAGTTAGCTTGTGGTCCTTCGGGGTCATGAGCACCGTGTAACGTTCTGGGTACCAAATTCGGTGCGTTGCACTTCTAAATGGGGAATTGTTTCTAAGAACTATACAAATTGCCTGGTAAAAGAACTATTGATTTCAGCAAGTCATAATTGACTTGTGAAAGCGTATAGCTCTAACGGAGAAAATAAGCAGGACAACAATAAATGACCAAAAGGGCCATTACACATCTAGGAGGCATATCATATGTAAGAAACATCTTTCACTAAGAAGGGATCTCAGATATAAAAGGCATCTCACATTTAGGAGACCTAATTTACCAATAAGGCATGACTCATAACTATGAGGCATATCACATCTATATGATATCTCATATCTATAAGTCATATATCATGACTTTGAGAAAGTATCTTCTCAATATGCAATATATCATGACTTTGAGAAAGTATCTTCTCAATATGCAAGATATCATGATTATGAGAAATACAGTCTCTATAGGCCAAATACCACATCTAAGAGGAATATCATTTCTGTAGCCCAAATACCAAATATTAGAGGAATATCATATATAGGACAAAATCGTATCTAAGAGGAATAACATCTCTAAAGTCATTAAGTCTTAATCCGGGGATAACTCAACATAATATACCAAGACACAAAGTAAACTTATTCTAAAGGCTCATTAGTCCCAACTAGGTCTAACATCCACAACTAAGTCCATGAGGTCTAACATAAGTCATAGCCTAAGATGGGCCGACAGAACCCACTTCTAAATTTAATTTCCATATTTAATCAATTCATACCCCAAACTAGGCTAAAGTATTTTGTTCAACTTGTAGATGTCAAGTAAGCCATAACCAAGCCTAAGATAGGAACTTCATCTAGAAACATGGGAATTTAGTTCAACTCCACCTAAATTACTATTCGAGATCACCATAATAGCCCTTATAAGGTTAAATATACCAACCATACTTCTAATGTTAAAACCACATTCTAAACCTAGAATTATATCAAATCTATTCTATGATTTAACTAAATATAGGGAGAAGGCATAAGATTCTAAAAGAATACTAATCACTTCACCTTACAGGTCAAAATCCTCATCTAATCCCAAAACATCAATAATAAAGATTTGTTCATTCTACCCATAATAAAACATAACATTCATATTCACACGCAATATGCAACAGACATTATCTTACAAAGAAGAGTAGATAGAAGCCTACGTATAAGCTGAACCATAAATCCTTACATTATTCACAAAAAGCTCATATTCCTTTCACAAGCCCAAAATGCTATCACACTATAAAAATTGTAATCTACTCATCAATATGAGAATAACAATACCCATATTGCACTATTATGCTTCGAGTCTGAAAATGACACTAAAAACACCCAAGTGGGTCTCACTTATCTAAAATACATTTCCGAGTTCAACCCACCATTCATACATCGTCAAGGAATCATAAACCTCAAGAATGGGTGAAAACAAACCTCATTACAGATAAAAATAAGCCCTCAAGTTAATTGGGGTTTTGGGTCAAGATCCAAGAAATTCATCAAGAAAGTTATGTAATCTTACCTTAATTCGGATGATAATCATGATACTACATATTTAGCAAGGTTCCAAGTCACCCACAAGACTCAATTTTGAGTTACTTCACTCTTCGAGGGTTTTTGGGTGTCAAAGATTAAGGAAAAATGACCAAAATGTAGCAAAAGGGGTCTTTTTATACCTATACTAGGTATGGAGATATTGGTATATCCATCTAGAGGTTTTAATCAAAATAGAGAAATAGCCATAACCTTTGTGCGATCTCAGTATCTCCCCTGTGCACCAGATATCCGCAATGTCAAAAACTTGTTATTGACCCTCCAAATACATTTGGAACACTATGAACATGATTTAATAGTGAAATTTGAGTGTAAGCTATATTTTAGATACAAAGAAATCATCAAAACATTCATCATAGATCATTTTTCCGAAAATTGCGGCCCACACCTATAGTTTCATGTTTCATAAAATCTACTCAATTGCCCAAAATAAGTCCGGAAGCCTTGGGACATGAACCGAGTATCCCCTTAGACCAAAGTCAATGTTCAATATGTGATGCAAAAGTCAGATTTTCCATCAGAGGTCATTTTGAACAAATATAGGTCCCACACCTATATTACTATTTTTTTCAACTTTCCGACCAATAGGTCCATAAGCTTGGGTGTATGGGACCCAAACCAAAGGTCTACCTAGACTAAAGTTGATACTTTGTAGCTGCTGGCGCTGTCAAAATTTGCATACAAGATTGTTTTATAAAAGGTTTTTCTTGGTGGCTATTTGGAACCAGTAAAGACTTCTAAATAGGGAATTAACTTTAAAAACCTAACGAACTGCTCATTAACCAAACTGTCAGTTCCAGCAAGTCATAAATAAGTTAAACTAATTTATCCCTTTCAACCAACCTCAATTCTATCTCCCTAGACTAGGAACTCAAATTGCTAGTAGTCTCACCGGTATAGGAACTCGAATCACTAGTCGTTTTATTTTATTGAACTAGGAACTCAAATCGCTACTCATATCACCGGTATAGGAACTTGAATCACTAGCCATGTTATTAGATGAGGTATTCTAACCTTAAGATATCTCTTCAGACTAGGAACTCGAATCACTGATGTGTCATTGGAGAGGAACTTGAATCACTCGTTGTTTCATGGGACTAGGAACTCAAATAACTAGTTATATCATTGGACGAGTATCTCGAATCACATGTTGTTTCATTGGCATCATTAGTCGATATTCAATTATTTACCCATTAGCTCATTCATTCACATTCATACAATGCATGTCACATTTAAGAGCTTTGACTCATTTAGCCAATTAAATCATCATACATGATCACATGGTCCTTATGGGAGCCTCTATTGCTTAGGCATATTAATAGGTCAATGCCTTCATTAAATTAATCATACAATTTAATTTGTGGTCCTCAATACCCACACAAACTATTCACATAGCATTAACAATATTACATAACATTTTTACCACATTAGGTTCCATACATAATTCAAGTTCATTTTCATGTCTAGGGCTTTACCCTACCCAATAAGGTTATCAATTATACAATACATGGATCATAATACCTTTACAATATCATTCAACAATAATTCATACTCATTTGGTCCATTACCCTAGCTCAACACATTGTCAACATACAACTAGTCATTTCTCTTAGACATTTTTACAAAAACCTTGGGTACATAACTCTAACAAGGCCATTCTCATGGTAGATATCGTCAATAATAGGTTTACTCAAGACACTCATGTTAAAAAACATACAAAAAGAACCCACATATACAATCTACCATCAATAACAAGTATCAACACACATATAAGCAAGAATCGTCCTTATTTATTGTCAGGTAAAAATACCCTTTTCATTTGATTCAAAACCACCATGTACACTTACTAATCCAAGTGTGAAATACACGTGTTTAGTGATATTTAAGGAAGGTAAGACATACATGAATTAAAAATATGACATACAAAAATCTTGACTCTTCTTTGGCACTAGATGAACACCACAAAACCCTAGCCTCCAATCTTGCTCCAAGAAGCCTTTAGAGTGTTTCTGAATGTTTAAGTCTTGTAAATAAAGACTTACTCTCCTAAAATGCCATATATAGTAAGAGGGTTTAGGGTTTTAGGCATGGGAAATTACCAAAAGGTCCTTGGTTAAAAGCTGAAAAGCTTATTCCTAGAGGGGTACGACTCCCTTTTATGGATCCTTGAGTAATTGTACCCTAGGGTACGAGTGATACCATAACTTGTACCATTGTCCTATCCTAGATCAACCACACTACTGTGGGTATAATTAGGCACCCTTGAGTCATAAACAAGTGTATTAATTATTTCCTAATCATGAGCTCCATCTATAATAAAAATAGTCCACTCGGTTAGAAGACTTCACTCTATACGGTTGAGTAGTGTATGATTCCTATGGATGATTATGACAAAGGGATGACCTTGTTATATGCAGGATAGTATAATACCCTAACATGATGCCTAGGATATGAAATGGTGAGGGGTAAGGGTGTGAATTGTGACCAAGGATACGACTCAATGCTCCAATTTATACCCAACTCAGAGACACCAAAAGTTGTTGTTT
The DNA here is from genome assembly GCA_026120095.1 of Capsicum chinense. Taxonomy (NCBI): domain Eukaryota; kingdom Viridiplantae; phylum Streptophyta; class Magnoliopsida; order Solanales; family Solanaceae; genus Capsicum; species Capsicum chinense. Next base: position 142,285,094 of record JAPEIP010000004.1, read on the forward strand.
TGAAATTGTTCAAAGTCTAGGTGTTTCAATTCTCCCCCTCATGGGATCATTCATCCACGAATGAAGGGTAAGTAAATCATAAATAAATTTTAACACTTCAATATTCATCAACCAACCCTTACACAAGTTAGAAATAAGCACACAATAAGGATACAACACAACACGTATCATGATCATCATCAATTGACCATTTCATTTCAATCAATGGGGAATCCAATCCCATCATTTTGCAAGGCCGCATGGCTCATTCAAAGTTTAGGGACTCGAACCCATTATAAATCCAAGACACAAGTCAAATAATGATGGTTAAAACATACCTCAATGATGAGTTTCCAGAATGGAAAAAAATGCGGATACGTGGACTTTTATGTCCTTTTTCGCCTCCCAAGTAGATTCCTCTGACTTTTGGTTTCTCCATGGAACCTTTATCGAAGCCACTTATTTTGTTTGCAACTGGGGAACTTGCTGATCTAAGATCCTCACTGGGATTTCCTCACAGGTCAAAGATTCTAACATACTAACATCTTCTGAGAGGGCAACCAAGGAAGGATCACCAATATATTTTTGTATCACAGACACATGGAAAACCGTGTGAATGGAGTTTGTAGTAGGAGGCAACTCCAACTCATAGGAAACATTGCCAAGCCTCTCCACAATCAAGTAAGGTCCAACATAGTGAGGACTAAGCTTTCCTTTTTTATCAAACCGCATCACTCCCTTCGTGGGTGATTCTTTCAAGAATACACAACCGACGATACTAAACTCCAAGTCCCTATGCATCTCATCTTCATAGGACTTTTGGTGACTTTGACCAGTTTTCAATCTATCATGAATCACCTTTGCTTTCTTTAAAGCTTTTTGAACTAAATCAGGCCCAAGAAACTTACCATTGCCAACTTTGAACCACCCAATAGGAGATCAACATCTCCTACCATACAATGCTTCGACAGGTGCCATGCCAATACTAAAGTGGTAACTATTATTATAGGCGAACTCAATCAAAGGAAAGTGGTCATACCAACTACCACCATAATCAATTACCCAAGCCCGTAACATATGTTCGAATGTTTAGATAGTTCTCTCTACTTCACCATCCATTTGCGGGCGAAAAATGGTACTAAGGCATACCTTATTTTCCAAACCTCTTTGGAATTACTTCAAAAAGTTGGATAAAATAGAGGACCACAATCTGAGATAATAGAAACAAGAGCACTATACAACTTCACTATCTCAATAAGCTATAACTTAGCGTAATCTTCCACTGAGTAATTAGTTCTTACGGGCAAGAAATAGGCGGACTTGGTCATTCTATCAATAATGAACCAAATGGAATCAAATTTATTTTGCAATCAAGGAAGTCTAGTAACAAAATCCATATTAATTGCCTCCTATTTCAACTCGAGAAACACAATCTCTTTGTACAAACCACTGGGCCACAGGTTCTCAACTTTCACTTGTTGACACACCATACACTTGTCTACATTGCTAGCAAAATCATGCATCATATTATTCAACCAATAGAACTCCCTAAGGTCATGCTACATTTTCATGGAACCGGGATAAATAGCATAACGGGCTTCATAAGTCTCGGCCATGACTCTTTCCCTCAATCCATTGACATTGCGAACACATAGCCTACCTTGGTACCTCAAGATAACATTACCACCAATCAAAAATTCTACAACTTTGTGTTGAGCCATATTACCCTTGACCTTTATAAAGTTAGGTTCCAATACTTATTTTTCTTTTATCTTAACAGTAACAGGTGATTGACTTATCGGATGCACAAACACACCACCATCCTCAAATTCCATAAGCCAAACTCAAAGATTAGCGTAACAGCGAATATCTTTTAGTAAGTCCCGCTTATCCTCATCAACATAGGCCAAAATCCCCATAGACAATATGCTAGGAGCACCAGCGACTATATTTGCATTATCGAGATGAGAATGAAGACTCATATCATAGTTTTTCAATAACTTGAGCCACCTTCTTTTCCAGAGATTTAACTTATTTTGGGTAGACACAAAATGAAGACTCTTATAATAAAAAAATATATCAAAATAAACACCATAGAGATAATACCGCCAAATTTTCAAAGCAAAGACCATGCTAATAACTCTAAGTCATGGGTGGGGTAGTTCTTTTCGTTAACATTTAATTTCATAGAAGCATAGGCCACAACCCTACCATGTTGCATCAACATACAACTAAGATCGGCATAAAAAGTATCACAATAAACCACAAAACTATTATTACCCTTCGACAAGGTCAAAATTGGAGCCAAAGTCAATTTGTCTATCAATTTCTCAAAACTACCCTCATAAGTATCGAACCAAAAGAACGTAACCTTCTTTTGGGTTAAATTTGTCAATGGGGTAGCTATGGTTGAAAAACTCTCCACAAACCTCCTATAATAATCGACTAGACCCAAGAAGCTCTGAATATAGATTGTAGTCATAGGTATAGGAAATTTTTTAACTGCCACAATCTTTTGAAGATCTACCATTATCCCTTCACTAGAGATGACATGACCAAGAAAGCTACGACTTTTAACCAAAACTCATACATGGAGAAATTAGCATACAAATGATGAGACCTTAAAGTTCATAACACGGTATGGAGCTGATCTATATGATCCACCTCACTAGTAGAATAGACTAAGATATCATCAATGATGACATTGAAAAACATGTCTAAGAACAGAGAGAAGAACCTATTCATCAAATCTAAAAATGCCACTGGCCATTGGTCATCCTAAAGAACATAACAAGAAACTCATAGTGACCATATCGGGTTCTAAAGGATATCTTAAGGATATCAACATCCCTAATTTTAAGTTGATGATAACCTAATCTAATATCAATCTTAGAAAAACACTTTGCACCCTAAAATTGATAAAATAAATCATCGATCCTAGGAAGAGGATACATATTCTTTATGGTCACTTTGTTTAACTAATGATAATCAATTCACATACGAAGGGAACCACCCTTATTGCAGACAAACAACAGGGTATCACTCCACAGAGACATACTAGATCAGATAAAACATTTTTCTAAGAGGTCTTTCAATTGCTCCTTAAGTTCTTTTAGCTTCGCCAGAGCCATAAGGTAAGAAGGAATAAAGATCATATGAGTTTTAGTAACAAGATCAAACCTAAAATTAATTTCCCTATAAGGAGAAACACCAGGAAGATCATTGAGGAGCACATTGGGAGGCTCCTTCACCACAATAACGGACTCTAAAGAATGCTTTTTTGAATTAAAATCTTTATCTCAAACTAAATAATATAAGTAAACCTTTGTAATAAACTTTTGAGCTTTAAGATAGGAAATAAACCTTTCTTTAGGAAATAAGGAACAACCTTCCCATAAAATTACCGACTTATTAGGGAATTGGAACATGACCCTACAGGTCCAAAAATCTAAGGAAACTTAGAAAGAGTGCAACCAATCAGTTCCCAAAATGGCATCAAAATCGATTATGTCTAACTCTATCAAATAAATAAGAATATCCCTACCACAAACAGATATCATTTATCCCATGTATACCCTTCTAACATACAAACAGATATCATTTATCCCATGTATACCTTTCTAATAATCACAGGGTCTCTAATCGGGGTAGAGATAGAAAAAGGAACCGACAGACTCCCAGGACCACATTAAAGATGTACAGCCACATATGGGGTCACATAAGAAAGATTAGACCCCGTATCAAACAAATAATACACATCATAGGAGAAAAGTCTCAATATACCTATGACAACATTGGGAGACATCTATGAATCTTGGTGAGTAGCTGATGTCGCCCAAAACTACACCTCCATGAGAAGAATAATATGGCCGATTACAAATATAATAATCCAACAAGGTTGGGGTTAATCCCATATGGAAAACATGAACCAATTCTAGCCTTGATGTAATCCATAAGTGTAACAAGAAAGTAAAAGAGGGATTTTGTTATTATTAGAAAATAGTAACCGACTCTTGAGCATTGTTTAGTTGAAATCAATATAAGATGAACACTAGGATTGTGTTCCCCCTAGATTCTCAATGATGCAAATTTCTCGTGCTCAACCCAATTATTCTATTGTTCTGCATGCAAATACTACAAGTTAGGTAAAATCCAAAAGATAAATTTCACCCCTTGACTTGGTTATCATCTCAAAGTTTTGCCTTGTTGCCCCTTGTTCTGGCCCTAGTCGTACTTGGTTACAATACAAATTTCTTAATTCTTGCTACCCAATCACAAAATTCTTGGTTATTGAATGGATGAGAGTAAAGGCTATATCAAGTATCTGTAGCTACTTGAGGGTAATTAATATAAAGGAGAATTAAGATGCCTATAAAAACCCTAGAACTATTTGATCTCACACTTCCTCTACGTAGCTAAACTACCAGGGTTTCCATAACCCTAGGAAAGGAGATTAGTCACTCATGTTTGTGTGAGAAACCATAATTATCAATGAAGAACACATAAAATCAATAGTATAAGATTAAGATGAATAAACTCCAAAGTCTTAATTGAATAAAACATAAAATCTCAAAAAAATAATGTAGTAGAAATTAATTGTGTGTAGAATAATATCACAATGCATAACCTAATAAAAGATAAACCCTGGTGTATTTAGAGTATCTAAATATAAGATAAGAATCCTATTAAAAATGGGAAAGGTACAGTTAAGTCGGCAATTGATATGACTCAGTCTTCATTTATATTGTCAATTTATAAGTCGTACCCTACCTTGCCATAACCAGTTCAGTATCTAATCTTCCAACGACTTCAACTCTTTTTTTAAACTTACGATTCTAGCTTAAGAGTCCTAACGATGTATGAAACTTAAATTCCTCATCCATATCCATTTAGGACTTTGGTTTTTATTAGTATTGAACTCTGGATGGGATACAACATCCCTATACGAGTCACATTTAGACTTTCAAATCGTACCCTTCTAATACTTCAATTTCTAGATAGCATCTTAGATTTTGTTATGCTCACAAATTCTGCATATAAATCTTACCCTAGCTTACGAATGGGATAGTGAGTTGTATCTTCTTCATATTTGGTTTCCTTATTTTGTATTTGGTTCTGTTACTAATATGCGGGAACATACGAGTCATATCTAATGATTATGACTTGAGGGAAGACTCATATATTGATTGGAGTTGGTTTTTTCAGGACTTTTTCTCATCTTTTATCTCAAATTATGTTATGAACCCTTTTTACCTGCAATTCACACCAAGGTGCATCATATCTAACAAAACACCCAAAGTTGCATAAATTTACAGTTTTAACCATCAAAAGTGTCGTGTTTCCATACCACATCTATACCCTCAACTTAGACTTTTGCATTTCCTTAGGCAAACAAAACCAAATACTCTTTTCTACCCTCGAGACAATGCTTAAAATAAGAAGATCTCAAATAACCCAAGGAAATGATTTTGAATTAACTTTCAATTTCATTATTTCCCTCTTAATTTAAAATTTTTCAACTCAAACGTGCATATTGCAATTTAGTATATGTAAAAACATAAAGGGATTCGGTAATGGAATTACATTGGCAATATCTACTC
>JAPEIP010000004.1:142290772-142318930 GCA_026120095.1 Capsicum chinense
TGCATATAAATCTTACCCTAGCTTACGAATGGGATAGTGAGTTGTATCTTCTTCATATTTGGTTTCCTTATTTTGTATTTGGTTCTGTTACTAATATGATTCAGCATACGAGTCATATCTAATGATTATGACTTGAGGGAAGACTCATATATTGATTGGAGTTGGTTTTTTCAGGACTTTTTCTCATCTTTTATCTCAAATTATGTTATGAACCCTTTTTACCTGCAATTCACACCAAGGTGCATCATATCTAACAAAACACCCAAAGTTGCATAAATTTACAGTTTTAACCATCAAAAGTGTCGTGTTTCCATACCACATCTATACCCTCAACTTAGACTTTTGCATTTCCTTAGGCAAACAAAACCAAATACTCTTTTCTACCCTCGAGACAATGCTTAAAATAAGAAGATCTCAAATAACCCAAGGAAATGATTTTGAATTAACTTTCAATTTCATTATTTCCCTCTTAATTTAAAATTTTTCAACTCAAACGTGCATATTGCAATTTAGTATATGTAAAAACATAAAGGGATTCGGTAATGGAATTACATTGGCAATATCTACTCGGTCATAGACCAATATTACATCTGCTAAATAATCTAGCAACTTAACATTATAACCCATGTGCCCTCACAGTCAAAAAAATCCCTTTCTCTACTTATATATATTAATCAATTTTGGTATATAACAAATAGCTCTCTCTCTCTCTCGCAAAGAAGTATCACCAGTGTGCATAGAATACCATAGGCTTGCCTTTATGCTCTTTTTCTAAGATTTTAGATAGTCATGGTAAGGTACTATAGGACTTTATTTGTCTTGTAAAGTAGGCTAGGGGCTTATAGAATACCCTTTTGGAGATTCTATTAGCGACTACGCCTCCTGAACACTACAATTTTTTTGGGGTCCATAAATTTTCCACTTTTTCATTTATTTCCTCCCTTGTATCTCCTTTTTGCTTTTAAGCATATTCTAATTGGGCCAATATTGGCTTTACTAGTACTTATTTTTATTATACTTTTTCTTTACTTTTTACTTTTCTTAGCTTGCTTTTCATCAAACCTGCCCATAATTCAACTATTTTTCTTACATCCAATTTTTTCAAACATGTTTTGCTGTTACGCTATTTATAGTAGCCAACGTCAACTTAAGATTTTTCTTGAGGTGAGGTACTTAATATTCAAAAGAGGACCAAGGTAAAAATAGGTTTATTTTAAGCTAAAGAGGAAGGTGATAAGTGTAACTAGAAAATTTGGTTCCATTAAAGCTCAAATATTTGGATCAAAGGGATTTGTTCATTTGGTTTAGGCATTTTAGGCTTAAGTGGACTAATACAAGAAGGGCCTATGATCACCTCCTACCTAAATATTGTATACTTTGGTAAAAGTAATCGGCAAGTTGTGGCTTTCAACACGACTAGGAACTTAGTAAACCTTGCGCACACTTGCATAGGGCTACATTACTAAGTACAAGATATCCAACTCTATACTTGTTTTGGCCCTAACTATACTATTCCTAATCCTAATGACATTATCACATACTCAAAAGTTCGACACAATATACAAATCACAAAATTATTTAAACAAAATTTCAAGAGGGCTCAACTTGTTCAACTCATTAGCACAGTTAACCCTACTTTTCACAAGATCAGTTTAAAAATCTACAACCATTAGCAGTGTTTTATCAATCATAAAAATAAATCAAAAATTTTTAAGCAAAACCTAAAATTTCAAAAATCCATAAAAATTATCATCCAAAATCAAAACATTTACTACCATAGGCGCGCTGATCTACTCCCTATTTTAGCTGCTTACCTCAAACTTTTGAGTCCTAACAGACTTTTAGTTATAGCTACATCTAAAAATTTTCAAATAGCTCCTGAATTTTTTAGTACCACACCCCCAACTTAAGAATATTTCACTGTCCTCAATGCTAAAAAATAAGAAAATAGAGATCAAAATCATACCTAGGTGCTTTAGGAGCAGGAGCATCAATATCAGCATTTGGGCGCTCAAGTCGGGTCCCAATCTTTTCAACAACTGTCCAAACCAGGACTGGATCATCAATAGGTAGGGGAACGATATCAACCCCATAAGTATCCAAAACTGGAGCACCAAAACTACCATCTCCCATAAATATCTCCTGGACCCATGTCTGATGGTCCTACTCATCCTGCATGCTATCAAGTTTTGCCTTTTTTCTCGTAGCTTTAGCATCTTTACTCTTTCTATTCTTCTCTCTTTTCTATTTCTCAATTCGCTCATCCTGCATATCTATTGGTACCACCCAAATATTTGGCACCTCGACTTTGGGAATGACAGTCTCTATAATAGGATCAACAACCATCAGCCTCTCAAAAAACTCAATAACAATTACCTTTTTTTAGTAATCTTAGATCTGATATCAGCAATATTAGGAGTCTTCCCACTACCTAGTTTTTGAGTGATCCTTAACGCAAATACATCAAAGTGCTCTTGTATGCGCTGATTTATCCAACCTTTCACTCCACTTTCTATGTTGTTAACCTTTGTAGTGAGTGTAACTAACTGAGTTATGACCTCTATCAATCCATCTTGAGAAATTATTATCACACCGAAAGGCATACCTAGTGGCCTTGGTGGCACAGACTAGACTGGCGGTAGGGCACTCAAAGTACCCACTGCATCTAGGGGTGCAGTCTTAGTCCGTGCACCTACTTTAGCAGCGTCAGCAATAGCAACAACATAAGTCTAATCATCTTGTGGGAAGGATCCCACTATAGCATCTGCTTCCTACCTCATAGGCCTGGCCACTGGGTTGGCCGCATCACAAATCAGGTGAATATCAAATGTTTGGTGGGCTTCCCTCATAACATCAACACCTGAAATCTCTGATACCGACTGTAGCTAAACATATATGTGTGATCATGCAGGTGTATGCGAGTAATGCCTTCTTCTCTGCCATAACCCTATCTCTTATTTCTCAAGCTAAAAACTTCCCAACATCAAATTCATATCTAAGTGTAAACCTTGTTATTATTATAGCCTAGGACAGGCTTAACACATTATCCCCTATAGTTGGACACACCCTGTGATGGGCCATAGTACACCAAGACGTATCCTCAAAATTGAGGGTATCCTTTTTTATCTACTGCGACTTCCCTATACCACCTGCAACCCAAATCATAAGTTTGCCAAGTGAAGCTAACCTGTTAGCTATCGACTTGAACATCACCATCTTGTCCTTATTACCTAAAGACTAATTGGTGATCTACCATAATTCTACCATTCTGTAATCTATTTCTGATATGTTAGTTAGAGTCCGATATGTCGGGCCATACAAAAGTCATTTGATGATTCAAGGTGATATATCAACCTAAACTCATCTAATTGTTTGGGATAAAATAGGATCACCTCCCTTCCACAGTATGCCCTATAGGTACCATCTCATCAACTCACCCTTATAGGAAGTATAGTGATATGTGAGCATATGCTAACACGTTTGAGGCTTTTAAATCTAAATAATTACAAAGTCTTGAGTAACTATAGTTATTTTTGATTAGTTTATGTTTGATTTTGCAGTTTGAACTGATATGATAGAGAACCAACATGAAATAAAGAAAAAAAGCTGAAATTTAAGCAATTAAAAGACAAGTGCAGCTGACGACATTCATGATAGGTCGTCAGCCCAATGATAGCCTATCAAGGCGATTGTCAACCTTAAACAGGGAATGAGTTCCAGCTGGTAGAATCGACAAAATTTTGTGATAGGCTGTCATAATGGTGATAAGTCATCAGGAATGCTATCAGACTTAGGCAGGATATGAGAATTGGAGCAAAAGTGCGACAACATTTTTGATAAGTTATCACAGTCCTGATAAGCCATCAGAATTTGCCATCAACCTAAGATAGGACTAGTGCAGATTTGAAGAAGACCTGGCGATATTCTTGATAAGTCGTTAGGATCCTGATAAGGTGTCACCAATAGTTGTCATCTATTTCAAGAAAAAATTGTAATATTGATTTTGTTTCCCTATTTAGAATAAACTATTTAAAGCTTTGTTTTAGGGTTTTCTAGACATGATCATTATTATGATTATTATTATGATTATTATTATTATCCCGCACAAGGTCGACACCTACAGTTTTGGACAATATATTTTGATATTTTCTCTCTTTACTTCTTGACTCTTAACAACACAACTATTTTCGAGAGATTATTATCAGTATTTTTGGATTTTTTCTTTGTGATCTAATCTGTGATTCACTAGTTATTATTCATCTCTGTAAGTTTATCTTTCAAATCATAAATTTAATTATGTGTTTAATTCATTACATCATGAGTGGCTTAACTCCATTAACTCGAGTTATGGGATCTAGGGTTAGGTCTTGATGAGGTGCTAAGTATTCAAGATTGAAAGGGTGGTAGGATTTCTTGATAATTCTGAAGTTTTAATTAATGTCTATTGTTTGCAAACAGTAGACACGCCTATTTTGATTTACCTTAGAAATAAATCAAATATAGTAGGAAGTAAATTATCTATAGGGACTCAGAAATACTTCGTTTAATAATCAACGCTGTAAAAAGATTGGTTAACCTGAGGTAAAATATGCGCAGTAAATAGAAATTCCCTAAGTCCGAGAGGATTAGGGAATTAAACTCTTAAGTAGGTCAAGAGAAATTTAGGCATAACATCGATAAAGATAGCTTGTCATCCTACCCACCATGAGAATCTTAAACCAGTTTTAGCATCTGTCATGTATCGGAAGCCCTAGTGAACATAATTCTGGTTATTTCATAAACTCTTGATTTACAAACACCAAAAGTAAAGTAACAAACAACAACTTGTTAAACCTAAACCCCTTATTTCGGGAAACATTAAACTATCATTTGATTAAATCGCAAAAAACTTATGCTCACACCATATTCCCTATGAGATTCAACCCCAACTTAGTTAGGTTTTATATTTACAACGATTACTTATACCTATTCAAGAGTGTAATTTGAGCGTTGTAAAAAATAGCACCGTTGTTGAGGAATACAATTGTAAGCTGAAGTTTGTATGCACTAATTGAGTGTTAGTTAAGTTTCCTAGATGTACATTTATTTGTTAATTTTGTTTATTTTTAGGATTTTATAGCATATTCCAAGCACCATAAGTTTAGGAGAAATATTATTACCACTAAATCCAGAATCGTAATGAATAGGAAGAATGACAGAACAGCAAGAGGCTAATAGAATGGCAGCCTTAGCTAGAGCTCAGGTGAATGTGTAAAATATCAAGAAAAATGCATGACATCCAAACCCTGAGGACGAAGATTTGGGGGACGAAGAGTTATTGAACCCTAGAAACCCAAGGCGTGTAGAGTAGATAGCTGTACAAGTGCCACGTAATATTAATCAAGACCATTCATTCAGAAAAAAACAAGAGTACCAGCCGGTCCAGTATAATTTGAATGATGATGATGATGGCATGGATGGGACAGGTGCAACTGGTGCAATTATTCCTCCACTGTTGGTGACTGGAGCCAAGTTCAACATTATGAGTACTAGAATCCAACTCTTCAATCTGAAGGGGTTATTTGGTAGCCTTTATGGGGATGATCCAATCTTGCATCTATTGAATTTTGTCACCATTTGCAAATCTTTTAATAACCTAGGAGTAGGCCAGAATGCTATCTAGTTGAGGTTGTTCCTGTTGTCTCTTTCTGGGGAGGCAACATTGTGGCTAAATGAGCTTACGCCTGATTCTATCACCCACTGGAGGCAATTAAAAGAAGCATTCCTAGAATGGTTTTTTCCACCCTCCAGGAGGGTACAGTTGAGGGACAAAATCAGTAATTTTAGATAGCTCCTTACTGAAGCTCTACATGAGACTTGAGAGAGATTCAAGAAGAACTTAACACAGTATTCGAACCACAATATGATGGACCTACACTTGATGGAGACTTTATACAGTGACTTCAACTCTGTAACAAAGACGATTGTAGATAATGCTGCTGGTGGTTTGTTTGTTGATCTGTCTTTTCAAGATTCCTCAAATATGCTAAATAGAATGACTAAATAGAGTCGAGCTTGGCATACTAGGGAGTCTGTGGTAGCAATCCCCACTATTTCTATTGGTATGTCTGCTGAACAACGTAGGACAGATAAGGAGTGGGATCAAGACATGGCCCATCTAAAGATTTAGATGGACTTGCTCATCAAGCACTTATTGTCAGGGAAGACTGAGAAAGTGAAAGTTGTAACGTCTCAAGACTGAGTGTATGTGGAGCCTGAAGAAGAGGCAAATTATATTAATAATCATAAAGGTTTCTGAGGGAATAGCTAAGGGAATCAAGGTCAGAACATTTATGACAAGCTTGGTTACAAATATAGGGAGTAATGAAACTAGAGAAGCAATAAAGATAGGAGTGGTTTATATGTTCCTCCTAAAAATCAAGAAGCTGCTGTAACTAGCTCTAGAAAGATATCCATGGAGGACATGATGGAGAAATTGTTGAAGGGAGTTGAGGCCACCAACTCTGGTGTAACCACCATAAAGATCGATCTGACATCCATCAGTCAGTTGGTGCACTCATACTCCACTATCATCAAATAGTTAGAGCAGCAGATGAGCCAACTTTCTACTGCATTCAATAGAGAAAGAGCAGAACGTTACCAAGTAATACAGTTTAGAATCAGCAGAATGATGGTTCATGTATGATGATTACCACTAGGAGTGGTAAGATATTACCTGGCCCTTCTGTGGGAAAATCTATACATGGTGAGGTAGTTATTGATAAATCTAAAGAAAGCAATCCAGTAGAGTCTAATAAGCTAGATAGTTCTATTAATACTTTAGAGAAGAAAAGTGAGAAGGAAGAGGAAGTGGTATTGAAAACTATCCCAAGACCACCACCTCTTTTTCCTCAATAATTGAAAAAGAAGGCCGATAATGAAAAATACAGCAAATTCATGGCAATGCTTAAGCAATTGATAATAAATATGCCTTTGGTTTAGGCACTTGAACAAATGCCACGATACACAAAATTCATGAAGGACCTTGTTGCTAAGAAAAGAGATGTGAGCTACGAATTAGGGGGAAATCTCCACTATTATAGCGCTATTTCTATAAGGACCTTAGTTCAGAAGAAGCTAGATCCGGGTGCATTCACTATTCCCTATACAATTAAGACTATGTAATTTGCTAAGGCATTATATGATTTGGGAGCAAGCATTAATTTGATAGCACTGACTATTTATAGAAAGTTGGGTCTAGGAAATTCCACACCTACCAACATGCAACTCATGATGGTGATAGGTCTGTAAAGTGACCTATTGGCATTCTGTATGATGTGTTGATAAAGGTGTCCAACTTTATATTCCCTACAGACTTCATCATTCTGGATTGCGAGGTAGACTTTGAGGTGCTCATAATTTTTGGTCGACCTTTCCTCACCACCAAAAGTGTGTTGGTTGATTTGAGAGTGAATGAGCTCTTATTTCGGATGAATGATAAAGTGGTTTGGTTTTATATGGGTAAGTCAATGAAGCAACATGAAGAAATAAGTGTGTTCTCAGTAGTTGATATGTATTATGAGGACGAATAGGAAGTGTTCATAATTGAGCAACTTGTTATCAAACCTTTGGCCGCAATTATGATGAATTATGATAGTGAAGGCATAGAAGAGTATGAAGAGACCGTTTGTTCTTTGACAAGAATGGGTTCATATCCTTATAATCCTAAAGAGAGCTATAGGCTGGACCATCCCAAATATTATTGGCATTCTCCCGGGCATCTGGATGCATAAAATTCAACTTGAGGAATATTGTATTCCAACCATAGAGCATCATCTCCGTCTTAACCCATCAATGTAAGAGGTGGTTAAGAAAGAGATTATTAAGTAGTTAGATGCAAGAGTGGTTTACCTTATTTTTGATAGCAAGTGGGTGAGCCTAGGTTAATGGGTGCCCAAAACTAGAGGCATGACGATGGTTGCTAATAAAAAGAATAAGTTGATTCAACTCAGGCCTATAACTGGGTGGAGAGTTTGCATGGACTATCGCAGGCTGAATTCTTGGACTCTAAAAGACCACTTCCTGATGCCCTTTATGGACCAAATACTTGATCAATTAGCTAGAAGGAGGTGGTATTGCTTCTTGGATAGTTATTCCGGATACAATCAAATGTGCATTGCTCCTGAAGATCAGGAGAAGATGATATTCATATGTCTATATGGCAACTTTGCATTTAAGAGGATGCCATTTGGGCTATGCAATGCGCCCACCACATTTCAACGGTGTATGATGTCTATCTTTTCAGACATAGTAGAGAACATTATAGAGGTACTCATAAATAATTTCTCTATAGTGGGTGATTCATTTGTGATGTGTTTGGAACATTTAAATCTAGCCTTTCAGAGATGTGTTGAATTTAATTTGGTGCTTAACTGCGAAAAATGCCATTTCATGGTAAAGAAGGGCATCATTCTCGGCCACAAAATTTCCAAAAAAGAGATAGAAGTTGATCGAGCAAAAGTGGAAGTTATTGAGAAACTACGACCTCCCATTTTAGTGTAGGGATTGCATAGTTTTCTTAGACATTTTGGATTTTATTGAAGATTTATAAAAGACTTCTCGAAGGTTGAAAATCCACTTTGCAAACTTTTGGAGAAAAAAGTAAAGTTTTGCTTCGATGATGAGTGCTTGAATTCATTTGAATGCCATAAAACTAAGCTAGTTGAGGCCCCTATTATTGTTGCACCTGACTGGTCAAAACTATTTGAGATCATTTATGATGCCAGTGGTGTTGCCCTTATAGCTGTATTGGGATAAAAGAGGGACAAACTATTTCATTCGATATATTATGCCAGCAAAGCACTGAATGGAGCGCAAAAGAATTACACCATCACTAAATAGGAACTTTTGGTCGTAGTGTATGCTTTTGAGTAGTTCAGAGCTTATTTTCTTAGGACCAAAATGGTGGTCCACACCGACCATGCTGCCTTAAGGTATTTGATGGCTAAGAAGGATGCAAAACCAAGGCTGATTAGATGGGTATTGCTGCTACAAAAATTTAACTTTGAGGTCAAAGATAGGAAAGGTTGTGAAAACTAGGTTGTATATCATCTGTCTAGAATGGAAGGTGAACAGGAAATTAGTGATGAAACGAAGATAAATGATGCATTCCCTAATGAGGAGATCATGGCTACCGTTGTGGAAAAATTGCCTTGGTATGCGGATTATGCAAATTATATTGTGACTGAGGTCATCCCATAAAACCTTTCTTTCCATCAAAGGAAGAAATTCTTGTATGATATGACTTATTACTTCTGGGATGAACCGTATCTTTTTCAGTCATATGCGGACAATATTATAAGGAGATGTGTACCGAAAGTGGATGTATTATGCATATTGAAAGTATGTCATGCTTCCCCAGTTGGGGGTACCATGCATGCGATTGAACGGCTAGGAAAGTGTT
The DNA here is from genome assembly GCA_026120095.1 of Capsicum chinense. NCBI lineage: Eukaryota > Viridiplantae > Streptophyta > Magnoliopsida > Solanales > Solanaceae > Capsicum > Capsicum chinense. Next base: position 142,300,215 of record JAPEIP010000004.1, read on the forward strand.
ACAAAGTGGTTATTACTAGCCAACATTGTTCAAGGATGCCTACGAGTTTGTGTTGAAATGTAACCAATGTCAGAGGAAGGGGTCAATCTCCAAAAGATACGAGATGTCCTTGACTAAGATTCTTGAAGTGGAATTGTTTGATGTCTGGGGTATTGATTTCATGGGTCCTTTTGTAAGATGATATGGGATGAAGTATATTTTAATTGCTATTGAATATGTCTCAAAATGGGTCAAACTATAGCATTTTCTGATAATGAAGGGAAGAGGGTTGTTGCTTTTGTCAAGAAGAATATATTCTCTGTCTTTAGAGTACTACGTACTATTATAAGTGATGAAGGATCTCATTTTTTCAACAAACTGTTTTGAGTAGCTGTAGTAAAATATAGGGTGAAACAGCACCGAGTAGGCACTCAAAAGGCTGAATTCGAATTAGAAGGAGGCAGCAGAGCTAAGATTGGGGCAACTGAACAAGATGGATGAATTTTGTCTCAGGTCATATGAACAAGTAGATCTATATAAAGAAAAGATAAAAAATACCATAATTGAAGGATAGAGAAACGAGACTTCTAAAAGGGTGACATGGTGTTTTTGTTTAATTCTAGACTCAAATTATTCCTAGGTAAGCTGAAATCTAAGTGGTCAGGCCCTTTTAAAGTTAGCTAAGCCTACTCGTCTGATGTAGTGGAACTTGAAAATGATGATGGAAGTACCTTCAAGGTAAAGGGCCAATGTGTCAATCTTTACATTGGTCCAAAAGAATGAATGAAAAGTATCACCATTATTTGTCTCGATGAAGTTTGAGGTAATCAAGATACCTGAGTCGTGCCGCAATATTAAATCAGGTGCTGTATGTAAGGTAACCCATGAACCCCAGGATTGATCCATTCTAGGTATACTCTAACCCTTAGTTTAGTTTTATTTTTAATATTAAGTTGAGGGCGTAAGGTAGGATATTATTGTAACAATTTTTGGTAGATAATTAGGAGTAATGTAGGTACTTGAGGTAGTTAGCTTGTGTTGTGACTTTTGAGAACCTCTCCATTGATCTAAGTTTATAACTGTGTGAATTGCATTTATCTGTGACTGCGGTACATCTTTTTGTGGTATTAGTATGGAGACGGTGATTTTTGCGGAACGAATTACATGAATCGAATAAGTAGTGATATATGATGTACTTGTGTTCCATGTGTGTGTGAGGTATTACTCAACTCCTTTTATGTGCCGAATCTAGAACTTGCCCTGTTAGTCCTGCCTAGGTTGTGGGATAGGGGTTGGAAAGGATCAAAGGCTATTTTTTGATTGTAACCCACTTCTTCCTAAATGACTTTCCCAATGTAAATAGTATCCCTTGATCCCTGATTTGAGCCTATATGCCTGTTTCTTTCTGTGAAACCTCTCACCTTCCTATTTACCTCACAATGAACCTGTTTTGGGCCGGGTCCTTCTTGGGCACTGTATATCTTGGCTTAGACAAATAGCCTAAGTTGAGGGTGGCTATCGTAGGGGTACATCATACAAAATGAGCATGAAGAGAGGTAGAATAAGAGAAAAGAATAAAAAGTTAGGTGCGGTGAAAAAAGAATAAGAAAAGAGAAAGCTGTGTTGAAGATGATAAAAAGATAATATGATGATTGAAAAGATCGCATGCATCTTGAGCATGTATGATCAATAAAAGAAGAGGAAGAAAATAAGGTTGTGAAGTGAAACCCTAAGAGTTTAGTGTTGTGTCAAGGAGGTATAGTCACTGTAAAATATCCATGAATATCATACCAGCCCTTAGCCTACATTACAAGCCTAAGAAAAGCCCTAATATTTGGGTACTGACTATAAGGGCAAGCCTATGGAATTTGACATGCAGTGTTTGGAACTTCTTTCTGAGAGTAAGACTTGTGATTATCCCTATGTTTATGTATGTGAATTCTGATATTAGTGAAAAAGAGATTCCTTTGTTGTGAGGGCACATTGGATATGTTGCTAAGTCACTGACTTGTTCAGATATTGTGATCTTGGTATGGCATGATTGTTATTGTTAAATTTTTACCATATCTTGATGCTTATGAGTTTCGTGGTTGTTCTTCAAAACATCAACAGTGAGTTTTAAATTGGCTGACCTTGGAGATGGTGAAATTGTTCTGAATGAATATGAGCAGTTAGTTGCCAAATTTTACTTTGTATTCTCTTAGTTATATTTTGGTTGCTTGAGGACAAGTAATTATTTGAAGTTGAAGGTGTTGATGTGTGAGCATATGCTAACACATTTGAGGCTTTTAACTCTAACTAATTGCAAGGTCTTGAGCAACTTTAGTTATTTTTGATTAGTTTATGTTTGATTTTGCAGTTTGAGCTGATATGATAGAGAACCAACATGAAATGAAGCAAAGAAGCTTAAATCTGAAGCAATTAAAAGACAAGTGCAGCTAAAGACATTCATGATAGGTCGTCAATCCAGTGATAGGCTATGAAGGCCACCGTCAGCATTAAATAGGGAATGAGTTCCAGCCGGTAGAATCGACGACATTTTGTGATAGACCATCATAATGGTGATAAATCATTAAGAATGCCGTCAGACTTAGGCAGGACATGAGAAATGGAGCAAAAGTGTGATGACATTACTGATAAGTCGTCATTGTCCTAATAAGCCATCAGAAGTTGTCGTCAACCTAAGACAGGACTAGTGTAGATTTGAAGAAGACCTGACGACATTCTTGATAAGTCATCAGAATCCTGATAAGGCGTCACCATTAGTTGTCGTCTATTCTGAGAAAAAGCTTTAACCTTGATTTTGTTTCCTTATTTAGGGTAAACTATTTAAAGCTTTGTTTTAGGATTTTCTATACATGATTATTATTATTATTATTATTATTATTATTATTATTATTATTATTCCACTCAAGGTCGATACCTACAGTTTTGGATAACATATTTGGATATTTTCTATCTTTACTTCTTGACTTTAACAATACAACTATTTTTGAGAGATTATTATCAGTACTTTGGAATTTTTCCTTTGTGATCTAATCTGCGATTCAATAGTTATTATTCATCTTTGTAAGTTTATCTTTCAAATCATGAATTCAATTATGTGTTTCGTTCATTACATCATTAGTGGCTAAGCTCCATTAACCTGAGTTATGAGATCGAGGGTTAGGTCTTGATGAGGTGCTAAGTATTCAAGATTCAAAAGGTGATGATTTCTTGATAATTCTCAAGTTTTAATTAACGTCTGTTTGTTGAAAAAAGTAGACACACCTGCTTTGATTTTCTTGAGAAAGAAATCAAATATATTAGGAAGTGAATTATCAACAGGGACTCAGAAATACTTCATTTAATAATCAGCACTGTATCAAGGTTAGTTAACTTGAGGTAAAATTTGGGAAGTAAATGGAAATTCCCTAAGTCTGAGAGGATTAGGGAATTAAACACTTAAGTAGCTCAAGAGACATTTAAGAATAACATCGATAAAGATAGCTTGTTATCCTACCCACCGTGAGAATCTTGAACCACTTTTAACATCTGTCATCTACCAAAAGCCCTAGTGAATATCATTCTAGTTATTTCATAAACTATTAATCTACAAACACCGAAAGTAAAGTGACAAACAAAAACTTATTAAACCTAAACCCCCTATTTCAGGAAATATTAAACTATCAGTGGATTAAATCGCAAATAACTTGAGTTCACACCTTCGACCTCAACCTAGTTGGGTTTTATATTGACAACGATCAATTACACCTATTTAAGAGTGTAATTTGAGCATCATCACATAGAACTCGTGGACAATACCTCACTATACCATCCTGAGGCTCTCATCATCAAATCGATATCGTACTGCCTGAAACGTTTTGCAAATTTGGGCAAATCAGCCATACAATTAGTAGTCATCCATTTCTCCTTGTACAAAACTCTCTTAATCTTTCCACCTGTTAGCTGAGACATTGCTGTGTTAAACGTTGTTGGTATTCCAGGGTAACCTCATCATTCTACAATGGGTACCGGAGGAGGCGCTAGTGCTAGTGGGTGTCCTGAGTGGCTATCGGGGTAGCCTATACCACAGAACTATGGATTTGCAATGGAAAATCCTTGGCTGAACTAGACCCAGCCTCATCATCATTGTCATCAGTTGGTATTTGTGTTTGTGGAGGGAAGACAGTCACATTCTTCTTCCTTGGTCCTTTCGGTGATGGAGTATCAAAATCTTAAGGAACAACTTTCTTCTATTTTTTTTGATTTTTGTTCAATTTTCCTGGAAGTTTTACTAGTATACTATTCTTTGATACTTTTAGTCGAGCTTACAGATGCACTGGTTTCTTCACTTTCTACTGGCTTTTGTTTATTTCCTTTCTTTCTCACAGTTTTTGATAAAGATGCATTCTTTTGAGGCATTTTTCCTGTAAATATGCTAAGTTAGTAACTACGAAAAGTAAAGAAAAGCAAAAATTCAAACTAAAATTTCAATGTGTCTTGATTTTAATTGGTTATAAGTTGCGGGTATCAGTCGTATCCACTGGGTACGACTTATATACACAAGTCATAAACTAGACAGTGCATGATCATTGTTTACTGGCCTCCTTACAACTCTCCCTCACCAGTAGTACTGGCTGGTTTGACTCGTGACCAACAGTCGTAAGCTAGTTAGAAACATTTGTTTAATTTATTTTCTTCCCATGTTAGTATGATATACATGTATGACTTGTAAGGTTTGGATACGACTTGTAAGGTTGAGTTGTATCTATTCAAGAACTTTAAATTAGTTATATTTTCATGTTGTTCGTGGGTACGAGTCCTAATACGACTTTCATATCAATAGGTATGAGTCATATGGAGTCCTATATGCACCGCAACATAGAAGTCCAACTTTCAAAGTTTGACTTCAATTAAACTCCCAATCTACCCCTAACTTTATCCAGCTAGATCCAGCATTTTCAACCCATAATCACCTAAGAAAACATTATAAACCCTAGTTCATCCCCATTCACAAGGTTCACGAAAAATATCTAAATATAGTGTGCCAACAATTCATGAAATGAATAAATTTCACTTAATCCAAGTTAACAATACCTCATGCTACACATTTTGACTTACAATTTAGAAAAGATAAGGTTGAAAACTTACTTGGTATGTGTAGAGTAGCAAATTTCATCTTTAAGATCTTGAGAGCCTCATATTCAAATTAAAAATTGTACTAAGTGATCAATTTAAAGTTGATGGTACTTAGATTTATTTGGGAACAACTTGATTTTGCAGATTAAAGTTAAAAAAAATTTTGGAGGTTAATTTTGGGTACGAGTTAGGGTTCTCGGGTGGCCTATCGGGTTTAATTTCTTATTTTAAATCACAGGTTTAGGGTTTTATTTCTTGAAAGGTTACCTGGGTTCTGTAATGGATACGACTTATGGTCAAGATTTGTAACTAAAAGTAATGACTCATATCAAGAGTCGTATTCATTCTTGAACTTTATTTCTAATTTTAAGATATCTCCTTGGTCATTACGACTCCTACTAATGAGTCCTACTGTACAGATATGGCTCGTGAAGAGTTCGTATGCTACCCTTTTAGCTTGTCTAGATTTTAACTACTTTCTTTTAGTCCTACACATTGATCAAATGCATTACCCTATAATTAAAATAAGTAAAAAAACATGGGTTGCTTCCCACACAACGATTGATTTAACGCTGCGGCATGGGTGAATAAGTTGGATACTCAGATTTCACCAACTAGCTTCATGGGATTCCTCCCATTCAGTTCTTGATTTAACATCATGGCATGACATAATTACCTTGATTATTCAGACTTAATCAAGGCCAATATCAGCTAAATCCTTCACTTCTTTTGTATTTCCCATATAGTGCCTTACTCTGTGTCCGTTTACCTTGAATAAATTTATTCTCTCCTTTATTATTTCTAACGCACCATAGGGATACACTCTTGTAATAGTGAATTAACTATTCCACCTAGATTTTAGCTTTCCAGTAAATAAATAAAGTCTAGAATTGTACAATAGCACTTGGCCACCTTTTTCAAACACCCTTTTCTCAATCTTCCAGTCATGATACAACTTCATCTTTTCTTTGTAAAGTCCTAAACTTTCATAAGCCTGAAGACGGAATTCATCTAACTCATTTACGCCATTCAATCTAGATTTTGTTGCATTTTCCACTCTAAACTTAGCTTCTTCCATGCCCATAGTTCCTTATGCTCAAGTTCAATTGGTAAATTAAAAGCTTTTCCATAAACAAGCTAATAAGGTGAAGCACCTATGGGGGTTTTGTATGTTATACGATAAGCCAATAAAAAATCATCTACCTTTCTTACCCAGTAAGTCCAATTGGCATTCACGGTCTTTGCCAATATGGACTTGATTTATCTATTAGATACTTTAATTTGTCCACTAGTCTATGGATGATAAGGTGTTGCCACCTTTTTATTTACTCCATCTTTTGCAAGTAGACTCTTAAATAGATGAGTGAAAAAATGTGACCCTCCATCACTAATAATAGCACGTGGCATACTAAATCAAGACAAGATAATCTTTCTAAAAAATATTATGACACTCCTTTCTTCATTATTAGGATGTGCAATTGCTTCCACCCACTTTGACATATATTCAATAGCTATAAGTATGTCCTTTATTCCACACGAACTCACAAAAGTTCCTATGAAATCTATTCCCCATACATAAAACACTTCTAATTCTAAGATGGGGTCAGATGTAGTTCATGTCTTCTTGTAATAGTACCTTATCATTGGCATTGATCACAGGTAGCAGCATAGTCATAAGTATCTTTGTATATGGTTGGCCAATAGTATCTATATTACAGGATCTTATGAGCTGTTCGGGCCCTTCTTAGTGACCCTAGCTAGTTATGAGTGACTCACCTCCAGTATACTCATAATTTTCACCTAAGGTATGGACCTACGAATGATTCCATCTTCACAAATTTTGAAAACATAAGGTTCATCCAAAAAATTTTTTCTTACTGCATGCATGAACATCCTTCTTATTTGATATGAGAGATCTTCTAGGATAAGGTCACTTGCTAAGTGGTTTGCATAATTTACTAACCATAGAATCAAATCATGGGAAGCTGCCAAGCACTGTTCATCTGGAAAGCTATCATCAATCTCCAAACCCCTAGCAATCTTCTACATAGCTTCCTTTCTTAGTCTAGACAAGTGATCCGTAACTTGATTCTCTGTTCCTTTTCTATCCTTTACCTTGAAATCCAATTCTTACAATAGCAGCACCCATTGAATAAGCCATGGCTTTGCATCCTTTTTGGACAATAAGTACTACAATGCTGCATGAGCAGTATGCATAATCACCTTTGTCCTAATCAAGTATGATCTAAACTTTTTAAAGGCCAAAACCATTGCTAGTAACTTTTGCTCAGTCACGATATAGTTCTTTTGAGCACAGTTTAGTGCCTTACTAGTAAAGTAGATGGGATGAAGGATCTTCTCTTTTCTTTGTCCAAGTACAACCCCTAAGGCCAATACACTAGCATCAAACATAATTTTGAAGGATAAAGAAAAATTGGGAGACACAATGATTGGAGCTGACACCAACTTCTATTTTCAATGTTCAAAAGCCTTCTTACATGCCTTATCAAAATCAAAATTTACCTCTTTCTTGAGTAGCTTACAAAGTGGACTAGCAATCTTTGAGAATTCCTTGATAATTCATCTATAAAAACCTTCAGGCCATAGAAAACTCAAAATTCCCTTTATAGAAATTAAATAAGGTAGTCTTTCAATCACCTCCAATTTTGCTTGTTCAAACTCTATGCCTTACTTTGAAATTATTTTGCCAAGAAAAATTCCTTCTTTAACCATAAAATGGCACAATTCCCAATAAGTACCAAGTTGTATGTAAGACCCCGCAAAGTTCCCTTGTAGTTTGAGCCTTGAGCATGTCAAGTGAAGTATAATTCCAGCCTTAAAAGATTAAGAATAGACTTCCTAAGTGATTAGTATTTTAATCTTGTTGAATTTTCATGAAAATGACCTCCTATAGTGTAGAGAATTGAAATAGCTTTCCAACAATACCAATTTTATCCAAATCTAGCATCGGGGTGGGAAGTTATGGCCATTTTATCGAGAGCTGTTGGAACTGCCTAGGTACGATAGAAAGGTTGATGGACCATTGAGTGTGCAATAGACCATCGCCCAGACCGTTGCAACCAAGGCAGTAACTCTCCATGAGATATATGTATGAGTTCAAAGTATTATTTAAATATGTTTTCATCCTATAAGTAATGAGAAATAAGAAGAGAGCACAAATTTTAAAGCCAAAGTATAATGACTCACGAGATTTATGTTACATACTTTATTCTACATGATTTATGAGCTTTATATTTTAGGATAATTCAAGCCATGTGAGTCATTCCTATTTGCATGCATGATTTGATTAAAGAGTATTGATATTATTTTATGTAAATGCATACAACCCCATATACTTAGTACATTAGCAAGTGTTGATCCACATATACGCCTATGTGCTACATTGTCTTATAATGTACATTTAGGTGCTCATCCCAACCTCATCAGTAATTCTCAAGGACCTTCATCTATATTTCTACAGTGGTGAGTCCTCATTGTTTGAGGACCTATCTTCAGACATTTCAGTATTTGAGTGTTTATGTTATTACTTTCAATTCAGTTTGAGTTAGTTGGGAACCTGTCCCAATGGCTCTCGAGTTCATAGAGTAGTAGAGGCTTTGTCAGACTAGTTATCAGACTGTGATTATGTTGATATTTCTAGTATTATGGCCATTTGGACTGAGTATTACCTTTGTATTTTCTTTTATTTGATATAATAGTGAAAGTTTTTTGTATATTCCTTCTTGAATGAGTTAATATAAGGAGTAATAGGCTCATAGGGTTATCTTGGGTCTATTTGTAGCCCTAAGCACTGTGTGACATCCCGGGAGGTGATTTTGGGTCATTACAAACTTGGTATCAAAGCCTAGGGTTTTAAAGGAGTCTTAGGGAGTATGACAAACCGCTTTGAGTAGAGTCTTGATTATCGGTGTGTAGTGTGACACATCTATGAGTAAGAGGCAATAAGACATTTTAGGAAAAAGTTGTTTCTTTTTTTCAGATTCTATCGTCCCTGCAGTTTTCCCTCTCAGCTAATAATTCATTCTCTTCTATTTCAGAAATACCTTTCTAAAGAATGAATTACCATTGAAATGATGATGAGCAACCCCCACCTATTTACCCTTTGAATGAGATTATGTCTCATACTGAGTTTTGGGCGGCCTTTCAGGCGTTAGCCCAAGAAGTCACCGCTAATGTTCAGGCTAATAACCAGGCCACAGTTGCAAATTGGCAGAGAGGTAATGTAGCTACTTCTAGGATCCGTGATTTCATATGGATGAATTCACCAGAGTTTTATGGGTCCAAGAAAGGTGAGGATGCACAGTTGTACCTTGAGGAGGTTAGTAAGATCACGCAGGTGATGCATGCTTCTAAGGAAAAAAATATTGAGTTGGTGTCTTACAGGTTGAAGGACATAGCTTATGACTGGGTTGTATCATGGAGGAAGGGTAGAGGTGAGGATGCTGCTCCTATGACCTTACAGGTGTTCCAAGATGTATTCTTAGACAAGTTCTTTCCGCTTGAGATAAGGGAAACAAATAGATGACAAGTTCTTTTGAGTTCTGCTATTCATCCACAGACAGATGGTCAGGCTGAGAAGACTATTCAGACCCTAGAAGATATGTTAAGGGCATGTGCTCTTGATTTCAAAGGAAATTGGGATAAGCATTTTTCATTGATAGAGTTCGCCCATAGCATGCTAGTATCGGGATGGCACCATTTGAGGTCTTGTATGGTAGAAGATGTAAATCACCTATAGGTTGGTTTGAAGTGGGTGAAGCTGCTGTGATTTGGCCTGATGCAGGGTTTGAAGCTATGGAGAAAGTTAAGTTGATTAGAGAGAAGTTAAAGACAACTCAGTGTCATCAAAAGTAATATACCGCTCTGAGGAGAAGAGATCTTGAGTTTGAAGTGGGTGATTTAGTGTACTTGAAGATTTCACCCATGAATGGGGTGAAGAAGTTTGGTAAAAAGGGAAAGCTTAGTCCCCATTATGTTGGCCAATATAGAGTTTTGAGTCGTGTTGGGAAAGTAGCCTATGAGGTTGAGTTTCCTGTAGAGTAGTCAGTCGTTCATCCTATTATTCATGTCTCCATGCTTAAGAAGCATACTGGTGATTTCATTGTGGTAGATCCTTTAGAGAGTGCTGACATTCAGAATAGTCTTTCATTCGATGAGATTCCCATTAAGATGTTAGATTTTAGATTCGTAGACTGAGGAACAAAGAGGTTCCCCTGGTCAAAGTGTTATGGCGGAACCAGTCAGTTGAGGGCGCTACTTGAGAGGTAGAAGCACATGCGATCCAAGTACCCACACCTATTTTCCGTAAGTTCAAATCGATCCGAAGGTATTATTCTTCCTTAATTCAGCCCTTTAATCTAAAGTTCAGCTATATATCTATTCTTGCATGAGTTCTTGCAATTTTTGAGGTATTCAAGAGTTTAGAAAGATTTTGAGCCTATGTAGCAAATTGCTTCAGCTATGTGTACTCTATTTTTCCTGTGTTCCTAGTCTAACTAGCGGTATTCGAGGACGAATGTTTCCAAGGGGAGATATTGTAAGACCCCGCAAAGTTCCCTTGTAGTTTGAGCCTCGATCTTGTCAAGTTAAGTGTAATTTCGGCCATAAAAGATTGAGAAGAGACTTCCCAAGTGATTAGTGTTTTAATCATGTTGAATTTTACTGAAAATGACTTCCTATAGTGAAGAAAATTGAAATAGCTTTCCAATAATACCAATTTCGTCTGAATCCGACATTAGGGTGGGAAGTTATGGCCATTTTATCGAGAGTTGTCGGAACCGCCCAGGTATGACGGCTAGGTTGATGGACCATCGAGTGTGCAATGGATCGTCGCCCGAACCATCATAACCAAGATAGTAACTCCCTTTCCTAGACTAAGTACGATGGCCAGGATGACGGACCGTCAAGACTGTGATGGACCATCACTGAGATTATTGCCGTTGAGGAAGTGTGGCCTCATCCTAGCTAATGAGTGACAGACGATCTGACGGACCTTCGAGTTTACGATAGACCATCACTGAGATCGTGGCATCGAGGCAGTGTGCTCTTTTTCTGACCAACGTACGATGGATGATCCGATGAACCGTCAGGCTAGCGATGGACCATCGCTTCGACCGTTGCAGCCCTCGTTCAGTATTCTTAGTCGATTTTAAAAGGGACTCTTCAGTCTTTAAACTTTTTTATCAACCAAATATATTCTATACGAAGAAAATGACTTCATTCATCATCCAAAACATAAGAGAGCTAGGGTTTCTCCCTCAAGATCAAATCTAAAACTCTTCTACAAGAAATCCAAGAACTCACCATATATTCTACAAATTGAGTTGTTATTTAAGTTTCCCAAGTTCAAGGGGTTGTAAGAACCCTCTCTCAAGAGTAAGAATAAGAGTTTAAACCAAGCTCATTCATCTAATTTCATAATCCAAGGTATGTGGGGGTTTTAACAAGGGTAATCCTTTCACCCTTGTGCCTAAAGGATTATTTAAACTATAATTTTATGCAATTTATGATATTTTACATGATATTGAATTAAGGTTTTTCATCCATTGTTATTGATTGCAATATCTTGATGTTTCCCATGAATTAAAAGTCAAATAGCTTGATTTTGCATGTTTTCTTAAGAAATTGAAGCTGGGTTTACACCCTATGTTGTTACTCCTTGAGAATTTAAGAGTTTCAATGTTCTAGAAATTGAAGTATATGAGTATGTTGATATTTTGAGCAAAATAACTATAACTTCCAGATTTCTACATGAATTATGAATCTATATCCTATTTATTATGCAATATGATGAGTTTTAACTTGAGATTGAATTTAGGGTCATTAAGCCCTACTTGAGAATTGCAATTTTATGAACTATTGTGCTATAAGCAAACATGATTTGAGTATTTTGATATTAATGAGAAATGTTCTGACCTAATGGTCCTAGAATTTTGAAATTCACTCTACCAAATGAGATTACAGATTTGATTGTTCGGTTCTTATGAACCATGAGATTATTTTGAAAGTGGATTTCCATGAGATGAGTGAGATAAACTAAAGAGAGTAGTATTTATCACCGATTTGGGTAAGTTACCATGGTTTCTTACCCTAGAACTACATGCCATCGTAGGTTTGATATTTTAGGCATGAAGCTGAGATGATTGGACTCGAGGACGAGATAAGTGATGATTGAGTTGAGGTTATACTCTTTGGCAAGAGTATGACACCTCTCCCTAATGTAAGGTTTCTTCCATTCAGATAGAATATTTTCCATAAAGCTTTGAGATGAGATATTTTCTAAAGTGAACGAATTACTTTTGAGTATTTTCTAAAGAAGGAAGTAGTTTTCTCTACTAATAAGAGTTAATCATCAGTTTTAAAACCAAAGTCATATGATTCCGAGTTCCGAGTGTTTGAGTTCAAAAGAGTTATAAGTTCTTGACCAATAAAGAAGTTTTACCCTCCATGAGATATATGCATAAGTTAAAAGTATTGTTTAAAGATTCCTTCATCCTATGAGTAATGAGAATAAGAGGAGAGCACATATTTTAAAGCCAAAGTATAATGACTCATGAGATTTGGGTTACATGCTTCATTCTACATGATTTATGAGCTTTACATTTTAGACTTATTCAATCCATGTGAGTCATTTCTTTTTGCATGCATGATTTGATTAAAGAGTATTTATATTGTTTTATGTAAATTCATACACGCCCATATACTCAATACATTCCCAAGTATTGATCTACATATATGTCTATGTGCTACATTATCTTATAATATAGGTTAAGGTGCTTAGTCCCAGCCTCGTCAGTGATTCTCGAGTACCTTCGTCTATATTTCTACAGTGGTGAGTCCTCATGGTTCGAGGACCTATCTTCAGATATTTCAGTATTGGAGTGCTTATGTTATTACTTTCAGTTCAATTTGATTCAGTTGGGGACCTATCCCAACGGCTCTCGAGTTCATAGAGTAGTAAAGGCTTTTTCAGACTAGTTATCAGATTGTGGTTGTGTTGAGATTTCTAGTATTATGGTCGTTTGGACCGAGTATTACCTTTGTATTTCCTTTTATTTGATATGACATTACTAGTGTTTTGTATATTCCTTCTTAAGTGAGTTATTATGAGGAGTGATAGGTTTAAAGGGTTAGCTTGGGACTACTTGTAGCCCTAAGTGCTGTGTGATGTCCCGGGAGGTGATTTTAGGTTGTTACATTGCATTCTTCACACCTCTATTGAGCTTTTTCCAAACACTTTAGACATTCATCAAAATAGTTCCCCACCAACAAAAAATCATCCATAAAAACTTCAATGGTGTATTCCACCATATTGAAAAAATGGACATCATACATCACTAAAATGTGGTTGAGGCGTTACATAGCCCAAATTCATTTGAATGCAAAGGTCCCATAAGGACATGTAAAGGTGGTCTTCTCTTGGTCTTCCAGTGCAATAGTTATTTGATTATAACCAGAGTACCCATCAAGAACCAATACCATCTTCTGCCTGCTAACTAGTCCAATATCTGATACAAGAATGGCATCGAAAAGTTATCATTCTGAGTCCAAGCATCCAACTCTCTATAATCCATGAATACTCTCTCTACATTAACTGGTCTTAAAGTCACTAGCTTATTCTTCTCATTAGGTATGGCAATTATTCTGCCCTTCTTTGGAATGCATTGAATCGGACTAACCAATTTTCTATCTGTAATGGGTAATACCACACCAACATCTATCCACTTAATGATTTCTATCTTAACTACCTCCTGTATAGGGGGATTAAGTTGACACTGGTGTTAAGTAGATGGAACACGATCTGGTTTAAGATAAATTTTATGAGTACACAAACCAGGTAGAATACCAATAATATCTGCAATGGACCATCCAATGGCCCTCTTGAAATTCTTCAATACTGACAACAGTGCTTCAACTTCTGACAGTCTTAGATTAGCTGCAATAATAATCGGTAAGGTGTTGTTGGCCTCTAAAAATTCATAATGCAAATAATATGGGAGATCTTTCAACTCCAACACTAGTTGTTCTTAAGTAGATGGGCGAGTTGGTAGAGTAGTTCTATTTTTTAAATCTAGATCAAGCTTCTTTGGTGCATAGTCATAACAACTCCCTTATAGTGCACCTATCAGCTCCTCTTACTCATTAATACCTTCGGAATAGAAGTTCGTGATCATAGCTACAAGTGCCTCCATACTTAACCTTTCTTCATCAGGAATAACTGCATTATGACTATCATCCTACAAATTCACTGCATCAATATCATGGAATGAATCTACCTTTTCATCATCCACATCAATCACAGACACCACACCCAACTCGTCCAACTACTTCATAGATTTGGATACATTAATTATCAACTATTCGTCATTGATCCTTAATATCAAATATCCTTTCTCCAGATCAATCAATGTCCTACCTATAGCCAATAATGGTCTTCCCAAAATAATAGGGACTTGAAAATCCACTTCACAGTCTAATATAAGAAAATCAGCAGGAAATATAAAAGAAGACACCTTTACCAAAATATCATAACAGATACCAACAGGCTTCTTTACTATTCTGTCAGCCATCACTAGCCTTGTGGTTAGTGGTTTGGGAGCTCTCAAACATAACTTCTTGAATATGGACATGGGAATGAGATTGATCCTATCCCTCAAATCACCTAGTGCTTGAGTGAAGTTGAAAGACCTAATAGTACATGGTATTGTAAAAATGCCAGGGTCTTCCTTCTTCTTTACCAGAGATCTAGTAATCACCACACTGAATTGATTAATATTGTCAACTGGCTCATAGATAATGGACCTTTTCTTGGTGATCAAATCTTTCATGAATTTTGCATATCCTGGCATCTGCTCTAATGTCTATACAAGGGATACGTTGACAGTTAGTTCTTTTAGCACAGAAAAAATTCTTATACTTACTTTTTTTTTATTGCTTTTTTAGTCTTTGTGCGTATGAAGGACGTGGTCTTTGAATGGGTTTTAGCACAAGTTCTGCCATTTGTTCTTTTTCTTCATTTGACTTGTTGCTCACCACATCAACTAGCTCTTCCTCACTTTTCAGCTCATCCCCTGAGGGTATAGGTGGATATGTAGTGAACTTACCACATCGAGTGGTAATGATATGGCATTGACTGCCATTTCTGGGATTTACCACTATATTTATCAAAAGAGTGCCATGTTGTCTCTAATTCATCGTGGCTGACATCTGACCAAATTGCTGCTCCAACTACTTAATTGTTGTAGCATGTGCTCAACTTTCTGTTTCAATCCTGACTTATCAACTTTTATATCTTTTAAGAAGTTTTCTTGACTTTCTTTCCCTTTGACTACCTTGTCCAGGAGTATCTCCATTTTGGACTCTGTATCTCAACTTTATGGTGGAATATATTAGTCACTCTTCTCCTTATAGTAACCCTTACACTGCCAATGACCATCTCTATCTCTATACCTATCATTATAATAGTTTCGACCTTTCCCTTGAGCTTGGAATCCTCTAATCAAAGATCAAGGAAGTCCCCCTCTTTTTCAAACTCAATTTCAAATGATTTAGATGTTGACCCCTGTGTCGCAACTACTTTCAATTACTCAGCACTCATTAAGAAACACTGTTTTGTCAGTAACCCTATATCTGTATGAAGCTATGAAAATTGTTATGTTACCTGGTCATTTGTTGCTCTATACATATTTGATGCCTAAATAGAATATGTACCACCACTATATTCTGAATCTCGAGTGTGCCATCCTGTGTTGGTAACTGCAATATCATTATGCATTTCTTGTGCAGTTTCCCAACAAAGACTCATGAATGTTCCTCCTGAAATTATGTCTATCCAAGCTCTTGAACTATCATTCAATGATGTATAGAAGAGCTTAGGCATGTAAGATCCTGTGATTCTGTTATTTCGTACCATACTCAGCTTCTTCTTGAACCAAAACCATTCCTCCTACATAGACTCTGCAGGCAGTTGTCTGAAATATTAAATTTCATCCTTTCATTGCAATGTCCCTGCAGAGGAAAAAATTAATTAAATTATTGTGTCTTTAACTCCTGCCAAGCAGTGATAGATCCTATAAGGAGTTCTCCTAGTCATAAAGATGCTTCTCCAATCAACGAAAATGAAAAAAACCTCAGTTTTAATGCCTCTTGATTAACCCCTGGAATATTATAGTTTTTGTAGATCCCTACAAAATTTGTAAGATACACATTTGCATTATCCTTAGCCGCACTAGCCAATGCTCCCTTCAGATTAAAAAGTTTGATCATAGCACTAGTGAAATAGAACTTCACATTAGGGACTAATGCCAAAGGAATAATGGTTCACGATTTTGCAGGCTCCACATAACCCAGATCTTCATCATCTTCATCCACATATGGGAATACGTGCTTATATGTTGCACTAATGAAGCTATGCCTCTCTGAACTCGATGATTAAAAATTTGTCTAGGCCTGACTAGCCTGTGTTGCTGAGCTACTCCTTTCTCTGCACTCTAGCCTGTTCAGCTTCTATACGTTTTTCTCCAATAGTTTTTGTGTTTGTAAGTTTGGAATAACTAGTGTTTCCATTGGACCACGTGGGAGTGCCACATTTGGATCCGTAGGCAAGGGATCTTGAACCCCATCATGAACTTATTCTTCCATCCTTCTTAGTGTTTGAAGGATTCTCTTGGGTCCCATTAAAAAGGGAGTAAGGGACTACCTCGTATCCTAGTGCTTGGCAGACATCGACATATGCCCCAATAAAGATTGAAAAATTAAAAACCCATGGACTTCACCAATTTTATTCTCTGTTCAAACCATCTCCCTGGCAATGGTACCAAAATTTGATGTCGCCCAAAACTACCCCTACACTAAAAGTATAATGCGGTCGATTGCTAATATAATAACCCAACAAGGCTGGGATCAATTCCTCAAGGAAAACATAAACCGTTTCTAGCCTTGATGTGATGCACGAGCAGTAAAGGAAAGTAAATGGGGGGATTTGTTATCATTACCAAATAGTTTCTGACTATTGAGTATTTTTTAGTTGAAATCAATATAAGACGAATCCTAGGAATGTGTTTCCCCTGGCTTCTCAACTATATAAATTTCTCGTGTTCAATCTAATTATTCAATTTTTCTGCATGAAAAACCTACAAGTTAGGCATTATCTAGAAGATAAATTTCATATGTTGACTTGGTTATTGTCTTAGAGTATCACCTTATTACCCCTTATTATGGCCCCAGTCGTACTTAGTTATCGTACAACTGTCTTAATCCTCGCTACCCAATAACAAGCTTTTTGGTTATTAAATGGACATAAGTATGGGATATATCAACTTTCTGCAACTACTTGAGGCTAATTAATACAAAAGAGAAATAAGATACCTATCGAAACCCAAGAACTATTGGATCTCAAACTTCCTCTATATAGCTAATCTGCCAAGGTTCCCACAATCCTACCAAAAGAGATTAGATACTCATGTTTGTGCAAGAATCCAGGATTATAAATGAAGAACACATAAAATAAATATCTCAAGATTAAGATGAACAAACTTCAAAGTCTTTAACTGAATAAAACCTTTAATATCAAGAAATTAAAGTAGTAGAATATAATTGTGCGTCGAATAATGTCATAATGTGTAAACTAATAAAATATAAACCGTAGGGCATTTATAGTATCTCAAAATAACATACAAATGCTATTAGAAATTGGAAAGGTAAAGTAAAGTTAGTAGTCAATAGACTCAGTCTCCATTCGTATCATCAGCTTATGAGTCGAATACTACCTTATTGTAACCATTTTAGTGTCTACTCTTCCCACGACTTCAACTCTCTATTCAACTTACAATTCTATGTTATGAGTCATAACTATGTATATGACTCAAATTCTTCATCCTATTTACCTGGGACTTTAGTGGTTTTTGGCATTGAATACTGGTTGGGATACGACATCCCTATACAAGTTTTGCTCACACTTTCGACTCGTATATTTTTTATCCTTCAATTCCCTTATAGTAACTTGGATTCTATTAGTCTCACGACTTCTGTATATGACTCATACCCTTGATTACAACTAGGGTACGTGAGTCATATCTTCTTCATACTTGGTTTCTGGATTTGGCTTTTGGTTCTATTTATCATACGATTTAGCATACGAGTCATATGAAATAATTATGACATGATGGAAGACTCATTTACAATTAGAGTTGGTCTTTTTCATGGTTTTTTCTCCTTTTTAGATCAGATTATTTTATGAACATGTTTTACCTACAATTCACACCAATGTGAATAATATATAACAAAATACAGTGTGTTCATGCATAAATTTATAGTTTTAAGCATTGAAAGTATCGTGTTTCCATGCCATATCAACACCCCCAACTTAGAATTTTGTATTTCCTCAGTCAAATAAAACCAAATACTATTTTCTACCCCCAAGGCAATGCTTCAAATAGGAAGAGCCGACTCTTTTTCTCACACTCACTATGATGGCTCTGACCACAGAATCTGTAAGGACGGTAGGGTAGAGCTAATTGGGCACTACTAAAATGAAATTGGGCACTCGATTCCTGGGACCCATGATACGACTCAAATGAAAGCCTTATCTTTCAATG
>JAPEIP010000004.1:142319030-142351149 GCA_026120095.1 Capsicum chinense
CGCAACTACTTTCAATTACTCAGCACTCATTAAGAAACACTGTTTTGTCAGTAACCCTATATCTGTATGAAGCTATGAAAATTGTTATGTTACCTGGTCATTTGTTGCTCTATACATATTTGATGCCTAAATAGAATATGTACCACCACTATATTCTGAATCTCGAGTGTGCCATCCTGTGTTGGTAACTGCAATATCATTATGCATTTCTTGTGCAGTTTCCCAACAAAGACTCATGAATGTTCCTCCTGAAATTATGTCTATCCAAGCTCTTGAACTATCATTCAATGATGTATAGAAGAGCTTAGGCATGTAAGATCCTGTGATTCTGTTATTTCGTACCATACTCAGCTTCTTCTTGAACCAAAACCATTCCTCCTACATAGACTCTGCAGGCAGTTGTCTGAAATATTAAATTTCATCCTTTCATTGCAATGTCCCTGCAGAGGAAAAAATTAATTAAATTATTGTGTCTTTAACTCCTGCCAAGCAGTGATAGATCCTATAAGGAGTTCTCCTAGTCATAAAGATGCTTCTCCAATCAACGAAAATGAAAAAAACCTCAGTTTTAATGCCTCTTGATTAACCCCTGGAATATTATAGTTTTTGTAGATCCCTACAAAATTTGTAAGATACACATTTGCATTATCCTTAGCCGCACTAGCCAATGCTCCCTTCAGATTAAAAAGTTTGATCATAGCACTAGTGAAATAGAACTTCACATTAGGGACTAATGCCAAAGGAATAATGGTTCACGATTTTGCAGGCTCCACATAACCCAGATCTTCATCATCTTCATCCACATATGGGAATACGTGCTTATATGTTGCACTAATGAAGCTATGCCTCTCTGAACTCGATGATTAAAAATTTGTCTAGGCCTGACTAGCCTGTGTTGCTGAGCTACTCCTTTCTCTGCACTCTAGCCTGTTCAGCTTCTATACGTTTTTCTCCAATAGTTTTTGTGTTTGTAAGTTTGGAATAACTAGTGTTTCCATTGGACCACGTGGGAGTGCCACATTTGGATCCGTAGGCAAGGGATCTTGAACCCCATCATGAACTTATTCTTCCATCCTTCTTAGTGTTTGAAGGATTCTCTTGGGTCCCATTAAAAAGGGAGTAAGGGACTACCTCGTATCCTAGTGCTTGGCAGACATCGACATATGCCCCAATAAAGATTGAAAAATTAAAAACCCATGGACTTCACCAATTTTATTCTCTGTTCAAACCATCTCCCTGGCAATGGTACCAAAATTTGATGTCGCCCAAAACTACCCCTACACTAAAAGTATAATGCGGTCGATTGCTAATATAATAACCCAACAAGGCTGGGATCAATTCCTCAAGGAAAACATAAACCGTTTCTAGCCTTGATGTGATGCACGAGCAGTAAAGGAAAGTAAATGGGGGGATTTGTTATCATTACCAAATAGTTTCTGACTATTGAGTATTTTTTAGTTGAAATCAATATAAGACGAATCCTAGGAATGTGTTTCCCCTGGCTTCTCAACTATATAAATTTCTCGTGTTCAATCTAATTATTCAATTTTTCTGCATGAAAAACCTACAAGTTAGGCATTATCTAGAAGATAAATTTCATATGTTGACTTGGTTATTGTCTTAGAGTATCACCTTATTACCCCTTATTATGGCCCCAGTCGTACTTAGTTATCGTACAACTGTCTTAATCCTCGCTACCCAATAACAAGCTTTTTGGTTATTAAATGGACATAAGTATGGGATATATCAACTTTCTGCAACTACTTGAGGCTAATTAATACAAAAGAGAAATAAGATACCTATCGAAACCCAAGAACTATTGGATCTCAAACTTCCTCTATATAGCTAATCTGCCAAGGTTCCCACAATCCTACCAAAAGAGATTAGATACTCATGTTTGTGCAAGAATCCAGGATTATAAATGAAGAACACATAAAATAAATATCTCAAGATTAAGATGAACAAACTTCAAAGTCTTTAACTGAATAAAACCTTTAATATCAAGAAATTAAAGTAGTAGAATATAATTGTGCGTCGAATAATGTCATAATGTGTAAACTAATAAAATATAAACCGTAGGGCATTTATAGTATCTCAAAATAACATACAAATGCTATTAGAAATTGGAAAGGTAAAGTAAAGTTAGTAGTCAATAGACTCAGTCTCCATTCGTATCATCAGCTTATGAGTCGAATACTACCTTATTGTAACCATTTTAGTGTCTACTCTTCCCACGACTTCAACTCTCTATTCAACTTACAATTCTATGTTATGAGTCATAACTATGTATATGACTCAAATTCTTCATCCTATTTACCTGGGACTTTAGTGGTTTTTGGCATTGAATACTGGTTGGGATACGACATCCCTATACAAGTTTTGCTCACACTTTCGACTCGTATATTTTTTATCCTTCAATTCCCTTATAGTAACTTGGATTCTATTAGTCTCACGACTTCTGTATATGACTCATACCCTTGATTACAACTAGGGTACGTGAGTCATATCTTCTTCATACTTGGTTTCTGGATTTGGCTTTTGGTTCTATTTATCATACGATTTAGCATACGAGTCATATGAAATAATTATGACATGATGGAAGACTCATTTACAATTAGAGTTGGTCTTTTTCATGGTTTTTTCTCCTTTTTAGATCAGATTATTTTATGAACATGTTTTACCTACAATTCACACCAATGTGAATAATATATAACAAAATACAGTGTGTTCATGCATAAATTTATAGTTTTAAGCATTGAAAGTATCGTGTTTCCATGCCATATCAACACCCCCAACTTAGAATTTTGTATTTCCTCAGTCAAATAAAACCAAATACTATTTTCTACCCCCAAGGCAATGCTTCAAATAGGAAGAGCCGACTCTTTTTCTCACACTCACTATGATGGCTCTGACCACAGAATCTGTAAGGACGGTAGGGTAGAGCTAATTGGGCACTACTAAAATGAAATTGGGCACTCGATTCCTGGGACCCATGATACGACTCAAATGAAAGCCTTATCTTTCAATGACATTATTCAAAGTCAGTATGTGGGGCATCAAGCTTTGGTCGCATTACGGAAATAGGATCCTACATGGAGGGGCCGATTTAAGTACACCAAAGAGAAATCCACCATGTGAAAGATTGCTTGGAGCATTGAAGATTGAGAGCACTTGGTTTTGGGCCTTCATTAAGGACATTTTGGTTACTTAGCCTTGTCCAAGTAATACTCCATGACCACCCATTTTCATTAAGGGTATTGTGGTTAATTTTTTATATAATAAGTTGGACTATAAATAGGTTCTATTAGTTCATTTGCTAGTTAGTTTATGAAATATGAAAGATTGAAAACTTGAAATCCTCTCTCTTGTGAATAGACCACTTTAGTATAGTCTTAGTTAGGACTTGGAAAATTCATCCTAGTATAGGGCTTGGAAAAGCCAATATTGTTCTTTGCTTGGAAACGGTAGATCTTGAGGTGAGTTGATTACCTTGGCGATCACTGTAAGAGTAGTTTTTTTTATTATTACATTCATTAGTGGTTAATTTTAAAATATAATAAGTTCTTAATCTTGTAATAATCTTGGTCTCACTATCTATCCTTTCATTATTTTGCAAATCCGTGTGTTTTTGTGTTTGTCATCTTGTATCCCTTTGTGTTGCTTGTTCTTCTCATATTTTGTGGACTATTTTGGCATCTTGGTGGACTGATTTGTATCATTTGGTATCAAAGCATGGCTTGATATCGTTCCTACAAGATCAATCTTCGGCTTGCTTTTTAGATAATTCAAAAAAAAAATTGTTATTGAAAAAACTAAAAATTCCAGAAAAAAAAAGAGCAATCTATCCATTTATTGTTCTTGGCCGAAAATTGTGTTTTTTTTTGTGTATTGGCCAATATTTTTACTTGTCTTTGTTGTCTCTAAGTGTTAGTTTTGTTCCTCACTAACACGTTGAGTCTATATCTTAGATTTGAGCTTGAAATGTTGATGTTGTTAATGTGAACAAAGTGTGGCAGATTATTGTTGGTATTGTTGTTGCGGGTTCCAGCTTTGATCGGGTGATTTGATGTTGGTTCAAGTTTTGAACGTGTATTGTGGAGATTGTGTTGTGGAATTTAAGCTTGGGAAGTGTTGTTGTTGTTTGGCCGAATTTGTGTCTAGATTTAGGTGTTGTTTTGATTGTCTTTGTTGTTTCTTGTGTTGGTTTTCTTTGTCTTTAACACAACTTGAGTCTAACCCAAGTTCTTGAGCCAAAAAAACTTGCAAGTTGTTGTGGGAAGAATGGACGGTTTTATTTTTGTCGTTGAAGTTCTTTTGTTGTATTAAAGAAGTCTTGTAAAAGGTTGTTGTTTGATCCAAATTCAAAGGGAAGAGAGTATGGGTTCTTGTTAGTCTTGAAACAACTTTCAAGACATTACCAAAGGGGGAGAAAATAAAAAAACCTCCCAAAAGTCATCATACCAAAAAGAAGTAAGTTCATTTTTCTAGACAAGCCAAAAGAAGAAAGGGGGACAAGACCTCTAAAAGGTTGTCTTGCCAAAAAGGTGAAAGTTGGTCAAGGTTTGAATTTTCAAAAAAAAAAAAGGACTTAAAGTCTTGTTTGTTAACCTACCAAAATCAAAATTCCCCCTATCTTTGTGAAATTTGAACAACAAAAATTGTGGAACAAAAATTTTCAACTTCAACAATATTTTTTTTGTCCATCGACCAATAGTCAAGTGCTACGTCATCAATAGCTAAAGAACGTTGGACTTCCTAGTTTCACTTTTTTGATTTGATTGGTTTCCTTTTTGTTGGTTCTCATATTAATTAGCAAACTAGTAAATACTTACTAGATTGTAGATTAGTTTTTGAGTATGTTTTCTTTCGTGTTAAGCATTGTATTTTGTGCTTTTCTCGTTTATAAGTCGTAGTATTTTCTTTGTTTCAATTTTGTAAGTAAATATTGTTTTTGTGTCTTGAGCTGATCAAACAAGAATCCATTTCGGCCGCCAAGTAGAATTGATATCCTATTGACTATCGGAGTATAAGCAACTTTCAATATTCATCACTCCAATTGTGAGAATCACAAAAGTGGGTGTATACGAGTGTTGGTGAGTAGCTTTTACTACTAATCTTGTTTTTTCATTGTGTAGGTACAATGGTGATATAAGGGGAAATGTCTTTGATAGCTGGGGATTATTGTGATTACAACATGGGAGATTATGGTTGTAGTGAGGGGTTTTATGGCTATGAAGTTGCATCAGATTGCAGAGGCTATGAAAATAGCCATGATCAAAACTTGGCCAGATTTGAGAGTTACAGTTTTGAGGGAAGAAATGAGGAGAATAGAGTGCCTAGTGCTTATGGTGAATTTGGAGATAATGTAGGACCTCATGATGGATCTTATAATGACATTGGGGCATGTGAGGATTCCTACACTTCTCAGTCTGAACCTAGATTTGGTGATAGGTATAACCCTTTCATTCGCAAAGTTTATGAGAGCTATGATGAGAGTACATGTGAGGAGTATGAAATTCATACTCTCCACCTTATAGTAGTTCTTATCAAGGTCGATATAGTGTGAATGGTTATACTAGCCCTAGTGGAGGGTGTCCAACGAGAAGAAGACGGTATGCATCTCCAAAACTGAAGGGTACTCGTGTGCTTTACAATGTTGATCCGAGAAGAAGTGTACACTCCAGAAAGGTTAACATTTGAGAGATACCAGGATGCCTCATTGTGTTAAATGATAGGTACTATAGAAACTGCATTGTTCCATCTATGGTTGACCACTTGGGGTTGTTTTGTGAGCCTTTACTTGTTCCATACTTCTTGGACGGGTTTAAGGTTACCGAGAGGGTCAAAGTTGTCTTCTCCCAATTTGAATACCATGAGGAGGTGTGGTGCAATATTCTTCTATTGACATACGGTCATGTATGCTTAGGTGCCGATAGCTTTGCACAACATAGAGTTCCAAATATGTAAAATTGGCCAAATAGTGTAAGAGACCGATGGGGAAATCACCTCATGACATACATGCTACTCGATCCACAAAGAGAAGTGGATACTTACTCCAATCTGAATTCTTATGAGAGACAAAATATTGAGAGGAGTAAAGGTGTGCAAGGTGGTAATCCGATAGTGTAAAAGGGAGAGGTTGTGTGGAGCGAAGTGAGGGGATTGCCACCAAACCGAGCTAACATTGTTTGTCCTTTTATTTCTAAGGACATTTGTGTTGGTACCGACATGGCAAGTAAAGGAGAGCAATGCCAAAGTGAACTTGCTGCCCAAGCTTGTAGAGGTCCTTCACAACACGGAAAAGGAGAGTCGACTCAAGAACTTCAAGGTAAAATAGCTAACTCTTATACTTTTGTGCATGTGAATGATAATTGTGTAGCTAGTAGCCCATTGAGTGTGAGTAGTAGCTTACTTACTTGTGATTCTAATGATTCTTTTCCTTTTGTTGATGATGTACATGTTGTGAGTGTGGATACATTAGTGGATCCTATTGATGACCAAATTGACTCTTTCTGTAAGATCAATTTATATCCACCTAGTGTTGAAGCCTATATGTTGAATGGAAGTACATCGTCTTGTGTAATTGGTGTTGATCAACCTATATGTGAAAATTATCCACCACTTAAGTATGTGTGTGATGTGATTAATCAAACTCAAGTGAGTGAAGTATTTGAAAAAGTTGGTCAACAAAAGAGGAGTGAACCCGAGAGCTAGTCTTGGGACAATCTTGTGCTTGAAACCGCTTTGAAACTTGATATTGATCTCTTAAAGAGTGAGGAAACTGCTTGTTCCAAACCTTCCCGTGGGTTAGATCATGCACTCTTTAGGTATAATATCTTATTTGAAAATGATATAAACACTCCTAATGAGCCTAGCGGTGAAAAAAATGGTATAGCTTACTTTGGAGGCTATAGCCTATATGTTAACCCACTATGGTGTGACAACATTCCTCCTAAAGATGAAAATCTCTTCTTGGAAGATGAGAGTAATCTTAAGGGTAAGGAATGTGAAGTATGGGAAGTTACTCCTTCTTCTATTTTGTGTGATTTTATTGTTTAGAGTTCTCATGGTGATGATTGGGAAACTAGTAGTGAGTACATACATGAGGTCACCTTAGTAGAAGTCGACTTGAGTGATACTTTTCTCTGCTCTCTATTTTCTTTCGATGTTGTGTATGTTATTGTAGAGAGTATGTCATTTAGTTGGGTGGAGATCACGGGAAAGAGGAGTGTTTTCTAGACCCGTGTCAATGGTTACTCTTCCCGTTTGACCCTGGTTCCAAATATGGAAATGGTGATGTTGGTGTACCCAACTTGTTGCTTGGTCTACATGACAAGCAAAGTGTCATTCTTGGTGAATCCCATAACCAAATCCTTTATACATTTTTCATTGAGTTTTTAATATTTCATTTAAAGGATCCTTGGTTATATTCTAAATATGTGCAACCTTAGCATGTTGAGGTGATTTGTCGTGCTTACCCTAACCCTCATGCCATGAGGATTTTGTATTTGTGTGTTCTTTATTTGGTTTTTCGAGGTTTGGATTCGAGGTCGAATCCTTTTCAAGAAGGTGAGGATTATACAATTCAAATGACCTCCTTAGCTTTCAATGACATCATTTGAAGTCAGTATGTGGGGCATCAAGCTTTGGTCGCATTAAGGAAATGGGATCCTACATGGAGGGGCCGATTTGAGTACACCAAAGAGCAATCCCATATGCGAAAGATTGCTTGGAGCATTGAAGATTGAGGACTCACGGTTTTTGCCCTTCATTAAGGACTGTTTGGTTACTTAGCCTTGTCCAAGTAACACTCCATGACCATCCATTTTCATTAAGGGGTATTGTGGTTATTTTGTTAAATAATAAGTTGGACTATAAAGAGGTTCTATTAGTTCATTTTCTAGTTAGTTTATGAAAGATGAAAGATTGAAAAATTGAAATCCTCTCTCTTGAGATTAGACCACCTTAGTATAGTCTTAGTTAGGACTTGGAAAAGTTATCCTTAGTATAGGTCTTGGAAAAACCAATATTGTTCTTTGCTTGGAAACGGTGGATCTTGAGGTGAGTCGATTACCTTGGCGGTTACCTTAAGAGTGTGGTTTTGATTATTACATTCATTAGGTGTTAATGTTGAAATATACTTGGTTCTTAATCTTGTAAGAATCTTGATCTCACTATCTATCCTTTCATTATTTTGCAAATCCGTGTGTTTTTGTGTTTGTCATCTTGTATCCCTTTGTGTTGCTTGTTCTTCTCACATTTTGTGGACTATTTTGGCATCTTGGTGGACTGATTTCTATCAACCCATCACTCAACTAAGACAGACGACTACCTAAAAACTTTAGGTAAGGTAAGTGAATACTATCTGAGGAGAATGAACCCGGACTCCCCCACTTTTTTTGTGGCCACTTGTGACCAACTTCTCCACTACTCTCGAAAGATCTAAAATTCCTCCCTTACCCTTCACTAAGATCAATTTGTCTTTTCTTCTCTTCTGCTACCGGTTCCATTTACACAATAGAACTATAGATATCCATGTTGTACATTACCAATGTCGTCTTGCTTTCAAGGACTAAATCATAGGACAATCCAGAGACAAACTTATGTTTTCTATCCCTTATGCTAGAAACCATCTGGGGATCATACCTTGACTATTGATGGAATGTCAAGGCATACTCTTGAATGAACACTATACCTTGCTTTAGGTTCACGAAATCTTCTTTCTTATCCTCCCTAAACTCCTGAGCAAAAAATCAAGGAAACACTCAGAGAAATCTTCCAATAAAGCAGGACTAACATAAACACCTCTAGAAAACTCCCAACTTTTGTTTCATTGGTACGAAACAACCTTTAATTGGTAGGATGCAAACACAACAGCCTCAATTTTCTAAGCATGACTGATTTGGAAAATCTTCTCTATTACATCAATGAAGCCTTGAGGATCTTCCTCAACCTTCATACCGAAGAACATAAGAGGGCATAACTGTAATACCCCAAAGTTTCCTAACTAAATTTTTTGTCCCAAGAATGTTAAGTGTTAGCTTATAAATGGAATGATGTTTATTCAATGAGGAATTTTCATGATTTTCACTTTTTTTCATGTGTAAAATTCAATAAGATTTCCATTGATATAAAATTTTCCTAAATCCGATAACCAGGTAAGAAGTTATGACTATTTCAAGTTCCCATCGTAAAACATCACCATATTAGTCAGTAGCACGCCGCGCCACAGGATAAAATGACAATTGTCAAATTCCAGTAGGGGTCCACGATAGTGGCACATCATGTCAAATTTTCAGGTCACAAATGAAGTGGCAGTGCAATGGCTCCGCGTCGCGCCATCCCTGAATTTTCCAATGGTCAAATTCCAGTGACACTGAGCGATAGTGCAGCATCGTGCTAGGGGTCCAATTTAGGAAAATTTCACTGAAATTAAAAGACGCGTCCAGGGTTAAAAGGGTAAATTTCTCACTCCTATTTAAGCCTTTTAACACGAGATTCAGCTATTTGGAACCCAAAATATACTAGTTTCTCTCAATTTTCTCTTAAGAACAAGCTAGGGTTTCATTTAGGGATTCAATTTCAAGAAAGTCTCTCCATCAATATTTGCTAAATCAAGAACTAAGGTATGTCATGTATTGATTCATGGTCTCTCTCACCCATGAAGCTCAAGAATCTCTTTTCAAAATCCAAGATTTGGGTATTTGTGAATGTTCATAATTCAAATTGAATTTAAATTCATGTTCATGATGTTGCGTGGTTTTGATTCATGTTTTAAATTACATATTACAATGATTGACCCTAGTATGTGATGATTTGCATAATAATCATGATAAACCTCCTTCAATTTAAAAGTTGATTGATGTATCCTTGATTATTACATGTGTTGATGATTGTATAACCAACACATGCTCCCCATATCTTTGATTAAATGCCTATGTGAAGGAAAAATGACATACTAGTATAATATTATGAAATCCCCATTCATGTATAAGTTATGCATGTCAAATGTTTAATGAAATGTCTTAGTCTATGGATTATATATTGTTGATGTTAGTCATGTATTCAACAATATCATGCCTTGTCATTTTCCTTTCATCGAGTCCTGGGGGTACTTGTACCTAAAAAAAATAGCTGTGTGCCCAACTTTAGTGTCATGTTTTCACGATATCCTCAGTCAAGCCATGATCCGTAGAACTCTGTCAGTCATGTGACTCAGGAAAACTTAGTAATACAGTAATCTCAGTACTATTCTATTAGTCAATGAAACTCAATAATTCAGTCCAGTTTAGTTCAGTAATCCATGTTCAGTGTCTATTCTTATGGGTGTAGAAATTAGCACCGAGTGAATCCAAGGATGGGAACACACACTGTCAGATGAGGGTGTGATTCTTAGAAGTCACCCTTGCATTCTAGAACTATGTAGCTAGCATAGGTTGAGACATCAACACTGTCAGATGAGGGTTGGTGAGGTGGATAAGCACTGTCAGATGATGGCCTTACTATTCTTTTTAGGGGACACTGTCAGATATGGGTCACTCACAGCTTGTCCTTACTAGTGGTGCGGTATTGACACCCTTCCAATTGGGGTTACAGATTGGACCTCAACTCAGCCATAATGGAATATTAGGGACATGTCAGTTAGATAACTACTTCCTATAGTTTTAGTTACAGAATCAAGACTGTCAGATACAGTCATTCAGTCTCAGTAATAAAACTCGGATAGTTCTATAGAATTCAGGACTATTAGATATAGTTAACTCAGATACAGTACGGAACTTAGCTAGTTCCATCAGATTCAAGACTGTCATATACAATCACTCATGTCATCAGTTATATCAATCATTAGAATCTAGTAATCAATCATGTTAGTTATCAGTAAATTCATGTTATCACGATCTCAGATATAGTTACTACATATTCATACATGTATTGTCACATTCATATTAGTTAGTTAGCTAGAATTGTTTATGCATATGAAACCCATGCATTCAACCTAACTTTCATGCATACTAGTACATTCAAAGTACTGATGAATTTGCGCTACAGTGTCTTATACCATAGGTTCAGAAGCACAAACTCTAGAGCATCAATAGCATTCTAGTAGCAGTAGTCAGAGTTAGAAGAGAGTCCTTATCTTTCGAGGACATGATCATTTATTTATTATCTCATTAAGTAATTTATTAGTTGGAGTTAGTTGGGGACATATCCCATCAACTCCTAATTCAGATAGTTTAGTCAGTTAAAGTCTTTCCAGACTATCATGTCCAGACTATCATGTTATTTTAATTTTGTTTTAGGTATTTCATACCCCATTCAGATGTTATATCTTTATCAGTTATGTACAGTCTTGAACATTATGGCTTTTCAGTTTATGTTTCTATAATCATACAGTATATTATGCAGTATATAAGTACAGATATTAGTCATGGGTTAGCTTGTTATCCTTCGGGATCATGAGTACCGTGTAGCATTTTGAGTACCAGATCTGGGGTGTTTCAAACTTGTTATCAGAGCCGAAGGTAAATAGATTTCTTGGAAGTCTAAAAGCAACATCTAGTAGAGTCTTGTACATGGGTGTGTTGCATGCCACATTTATGTACATGAGACTATAAGATGTTTTAGAAATAGTTTCCCTTCTTTCGGCATTCATGTTGTGCCAATTAGCATAATCTCAAATCAATCTCTTAGTCTAATCTATTTCTTCCTTTTTTCTACAAAATATGCCTCATAAAAGAAGAAATGCGAATCAGTCAGCCCCTCAGCCCGAAGAACCTATGGGCGAACATATTTCTCATGTAGAGTTCAGAGTTGTATTCACTACTCTTTCTTATTCAGTTGCTGCTTAGAATGAATGACTAGCCATCATTCCAGCCAACCCAGTGGAAAATTCAGCTGCAGCCAGGATTCGAGACTTTACCTGAATGAATCCTCCATCCTTTCTCGGGTTTAAGTCAGATGAGGACCCTTAGGAATTCATCGATCAGAAGGTTATATACGTTATGGGGGTGTCAGCTGTTGAGAGTGAAGAGCTATCTGTATATCATTTGCATAATGTTTCTCACATTTGGTGAAAGTAGTAGGAGTTAGAAAGGTCAGTTGATGCAGGGCCTATAGAGTAGAAGGAGTTTGTTATCGCATTCTTAGAGAGGTTCTTTCCCCTAGAGCTGAGAGAAGCCAAGGTGTTAGAATTCATCAACCTCAGGTAGGTCAATATGATGGTGAAAGAGTATTCTCTTAAGGTTACTCAATTGGCCAGATATGCCTTTCATGTGGTTGCAGACAACAGGACCAAGATGAGTAAGTTTGTTTCGGGGGTGAATGATAGTGTGGTCAACGAGTATCGGTATACGATGTTGGATAGTGACAAAACTTTAGCCAGGCTTATGAATCATGCTCATTAGATAGAAGATCAAAAGATTAAGATGAGTGAGAAGCATAATAAGAGAGCAAAGATAGGTAGTTTCAAATTTGTTCAGCCTAAATCAGAAGGAGAAAACCGTTCTCAATTTCATCCTAAGCCGTTAGTTCCAGCTCCTTCGTCAGCTAGATCTCCATCTCCTAAGTTCAGCAATGGTAATAAAGATAGGATGCCAGGCTCTAAGTCTTAGGGCAATGCCAGCAATGCCCAAACTGATCCCCCTTTTTCAGACTTTTGGTAAGAAACACAAGGGTGCTTGTAGAGATGGTAGCGATGTCTATTTTGGATGTGGCAAGCTAGGAAATAGAGTAAGAGATTATCCCCAGTTAGGTTATCAGGGTCAGTGCTACTAGTGGACAGCACCTAAATAAACTCTATGCTCTCCAGTCCCGATAAGATTAGTAAAATTCTCCTGATGTGGTTACTGGTATGTTACAGATCTTTCATGTGCATGTTTATGCTTTGCTAGATCCAGGAGCTTATTTGTATTTTGTTACTCATTATATAGCACTTGATTTTGGAGTCAGTCCAAAAATTCTAGTAGAGCCCTTCTCAGTCTCTACCCTAGTGGGTAAAACCATCATAGCCCAGTGGGTATACTGGAACTGCCAGGTTATGATATTTCAAAAAGTAACTTTAGCAGACTTAGTCAAAATAGAGATGATTGATTTTAATGTCATTCTTGGCATGGATTGGCTTCATTCATACTATACCACAGTCGACTACAGAAACAGAATAGTCCAATTTCAGTTTCTGAATGAACCCTTCCTAGAGTGGAAGGGTAGTGTATCCGCTTTTAGAGGTCAGCTTATTTCCTACCTTCAAGCATTGAAAATAATATCTAAAGGATGTGTCTATCATCTTGTTCAAGTTAAAGACACTAATTCTGAAAATCCCAGTCATCAGTCTCAATCGTGAATGAATATTCAGATATCTTTCTCGAAGATCTTCCAGGGATTCCTTCCGAAAAGGAAATAAACTTTGGCATCGATCTTCTTCTAGATACTTAGCCTATATCTATTATTCCATATAGAATAGCACCAGCAGAACTCAGAGAACTGAAATAAAAGTTGAAGGATCTCTTAGATAAGGGATTCATCAGACCCAGTGTTTCCCCGTGGTGTACACTAGTCTTATTCACGTAAAAGAAAGATGGTTCTCTCAAAATGTGCATAGACTACCACTAACTCAATAAAGTCACGATCAAGAAAAAGTATCCACTTCCTAAAATCGATGACTTGTCCGACCAACTTCAGGGTGATAGTTATTTCTCTAAGATAGAGCTCAGATCTGGCTATCGTCTGCTCAGAGTCAGAGAATGTAACATTCCAAAAATAGCCTTCCATACTTGGTATGGTCACTTTAAATTCCTAGTCATGTTCTTTGGTCTTACCAATGCCCCAATAGCTTTAATGGACTTGATGAGTCGTGTGTTCAAGAAGTACTTGGACTTATTCGTCATAGTCTTTATAGATAATATTCTGGTCTATTCCCGCAGTGAGCATGATCATGCAGACCATCTCAGAATCATATTCAGACTCTTAGAGATCATCAACTGTTCTCCAAATTTAGTAAGTATGAATTTTGGCTAAGGTCAGTAGCATTCCTTAGCCATATCATTTCAGGTGATAGCATTAGAGTAGATCCTCAAAAGATCGAAGCAGTAAGAAACATTCCCAGACCTGTATCTCTATTAGATATCAGGAGTTTCTTGGGTTTGGTTGGCTATTACAGGCGGTTTGTTGAGGGATTTTTTTATATTACATCCCCTATGTCTAGATTGACTCAGAAAAAAGTCATGTTTCATTGATCAGATCCTTGCAACAAGAGTTTTCAGGAGGTGCAGACTCGACTTACCTCAGCTCCAGTCCTAGCTCTTCTAGATGATTCAGATGGTTTCGTAGTGTATTGTGATGCATCCAGAGTAGTTTTGGATTGTTCCCTCATGCAGCATGGTAAGGTCATAGCCTACGCCTCTAGACAACTTAAACCTCATAAAAAGAATTATCCTACTCATGATCTTGAGTTAGCAGCCTTAGTATTTGCCTTATAGATTTGAAGGCATTATCTATATGAAGTTCATATAGATGTGTTCACAGATCATAAGAGCTTTAAATATGTTTTTTCTCTGAAAGATCTCAATCTTCATCAGAGAAGGTGGTTAAAGCTCTTGAAAGATTATGACATGAGTGTCCTTTATCATCCAGGAAAGGTCAATATAGTGGTCGACACTCTCAGTAGACTATCTAAGGGTAGTGTTGCTCATATGGAGGACAGTAATAAGAATTTATCTTAGGAAGTCCATCAACATGCCAGACTAGGCATTCACTTAGTCGATATAGAGGAGAGTGATATATGGGTTTAGAGTACTTCAAAATTATCTCTAGTTTCTGAGGTGAAAGAAAATAAAGATAGATATCCCTGTTTTGTCTAGTTGAAAGAGTTAGTTAAAGATCAGAAAGTGGAGGTTTTCTCCCAAAGGAGAGATGGTGTCCTGCGTTGTCAGGGTCATCTGTGTGTTCTAGCTGTAGATGACTTAAGGTAATGAATTCTTGCATAAGCACATGGTGCATGCTACTCTATTCATCCAAGGGCCAAAAATATGTACCATGACTTGTGGGAGATCTATTGGTGAAGTGGGATGAAGAGGGATATTGCAGAGTTTATGGCTAAGTGCTCTACATATCAGCATGTTAAGATAGAGCATTAGAAGCCTAGTGGACCTATGCAGGAGTTCATTATTCCTACTTGGAAGTGGGAAGAAGTGAACATGGACTTCATGATAGGTTTACCTCGAACTCGTCTTCAGCATGATTCAGTCTGGGTCATTATAGATAGGAAGACCAAGTCAGCTCATTTTCTCCCAGTTCATATCTCTTATTTAGCCGAGGATTACACCAAACTCTACATTAGAGATTTGGTTAGATTGCACGGTGTTCTGTTATCTATTATCCCAGACAGAGGTACCCAGTTTACTTCTTATTTCTGGAAAGTTTTCCAAAAGGGTCTTGGTACCCAAATTTATCTCAGTACAACCTTTCATCCTAAGATAGATGTCAAGCAGAAAGGACCATTTAGACCCTAGAAAATATGCTAAGGGTGTGTGCAATTGATTTCAAGGGTAGTTAGGATAACTACTTTCCTTTAATTGAGTTTGCATATAACAATACCTATCATTCCAATATTTGCATGGCTCAATTCGAAGCTCTTTATTGTAGGAGGTGCAGATCTCAAATAGGTTGGCTTAAAGAGAGTGAGGCCTCAGATATAGGGCTTGACTTAATATTCGATGCCTTACAGAAAGTCCAGTTGATCAGAGAAAGACTCTGGGCTACTTAGAGCCGACAAAAGTCTTATACAGATGTGCATAGAAAGGATCTCGAGTTCGAGATTGGTGACTATGTCTATCTAAAGATCTCTCCCATGAACGGTGTGAAGAGGTTCGGCAAGAAGAGAAAGCTCAGTACTGATATGTTGGTCCCTTCAAAATTCTTATTCGCTTCGACAAGGTAGCTTATGAGCTCAAATTGCCTTAGCTCATCCAGTCTTCCTTGTCTCTTTGCTCAAGAAGTGCATAGGTGACCCAACAGTTGTAGTCCCTATTCAGAGCATAGATATTCAGAACAACCTCTCTTATGAAGAGATTCCAGTCAAAATTTTAGACTATCAGACTCATAGACTGAGGAATAAAGAATTCCCTCTAGTCAATGTTCTTTGACAGAATCATTCCGTTGAGAGAGCTAGAAGCATAAGCAGACATGCATACCAAGTATCCTCACCTTTTCTATGCTAACTCAAATCTACCTCAAGGTAACAGTTCTCCTTAAACTTTTTAGTTTTCATGTCCAGATTTCCGTTAAAACTTGTTATGAGCTCCATGCTTAGGATTCCATCTTTAAATTGGGTATTAAGTACCATTGCAAATTCAATTATATGTTCATGCATCATATTAGTCATGTATTCATGGATCATACATGCATTCTCCTTATGATAAGACTCCGTTATTAAAAATCTTAGTCATGTAATTAGTTTCGTCATGTATTCACACATCAGATGTGTGTGATCAACTTATCAGTACTCTTAGTCATGCATTCATGTATCATCTCAGTCATGAAATCATACATCATATATGCATGCTCAGTATGAATCTCTGAAATGTCAGTTATGTCAGTCATGTTTCATTATTCATGTTCAGTGTCTACTTCAGCTTATCGTTTCTCCTGTCTCAGTCAGTCTTATTCGAGGATGAATGTTCCCAAGGGGAAGATATTGTAATACCCAAAGTTTCCTAACTAAATTTTTTGTCCCAAGAATGTCAAGTGTTAGCTTCTAAATTGAATAAAGTTTATTCCATGAGGGAAATTCAATAAGCTTTCCATCGATATAATTTCTCCTAAATCTAATAATCGGGTAAGAGGTGATGACTATTTCAATTTCCTGTAGTAACACAATGCCATATTAGTTAGTAGTGCACTGTGCCATAGAATAAAATAGCAATTGTCAAATTCTAGTAGTGGTCCACGATAGTGGCGCATCGTACAAAACTTCCAGGTCACAAATGAAGTGGCAATGCAATGGCTCCACATCGTGCCATCCCTCAATTTCCCAGTTTTCAAATTCTAGTGAGACGGTGCAATAGCGCCATGTCACGCTAGGCGTCCAATTAGGGAAAATTTCATTGAAATTAAAAGACATGTTCAGGGTTAAAAGGGTCAATTTCTCACCCCTATTTAAGCCCTTTGACATGAGATTTAGCTATTTGGAACACAAGATATACTAGTTTCTCTCAATTTTCTCTCAAGAACAAGCTAAGGATTCAATTTCATGAATGTCTCTCCATCAATCTCCGCTAAATAAAAAACTAAGGTATGTCATGTGTTGATTTATGGGTGTCTCTCACCCATGAAGCTCAATAATCTCTTTACAAAATTCAAGATTTAGGTATTTGTGAATTTTCATGATTCAAATTGAGTTGAAATTTATATTCATGATGTTGTGTGGTTTTGATTCATGCTTTAAATTACATATTCCAATGATTGACCCTAGTATATGATGATTTGCATAATAATTATGATAAACCCCCTTAAATTTACAAGTTGATTGATGTATCCTTGATTAGTTCATGTGTTGATGATTGTATAACCAAAGAATACTCCCCACATGTTTTATTAAATGCCTATGTGAAGGAAAAATGCCGTACTAGTATGATATTATGAAATCCTCATTCATGTATAAGTTATGTATGTCAAGTGTTTGATGAAATATCTTAGTCAATGGATTTTATATTTTTGATGTTAGTCATGTATTCAAGAATGTCATGCCTTGTCAGTTTCTTTCCATCATGTCCTGGGGGTACTTGTACCCTAAAAAATAGGTGTGTGCCCAGTCAGTCATGTGACTCAGGAAAACTCAATAATATGTAATCTCAGTACTATTCCATCAGTCAACGAAACTAAGTAATTCAGTCCAGTTCAGTTCAAAAATCCATGTTTAGTGTTTGTTTAGATGAGAGTAGAAATTAGCATCGAGTGAACCCAATGATAGGAAAACATACTTTCAAAAGAGGGTGTAATTCTTAGAAGTCATCTATGCATTCCAGAACTATGTATCCAACATAGATTGAGACATCAACACTGTCAGATGAGGGTTGATGGCGTGGATAAGAACTATCAGAAAAGGGCCTCACCATTCTCTTTTAGGGACACTGTCAGATAAGGGTCACTCACAGCTTTTCCTTAATAGTAGCACGGTATTGACATTCTTCCAATTGGGGTAATAGATTGGACCCCAAATCAGCCATAATGGTATATTAGGGGCATGTCAGTTAGATAACTACTTCCCACAGTTTCAATTACAGGTTTAGGACTGTCTGATATAGTCATTCAATCTCAATAATAAAACTTAGATAATTCTACAAAATTCAGGACTGCCAGATATAGTCAACTCAGATACAGTACGGAACTCAGCTAGTTCCATTAGATTCAAGACTGTTAGATATAGTCACTCATGTCATTAGTTATATCACTCATCAAAATTCAATTATCAGCCATATTAGTTATCAGAAAATTCATGTTATCACGATCTCAGATATAGTTTCTACATATTCATGCATGTGTTCTCACGTTCAATTAGTCAGTTAGCCAGTATTGTTCATATATATGAACCCATTCATTCAGCCTACCTTTCATGCATACCAGTATATTCAAAGAACTGGCGCATTTGTGCTATGGTGTCTTATACCATAGGTTCAAAATCAAGAGCTCCAGAGCATCAGTAGCATTCCAGTCTCAGTAGTTCGAGTTAGTAGTGAGTCCTCATCTCTCGAGGACATGATCATTTATTTATTATCTCATTAAGTAATTTATTAGTTTGAGTTAGTTGGGGATAAGTCCCATCAACTCCTCATTCGTATAGTTCAGTTAGTTAGAGGCTTTTCAGACTATTATGTTTAGACTATCATGTTATTTTAGTTTTGTTGGGTATTTCATATCCCATTTAGATGTTATATATTTATTAGTTATGTTACTATCTTGAACCTTATTGCCTTTTAGTTTATGTTTCCGCAATCATATAGTATATTATCCAGTATACAGGTACATATATCAGTCATGGGTTAGCTTATGGTCCTTTGGGGTCATGAGCACCATGTAGCATTCTGGGTACCAGATCCAGGGTGTTACAATAACCTCATAAATTAGCCAATTCTCATGGCCTCTAAAGAAACGGTAGCTGGAGCACCACACTCTACTTTAGAGGCTACCAATTAAGTCAAGAGGTTGATGGAGCAACGAAACTCCACATTAGTAGCATCCTTTGAGAAGACTAAGGGGGAATTCCACTCTCATGAGAAGGGTTGGTAGGTGGAACCCCAAAAGAAAGGTCAGATGCTGCTGCCCTACCCCGGGTATGAACTCCAAAAATTGGACGAGCTTCATTTATAGGATCCTCATTTGAGGGCCGAAGTATTTGACTGGGTCTCAGATCTCCTTTAAGGCATGATATGAAATATATCAAATAGAATCAGAGAAATTCAAGAACTTAGACATTATAGCATGAGACTGAAGCATAAGAAAGGAAAACATTTCCTAAAATATCTCATAACTTCTTTTTTATAACTGTGGCCTACTTCACACCCATAAAAGAGACTCTACTTGACACGGTATTGTGAACACCCAACTAACATTCAACCTAGGCTCTGATGCCAACTTGATATCCAAACTTTGGGCCATGTTATATGGGCACCTTAAATACATATGTACCAGAGATTGGCCCTTAACCCAACCTAAACACTTCATAGTATCATAGGAGTCGAAAGAACTCCAATATACTGGTTAATATAACGGAATGATATCATAACTCAACATTAGATTTATTATAACAACTACACTGAAGTTCACAGTTGTTCATAATACCTTTATACAAAATTAAAGTCATTAAGTATAATCTCAGGACAATCCCTCGACTATAGCCAAACCAAGTCTTAAAGAGATAAGGACTAAGAGATGAATGTCTTTCGGGTGTAACGAAGCTCACCCTTTTAAGACAATGCACGACTGTTTGATATGCTCTGTCCCCTACGTCATGTGGGGATATAACGTTTGAAGACGGTTAGTGGTTGGAAGTCTTGCATGTAACTCAAGGGCAAGGATAAAATAACATTATCATTTAACAAGTCAATATATCATAATCTCTCCACAACAAGTCAATGTAGAGATATCATCATTCATATTCATGCACTTATCCTTAGACATAGGTGTTCCATATCCTAACCAAGAGACCAAGGCTGAATATCATTCTTGAACATATACTCATAGACATGGATATACACATCATGATCATATTATGCCACAAGGAAAATGACATAACATGTAATCTCAAATCATTCATTCATACTACATAGAGTAAAGAAATTTCAACCAAGTTAACCCACTAGACCAACCTCAATTCCATATCCCTGGACTAGGAACTCGAATCGCTAGTAGTCTCACCAGTCTAGGAACTAGAATCAGTAGCTGTGTCATTTTATTGAACTAAAAACTCAAATCACTAGTCACTTCACTAGTTTAGGATCTCAAATCACTAGGTGCTTTCCATTGGCAGCACTGGAAGTGGCACCATGCTGATTTGGCCGACCAGACTGAGCTGAAGAACTACTGTGCTAACTTCGTAGACCATCCTAAGGATAGTGTCAAACTATGAGACCTGACTCTCCATATTCGAAACACACATCACTGCCAGCTCTACACATATCCTTATGATTCTTTCCATATTCTTTGCAAAGTGGATTAGTACGAACACCGCTTGCACTACTCTCGATTTTGGAGACTGGCACCTCATTATGACTATCATTCCTAAACCTTGGAACTGGTGTACTAGCTGAAGATGGAACTGGTGCTAAAAACTTTTGACTAAATCAAGAACGGTTACCGCCATTTGACCTTGGCTGGGTAAAACTAAAGTTACCTGTTCTGGCTCTCTTATTTTCTCTCTTTTTCTTCTTAAGTTTTTATTCCTCAATCTGTTGAGCATGGACTATAATACTAGATATGTCTATCTCCCTAATCTACATCATAGTCCTGCACTTCTTAACTACTCTACCCGTTACCCTAGACAATAAATTTCTCATTTTGGATCTATTGTCTGCTACTACATGGGGAGCATACCCGGCTAACCGAGTAAACTTGAGGGAATACGCTTTCACACTCATACTGCCTTGACTGAAATTGATGAACTCTAACACCTTGGATTCTTTTAGATCTAAGGAAAATAATCTATCTAAGAAGGTCATAGCAAACTCTTCCCATTCTATGGGCTCTGCATCTATTCCCCTATCTACCTTCCACTGCCTAAACCACGTATGGGCTATATATGGTAGATGATAGGCAGATAACTCAGTACTCATACTAGAAGTCACTCCCATGATATCTGTGACTTTTTTAACCTGATCAAGGAACTCTTGTAGATCCCTTTCTAACTTAGAACCTGATAATAATAGGATTCATTTGGGTGAAGTCCTGAATACTGGCTGCAGCAGTATTGGCCACTGGTTGGCCAGAATATTAGTTAGTCATTCATTCTATGTTACAAATGAATTGGCTAGAGTAGTGAATACAACCCTGAATTCTGCATGAGAGACGTGCTCATCAAGGTGATCTTATTAAATGGGCTGAGGAGCTAACTAATTTTTGGTTTTTCTCTCTTTAGTCCTTTTGGGAGGCCTATTCTATAAGAAAAAGGAAAAAACGGATTAGACTAAGAGTTTTACTGGAGCTCATGTGCACTCGCACAACATGAATACTGAAAAAAGCAAAACTTTTCCTAAAACACCTCATAGCCTCTCATCCATAGTGTGGCGAGCAACACACCCATGCACAAGATTCTACTAGATGCAATTTTCAGACTTCCTAGGACTTTATTGAGCCTTAGGCTATGATACCAACTTTGTAACACCCCGATTCTGTACCTCAAATACTACATGGTGCTCATAATCCCATAGGACCACAAGTGAATCCATGTCTTGCACCTGCTGCAATAACTAAATAATAATTCTATAATATGAGGAAATTAGGCAGAAAACATGTTATAAGGTTCAATACTATAATACAACTAAATACGATATAGTGATATAAAAAATAAAATATTTGTCTAAAAATACTCTAGTCTGAAAAACCTCTAAACTGTCTGAACTGTGGTGTTGATGGGACAAGCCTCCAACTAACTCCAACTACTAAAAGTGAACTGATAACTGAAATACTAAAAGAAAAAAATTACATCCTCAAACTAAAAGGACTCACCGCTAACACTGACTACTGAAAGTCTGAACTGCTAAGGATAATCAAAAGCCCATGCGTCTCAACCTATGATATAAGACATAATAGCAAAAAAGAAAGGCATGCTTCAGTACTTTGAATATACTAGTATGCTCAGTGAGGTAGGCTGAAATGCATGAGTTCATATGCATGAACAATACTAACTGAATATCATAAACATGACTAAATGAGAGTACATGCATGAATAGTTGTACTGTAACTGAAATCATGATAACACTAGATACTGAATTTGAATACTAATTAACTGATATCTTAGTATACTGATACTGAATAAATATTTCTAACAGTCCTAAATTTGTGGAACTGTATTGAGTTCTGAACTAAACTGAGTGACAGTATCTACTATTCCTGAATTTGTAGATTTGAGATAAGTTCTATACTATCACTGAATCTAAGACTAAGACTATAAAAAGTAATCATCTAACAGATATGATCGGCTCTAACTGATTTGGGGTCTAACCTGTAACCCCAGTTGGAAGGGTGTCAATACCGTGCCACAAGTAAGGACAAGCTATGAGTTATCCCTCTCTGATAGGAAGCTTTTCCATCAACCATCACTAACAGGAAAACTTAAATAAGATATATTGACCATAGTATTGTAGGAAGATATCTCAACCTACGCTAGCTATGTAGTTCTGGAATACAACAATTACTTAAAAGACCACACCCTCTACTGGCAGGTGAGCCCCTATCATAGGGTTCACTCGGTGCTAAATCCTACTCCCAACTAAATAGACACTAAACTAATTCCTAGACTGTACTGATCTTGACTGAGCCATTACTGATTGTACTATTTGACTAAACTGAACTGAGTTCACTGAGTTCCGTGGACTGACCTAATACTACTAAATTCTATTAACTGATAGAGTACCACTGAGTTATGATCTGAATATTATTACTGACTTATGAATAAAACTGAGATTTTCCTAAGTTCTGTAACTGACTAAAGATCTAGGTAAACAACTAAGTTTTCGGGTATTGAAACCCCCAAGACTCGATAGCATGAAAGGTAAATCATATCATAAGCTTGGAAAGCATAATCATGTGCACTTGTTCACAACTCATTCATGGAAACATTTTATCAAACACTTGCCAGATACAACTTGCACATAAGATAACATGACTTGATCTCTTTTCCTTATTAGTTCACATGAGTAATTCATCAAGAAATTCGTGAGCATACATATGCACATAACACTAAACAACAAGTAAAAATAATAATTCAAATCCCATTTGAAAATTTCAAGGGTTTTACATGGATCCGCATGATATTACATACATATCAATTAACCTCACATGGATCATATCATCAAACATGGATATAACCAAACCAAACTTGGAATTCATGAAATCCATAAAATTACAATTTTAAAATAGTTTATTGGACTCTAAGGGTGGAAGGGACCCTTGGATGAACACTTCACATACCTTAATTACTACCTACAAGAAAACTGAAGTGAGTTCTTGACACTTGAATTATTGAACTTGATTAGCATAGGGCTTGCCCTTGAGAGAGTTTATGAGTAAAGAATGAGATTTTTTCCCTCTAGGCTAATTAATTTCACGTTAAGGATGAATATGGGTGGGGAAAATAACTCATTTTCCACCACAACCTATATTATAATAATGCTGAATAGGGTTGCCCTCACATCACGTCCCCTAATTGGGTCAAGTAGCCATCGCGATGCGAACCCTCCTCGAGTTAAGTATCCATCACGGTGTGATGCTTACATAGGTTGACTGGCCCTCATGATATGGGGCTATCCCGACCCTTCACAATTTTGGGCATCTAAATTCGCCCTTACGCTAGTCCAAAAAACACTAAACTCACCTGAGATGATCTAAAAGTGATCCTGATCATGAAATAATTTAAAAATTGACTAACTAAGGTTGGGAAGGTCAGATATAAAATCCTCCAAATTTGGTAAGCTAAAATAATTCTAAGTCTTGCTACTTAACTAAAATTTTCTATGTCTGGGACCCCTTTAACAAGCTTAAAGGACTGAGTTAAGCTAAGAATTTTGTAGGGTCTTACAATATCTCCCCTTTGGGAATATTTGTCCTCGAATGAGACTGACTAATATGGGAGAACTGATATACAACAAGTATCTAATGAACACACACAACTGAAAAATGATTTCATGGCTGATACTGCTATTATACTGGAATTTCATACTGGCATGCATAACTGATGCATGATTTCGCAACTGATATTACTGATAACTTGAGTTTATATATATACTAAACATCCATATCTGATGTATGAGTACATGACTGAACATGATTCATGAATGCATTACTAAATATACAACGGTAACTGATACCAAGTTTGCGAGGAACATTTAAGCATGAAACTGAGTATGTTTTTATAGAGAACTATTACCTTGAGCTGAGTAAGAATTTGCGGTGAAGAGATGAGGATACTTGGTCCAAATATCTATTTCTGCTTCCCAAGTAGCTCCCTCAAAGGACTGATTCCACCAAATAAATTTAACAAGAAGGACTTCTTTTTTCCACAGTTTGCGAATCTGATAGTCAAGGATTTTGATTGGAACTTCTTCATAAGATAGACTATTCGGGATATCTATGCCCTCTATTAGGACTTTGACTATTGGGTCACCTATGCATTCCTTAAGCAAGGAGACGTGGAACACTTGATGCACTAAAGCTAAATCTGAAGGTAACTCGAGCTCGTAAACTACCATTCTGAAATGGCTGAGAAATCAATTAGGACTGACATATCGAGAGCTGAGCCTCCCCCTTATTGCCAACCTTTTCACTTCTTTCATAGGAGATATTCTTAAGAATACCAAATCACTGATCCCAAACTCAGGATTATTTACTGAATCGCAAAAACTGGAACATGAGAACATAATTAAGCGTGAAATATGATAAAGGAACTGATTATCATGAATGAACTTGAGCCTTTAAATACATGGCTTACGACTAATATTAGAACTTGAGGGTTTACCTATGAGTACCCACTTCTCCAAACTAGATTCATTACGTGAAGAGAAGATGGAAGGTTTATGTCATGAAAACTCAAGGGTATATAGTATATCTCCATTTGGGAATTATGTCCCCTAAAAAACGTTGACTTGGCTGAGATACTGAGGAAAAACTG
Source organism: Capsicum chinense (assembly GCA_026120095.1). Lineage (NCBI taxonomy): Eukaryota > Viridiplantae > Streptophyta > Magnoliopsida > Solanales > Solanaceae > Capsicum > Capsicum chinense. Next base: position 142,344,406 of record JAPEIP010000004.1, read on the forward strand.
AGATAATGCATAGGGCACCTATGAACTAAATCGTGACTATATATGGAGGATCTGAAATTGAGGTATGACACTCATACTGAGCTAAACTCGCAACTATAGGGTTGGTCAATTTTGGAATAGTTAGTTTCATGAAACTTCGAATAGTGCGACTAGATGGACAGATGGAAAACCACACCACACGAATTTATCCGTTTGACTGCTAAACTAAATTACTGGATTTATAGACTGACTCATACTGAAAACTTATTCTCAATTGGAGCTTTCTCTCTGACACTCTTTTTATTGAGTTGCCAGAAACTTTAGGGAGCAAAGAAATCTTGGCATTGTCTTAATAAGACATCACAACATAGCTATAATTCTGTAATATGAGGCGAGGCCTATTAATTATCATCTATGATAGAGTGACTAAGACTTATGCAATGCAACTACAAATTTTAAAGATCAGAAATATCCCTTGAATACTCTCTCAACTATACTCTCCACCTTGGTACGACACTTTACTTGGGACTACTAAAAAATATTTGTATAAGTTCTGTGCACGAATGCATAAGCATACTAACTTTCTAATTAACTGAATAACTGATAGCTGAATACTAGGTCTACAAGACTAAACTATACTTAGTTTGAATAACTGGACTTAAACAATAGAGTATCCTATATACGTGGTAAGGACTGACTGGGTATTATAAGATAACTGAGCATGAATTCGTGAAAGCTATACTATTTAAGAATGTAAGACCAAACATATAACATAGTTCTGAAATATGAGGCACCGAAATACTAATAATTGAGTAACCGATAGCTATACGCTATGGTTCTAGCAAACCTGAAACTGAACTAAATTTTTGATCCAATTACTGGACTAAGACTGACACTATAAATAAGATTATAACTGAAACTATGATTCAAATGGTAGCTAGGACTGAACAAACTTTAAGGGATGAGTATAAAAGTCATGAGCTGCACGACCTAAGTTTTGGAGTTTTCATGTTCACGGAACATGATTCGCACTACTGAGTGAACTGGAACTCCTTATAGTAAGATTTTAAAATGCATATGATTCTATGTAAAATACATGAATAAATGCTGAGTTCATGTTGCTGAGACGTAAAACATGCGTAGGTATCGTGATGACTGAAGTACAAAACTTTGAACTGAATTAATGACAGGTTGGGCATCATTCTTACACATTAATTTTATACACATACTAATATTACTACTAAAATTTGGAAGCCTGACTTCCTAACATATCATAAACAGATAGTTCCTGTATACCAGCTGGGCTATGATAAACTGACCCACTAGGGTAGAGGCTGAGAAAGGTTTTGTTAATATTTGGTTTGACTTTAAAGTTAACTTCTATGCAAAGAGTTGCAAAAGACAGAGAAGCTCCTGGATCTGATAAGACATAAACATGTAAATGTTAGGTCTATAACGTACTTATGGCCGTATTAGGGGAGCTTTCCCTATCTTTCCTGGACTGAAGTGCATAAAGCCTATTTGGGGCTGCTCACTGGTGGCACTGGAAGTGGCACCATACTGATTTAGGCAACTAGATTGAGCTAAAGAATGACTGTGCTGACTTCGTAGACTAGCCTTAGGACAGTCTCGAACTATGTGACCTGACTCGCCATATCCAAACCACATATGAAAGCCGGCTCTACACATATCGTTATGATTCCTACCATATTCTTTGCAAAGTGGATTAGTACAAACACTGATTGCGCTACTCTCAGTTTTGGAGACTGGCGCCCTATCATGACTATTATTCCTCAACCTTGGTACTGGTGTACTAGCTGAAGATTGAACTGGTGCTAAAAACTTCTGACTAAATCGAGAACGACTACCGCTCTCTGACCTTGGCTAGGTAAAATTAAATCTACCTATTCTGGCTGTCTTATTTTCACTCTCCTTCTTCTAAAGTTTATGTTCCTCAATCTGTTGAGCATGGACCATAAGCCTTGATATGTCCATCTCCCTAATCAACATTCTAGTCCTGCACTCCTTAACCACTCAACCCGATGCCCTAGACACCAACTTTCTTATTCAGGATCTATTATCTGCTACTACATGGGGAGCATACCCAGCTAACCGAGTAAACTTGAGGGAATACTCTTCCACACTTATAATGCCTTACCTGATATTGATGAACTCTTACACCTTGGCTTCTTTTAGATCTAAGGGAAATAATCTATCTAAGAAGGCCGTAGAAAACTCTTCCTATTCTATGGGCTCTGCATCTGTACCCTTGTCAACCTTCCACTACATAAACTACGTATAGGCCACATCTTTTAGCTAATAGGCGGCTAACTTAGCACTCTCACTAGTAGTCACTCTCATGATATCTATGACTTTTTTTTAACATAATCAAGGAACTTTTGTGGATCCATTTTAGACTTAGAACCTGAGAATAAGAGGATTCATTCAGGTGAAGTCCCAAATCCTGGTTGTAGCTGTATTGTCCACTAGTTAGCCGAAATAGCAGTTGGCCATTTATTTTATGTTGCGACTAAATTGGCTAGACTAGTGAATGCATCCCCAAATTCTACATGAGAGACATGCTCATCAAGGGGATCTGCCTGAACGGGTTGAGGTGCTGACTGATTTTTCTTTCTTCTTTCTTTAGTCCTTTTGGGAGGCATGTTCTATAAGTGAAAGGAAGAAGTGGATTAGACTAAGAGTTTTATTAGAGCTCATGCTCACTCGCACGACATGAATACTGAAAGAAGCAAAAAATTCCTAAAACATCTCGTAGCCTCTCATCCATAAGTGTGGCGCACAACATACCCATGCATAAGACTCTACTAGATGCAGCTTTCAGACTTTCTAGGACTTTATTGAACTTTAGGCTATGAACCAACTTTTTAACGCCCTGAGTCTGTACCCCGAATGCTATATGGTGCTTATAATCACGTAGGACCACAAACGAATCCATGTTTGGTACCTGTTGCAATAACTAAATCATAATACTATAATATGTGGAAATTAGGTTAAAAACATGAAATAAGGTTAAATACTGTAATACAACTGAATATGGTAGAGTAATACCAAAACTAAAACATCTCTTTTAAAATAATCTAGTCTAAAAAGCCTCAAAACTGTCTGAACTGTGGTATTGATGGGACAAGCCTCAACTAACTACAACTACTAAAAGTGAACTGATAGCTAAAATACTAAAAGAAAAAATTTATATCCTCAAAATATGAGGACTCACTGCTAACTCTGATTGCTAAAAGTCTGAACTGCTAAGGATGATCGGGAGCCCGTGCGTCTGAACCTATGATATAAGACATCATAGCGCAAACAAAAGGCATGTGTTAGTACTTTGAATGTACTAGTATGATCTGTGAGGTAGGCTGAAATGCATGTGTTTATATGCATGAACAATACTAACTGAATTTCATGAATATGACTAAATAAGAGTACATGTATGAATACGTATACTGTAACTGAAATCATGATAACACAGGAAACTAAATTTGAATACTAATTAATTGATATTAGAGTATAATGATACTGAATTATAGATAACTGAATAAATGTATTTGACAGTCCTAAATTTGTGGAACTGTATTGAGTTTTGAACTAAACTGGGTGACCGTATTTGATAGTCCTGAATCTGTAGAACTAAATTAAGTTCTATACTGAGACTGAATCTAAGACTAAGACTGTAGAAAGTAATCATCTAAGTGACATGCCCCTTCTCTAACTAATTTGGGGTCTAACCTGTAACCCTAGTTGGAAGAGTGTCAATATCGTGCCACGAGTAAGGACAAGCTGTGGGTTAGCCCTCTTTGATAGAAACCTCTTCCGTTAATTCTCACTAGTAGGAAAACTCAAATGAGATATATTGACCCTAGTATTATAGTGAGATATCTCAAACTACGCTGGCTATATAGTTCTTGAATGTAAGGATTGCTTATAAGGACCACACCTTCTATTGGCAGGTGAGCCCTTATCCTGGGGTTCTCTAGGTGCTAAATTCTACTCCCAACTGAATAGACACTAAACTAATTCCTAGACTGTACTAAGTTTGATTGAGACATTATAATTGTACTATTTGACTAAATAGAACTAAGTTCACTAAGTTTCGTGGATTGACCTAATACTACTGAATTTAGTTAACTGACTGAGTACCACTGAGTTATGATCTAAATATTGTGACTAACTTATGAATACTACTGAGTTTTTCCTGAGTTTGTCATATATTCGGGCATTTGTTGAGCAACATTGTTTGTTTATCAACATGTAAAAACAATAACACAATCAAGCACAACTTTTCACATTTTAATCATGTAGGTTACTCCAACTTCACCTACCCAGATTATACTCAAGCACTTATTTCAAAACCTTCAGTAATTCAAGGCAACAGAACTGTAACAAGATGCTATTTCCTTTACAAAATAACTTTCCAAACACAACCCACAACTGAATGCATCATTTAGACAAAGAAGAATAAAATTATGCGCATACCTTGGTTTTGAAGAGAAACAAGCTTGCAACTTAAGAGAACAAGACTAATTCAAACAACTCTTCAATTGTGATCTCAACTTGACAGTGATGAAGAGAACAAAAAGAATGTATATGTTTAAATAGGATAAAAGGAAGACGATGTAGATTCTTACAGGTAATAATTTCCTTAAGATTCTTTGAACTCAAAGGACGTTGAACAACTTAAGGATTTGAAGGGGTTACAACGTATGTAACCGCTTTATTTTAACACTTTAAAATCTTTTGGGTTGAAAATGAGCCATTTAATAAGGATTTTAATTTAACGCAAATCGACCTAGAATTAGGGTTACAGCAACGTCAGGCCCAACGGTCCATTAGATTTTCAACGGTCCACCAAGTCAGTCGTCGAATCTTACCAAGACCTATGCAACTTTGCTTTGTTATGATGGTCTTTGGGATGGTCCATCGAGTTTTTGATGGTCCACCAAAGTCACCATCACACCTTAATAGAACCCAGGCCATCTACATTGATTTTGAAGATGGATTAGATGGTCAATAAACTTTGGGACAGTTCACCACTTTAACCGTCAACTTGATCTAGTGAATGAATTTTTCTGCTTGCTTGCAATGGAGGAAATGGTAACCATCATGGGAATGGTGGTCCACCAAATCATCCTTCACTTTTGATCCAGTAGCTCCGATTTTTTTCTAGAAATTTTTATCCCGCACACTTCAGAAATGTATTATGGGTTGCCTCCCACTAGCGCTTGATTTATTGTCGCAGCACGACCCAGTTATCTCAATTACTTAAACTTCATCAAGATAGGCATTAGCAATATTCTTTATCGAGTTTTTTGGACTGATATACAGTTTCACACGCTGCCCATTTATCTTGATGACACTTCTATCTTTATTTTCAAGTTCCACTTCTCTAGACGAGTAGACTTGACTCACTTTAAATTGGCCGGACCATTTAGATTTGAGCTTACCTGGAAACAGTTTAAGTCTGGAGTTGAATAGAAGCACCAAGTCGCTTTTTTGTAAATTCTTCTTTTCAATCCTACTGTCATGGTACTTCTTCATTCTTTTCTTGTATAGATCAGCCCAATCATAATCTCTAAGATGGAACTCATCCATCTCGTTTAGCTGCCTTAGTCTTATATTTGTTTCTTCATTGTAGTTTAGATTAATCCACTTTAGTGCCCACAACGCTTTATCCTCAACCTCAATTGACAAATGGCATGCATTACCATAAACCAATTGGTACGGAAACATAACAATGGGTATCTTGAAGGTCGTTTGATATGCATATAATACATCGTCCAATTTCCTAGACCAATCTTTGCGGCTAGCATTTATAGTCTTGGCAAGGAAAACTTTGATTTCCTAATTAGAGATCTCCACCTTCCCACTGGTCTGTGGGTGGTATGGGGTAGACACCTTATGCTATTTGACTTTATATTTTTCCAAGCCATATCTGAATATCTTGTTATAGAAGTGTAATCCTCCATCGCTTATGATGGTACGTGCTACCCCTAAGCGAGAGAAAATATTTTTCTTTAAAAATGCAACCACTACTTTCTTTTATTATCAGCTAGAGCCACGTCCTCAACCCATTTTGACACGTAGTCAACTGTAACTAGTATGTACTTCATTCCAAATAAGCTCACGAAGGGCACCATGAAGTCAATACCGCATACATCGAATTGTTCTACCTCCAACATCTTGGACATTGGCATCACATGGAACTTTGAGATAGACCTTTGCCTTTTACATTGGTCACATCTCCTTATGAACTCGTAAGAATCCTTGACTAAAGTGGGCTGATAGTAGCCACTTTGAAGCACTTTTCGAGCAGTACGATCACTAGCATGGTGACCTCCAACTGGGGAAGCATGGCTTGCTTCCAATACACTCAACATATCTACTTTTGGGATGCACCATCTAATAATACCATTTGCACATCACCAAAAAAGATATGGCTTATCCCAGAAGTAATGGGTCACATCATAGCAAAAAATTTTCCTTTGATGAAAGGAAAGATTCTCTGGTATCACCTCACTTACCACATAATTTACGAAGTCAGCATACCAAGGTATTTTTTGAGCACTGCAGCCAATACTTTCTTATCAGGAAAGGAATCATTAATCTCAAGCTTATCTTATATTGCCTACTAACTTTCGAGTCTGGATAGGTGGTCAGCCACCTGATTCTCACACCTCTTATGATCCTTGACCTCAAAGTCAAATTCTTAAAATGGAAATACCCTCCGGATCAACCTTGGTTTAGTGT
>JAPEIP010000004.1:142358078-142374372 GCA_026120095.1 Capsicum chinense
AGAGCTAGTTGTAGAACTATCTCTGCTTTCAGGAGGTACATATAGCCCACTCCTATCATTCTTACCTTTCAAATTTCCTTGCTCCTTATCTTTGTAACCAGCCTTGTCATAGTATTCTGACCTTGGCTTCCTTGGCTATTACCTCAGAAACCCCCCTGATTATTCAAATAGTTAGCCTTTTCTTTTGAATCAAAATCATCTCTACCTTTAGCTACAATAGCCTTCACTTTTTTAGTCTTTGCAGATAATAAATGCTTGGTCAACAGATCCCTCTGCGTCTTTAAGTGTGATATGTATTGATCATATTCTTCCTCTTTCTTATGTTGTTCTCTAGTCATGCCAATAGACACAGTAGGGCTTGCTACCATAGAATCACTGGTATGCTAAGCTCTGCTTTGTTTGGTCATCCGATCAAGCATCTCTGAGGCCTCCTAAAAAGTGAGATCCACAAATGATCCTTCTACAACATTATCAACAACTTACTTCATAATAGAGTTCAAAGCCCGATAAAGTGTCTCCATCAGATGAATATCTGTCATATTATGGTTCGAACACTGCGTCAGTTTCTTTTTGAACCTTTTCCATATCTCATGAAGGGATTCAGTTGGGAGCTACCTAAAGTTGTTGATCTCATCCCACAACTATACTCTTCTGGAAGGATGAAAAAAACTTTCTAGAAAAGCCTCTTTCAGTTGTCTTCAGTTGGTTATGGAATTGGGCGTCATCTCATTAAGCTATAATGTTACCTCCCCAGATAGAGACAACAAAAATAAACACAGCCAGATGGCATTCTATTCCACTCCCATGTTATCAAAGGACTTGCAAATAGTGACAAAATTCACTAAATGCATATTGGGATCATCTCCCGGGAATCCACCAAACAACCCCTTTAGATGAAGGAGCTGGATTATGGTACTGGTAATATTAAACTTTGATCCTAGTGATAGAGCTGGAGAAATAATAGCTCCATTGCACCATCTTTTTCCATTCCATCTTTATCATTATTAAGATCAAATTGAATAGCTTGACGATCAGGTCTTACCCTGAAAGGATAGTTTCTGTTTAAATTTCTGGTCACTAGTGCAACTACATTCTCTGCATGCCGTAGATTAGCAGGATCTAACAAGACGTCATCCCCCAAATAATTATCATCAAGTTTAGGATGATGTGCCTGCTGGCCATCATTCTGTTGATTTAGTTGAGATCTAGCCAACGCAGCTAGTTTCTTAGCATCTTAGGGTTCGGTCATTCTGCCAATAAGTTGTGGTTCTGGATGTATTGGTACTAATGGTGCACCCAATCTCTGGATAATGGTGCACCTAATTGCAAGAATTATTGAATACATAGAGATTGGGTGCACCATTAGTACCAATACACCCTGCACAAATAAAAACAACAAGAAAATGTAAAATTTGGGAAACTTGATCAAAGGTCAATTAACAAACACAAACTTAATTGACAACCGTATTCCCCGACAATGACACAAAAATTTGATACACACAAATTACACTTTTCTTATGAGAGAGTAACCGGTCTCTGTCCAATATAGAACTCAACTAGATTGCGTGTCAAATACCACGAGGAATACAATGTTTACTAAGTATTGTGATTGTTATTAAACTATTGATCTAAGGATTTGAAATAAAGGGAGGCTTGGAAATGTTAACGATAGTCTTTTGTATTTGTGTTACATGAAATCCAGCTACTAAGTGTAAATGTAGATGTAATTTCAATGAGAATGAATTAACTAGAGTTATGCTCATCAAGATGTCCGGACAATTAGTGTTACAAGTTTGTGTTCAAAATCTAACTTATGTATCCAATTGCATGAACTATTGAATTCTAAGGATTGCCCATATGTTTCTCAACCTAATGAGTATTTCACCCTTTACTTCTCATAAACATAAAGGATTCATGCACTATCCAATAACACTCTCATGAGGGTTGATCCTCTTAAGGCATTAACTCATTAACCCAAAGGGTAAACCTATGGAGTTCATGTGAATCACTTATTTTCCCAACATCCACTTTCTAATTAGACAAGTGGAGTTTATGGGATCATGTCTAGAGTTTGCAACCAAGAGATGTCATTAAGATGAAGAAATATTCATGCAAATTTGATAGATTTTAGAAATCAAACCCATTGCCAACCCTAAAATAATTCTCTACATCAAGGCTCCCATAACCCTAGTTATGGGAGTTTAGCCACTCATCTCCATATATGAAATCAAAGTTATAATGATGTTCATAAATAACTTCATAGAAGTACTTACAAATGTCACAATATTGTTGTTCTCAATCTTTTATGGAAAATATGAAATCTAATAATCAACTCTCAATTTCTAGAGTCAAATCCCAATGAAAAAGTAGTACAAGGCTCTCAATAGAGGAGAAAGTATGAAACTGAAGACAAAAAATTATATACTAAACCCTAATACTTGGTATTTATATGTTTCCAGCTAAAAGGATTTATAATTCAAAATCATTAAATTCGTGTCCAAAGGATGGCCAAATTGGTGGTTCGTCGCAAGGTTGATGGTCCACCATTTGGACCGTCGCTACTGATCTGAGAAGGTCACTTTCTGGATAAAACTGATGGACAACTTAGTGGTCTATCGTAATACTGATAGTTCAACGCTTGGTCTATCGCTAAGTCCTTCAGGGAGCCTGGCTCTGGATAACACTGACGACTAATTTGGTGGTACGTTTTAAGACTGACGGTCCGCCATTTGGTCCATCGCTACAAGATGGTCAAGTTGGTGATCCATCGCATGACTGACTATTCACTATTTCTACCATCACAGAGTCTTTTGAAAAACTGAGTTTTGGTTAGATCTAACGCTTAACTTTGTGGTTCGCTGCAACACTGATGGTCCACTATTTTGACCGTCAGAAGTGTTTTTTTTTTTCACTTTTCTGAGACTTTTTCTTTAGCTAGATCCTTACCCTATTACATTAAAAACCAGCATTAAACGCATCTTTAGTTTCTTAAAAACATACAACTTTCTCAAGAAAAAGATGAAAAATGTTTCGTCGAAAGCCGGAATATCACATCCTTAGGATAGTCTCAGACTCTATGACATAACTCGCCACATCTAAAACACACATCACTACCGACTCTAAACATATCCTTATGATTATAACCACATTGTTTGCAAAGTGGATTAGTATGAACATCGCTTGCTCTACTCTCGATTATGGAGCCTGGCGCCCCATCATGACTGTCATTCCTGAAACTTGGTACTGGTGTACAATCTGAAGATGGAACTGGTGCTGAAAACTTCTGACTAAATTAAGAATGGTTATCGCCCTCTGACCTCGGCTAGGAAAAACTATACTACCCATTCTGGCTCTCTTATTTTCTCTCTCCTTCATTATAAGTTTCTATTCCTTAATTTTTTAACCATGGACCATAAGCCTAGATATGTCTATCTCTCCAATCAACATCGCAGTCCTACACTCCTTAACCACTCTACCCGATACCCTAGACATAAACTTGCTTATTCTAGATCTATTTTTTGCTACTATATGGGGAGCATACCCAGCTAACTGAGTAAACATAAGGGAATACTCTTTCACACTCATACTGCTTTGCCTGAGATTGATGAACTCTAACACCTTATCTTTCTTTGCCTATAAGGAAAAGAATCTATCTAAGAAGGTCGTAGCAAACTCTTCCCATTCTATGGGCTCTGTAACTATGCCCCTGTATACATTTCACTGCCTAAACTACCTTTGGCTACATCTTCTAGCTGATACACGACTAACTTAGCACTCTCACTGAAAGTCACCCCCATGATATCTGTGACTTTTTGAACCTGATCGAGGAACTCCTGTGGATTCTCTTAAGACTTAGAACCTGAGAATAAAGGGATTTGTTTAGGTTAAGTCCCGAATCTTGGCTGCAGCAGTGTTGGTCAATGGGTTGTTCGGAATAGAAGTTGTCCATTCATTCTATGTTGCAACTAAATTGGCTAAAGTAGTGAATACAACCTGAATTTTGCATGAGAGACATACTCGTCTAGGGGATCTGCCTGAACAGGCTAAGGTGCTGATTGATTTCCAATTCTTCTTTCTTTAGTCCTTTTAGGATGTATGTTCTGTAAGCGAAAAGAAGAAGAAGATTATACTGAGAGTTTTACTGAAGCTGATGCTCACTCGCACGGCATGAATACTTAAAGAAGGAAAAATTTTCCTTAAATATCTCGTAGACTCTCATCCATATGTATGGCACCAACACACCCATGAATAAGACTCTACTACATATGGCTTTCAGACTTTCTAGGACTCTATTGAACTTAGGCTTTGATACCAAGTTTGTAAAGCCTCAAGTCTGTACCCCGGATGCTACATGGTGCTCATAATCTCGGAGGATGACAAACGAACCTATGTCTGGTACCTTTTATAATAATTAAATAATAATACTATAATATGTGGAAATTAGGGCGAAAAATATGCCATAAGGTTTAATACTGTAATACAACTGAATATGGTATAGTGATACCAACACTAAAACATCTCTCTCAAAATACTATTGTCTAAAAAGCCTTTAAACTGTCTCACCTATCGAGTTGATGGGACAATCCCCTAAGAAACTCCAACAAATGTAAGTTATCTAATAACTAAACTACTAAAAGAAAACAATCATATCATCAAATTATGAGGACTCACCGCTATCTCTAACTACTGAACGTCTGAACTGCTAAGGATGATCGGGAGCTTGTGCGTCTGAACCTATGATATAAGACATTATAGCGTAAAAGAAAGGCATGCGTCAGTACTTTGAATGTAATGGTATGTTGAGTGAGGTAGGCTGAAATGCATGGGTTCATATGCAAGAACACTTCTAATTGAATATCATGAATATGACCGAATAAGAGTACATGCATAAATACGTATACTGTAACTAAAATCATGATAACACTGGAAACTAAATGTGAATACTAATTAACTGATATCTGAGTATACTGATACTGAATTATTAATAACTGACTAAATGTATCTGACAGTACTGAATCTGTGGAACTGTACTGAGTTCTGAACTGAATGAAGTGATTGTATCTAATAGTCCTGAATCTATAGAGAAAAATTGAGTTCTATATTGAGACTGTGGGAAGTAATCATCTAACCGACGTGCCCCTTCTCTAACTGATTTGGGGTCTAACCGATAAGCCCAGTGGAGGGGTGTTAATATCATGCCATGAGTATGGACAAGCTGTGAGCTAGCCCTCTTTGACAAGAAGATCTTCGGCCAACCCTCACTTGTAGGAAAACTCAAATGAGATCTATCAATCCTAGTATTGTAGGGAGATATCTCAACCTAGGCTAGTATGTAGTTTCGGAATGCAAGGATTACTTCTATGGACCACACCCTCCACTAGTAGGTGAGCCCCCATCATTGGGTTCACTCGGTTCTGAATCCTACTCTTAACTGAATAGACACTAAGCTAATTCCTAGACTATACTGAGCTTGACTGAATCATTACTAATTGTACTATTTGACTAAACTAAAATGAGTTACGCGGACTGACCGAATACTACTAAATTCTTTTAAATGACTGAGTACCACTGAGTTCTGAACTAAATATTGTGACTGACATGAATACTACTGAGATTTTCTTGAGTTATGTAACTGACTGAAGCTCTTGGTAATCAACTATGTTTTCAATTATTGAATACCCCCAGGACTCGATAGCATGAAAGGTAAATCATAGCATAAGCTTGAAAAGCATAATTATGTGCACTTGTTCACAACTCATTCATGGAAACATTTTATCAAACACTTACATGATACAAGTTGCACATAAGCTAACATGACATGATCTCTTTTCCTTATTAGTTCACATAAGTAATTCATCAAGCAATTGGTAAGCATACATATGCACATAATACTAAACAACGAGTAGACATCATAATTCAAATCCCCATTGACAATTTCAATAGTTTTACATGGATTCTCATGATATTACACACATATCAATTAACCTCACATGAAACATTTCATAAAACATGGATTAGAATCCCAATTAGTCATTATAAACAAAGATATAATCAAACCCAACATGGAATTCATGAAATCCATAAACTTATAGTATAAAAATTGTTTCTTAGAATCCATGGGTGGAAGGGATACTAGGATGAACACTTTATATACGTTGATTACTACTTTTGAGAAGATTGAAGTGATTTCTTGAGACTTGAATTCTTGAACATGATGAGTCTAGGGCTTGCTCTTCAGAAGGTTTATGGGTAAAGAATGAGACTTTTTCCCTATAGGCTGATTAACTTCAGGTAAATGCTGAATAAGGGTGGGGAAAATGTCCAATTTCCCCCCATAACCTTTATTACAATAATGTTGAAGAGGGCATCCCTTGCATCTCTACCCCTGCTTGGGTCAAGTTGCCAACGCAACGCGACCCCTACTCAGGTCAAGTAGCCATCGTGGCGCGATGCTTACTTGGGTTGACTCGCCCTTGCGACGTGGGGCTATCACAACCCTTCACTATTTTGGGCATCAAAATTCACCCTTACGCTAGTCCAAAAAATCTGAAACTCACATGAGATAACATATAAGTGACCCTGATCATGAATCAATTTTAAAATCGACTAAGGATGGGAAGGTTAGAAATAAAATCCTCCAAATTTAGAAGGCTAAAATAACTCTATGTCTTGATACATAGCTAAATTTTCTATGTATGGGACCCCCTTAACAAGCTTAAAAGACTAAGTTAAGCTAAGAATTTTGCGTGGTCTTACACTCTTTTAGGAGGACGACTTCCCTTCATGGTTCCTTGAGTAATCGTGCCCTAGGGTACGAGTGATACCCTAACAAGTACCCTAGGCCTCTCCTAGTTCAACTATAACGACCCAAAATTGCCTCCCGAGGCATCACATGGTGCCTAGGGTGATAAGTAGCCCTAAGCTAACCCATAGAGCCGGTTCCTGCTGATAACCCTTAATTCAAGGAGAAAAATTGAATTCAAACACTAGCACATCCATGTTCAAAGAAAGAAATAAAGGAAAGAAGAGGTACTCGTTCCAAAGGGTCATGATAATAAAATCCCAACAAAACCACAATCTACCAAATAGTCTGACAAAGCCTCTACAAATCCATAATCTAGAGAGCCAATAGGACAGTCCTCCAACTGACTCGGGACGAACTACAGGTAACAACAATCTTTTAGTCCTTAGAATACCTGAAGATTGGTTCTCAAAACAAGAGGACTCACTACTGTAGAAAAGGTACGCAAGGTACTTGGAGACACGGGCGAGGCTGGGACTGAGCACCTGAACCTACATTATGAGACAATATAGCACATAGACATATATATGTGGATTTGTACTTGGGAGTGTACTGAGTAGGCGGAGGTGAATGCATCTATATAAAATGGTATCAATTTTCTTCATTCAAATTATGTATGCAATAGGATATGACTCACATGGCATGAATATGTATGAAATATAAAGTTCATAAATCATATAAGATGAGGCATATTAGACAAATCTCGTAAGTTATCATTCTTCAACCTTAAAACCGAAAATCTTCTCTTATTCTCAATACTCAAGGAAAAAAGGGCTTTAGACAGTACCATCAACTCATGCATATGGGATGGTGGGTAAACCAACTTTTGATATTCAAGATTTTATATCTCTTCAAACTCAAACACTAGAAATACGATCTCATGAGACTTCAGAACATACGTAGAGGCATATCATGCAAGTTAGGAAAATATCTCATTTCAAGCTTTAGGAGAAATCATCTATCTGAAGGAAAAATGCTCTAGTTTAGTAAAAATGATTCATAGCAAGGAAAAAATACCTTACTTTGCAAAGGAGTAGCTGATTTCAAGTTTAAAAGTGCAAGGGAGGTTCTCGTAACCGACATAAACCATGTGATCTATATAGAGTCCAACGTTTTGTCCTCATAAGGAAGAGACCCTACGTTAGGAAGGAGCGTCATACTTATGCCAGGGAGTATAACTAGATCTAGTGATCACTAAATAAAACTCGGCCTCGAGCCCAATCATAATCATTATAAACTCGGCCACATGCCCAACCTACGATGGCACATAGTTTTAGGGTAAGAAACTGTAGTGACTTACTCGCTCGATGCTAAATACTCCTCCATTTAGATTATCTGTGCTCATATCATAAAAATCCACTTTTAGAATAATCTCATGGTTCACCACGAACCCACTAATCAAATCGATATTCTCATATAGTGAAGTGGATTTCAAAGCTCAAGGTCCCTTAGGTCAATATATTTCTCAATCATCTCAAAATACTCAAATCATGGATGCTTGTAGCACAAAAGTTCATAAATTCACAAGTCTCAAATAGGGCTTACCAACCCATAGTTTAATATCAAGTTAAAGCTCATCAAAAGAATAATATATAGCATATAGATTCATAAATCATATGGAAATCTGGGAATTTCAGAAATTTATCTCAAAGTCTTCATTTAGTCATATGCTTCAATATCTCAAACATTGCAAATATTAACTTCTCATGGAGTAAAAACATGGGGTTTATACCCAGCTGTAATTTCTCAACGAAACATGTAAAAATCGTGCCATTTGACTCTTAATTCATGGGGAATATCAAGATAATGTATTCAATAAGAATAAGTGACAACCCCCAATTCAAGTTCATGTATAACCTGATAGATTTTAGGAAAATTATGATGTAAATAAGCCTTTTAGGCACTAGGGTGAAAGGGTTACCCTTGTTCATGACCCCATATACCTTAGATTAGGAGATTGGATAAACAAATTTCCTCTAACATTACTCTTCTTACTCTTAGGAGAGGATTCTTGAAGTCTTTAAACTTGGGGGATTCAATTTTCAACTCACTAGCACAATCTTTGGTGAGTTCTTAGATTTGTTGGGGAAGAATTCTTGCTTTGATATGATTTGGAGGAAGAAACCCTAGCCCTTAAGTGTTAGAGATGTGCAAATAAGGCTAGCTGGTTCATCTAGAATATATATAAGGGTTGAAAAAAGTGGAAAGGACCAAAATACCCTTTTTAAAAATAAGTTAAAAATTATTGATCGGGGTCTACAATGGTCAAAATAATGGTCCGTCGGAAGTTTGACGGTTCGCCAAATCATTCGTCGCTTGAGGGACAAAAATAGAACACACTGCCTCGATGCGATGGTTGGAACGACTGTCCATCAAAAGTTTGATGATCCACCAGAACGTTCGTTTCACGAGGGCTAGGATAAGGACATACTGCCTCCGCTTGATGGTCACTGCGATGGTCCATCAAATTTTTGGCTGTTCACCATTTGGGCCGTTGCATGATGGTTAGAAAAAGGAGTCACTGCCTTGGTTTGATGGGACAATCGTTGGTCCGTTAAAGACTTGACGGTCCGTCGGATCGACTATCAAACCTAGACAATTCCGACACTGCTTAGGAAAACGGCCATAACTTCTCACCCCGATACCAAATTTTGACGAAATTGGTATCATTGGAAAGCTAACTCAATTTCCTACACCATACGAAGTCATTTTATGAAAATTCCACAAGGTTAAAACACTAATCAACTAGGGAGTCCTTTCTCAATCTTTTAGGGCTAGAATTATACTTCATGCAACACGCATCCAAGGTTCAAACTACGAGGGAACTTTGCAGGGTTTTACAATATCTCTCGCTTGGGAACATTCTTTCTCGAATGTCACTAGTTAGGCTAGGGATACAGGAAAAACATAGTACACATAGCTGAAACAATTACTAAATGGTTCCAGATATTTCTAAACTCATGACCACTCTGGATATTGCAAGAACTCATACAAGGTTGGATGCATAGCTAAACTTTAGATAAGAAGGGCTGAATTAAGGAAGAATAGTACCTTCGAATTGATCTGAACTCATGGAAAAGAGGTGTGGGTATTTGGATCGCATGTCTACTTTTGCCTCCCAAGTAGCACCCTCAATAGATTGATTCCACCACAAAACCTTGACCAAGGGAACTTCTTTGTTCCTGAGTCTACGAATCTAAAAATCTAGGATCTCCATGGGAATCTCATAGAAGGAAAGACTATCCTAAATATTGAAACTCTCTAAAGGATCAACCACAATAGACCCACCAATATGCTTCTTGAGCATGGAAACATGAAAGATAGGGTGAACGACGGATAACTCTGAGGGAAACTCAACCTCATATGCTACCTTGCCAACACAGCTCAAGACTCTATACGGGCCAATATAACGAGGACTCAGCTTCCTCTTTTTACCAATTTTTTTCACCCCTTTCATGGGTAAAATCTTCAAGTACACCAAATCACCCACATCAAACTCAAGGTCTCTCATCCTTACATCGGTATAAGTTTTTTGATGACTTTGATCCATCTTCAACCTTTCTCTAATCAACTTAACTTTCTCCATAGATTCAAACACTACATCAGGTCCAATCGCGGCCACCTCACCCACTTCAAACCAACCTATGGGCGATCTATACCTCCTACCATATAAGGACTCAAACGGTGCCATCTCAATGCTAGCATGGAAACTATTATTATAGGTAAACTCAATCAATGACAAATGCTCATCCCAACTACCTTTGAAATCAAGAGCACACACCCTCAACGTATCCTCCAGGGTCTAAATAGTCCTCTCAGCTTGTCCATCTGTCTATGGGAGAAATACGGAACTCAAGACAACTTGGGTACCAAGACCTTGATGAAAATCCTTCCAAAACTAAGAAGTAAACGAGTACCCCTATCCGAAATGATAGATAAGGGGGCTCCATATAGCCTGACCAACTCCCGAATATACAATATAACATAATCCTCAGCCGTATAAGATGTATGCACAGGCAAGAAATGTTCGTACTTTTTCAACCTATCCACAACAACCCAAATAGAGTCATGATGATGACGCAAAAGAGGTAATCCAGTCATGAAGTCCATATGCACCGCTTCACACTTCCAAGTGGGTATACTAAATCTAGCATCATGCCACCAGGTCTCTGGTGCTCTATGTTAGCATGTTGACATACTGTACACCTCGCTACAAACTCAGCTATGTCCTTCTTCATACCATTCCACCAATAGATTTCCCGTAAGTCGCAGTACATCTTGGTAGTGTTGGGATGAATGGAATAACATGCGCCATGCACTTTAGCCAAAACCCTCTACCTTAAATCATCAACACATGGGCACACAACCTACTATGCAATCTCAGCACACCATCTCCTCCTTGGGAGAAAACCTCGACCTTTTGGTCCTTAACTGACTCCTTTAGTTTGACCAAACTAGGATCCCTATCCTGTTTCTCCTTCATTTTTTAAACTAAAGATGAGTCAAAACTACTCTGCACCAATGTACTCCCCTCTGCTGAATCAAGCAACGTAGCACCCAACCTAGCCAAACAATGAACATCACAAGCCAACTCTCTCTTACCTTCTCCTATATGCACAACACTACCCATGGACAATCTGCTAAGCGCGTCTGCCACTACATTGGCCTTTCCTGAGTGATACAACACACTTATATCATAATATTTCAATAACTCCAACCACCTTCTCTAGCTAAGATTCAACTTCTTCTAGGTAAAAACATATTGCAGGCTCTTATGATCAGTAAACACATCCACATGGACACCATAAAGATAGTGTCTCCTAATTTTCAAAGCAAAGATCATAGAAGCTAGCTCAAGGTCATGGGTTGGGTAATTCTTTTCATGCAATTTTAACTATCTAGAAGCATAGGCTATAACCTTCCCTCTCTGCATAAACACATATCCTAAACCAAATCCAGAGGCACACAATACACCACAAAACCATCAGAACCATTAGGCAAAGTCAACACAGGAGCTGAAGTGAGCCGAGTCTTTACCTCCTGAAAACTCTTCTCACAGGACTCGAACCACCGAAATTTAACATTCTTTTAGGTCAATCGGGTCATAGGAGATGCAAGGGAAGAAAAACCCTTAACAAAACAATGGTAATAGCAATCTACACCAAAAAAACTCCTAATGTCAGATGGGGAGATAGGTCTACGCCAATTTTTAATATCTTCGATCTTTTGGGGATCAACTCTAACACCTTCGGCTGAAACAACATGGTCTAGAAAGGCTACAGACCTTAGCCAAAATTCACACTTACTGAATTTGGCAAATAACTGATGGTCTCTAAAAGTTTTCAGGACAATTCTAAGGTACTGTGCATGGTCATTCTCATCATGGGAGTACACAAGGATGTCATCTATGAAGATAATGACGAACATATCAAGATATTGCTTGAACACTCGATTTATAAGGTCCATGAAATCATTCGGGGTATTGGTTAGCATGAAGGACATGACTAGGAACTCAAAGTGACCATAGAGTGTTCAGAAAGCTGTCTTTGGAATATCACACTTCCGTACCTTAAGTTGATGATAGCCAGATCTAAGGTCTATCTTGGAAAAATAACATGCACCTTGTAACTGATCAAATAGGTTATCAATTCTTGGAATAGCATACCTATATTTGATTGTGACCTTGTTCATTTGACCGTAGTCAATACATATACACAAGGATCCATCCTTCTTTCGCATGAATAAAATAGGTACGCCCCAAGAAGAAATGCTGGGCCTAATGAAACCTTTATTTGGAAGATCTTTAAGTTGATTTTTCAGCTCCTTGAGCTTGGCAGGTGCCATATGGTATGGGGGGAGGGGGGTAGAAATAGGCCAAGTGTTCGGAAGAAGATCAATTCCAAACTCTATCTCTCTATTGAGACGTACCCCTGGGAGATCTTTCGAAAAGACATTTGGGAACTCATTAACAACATCTACTGACTTAATAGTTAGAGTTTCAGACTGAGTGTCTTTGACTCTAACTAGGTGATAGATGCAACCTTTGGATATTAGCTTTATTACTTTGATGTAGGAGATGAAATGACTTTTGGGAGATACCAAATTCCCAAACCACTCAAACACTGGTTTGTCAAGAAACTGAAACTTGACTACACGGGTACGATAATCTATAGATGCATAGCAAGAAGAAAGCCAATCCATACCTAGAATAAGGTCAAAATCCACCATGTCTAACTCTATCAAGTCCGCAAATATGACTCTATGAAGCACAGTGACATGACAATCTCTATGCACTTGTTTAGCAACAACTGACTCTCTAACTAGTGTAGAAATTAGGAAAGGCTCGAGAATCTTTTCGTGACCCTTTTTGAAATTCACAGCCACAAGTGGGGTCATATAAGAGAGATTTAACCTGGGGTCCAATAACAACATCAGGGGAGTCCTTCTGCTCCTGATGGGATGGAAAAGCATAGAATTTATTCTGGCAGTGAACGTTAGCAGTGCTAAAAGAAGCTCCCTAAATAGGGGAGGGATGAGGTACATGAGCTGGTGCACTAGTAGCCGGTGCTGGGGGTCGAGCATCTCTATTCCCCTGTATGGAACGAGGGCAATCTTTAAGTCTGTAGAACTTCTTGCCACAACCAAATCAACCCCTCGCATCACTAAAACACTCCCTGAGATAATTCCTACCATATTTAGCACAAGGAGGATGACGGTGTCAATTACCAACACTGTTCCACAATTAAAACATGGAAGGCCTACCCCCTTGTTTCGGCCTGCCTCTAGGTGCGGGAGCATAAGCTGATGAAGGCACTGGAGCAGACGGACATCTCTAAAATTGAGGGTGGTTCTCTCTATGGAACCTAGGGCAGCTAAACTCATGTTGATCAGATCTTGCCCTTTTTCTACCCCTCATCCTTTCTCTCTCCCTAATCTTATCCATCTCTATCTGTTGGGCATAAATTATCAACCTATCTAGATCCATATACATATTCAACATCGTGGTCCTACACTTCTTTAGCATCATCCCAAAAACATCGGTTAAAAATTTACTCATACAATCCCGAGTGTTGGAGATCAAATCAGGAGTGTATTTAACCAACTGACTGAACTTTGAGCAGTACTCCTTAATAGTCATGGAGCCCTGCCTCAATTTTATGAACTCTTTAATCTTGGCCTCCCTCATCTCAAGTAGAAAGAATTAGTCTAAGAATGCATCTTAGAATACTTATCAAATCACAGGAGCGGTTTCTTCATCTCTACCATTCCTCCATGACACAACCCAATCATAAGCAATGTCCTTCAGTCTATAAGATGTCAACTTAACACATTATTCTTTCAAGATATGTATCACGTCAGTGATATTCCTTACCTCCTCCAAGTACAGTTGTGGGTCCTTATCAGTTCCCGACCCATAGAACTCAGCAGGTTCATCCGTAAAAAGTCATGAATTTTAGCTGTGGCTATATCACCTCCCTGCTGATTAGTAGCTGGGGCTCGATTATTGGCATAAACATTAGCATTGACTGCTTGGGCTAAATCCTGAAAGGCTACCCAATATTTGGTGTAGGATACTATCTCATTTAGAGAATCAATGGGTGGGGGCTGCTTATCATTGTTCCCGCAAACATTCACCCTTCGAAGAGGCATTTTCTAAAAATAGATAAGCACAGATCATTAGATAAGGAAGATATAACCGGATGCATGATAGAATCTAAAAATACAAAGACACAACTTTTCCTAAAACATCTCATAGCCTCCTTCCCATAGATGTGGTGCGCTATAAACCGATGAGTAAGACTCTACTCAATATGGTTTATCAGACTCCATAGGACTCCTTAGAAATTGGGCTTTGACACTACTTTGTAATGACCCAAAATCGCCTCCTAGGGTGCACATGGTGCCTAGGGCTATAAGTAGCCCCAAGATAACCCATAAAGCTGGTTCCTACTGATAACCCTTAATTCAAGGAGAAAATTTAAATTCAAATACTAGAATATCCATGTTCATAGAAGGGAATAAAGGAAAGAAAAGGTACTCGGTCCAAAGGGTCATGATAAAGAAATCCCAACAAAACCACAATCTACCAAATAGTTTGACAAAGCCTCTACAAATTCATAATTTAGAGAGCTGATGGGACAGTCCCCCAACTAACTTAGGACGAACTATAGGTAACAACATAGTCTTTCATTCCCTAGAACATCTGAAGATCGATCCTCGAAATAAGATGAATCACCACTATAGAAAAGGTACGTGAGGTACTCGGAGATCACGAGCTAGGCTAGGACTGAGCACCTAAACCTACATTATGAGACAATGTAGCACATATACATATATGTGGATCAGTACTTGTGAATATACTGAGTATGCGGAGATGAATGCATATATATAAAACCGTATCAATTTTCTTTATTCAAATCATGTATTCAATATGAGATGACTCACATGGCTTGAATAAGTATGAAATATAAAGTTCATAAATCATATAAGATGAGGAATATTGCACAAATCTCGTGAGTTATCGTTCGTCAACCTCAAAACCAGAAATCTTCAATTATTCTCAATACTCAAGGCAAAAAGGGCTTTAAATAGTACCATCAACTCATGCATATAGGATAGTGGGTGAAACAATATTTAATGTTCAAGATTTTATATCTCTTCAAACTCAAATACTAGAAATATGACCTCATGATACTTCAGAACACACGTAGAGGCATATCATCTAAGTTAGGAAAATATCTCATTTTAAACTTTAGGAAAAATCATCTATCTGAAGGCAAAATGCTCTAGTTTAGTGAAAATGATTCGTAGGAGAGAAAAAATACCTTCATTTGCAAAGGAGTTGCTGATTTCAAGTTTAAAAGTGCACGGACGGTTCTTGTAACTGACATAAACCATGCGAGCTACATGAAGTCCAACGTTTTGTCCTCCTAAGGAAGAGACCCCACGTTGGGGAGGAGCATCATACTCTTTCTAGGAAGTATAACCTAAGTCTAGTGATCACTAAATGAAACTCGGCCTTGGGCTCAATCATAATCATCATAAACTCGACCTCAGGCCCAACCTACGATGGCACATAGTTTTAGGGTAAGAAACTGTAGTAACTTACTCGCTCGGTGCTAAATACTACTCCATTTAGATTATTTATGCTTATATCATAAAAATCCACTTTTAGAATAATCTCATGGTTCACCATGAACCCACTAATCAAATCGATATTCTCATATAGTGAAGTGGATTTCAAAGCTCAAGGTCCCTTAGGTCAATATATTTCTTAATCATCTCAAAATACTCAAATCATGGATGCTTGTAGCACAAAAGTTCATAAATTCACAAGTCTCAAATAGGGCTTACTAACCCATAGTTTAATATCAAGTTAAAGCTCATCAAAAGCATAATATATAGCATATAGATTCATAAATCATATGGAAATCTGGGAATTTCAGAAATTTATCTCAAAGTCTTCATTTAGTCATATGCTTCAATATCTCA
>JAPEIP010000004.1:142378495-142402829 GCA_026120095.1 Capsicum chinense
CTGATACTATTTCTGCTTCTTCATATGATGTTGACCATCATTGCAAATACACTACATCAGATAGCACCTTGTGTAGACTTCCCTTTAGCTTGTCTGGAAACCCACTCTATCTCTTAATTTTAACTACCTATATTTTTCTGTATACCTAGCCAATTCAACAACCTCCTCCATAAGTGTTTGGTGATACTGTAATCAAGAAATAGGTGGTCATGTGTTTCAACAGTAGTTCCACACAACATACATATTTTTGGCACTTGAATTCCAAACTTTTCTAGTCTCTCAACTGTAGAAAGTCTGTTCAGTAGAGCTAACCAAAGAATGAAGCTATGTCTGGGGTGTATTAAATGCTGTAATATAATACTTTTCCAGGGAACTTTGGGGAGCTGGGGAGTTAAAGCATTGTACATCTTCTTTATTATGAATGACTCTCCTGTGACACATGACATACTTCTGTGCACTGATAATTTTCCTAATAGCCCATGAGGCATTTTTTGGACCGTTACAAGATTCAACATTTTCATCCTTTAAATAATAGGTACGCACCCATTTTATCCATAAACCATCCTTCTTTTTAGATAATGCCCAAAGTTGTTTTATGATAGCAGTTTTATTCTAGAGATACATAGACAATTTTTTTCCCAACCAAAAAGTGCCTTCTTTGAAGTCAGAATGTCTCATGTCCACAAAAACACTCTACAGAGGCCTGTAATTACCTTAATGATTCTTTTAAGTTGTAGGAATATCTGAGCCCAGTAAGTTTGTATGCCAAAGATAACCGATTTAATCAACTATAATCTACCAGCATATGATAGCAATTTAGCACTCCAGTATTTCATTTTTTCCACTATTCTATCCACAAGTGATTGGAACTAGTCGATTGTAAGCATTTTTTAGGACAATGTCACCCCTAGATATTTAAAAGGCAATTCACCTTCAGTATAGCCCAAAAATTCCAGGATGTTCTGCGTGACCTAATGTTTGGTTCTAGAGAAATAGATTGAGCTCTTGTCAATATTGGCTTGTAACCCTGTGGCTTTTGAGAATTTTAGGAAATCTTGATAGAGCATTGTTACAGAGTTAATATTAGCTTTACAGAATGGAAGAAGGTCATCTTCAAAACATATGTGCTTTATATCATGTTGCTTGCACATGGGGTGGTATTGAAACCCCTTATTCTAGTCTAGGCATTTGAATTCCTTATTCAGATATTTCATAGCTATAACAAACAAATAAGGTAACATAGGATCACCTTGTCTTATCCCTCTTTTTCCTTGGAAAAGTTTTGCAAGCCCCCCATTCAAGTTCAGTGAATAAAAAACAAAACAAACACATTCCATAATCCAGTTGATAAACTTCAATAGGAACCCCAACTCAGCTAAAATACTCTTAAGGAAACACCATTCTATGGATTTATATACTTTCTTGAGAACAACTTTCAGTACACATCTTGGGGATAATTCTTTCCTTGAGTACCATTTAAATAACTCATGGATAAATAAGATATTATCTATGATGATTCTACCCGCTATGAATGCTGATTATGATGGTCCTATGAGTGTATCAATAACCTTTTTTATCCTATTAGTCAGGATTTTTGTAAGCAAATTATAGAAAGTGGTACAATAGGCTATTGGTCTAAAATCTTTTACCATGGAAGGGTTGGAACATTTGGGGATCAAAGTAACTGTAGTGCAACTAAATTCTCTCAGAAGGTTACTAGATCTGAAAAAACTCTTTCACAGTAAGTAAGACATCATCTTTGATAATAGTCCATTGACTTCTGTAGAATTCCACAAGGAAACCATCAACCCCAGGAGATTTCTCTGATGGCATACTTTTCATTGCACTTAAGATTTCCTATTTTATTACTTCTTGTATGAGTTCAAGCTTCTGAGAGTATGAGAGAAAGGGTCATTGCTTAATAACCTCAGAATTTGGGCAAGGCAGCTCAGGGGTAGAATCACCCATTAGCCCAGTAAAGAACTCAATAAAATACTTCTCAATAAGATCAGGGTTAGTAACTTTGTTTCCTGAGTTATCATAGATGGAGGTGATGGAGCTTCTATTACTTCTGATCTTACATTGTCCATGGAAGTACTTGGAATTTGAAAAACTTCCAATTCCATTATCTGTAAGTAATATTTGTATTGCTGTGCCAAAACTTTGGGTCAACTATTCTTTTGTATTTTTCTTTACTAGGGAGATTGTATGATCTTTCGCATTATATTGCATATATTCATCCCTATTATTTAGTACCTCAAAAGTAATCTAGTATTTGTATGAAAAATCTCCTTTAATGTGTCCATACTTTTCCTTCTTTTACTTATTTCTCATTCTGGTGATCAATTCTTTCTTGTACTAATTTTTTTCGACCACATGTCCATTTAGTAAAATATTGCGTTGGTTCGCGTAGTCTTAGTGGTTGTTATCCTGATCTCTTCAACCTCTTTCAGATTGTGTCCACCCTCGTTCTTTGACCTAACTAATTTTGGTTGACTAGTATAGCAAATATCTTTATCATAGCCTTGTAGGAAATACTCATTGCAATATTTTGGCATGTAGTCATATTGAATCTTTATCCATTTTGACTTGATCTCCCTTGTTATATCATTCTCCTCATTAATCTATTCCCATTGAGGTAATTTTGCTACCATGTCAACTTTAATTTTATCCTTAGCATGGATAGGACTCATTTTATTGCTCATTGCTATGTCTACTATAAGTGATTTTCCTATTGCTAATGTAATGGAAAAAATTGCCTCTTTTTCTAAAACATTTGGTGGTAATTCGGATAATGAAATCCATGTTACTCCAATTGTTGTTTTCACATTTGGTTCAAACCAAGGATCCTATTTGAGCATCCTAATCTACCAATATATTTCTTTAGACTTAACATAAAATGCTTCTATATAGAAAATGTGTACATAGTCCCTCAAACTAGTAATTCAAATTAGAATATGCCTTGAATCCAAGATACCCACATTGATGTCATTCTTGATTTTGCATTGACCCTGAATAGTTCTCCTTAATTACTTATAGTATTTTTTCATACAAAAATATTTCTTACAATAGTATATTGTAGATTCTCCTAATTAATCAGTTATCTGACTTTAGATTTCTTATATGTGATATTAGGTTCCCTATGTTACATGACTATAATCTTTGGCGTACACTAGTTACTTATGGGGTTAGAGGTTTTGTTCTAAGGATATTAGCATATTGATTTTGTTCTTGGAGTGGTGTTTTGTTCAATATATAAGGTTTAAGGTTTTTCTGAGATGATATAAGAGGGAATTCCTCCAATGGGATAGACTTACCGGTGGTGGTGGAGGCCATCTTGGCCAATGTTAGTACTAGGTATCTCTATCTAGGGTTTAGGGTTTTGAGATATTTTCTTTCAAGCAGTAGTAGCTTTTTCTTTTCTATTTGAACATACTATAATTGTTACATTATCCAAAATGAAAATAGAATTTCATCCATAAATAGAAAATAAAATAAAGTACCTAAAGTAGTAATAAGTTGTGGGTATCTATGCCTCATATCAGACTAAATATCCCACGTAACCTTCTCGATATGGTGATGATTCCATAGGACCTTTACTAAATCAACTTACTTAGACCTCAAGTTCCTATTTTGGCTTTCTAGTATTGAAATGGACCCATTCTCAAATGACAAGTCATGGTCTAGTGCAAAAAAATCCCACTGGATCACATGTGAATTACGTAAATAGTATCTCTTCAACATGAAAACAAGTAATACCATATAGAATACTGATAGATGTGGAATTAAGACCATCCTATACACATCAGTATAATTCTCAAGAATCTTAAAAGGGTTAACGAACATTAGACTAATCTTTATTTTCTCCCAAATCTCATCACATATTTCAGGTATGAAACCTACAACAATACAACTCTCCAATTATAAATACAACATCACAGACTCAAATGTCTACATAAATCTTTAGCCTACTCTTGAGAGCCATAAGCCTCTATTGAATAAGTCTCACTTGATGCATTGAGTGTCTTAATAAATTTATTCCCCAAGGTCTCACCTCAAATAAATTAAATTATTCCACAAGGGATCTACGCCCCACTTATACAAAGCGTTAAAAGGGGTCATCATAGTGTTTGAATTATAATAGTTGTCATAGGTAAACTCTAATAATGGAAAGAACTAGTATCAATGACCATGAAAATACATAAAACATCCTTAAAATATTTTCCTCTTTTTTCATATCACCCCTAATTGTATTTTTTAAGTCATGGTACATTTTATCTGCTCTTAGATTAATAAAATACCAAAAGAAATAAGCGTCTATCAAGATAAGTCTAATCGAACCACCAAACCATGGCACACAAATGTCACCACTAATCTTTAAAAAAAACTTTGGGATCAGGAGATGCCCTCTCTACCTAACCATTCAACAACTTTTCATAAATTATACTTAATATCTCATTATCAAACTGATAAGCTTTAATCTACTTCATCATTAAATACCTATCCTCAACAAAGTCCAAAATATGCCAATATGTCAAAATATATAACCTAATAAACTTGTTAGAAAAAGGTATCACCTCTAAGACAAAGTCATCTCTTGAGTCAAAATATGATACAAATTCCTTATACTAACTGCATTCTCACCCAAGGCATCTTATACCACAGTAACTATGCTTGGATGATACAGAATAGTGAGATCATAATCCTTAAGTAACTTAAGCCATTAATGGTGTCTTAATTTTTGACTAACATTCAATCAAATAAACTTGAACTTATTTATAATAGATAAAATGAATATTCAAGCTTCGAATCCTACTCTGTCTCTTCCATTCCCAATAACTCAAAACTAAAATATGTAAAGGAGTTCAAGTGAAATTATTTGTAGGTATCAATAAACAAGTTACATCAAAGAAAGATAATGTAGATGTCTAGATATTAGACAAAAAATGAGATTTGATAGCCCATGACGGTACCTCAAGACTTTAGGTTGAGTAGACAAGCTATAGAAGCTACTCCTTCAGAGGTTTCAAGAGAATCCACAAACATAGATCTAGCTCTCATCTCCATTCCACCTACTACTCCTATTACAACTGCTGCTACTAGAACCACCCTTATTACTATTTCAGTTGATACCATATCCGCTATGGTAAGGAATAGTATCAATTTACCCCTCATAACTTCGTAAAATAGGTCACTCAATATCAAAGGTCTAAAAAGTAGTATAAAGTATTACTTGAATAATTTTAACCTTTTACTAATATGGCTATTATTGTGGTGATTGTGCCATATGCAGTCCTTCATGTTTGCATTGATTGTATGAGGGTTTAGTAAATAATTAGATAAAGGTAATGATCGTTCCTATTATGGCGAATTTTATAGTAGAATTAGCAAAGTCCCAGTCTAATATTCCTGATATTCAAAATAACCCTATCCAAGATTTTTTATTTTTTGTTGTTGAGGAATTAGAAGGGAGAAGTGTTTAACTGATTAGATGGACTGACCACTCAAAGACAAGGGTAAGAGGTAACACAAAGAGAAAGATGATATTGCATGGTCTAAAAATAGAGCAAACAAAAATGAAAAGAAAGTGATTGAGAAAGAACAAAAAAGCCAAATGATAAAACATTTTAAAAAGATAAAGAGATGGGGGCTCGAGCTATTGTATCGTAATCTATGATACCAATAGGGACTACTAGTGGTGCATATTTTATAGTGGAGTCTTACACTCTACTACATTTTACCTTGAGTGTATAAGTCCCCAGATGCACTAAGATTGATGATATTAAAGTAAATGTTGCATCCCATACAATTTTATCAAATACAATAGCCTAGGGCTCTATAGACATATCCCTCTAGAACTTTGTCCTTTTTTATGATGCATTAGGGACAATGAATAGATTTTTGTTAGGGAAGGGGCTACCTATGTCAATCACCATATTAAGGTTCTTATTATCATGTTTGTTTTTCCTCATAGATTCTATCTTGTAGAACTAGCATAATTTGGATATTTTAAATATTTTATGTTTAAATGTGTTCTTTTGTGGTTGTGTTTGTAAAAGTAATTTAGGTGAACTTAGGAAAGTCTATTTTAAAATAATTTATTTTGAAAGGTGAAGACCTCTCTAAATTTTGTGTGCCTTATGTGTATTGACAAAACATTTTAAAAAGATAAAGAGATGAGGGCTCAAGTTGTATCATGTTATATAATACCAATAGGGACTACTGGTGGTGCATATTTTAGCATGGAGCCTTCCACTCTACTACCTGGCACCTGTAGTTTACCAGTCACCACTTGCACCAAGATTGATGATATTAAAGCTAATGTTGCATCCCATATATCATCAATCATTCACCTATTAAATGACTTTCCTACCATAATAAACACAAGTCCCATCCTCATAACTCAAATTAAACAATATCTCTTCTCCCAAATACTCAAGAACATAAATGAAGGATTTACTATCCAATATTCAACCTTTCAAGGTCCCAATTCAAGCTTTCTTAAGGAAATTCTTCAAGTCCAGGTATGTGCGGTTTGAATAAAGATAACGTTTAATCCTTATGTCAAAAATCTGAGATTTTACATTTGTTTTAAAGGCTTATTGTCTAGGGTTCATACCCTATTTCCATGCTCTAAAGGTTATGACAATATCATGTAATATAAAGTTCAGTTAGCATAAGAAGTTTCTTTTTCTCATGTTTTCACTTACATAATTATTGTTATGAGATGAATTTTAATATTTTTTACATGAAGTTCCATGAGTTTATAAATATTCATGATTTTTAGTATGATTCAGTAAGCTTACAAGTAAGAGCATATGAACGTATAATGATTCTCTAAGTTTACATGAAAGTTCATACTTACTATTTCAAATTTTAGATCATTACAATATGATTCAGTTTTAGTTATTATCTTATGATCTCTGATAAGATATGAAATTCAAAAATATCTTTATGAGTATGATTTAAGAAAGAGAAGCATAGTTGGTTTTTAGTTTAAAAACTCATATGCTATTTTAAGGTAAATTTCATAAGTATGAATATAGAAGTATATACTTTTGGAGTAGTGCCTTGCATTGAGGACAGAATGTGGGTTTAGCAAATCCTATTACACAAAAAATATGTGTAAGGTTTAAGGGGCCTCACCATAGAGTGTCTCATATCCCAAAATGGGCTAAGTTTAGTGATCAATCTAAGTTAATATTCTATTTTGATAGCAATGGCAGAACAACTCCTTCATTGTGGGTAAGACATTGGAATCTATGTTAGCTAATATGTTTTATGTTGGATATAAGAATCTCCTACAAAATTAAAGATTTTAGAAACTAAGTGTAATGACTCATAGCCATTATTCAGATGTTGTTTAATGATTTACATTTATGTTATTTCATCTTTCAGTTTTATTCATTATCAAGGTTAGTAAATTTATATTTAGTATGCATGTTTTTAGTTTTGGCATATAACAAGTTTTACTTATTGCATTAAACACCATAAACTTAGTACATTCTAGAAGTACTTACCATATATATGTCTATATGGATGCACTGCATTATAATTTAGGTTTTGGTGATCTTTACAAGAAGCACGACTAGACACATTCACCATTTACTACTTCCATTTAGTTAGTGAGACCTCATAGTTCAAGGATCAATCTTATATTAATTTCAACTGTTGATTGTTATTCTCATCAATTTTAGTTAGATTCTTGTAGACTAGTTAGACAATGTGCTCATTCAGTTCTCATTGATTCGAATGTTATTAAGTTAAATAATTTATTGAGGTTTCTCTTTTATAGAATCCAGTTTATAAGTTTTTGTTAGTTTTCGCTCATGTTTTAAGATAATATAGTAGAGTTCCGAGATTAATATATATCATAGGGTAATTTGGGGATACTAATAGTCCTATGCAGCATGTAATGTCCATGGTGTATCTTGGAGACATTATATGATTGCATTATATTGGTATTATGATTAGCTTATGACAGGTTGATTATTAGACTAGTATTTATATTTGAGGTATAATTCTTATTCCTTTATATTATGGCTATTTTACTATGCATGACTATCACATTCTTAGGCATTATGGTTATTGACCTTTATTATGTTATCACTAGTTCCTACTATAATTAGGACGCCTTAAGATTCTAAAGTGACTACTTAGGTTGTACTTTTAAGTTAGCCTTTTATGTATATGTACCTGTATAGTAGTTATGGTATCACAATATATCCCCTCTGTTCTTTCATATTCATGTTGTATACCCATTTCATAGCCTTGTATATACACACACACATATATATATTTATGTTATTCTTTTGTTCCTTATTCTTATATTGACTAGTTATGTATGGTATAGTCGTTAGGTTCTTGAGTATTGTTAGAATAGGATAATATATCCTCATTACCTTCTTAGCTTCACTATATTAGTAACTGGATACTTGGCTATATTTTATATTCATGATTGCATGTTATTTATATTTGCATTATCTTTGAAAATCAGTCGGCATTCACCTATCGAGAACCACGTGTTTGGTACTCATACTATACTTCTACATCATGCAGATCAGCGTATGGGTTCTCAAATACTAAAGATTATCATTCTCCCTAGTTATATGAAATAAACTTTTGCTCACAATATCTCTTATTTTTCAAACATATAGTAGTAGAAATAGCGTCTTAGGATAGTCCTCTGCAACTTCACTGATGCTACTTAGTCATAGAACCTAGGAATCTTTGACACTTTACGCACATCAAACATCTTAACCATATCATGCTTGTGTAGTCAATCGGTTAGATGCCACATCAATCAATGTTTTACCTGTATCTAACAATAGACATCCCAAAATAATGGGACTTTCAAATCCCATTATAAATTATGGACTAAGAAGCCTAGTACAAAAATTAAGGATCCTAGATAAACTAAAATATCCTCTACAATGTGTTCTAGTTTAGCCAATAACATATCCACTAGTTGCAACACAATAGTAGTGGGTTGGGGACTGTCCAATCATATCTTCTTATACAGTAACAAGGGCATCAGTTAGTGTTGGTCCCCAAGTCACACAATTCTTTTGTCGATTACTTGTTGCCCAATAGAAATTTCAATTGTGAGACTTCCAAGGTTTTTCAAGTTTGCTGATAGTTTGTTTTAGATTCGAGCTCAACAATGGTTTACATAGATAACGTAACATGTTTTGTCATCTTTATTTTGTTGTCCACCATATCCTTTTGATATTTTTCTGTTAGGGAACATGCTACAACATGTCAAAAAGAGTTATATTAATTGATATGTTCTTTAACAAATCAAAGAATTTTTTGAATGATGCCTCTGTTATTGCTTTAATATACTTATATAGAAATGAAGGAAGAGATGTAGAAGCTAATAATATAAGCTACTTCATTTCTCTTTTTCAAACACCTTGGTTATCTCTTATTATATCCTTAAAGATCTAAATAGTTTCTTGGATGGACCATCTACTTGTGGGTGAAGAATTGTTCAAAGATCTACCCAAGTACCCAACTCCTAGTATTTAAATTATTATGAATAAAATGCATACTAAGTACCTCTATCTAAAATCATAGAATAGTCTTGTCATGCAGACACAATATATTTTTTCTTTACATCTTAGCTAGACTCTCTGAAGGTTGTCTAAAATAAAAAAATGACTAGATTTTGTCAACCTATTCACGATCACCCAAATAGCATTAAACTTTCTCATAGTCAATAACAACTTGGCCATAAAGTATAAAGTAATTCTCTCCCACTTCTATTAATGTATAGGAATCCTTTGAGTCATACCACCTAGCCTTTAATACTAATACTTCACTTTCTAAAAATTTAGTACCAAGAAACATATCCCATAATGTCTGTCTTTCTCCAAACCTCGAATAGTGTTATTTCAAATCATGATGTATCTTTATTATTCTAGTTTGAATATAATACCTAAAATTGTGATCCTTCTCCATGATTAATCTTGCCATATCATCCACTCTAAGTACAACACTAACTTGTTTTCCATACACCTCAATGCCTTTTTTTGGAATCACGCCCAATTAGTTTATGCCCTTTTTTGATCCATATTTTGGTCCACCAAAATTTATTGACCCTCAACATAAGCAAGGACTCTACTTGACATTGTAATATTATGTCTCATGAAGATACCATATAGTTACTGAAATATCCTTAGTGTAGTGACCATCCAGGTCATTTTCTACTTTTCTAAACTTTTTTTCTTTTAGAGCATTCCTATAGCTACCCCAAGTAATTTGTAACTTCCTGGAGTAAATAGTTCAATTATCAGGAAATTCATTAGGTTTTAGAGCTAATTCACAGTTTTAAAGTCTTGGCTAGTAAGGTTTGGATATTGAGTGTTAATGTTAGGTTAACGACCTTGTACAATAAGTTTGATAGTTCTATCAACTCTGAAACATTGATTTTAGGCTGGGGGCCTTTAATTTTTGTGCCAAGGTTTTTTGACTTATTTTGGGCTATTATATAGATTTTGTTAAAAAAGGCTCGTAGGTGTAGGGTCCAAATTTCATCAATATGTCTCTAAATGGAAATTTTAATTTATCCATTCAGTCTGAATATTGAATTTTATAGGGTAGTATAGTTCAGTTGCATTCAAAAAATTTTGAATAAATCTCTAGGGGCTGGTGGAAATTTTGGCAAAATCCAAGTTTAGCTGGTGCATGGACTCAACTGGTGCATCCGCTTAAAAAGACCTTTCGTCACTTAAACGGAGGCCACTTTAGAAGCCAAGGTTGTCCTTCCTAGGTTGATTTAGCTAAGTCCTGCCTCTAAAGAGGGTATCACTTAATAATATCTTTTCCATTTTACTGAAGGTCGACATATTCCCGAGGATCGCTTTAGTGGTTCAATGTCACTTTACTGGTGATTGCTTAAGCGATTGGGTTTTTACTTTAGCAAACCTGGAAGGGCATTTAATTCATCCCTTCACCCATTTTTCCTTATTATTCTCCTAGTCTCATGAGTCATAAATCCCTGGAGAATGTATAAAACTATAAGACTTATCCTCTGGTGATGATGGAGTGCTGCTGAGCTTGGAGTAGTCATTTCCTCATTGTAGTCCTTGTAATTTCCTTATAATTCTTGAGTTAATTCTCCAATTTAGTCACAAAACCCTATTTCAAGAAAGGTTAATTTTTGTATCATTTTAGATTAAAATTTACTCATTATTGAGGATAAATTATCCTTGAGAATAGACGGACGTGTTGATGATTTAGAAGGTGCGATTATGTAAGTAGGCCCCACAAGGAATTTTTACTCATTTTTTTACCCAAAGCATAAAAGAGCAATATATGTATCATTATTCTCGTATTAACGCGTAGATAACTATTTGGTTAGCATGGCATCGTGAGGAGTCCTCTCGAATAAGGAAATCTCTGATTTAGTGGACTTTATTGGGTTTATTTGGTATCCTTGTAGGATAGGATTACCCTTCTCTTAGATTGAGTTTAAATATAGAATCGATATGATATTATGCTAGTTTTGGGTTGAAAATTATAATTTGGTGGTATATTTAATGATTATTGATTATTTATCAAATTAGAAAACTATAATAAGGTATAATTGACTTAATTACCTGTTCTTAGGTTGAATTTCTATCCTAGTACTTAACGATACATATGAAGCACCTTGTAGTGGAATTTTGGAATCTTAGTAAAATTTGGTATACAAATTCCCTTAGAATTTACTTCCAATGGTAGAAGAGGGTCCTTCCGGCCCACCTTAGGTCAAGACTACTATTATCTCCTTGTAGACTCAATAGGCCTTTATATATTATTCTATTTATATTCTTTAGCAAAGGAGGATTTAGCCATATTATGACTTGTTCTAGGTTTGTACTTGGGAGATATTAAGATGGTTTGAGTCTGGCAATCTATGATATTACTTCTGGTTCAAGTATGATATTATTGATCATATTACTTCTAATTCAAATCCGGCATATGAGATGCGATTTCTAATTAGAGTTCAGAATTGAGAAGGTTATCAAACTGATTTGAGTCTAGTGTTTATGGTATGGAAAGATCCACGATTACAATTTCAAGATTGGGATGGTTGGAATATTTATTGTAACTATTTCTTTTTGGTTGCATCCATCAGGCTTATGGGGGCTCACCTTTGATTATTTACTTCTTCTTGCAACTCCTAGGCTTATCGAGGCCCAATTATGTTATAGGTATTTGTGTTCTCTTGATATAATTATTTGATTATTTACTTTTATTATTTGGTGCATTATTCAAGTTTTGCTCTTCCTCCAAGACTTAACTTAGTAACTCGCATTTTATAGTAAATATACTATGATTTAGCTTAGACGGTCGATGATTCCAACTGAGTAAGCATTGCTTTTATAATCATACTACACATTTGTGTCCTTTTCTGGTGCAGATGTAAGTACTAGTTGACATCATTGACGTTGTGGTAGTGTTAATAAGATTTCAAAGATAGGGTGATCTTTTGGAGTCACATAAGTTTCTCCCCTTCTTCTATTTTGGAGGGTCTTTCACCTTTGAGACTATTGTATATTTTCTACTTTTAGTACTCTTTTTTTATAGAAGCTCTTGTAATTACCTTCTAGTTGGTGGGATATTGTTACTATTTTCTATAGTTCTCTTTGGTTATGTTATTATTCCTATACTTTATGACTTATAATCAAATTACTTGTATCTTTCTGGTATTTATTCTATTTTTCACCAACTAGCCCATTACATGTAGTTTCGAGGTACAACTTGGCTTACTTACCGGTGGGATAAAGTAGGTGTCATTATGACTCAAGAAATCAGGTTATGACACTTAGGCATAGTATGATCCTCTATGAAAAAAAACAAAGCAAGACTGCCTATATTCATTGCCTCCAAACCTATTGCATCTGCTATCATATTATCTTATCCTGAATAATAAAAATTCTTCAACTCTAATATTCACTAGTACTTCATATTTAAATCCTTCAAATTGAATATTTACACAAGGTTAAGTTGATATGTGAAAATATCATAATGCACACCACAGAGGTGTGCCTCCAAATCTTCATAATAAATACTACTTTTAAAATAGATGGAAAACCCTTCATAAATCATTTGCATTTACTAGCCAATGCTTTATAAGTTTGAATCATGATAGGCAAAGTGCGTATAGACCAATCCTTAGTGGCCTCGATATATTTTTGATTAATGATATGCTGGCATTTGAAAACATATTTAATGCTATTAACCTTGAATAATTTTTTGTTCTTAAGAATTTTTTGGTAGTTTTGATTGTCTTTTTGTCTAGATTGTAGGGAAATATGCCAAGGAGAGATAAGAGAAAAAATTTTCTTCAATGGCCAAGCAACGAAGAATTTATACTGTCAAGCCTTCGATGTACCATCACCTAGAGCATCAAACTTAAAAAGAATGTACTAGTTCAAAAATTCAAGTGATGGAAAAATTGTCAGGCATCGAACCTCCGATGGACTATCGCCTTGAGTGTCAGTTTAATGACCTGAATCTATATCCTTGATGTAACATGATGCTTAAAACTACAGTGGCCCCAAATAGCCCTTGATATTAGAATAAGTAATAAGCAGCTAAATTGACATATGTAAACATAAAAATACATATTGGAAACACTATACAGAAGCTTAAGCATGATCATTGGGCAAAAGTAAAATTTTATTGAACATCAATAAGTTTAATACAATAGATTTATCATGAAGAAATTAAAAAACAAACTTAATATGATTCTAACAGACTTTCTATAAATCCTCTACTAATACTGACTATAGGTAGCTACGATATAACCTACAACTATCTCTAATCAATACATTATCTGAAATAAAATTCTATGACTACTAAAGTCTACTTGAAGTTCTTGAATGAGGAGAACTTATAGCCTATTGATTGGATGTTGTAATTTCTTGACCCAAATCCTAATAATGAGCACCTGTATCTACATTACATCAAAGATCCTAAAAGTGAGCATCGTAATCTACATCACATAAAAATATAGGTAGAAGAGGTATGGAGTTAGTAAATTTAATATGCTAAGCATGTTATATATGCTAGTCAAGAAAACACTAAAAACATGAATTAAAGCTAAAGACATAAATCAATTACTTAAATATGCACTAAAATCTTATATTTTAAGAAAAGCTTTGAAACATAATGAAATTTTGAAATCAAGAGCTAAAATATCTTTGAAGAAATGGAAAGCTATAAAATCATAAATGTTTCATGTGATTTAAAACTAATGTTCAACATGTTAAAAAATTGTACTGAAAGCAAAGAATTGAATTGTAGTACAATGACCCTCTATGAAATACATATATAATGATGTGAAATGATAATCTTAAAAGTCAAAGTATAAAAGCAAGTAAAACTGGACTAAGGGTCATGTGTAAATATTGAGTCTTAAACTATGGATGGTTTTTGTAACCAACATAAACCAGGTGAGTAAACATAGAATCCTACTTATAACCCTAGTTTGAAGATTGTTCTATACCTTGTCGAGGTAAGAATCATGACTAAAGTGAATTCACTCATGATTCTATTAGGATATTTTAACCTTTGATGACACATATTTGTAATTTGGGTGTGTAGAACTCTAGTCCAAGTTGGTGCAAATTACTTCTACACTAGTTACACTGATAACTTATAGAAATTGACTTACTAAAAAGTGAATTAGGAAGTAATTTATCTGGAAGTATCCTAAAGTTCTAAGTAATTGAAATTGGTTGTAAATCTATAAATTAAACTAATGATATATGTTCATGCAGAAATCATTGACTGATCGAATCATGTGTTCATTTGCCAAGCATTATGACCGAAAAACATACTAAATCATATTAGAATATTGTAAAATAATATCCACTAGTAAAATCATGAAATACTGAATCAAATGAAAGATACTTAAAATCGTGTTGATATTTAATCCATATAGGATAATACCATACAAAATGTAAATCAATGAAAAACATGCCATGTCATACTAAATAGACTAAATTCCATCAAATTATGCGTAATTTTTTTGGATGAGGTTAAAGTTTATTAATCATGCAAAATTGTTCAAGTAATTAAGTAACTTTGTTACATCCATGGAAATCATACATAATAACTCTAAATGACAATCATTATAATAAAATAACACGAGGGAACAGAAATTCAAGAATTTTGCATAATAGTAGTGAACCCTAGTTCATGAGTTCATAAAATCATAACTGAAATTCATAACTTTTAACTAGTTTTTGGGAATAATAGTGAAAGGAATCCCTCATTGAATTCCAAAATTCCTTATTACTAAGATTCTTGTACAAGAACATGGAGAATTTGAGCTTGAGGATAACCCCTAGGTTATGGAACCTTAAGAGAACTTGAGAGCTTTTGAGTTGCTTCATTTTTTATGTTGGAAGTTTTTGCACCCAACAACACACACAAGTGTTGGTGGTCAACCAAATAGTAAAGTGACTATTGCAAGTAAAATATTTATCCCATAGGAACTTGATGTGTAGCAGATTATCCAATTCTAGTATTACTATTTAAGTTAAACAAATGAGATTTAAAACTAAAAATATTTCAAGTTTCATTTTCTTAAAAACTAAAAAATATCAATAACAGTGATATGAAACATATTGTATACAATTATGGAGCATTCCAGGGTTGATGCATTTAGTTCACATTCATGTGTAACCATGGTTTCTAGCAGGTGTTGGTGTTTATCGTGATTATTAATTTATAAGGTTGATAATAAAACTTAGGGACGATCACACTCTAAGTCATCTACAAAAATAAGTATTACAACTACATCATTGAGCAGGGATATGAGCCTCTTATTATGATGCACTAAGTTATCTTCCTATTTCATTACCCAGGTGATGCATTTAGGTATATCTCTATCCTAACCGCAAATACTACTTTAATAATTAGTATAAAATCTATTAAAGACATGATCCACATTCCATACATCCTTCATTTTGCCTCTCCTATCCTATGGTCAATTCCATTTGGGACTTGGGTTCATTCAAAATTTTATGACTTCTTTGAATAGTAAAACAAAAATGCAAGAACAATCACATGACCTGATAAACGTAAAAATCAAACTTTAAACCTTAAGAAATCTTGTTTTAGCCTCAACCCAAGAAAAAAGGTATTAATACACTCATATTCATGCTATGAATCTTGCAAAATTAAAATATAAATTCAAACTATATGAAAGAAAAGTAAGAGAAGAACCCTTGTTTGAGCTCCTTGATGTCTGCTTCCCCTTTCCAATTTCTGTAGCATCCAAAGATATGTCACGACCCAAAAAACCCGGGTCATGATGGCGCTTGTCATGGCAAGCATTGGCAAGAAGCTTTTCCCCTAAACTAACATGAAAAGAGAAATCACTACTAAAACCCAAGCCGAGACTCGTAGAACAGATTCAAACCACACATGTATAGTAAAAAAAGGAAATAGATAGTTTAGATACCATACAATATCGCAAAACTTGATGTCACAGAGTACGAACTAACTAGTACAAC
Source organism: Capsicum chinense (assembly GCA_026120095.1). NCBI lineage: Eukaryota > Viridiplantae > Streptophyta > Magnoliopsida > Solanales > Solanaceae > Capsicum > Capsicum chinense. The sequence continues at coordinate 142,395,013 of JAPEIP010000004.1, forward strand.
TCGAGGCCAAAAACACATAAGATATCAAAACAGGAGAAGAACTTTTTCTCTGAATAAAAGAAAGACATATTCTAGATATGAAAATATAGAAGTCAACTCCGAATGCATAAATCAACCGCTACGTCGAATGGGAACCAAGAATCGCCTAAATAAGGACTCATACCTGGATCTACACCAAAAGGGTCCAATAGAGATAAGTACAGTCCACTTGTACTTAGTAGGTATTAGAGGCCAACTGAGTAATGTAGAAAATAAAGCATATAAATATAGACTTTGGGAACTACAACTAGAAAATATAAACAATGGTAGCCCATACTTTCTGCACTAACAATTCTATTATAAACTCCTTAAAAATACGAGTAGGGAAAAAAGGTCAAGTATACATATAAAATAAATAAAAGTATCTAAAGGTAGAACAAATGGACAGATATCAAGTCAAAGACAGAAAATACAATTACAGCATAAGCACAATATATGAAGTCCAATGAAGATAATGATGATAGGATGATGATGATGATGATGATAATGATGTTGATGATGCACGAGGCCATTGCACAATCTCCATATACACCTACGGAGCTAAAGCTTCCTAATGTAGTACCCGTGGGGATTCGTCAACCTGTATATAACAAATATACAATTCCAATATCCATATTTTCTCTATGCACATACATTGGCAGAGGGTCTATAAGATGTCATTTTCTATCTGAAAAAGCTAGTGTTTCTAGTATTTCAAATATTTCTAAGGTGGTACCAATGTTTGGTGGATGAATATAAACTCACAACTAGCCAAAATGAGAATATCTAATATAACTAATATACCAACTAAGTGTGCCAAAATCCACTCAAATCCACCAACCATTCATAATCTAATATAATCCATAGACCATCAAGGGAAATGTACAAGTAAAATATTGTTGGTAAAAAATGATTAAAAAGAATAGGCTTTTCCACTAATGAGAATAAAACCAAACATACATATATATGTCCATTTAAGGCCAACAAAATTATATAAGACGCCACATGGTCACACATACCAAATAATATCTTGAAACCACAAAATATCAACCACCTAGGACCTAACAAAGGCACATAAATCACATTAAAACATTTTCAATGTTACAATCCCATACCCATAGCATGCTTTTACATTGTTATAAACTACCCAACCCAGTTTGAAGAATATTAAGCCATAACCTACCTCGAGTGCCAAAAACCGATCAAAAAATCCTTCAATCTATAGTGTTTCCGGCATGAACGGACACAGAATCAACTAAAACATACATGTACAAAATCTATACATCAAAAAAAAGAGAATGATACCCTATATTGGTTACTTTTCAATTGGGATCAAAATGGACTCCCATAATGAGTTATCAAAAAAGAGGGATAAAACCAAGATTTTTGTCTAAAAATATATTCCCAATATTAGAGGAACTCATAGAAGAAAACACAAGTGAAAATGGGTTGAAATTGGTGTTTAAATTGAAGAAATACAATTGTAGGCCTTTTGGGCAAAAATTCCTAAATTTCACCTTTTAAACCTAGTTTTAGTGATATTTAGATGATAGAAGTTGAACAAAAGTAATTAAAATAGGGATTTGGAGCTTACCCCAGCTTAAAAGTGGAAGAAATAGTTCCAAAACTTGAACCCCGCTTTAAGTCCCAAAAATGGTAAAATAATCACGAAAAAAAGTATTTAAATCTACCCAGGTGAACCTAAAGAAGGCCCTGGACTACTTTTGCATTAGGCGCTAAAGAACCTAGGTGCCACTAAGTGGTACCCTTCTAAAGTATAGGTGCCACTACAGAGCTTAATGGCTACTTTAGCACCCTCCTCTAAAGATCCAAAAGTTTGATTTAGCTCTCTTCGCTAAAGTACCCAAAGGGCCTCTTTAGCGGTAGCACCAGTTGCTGCACTAACTCTGGAGACTTGGAAAATTCCAAGACTACATGGACCCATTGGGATTCGAACGAACTATGATACCCTATTAAATTCAAAGCTCCTAACTCAATAGTGATACCAAATTTTTAAAAGGACTAAATTTTCACAGGTTTGGACCCTGAAACCAATTTTCACAACTTTCTAAATTAAACGTCGAAATGAGAAATAAAAGCCAGAATACCACACCAACTATTTTACAAACCTAAAATTGATGTTTCAAACTTGCAGGCGCAACCTATTTTACCATCCAACAAACAGATCAAAAAATGTTGATCGAAGGAAACTAGTAAACTTTAAGGCCACCCAAAATCGTAATCTTGCATAAATCACACAAAAATGCATTGAAATTCATGCAAATTATCCACACAATCCAAAAATACGACAATGCTACCACGAGGATGGGTAAAATTGTAAATAAGAAATAAACATAATCTTCACACAAACTCTAAAAACTCAGGTCATTACATCATCGAACACTAAAAATTTAGATCGTTCTTAAACTAAGGGTAATAGAAATACTCAAATCAATGAAAAAGATGGGGATAACTACGATAAATATTAAACTTGACCTCCCAAGTAGACTCATTTATAGGTCGATGCCTCCACTAGACCTTAACCATAAAATTAACTCTCGAACAGAACCGTCTAATATCCCAGGATAGAATGGAAATAGGTTCCTCAATAAAAGACAATTGCCTATCTAGATGAACTGAATCGCAACAAATGACATGAAACTTATCTCAAATATAATGCCAAAGCATGTAAACATGAAAAACAAGATGAATTGCTTATAAATATGGGTGCAATGCCAACTCAAAAGCCACATCACCAATAGTCTGAATGATATCAAAAGGTCCAATATACCAGGCGTTATGCTTGCCTCTCTTGTCAAACCTCAACACAACCTTCATGGGTGACACACAAATAAAGTCAGGAGCACCAACACTGAATCTCAAGGAACAAAGCCTACCTCGAGTTCAGTATATCCTAAATGACCCAAAATATATCCAAAGACTCACGAAGTAAGTCCATACCTCGAGGTCTAATCTAAAAAATATCAAACCAACTAACTTGAGAACAATAACACCTATAATATAAAGCCTTGAAGGGAGCCATCTCTATACTTAAATAATAGCTATTATTATATGCAAACTCTGCCAAGGCTAGATGTTGCTCCCACTGTCCTCCAAAGTCTATCACATAAGCACGGAGCATATCCTCCAAAACCAGAATAGTCTACTTTAACTAACTATCAGTCTAGGGTGTATACTATGTGTTAAGATCAACATGAGTACCCAATTTCTCATGAAAAGTCTTCCAAAACTGAGATGTGAATACTGAATATCGATCTGAGATAATAGACACTAGCACCCCATGAAGAAGAACTATTTCAAAAATATAGATACGGGCCAACCTATCAACACTTAAGGAAACCTATATCAAAATAAAATAGGTAAATTTGGTCAATCGATCATCAATGACCCAAACATTATTAGTACCATGAGCAGTATGAGGAAAATTAGTCATAAAGTCCATAGTGATCTATTCTGATTTCCACTTGAGAATGGGTAACCTTAGAAATAAACAACTAGGTCTCAAATGCTTGGCCTTTACCTGCTATCAACATAGGTATAGAGCTACAAAATCTACTACATCCTTCTGTATACCACCCTACCAGTATTATTGTCTCAAATTATGATACATCTTCATCACCCATGGATGAAAAGAATATCTAGAATAATGAGCCTCCTCCAAAATTGATCTAATCCAGTCATCCACTCTCGATACATAAATTTAAACATCAATCCTCAAAGCTCCATATGGTTTAAGAGAGGCTTACTTATCCTTACCACTCACCATCTTATCTTGAATAACTCTCAATCCAACATAATAAAACTAATAAGCCCAAATTTGCTCCGTCAAATAAGACCTAGCCTCCATGAATACCAAAACAATCCTAGGTGTCGAAATACCAAGCCTAACCATCTGGTTAGCTAAAGACCAAACCTTTGTTGCTAGAGGCCTCTCCTTTGTAAAAAGATGCGCCAAGCTACCTACGCTAGTCGACTTCTGGATCGACCATAATGACATCTTTGGTCTACACATGACCAATAAAGAGACAAACTCCAACCAAAACTCAAACATAGAGAACTTAGCATACAACTTTGAATCCATTAATCTCTAGAGCACAATTTGCAGATCCTCCTAATGATTGGCCTCACTCTTTGAATAAAAAAATATATCATATATAAATACAATGACCAAAAAGTTTTTAAATAGTTAAAATACCCGATTCATCAAACCCATGAATACGGTTGGGGTATTGGTCAATCCAAAAGACATGACTAAGAACACATAATGACCATACTTAGTCCAAAAAGTTTTCTTTTGAATATCTGAATCTCTAATTCTCAACTTCTGATACCCGGACCTCATATCAATCTTTAAAAACATTGAATTACCCTTAAGCTAATCTAATAAATCATTAATACAAGGAAGAAGATACTTATTCTTAATCGTTACTTTGTTCAACTATCCATAATCATTACATATATTCATAAACCCATCCTTTTTCTTCACAAACAAGATAGGTGCACCGCAAAATGATACACTAGGTAAGATAAATCCCTTATCAAACTACTCTTGCAACTTATCCTTTAATTTATTTAACTTTATTGGGGCCATCCTATAATGAGGAATAGAAATGGGATTGGTCTCCAACTCAACATCAATAGATAAGTCAATATCATGATTCAAAGACATGCTAGGATGATCCATAAGGCAAGCATCCATAAACTCACACACAACACATATACATTACAAAGAAAGAGGTGAAATAACACTATATCACAAATACTTGCCAAATAAGACAAACACACTCTCTCAACAAAACTACGAGCCTAAAGAAATGATACAACTATATTGGTACAAAAATAAAGTACACCCTTCAAAGCTACCCTTGGAATGCCCAGCGAATGTAAAGTCGCAGTCATAACGTAACAATCTAAGACAATATGATAAGGAGCTAACTAGTCCACCCAAGATAACATAAAAATCTACCATATCTAATACAGTTAGATCTACCCAAGTCTCAAACCCAACAAAACTCACAACACAATATCGATACACCTAATCCACTACTAAAGAGCCACCTATAGGGGTAGATACACAAATAGGTATATCAAGAGGCTCACAAGAAAAATCATAACCAAAAGAAAAGTATGCAGACACATAGGACAAAGTCAACCCCAAATCAAATAGCACTAATGCAGATTGAAATAAATAGGGACGATACTTGTAATACCAACATCAGAAGCCTCTACCTCTGGCCTGACAAATATAGTATAGCACTGACCACGTCCACCACTTGATAGAGTAGCTTTGCAACTACAACCATAGGCACCACTACCTCTACCTCACATTCCTTTAGTATAACTATTATCTCCCACAGTAAATATAGGACTAGCTCTGAAAACACATTATGGATAGTCCTTGGCCACATGGATAGTCTTATTATACACATAGTAAACCCTATATCTCGGCTCAAAGATAGGAGGTATGACTGAATTAGGATAACAATCTAAAGTTTCCAAACCAAAAGACCAACTACCTGAACTCTACAAGGATTCCTACATAGTTTTACTAGGATACCAATGAAAGCCTCTAGAATCTCAACATCGAGAGATTACCTATGAGCTCACCCAAGCGGTGCACCTTTTTGGTGCCTATTGGAGATTCTTGAAGAATTGACTCAATCATCTTGATATAATCCACTACACTCTAAAAAATGCTCTATATAGTACCATCTAAGTCATAACAGGCAGAAGAAAAACATTAACCCTTTCACAAATATCTAATTCTTCTCAAACTCGATGGCAATACTGGCATAAAAATATCTAGCTAAGGCATGGAATCATGTATCATACTCCACAATAGTCATAGCACCCTTCTCTAAGTAATCAAACTCATCTCTCAACTGATCTCCAAAACTAAAAGGCATAAACCTATCTAAAAAGGCCCATGTAAACTAATCCCAAGTCATCTACGGAAAACCAAGAGGATGGCATCCAATAAGTGACCTCCACAAATCCTTAACTATATCCCTCAAGTGGTATGTAGTATAAGAAACCCCATGTGACTCAAGTAGATCAAGGTTATGGAACTACTCTCGACAATCCATCAAGAATATATATATGTATCCTCTTCTATTGCACAACTAAACCTAAAAGGACCCAAAATATCTCAAACCCCTTTTAATCCTTAGAATACATAGTTTTAATCATAATAATAGGAGGCATAGTAAATTTGGCTATTAGAGAACCAACCTGAGGAGGCATAATAGGAAAAGGCAAATCTCTAGATCTTGGAACACCACATGTTGATATAGGCGCTGAAGGAAGAACTTCACTCAGAGTTTATGGTGTACCATAAGCAGATGTCAGTACAATAGAAGAATCCATACTCAGAATTAAAAAAATACCATAAGCAAGCTCTAGGACATAAGGAGATATAACCCTCACATCTGTAGGAACGCCAGGTGCACTGAAAGGAGCTCCTATCAAATGGGTCAACAAGCAAACTAGAAGCCCCTCCAAGACTATGGTAGATAACCTTGGTAGAACCAAAGTATGACCCATATCTCCAATATATTCATATTTAAGAAAAGGAAAAAGTCCCCGAGTGCTATCTCTGGATATAGAAGATCCTTGTGCCCGTCCTCCACTTCGAGCCCAACAATGACTAGAATCTTACCCTCTATACATAGTTCTTTCATTAGATAAAATATCTAAATCTATAGCCACACTGGATCTAGTCATTACCATCTACGTAGAAAAAATGTAAAATATGACTTAGAATAAAAGGTATAAAAGACTTGCATGATAAAGGATGAAATAAGAGAAGTTTCCTAAAGATTTCTTATAGCCTGTTAATATACATATAAACGTCTATGTATCTATTTGCAAGACTCTATTAGACATCCCGTTCATACAATGTTAAGATCAATGAAAATTTTGTTGTTCTAATATAAATTTGTCACAACCTAAAAACCAAGGGTCATGATGGAACTAGTAATGACAAGCCTTGATAAGTAAGCCTATCACCTATGCTGGTATAAAATCAGAAATCAATACCAAAACCTAAGGCAAGACTCCTAGAATAGAGTCAAACCATAAATCTATAGTAAAAGCAAAAATACACAGTCATGATACCATATAATATCCCAAAACATGGTGTCATAGTGTAAGGACTATATAGTAAAACTCAAGGTAAAAAACACATAAGATATCAAAAAAGAGCAAAACATTGTTTTTGAAAACAAGTAAGACATAATCTTGATAATACAAGGTAGAAGTCAACTCCTGATGCATAGATCAACTGCTACATTGAATGGGCTCTAAGTATTGCCTAAATCAACTATCCGTGTGGTAAACTCGTACCTGGATTTGTACAAAAATAGCAGAGTAAGAATGAGTACAATCAACTTGTACTCCGTAAGTATCATAGGCAAGCTGACTAAAGTAAAAAATAAAGCATAATAACACAAACTATGGACATATCACTTGCAATTAGAAAATTCCCCATACGTTATCCCACACTATCTCCACTAACTATTTTACAATAAACACATCAAACAAAATGGGTTAGGAAAGAAGGACAACAATACACATATATCAAAAATAACTATAGATAGCTAGAAAAAATAGCTACATATCAAGTCAAAAATTGGAAATACAATCACAGTATAAGCACAATATATGAAGTTCAATTAAGATGATGATGATGATGATGCACAAGGTAGTCGCACAACCTCTGTATACACCTACGTACCTAAAGATTCCCTACGTAAGACCCATACGGGGTTCATCAATAC
>JAPEIP010000004.1:142402929-142428132 GCA_026120095.1 Capsicum chinense
CTATAGTAAAAGCAAAAATACACAGTCATGATACCATATAATATCCCAAAACATGGTGTCATAGTGTAAGGACTATATAGTAAAACTCAAGGTAAAAAACACATAAGATATCAAAAAAGAGCAAAACATTGTTTTTGAAAACAAGTAAGACATAATCTTGATAATACAAGGTAGAAGTCAACTCCTGATGCATAGATCAACTGCTACATTGAATGGGCTCTAAGTATTGCCTAAATCAACTATCCGTGTGGTAAACTCGTACCTGGATTTGTACAAAAATAGCAGAGTAAGAATGAGTACAATCAACTTGTACTCCGTAAGTATCATAGGCAAGCTGACTAAAGTAAAAAATAAAGCATAATAACACAAACTATGGACATATCACTTGCAATTAGAAAATTCCCCATACGTTATCCCACACTATCTCCACTAACTATTTTACAATAAACACATCAAACAAAATGGGTTAGGAAAGAAGGACAACAATACACATATATCAAAAATAACTATAGATAGCTAGAAAAAATAGCTACATATCAAGTCAAAAATTGGAAATACAATCACAGTATAAGCACAATATATGAAGTTCAATTAAGATGATGATGATGATGATGCACAAGGTAGTCGCACAACCTCTGTATACACCTACGTACCTAAAGATTCCCTACGTAAGACCCATACGGGGTTCATCAATACATATACAACTAATATCTAATTAAAATATCCATATTATCTCTCTGGCACATACATCGATAGAGGGTTTATAAAATATTATATTTTTGATCCAAAAAAGCTAATGTTTCTAGTGTTCAAATATTTTTCAGTATTTCCATAGTGGTACCACTATTTTATGAATAAATATGATATTAGGATGTAATCCTCACAACCAACCAAAATGAAAATATTTCATATCAAACAAATATACCAACCAAGTGAGCCAAAATCCACTAAAAATCCACCAACCACCCTTGATCCAACATAGTCATGAAACTATCAAGTAAAATGTTATTGATATCATATGAATCCCAAAATTTAGGCTTTTATCACTAAAAAAGTACAACCAAACATACATATGTATATCCATACCAGGCCAACAACATTGTAAAAAAGCTTTTATCACTAAAAAAGTACAACCAAACATACATATGTATATCCATACCAGGGCAACAACATTATAAAAGACCTTACAAAGTCACACATAACAAATAATATCTCAAAACTACAAAATATCAACCACACAGTCCCTTAAATAGGCACATAATCACATTAAAACATTTTTCATAAGATAACCCCATACCCATAACTTGATTTTATATTATCATTAACTACCTAACCTACTCTAAAGAAAGTTAAGCCATAACCTACCATAAGTGCCAAAAATCAATCTAAAAATCCTTTAATCTACAGATTTTCCCTCACAAATAGACTTGGAATCAACTAAAACAAACATCACATAACCTATGAGTTAATTAAAAATCTAACAATACCCATATTGACCAATTTCAAATTGAGGTCAAAATGGACTCTCAAAATGGGGTTTTATAAAAAAGGGCTAAAATTGGAATTTTTGTCTAAAAACATATTCCCCAATGCTAAAGGAACTCATAGAAGACAACCCAATAGAAAATGGTTTGAATTTTGAGTTTAGATCAAAGAAATAGTATTTTGGGCATCTTAGGAAAAAATCCAAAATTTTAATATTTGGATCCAATTTTTGTGAGGTTTAGATAATAAAAGTAGAGAAAAGTAATTGAAATAGGGATTTGGAGCTTACCTATGCTTAAAAATGGAAAAAATATTGCAAAAACTCATAAACCAAGATCTAAGTCTCAAAAATGGTCAAAGAATCATAAAAAAAAGTATTAAAATCTACCCAAGTGCCGCTAAGGCGACCTTAGGTCGCTTTAGTGGTAGTCTCTAAAGCACCCAGGTGCTGCTAAAATGGTACCTCGCTTAGGTGTTGGTGTATCTAAAGAATTCCATGCCCTCTGTAGAGATAAGCAATAAAGCGCCCAGGCAATGGATAAAGTGGTACCTGATAACTATTTCAGGGCTGCTAAACTACCCAAAGGCTGCTTTATCACCCTTCGCTAAAGCACCCAAATGGCCACTTTAGTAGTCACACCAATTTTTGCACTAGCTATGGAGTCTTTGAAAATTTTATGTCTCTACAGGCCCCTCGGGATTCACCCAAAATCCAGAGAACACAAATGAACTATGCTACTGTATCAAATTTGATATCAAATTTCCAAAAGGACGTCATTTTCACAGGGTTGACCCATGTAAACTATTTTCACAAATTTCTAAATAGAGGTTCAAAATGAGATATAAAATCCATAAAATCATACCAACCGTGTTACCAACCTAAAATAGATTTTTTGGACTAGCTGGTATAACTCATTTTTCCATCCAGTGCATAGACCAAAATATGTTGATCGGATTTAATTAGAAAACTTTTTTGATAACCAAAAATCACAATGCCAAATAAATAACACCTAACTGTATTGGAATCCATGCCAGATATCCCCATATCCCAAAAATGCCAAAATACAACCACAGGGAGGGATAAAACTGTGAAATCACATAAAATTACATACTTCATGCAAAACACCAAAAAATTAGGTCATGACAAAATATTATGTAAGTATGGATAATTATTCCTTATATAGTGCTTCAAGCCATTCATAGGCTTTCCCTTACGTAACATGTGCATTTAAAACTTTACCCTAACTTAAATAAGTAAGAACCCCAACTATTGAATGATTAAGCATGGTTGAAGTCCCTTGTTTAAGAGCACGTGAATATGGTTAAGTCCTATACATAATGTGAATTTTTGAACTTATAAGTGTGGAGTGTTGGATTTTCCCATTTCAGGTCTAATGAATGAATGCTTCAAAATGATGATGAGCCTTGATATCTTGATTAGCATGTGATATATCTATATGTTTTGATTAGTGTGTGAATGAGATGAAATGTGATATATTGACCTGATATTGATTGATGGTGATATTTTATCACTTATCATTGAGTTACATATAAGCTTTCTAACTGCTAACCATCTCTGGATGCTATGTCCCTATGTGAAATAGGGGTTGAAGCATCTTCCTCTCTTCTTGTGCAGTGGTTAGTAGATCCAAGAGGATCGTGCATTGACTTGAATTGGTGAGCTTCCTTATTCTAAAAAATCTTCTTCTCTTTGTCTCTTATCTTTAGGCTTGGTCACTTTAAGACTTGGTCTGGCTATAGTCGGGGGATTGTCCCGACATATACATTTACTGATTTCATTTGAATAGAGGTATTATGAACAACAATGAACTTAGGTGCGAGTTAGTTATCATGAATCTAATGTTGAATTATGCAATTATTTCCAAAATCTTAATTTGTGATTGGGATTTCCTTCAACTGCTATTGTATGATTAGATGTATAGACCGGGTTAGTGGGGTGAGTTTATGTGTCTTGGGGTGACCATACGACATGGCCCAGGGTATGGGTCATGACAAGGTTGTTTCAGATTTAAGGTTCATGGTCAATTAGATATTCACAATGCGATGTCAATTAGAGTCTCTTTTATGGGTGCGAAGTTTGCCACATTTATAAAAGAGCGGCTATGAGACATCTTAGGAATGTTTCCCTTTCTTAGGTTTCAATCTAAAGCTATTATGTCTAAGGTTCGGGACTTCTTCTGATTCCGTTTACTATATTTTAGATCATGCCTCCAAGGATATCTAACACTTCGGTAGACACAACCGAGGTTCCTATGGACAAAGCTCATCCACTTTCTATAATTCAGACCTGGGCTAGGGCTGTGATATCTGGCCATCCTCATTGGGTTCTATTATCTATCCCTGACTCATCCCCCTTAAAGGGATGATACTAATACAGAGTTTTGTCTCTCCATCAACCTCTTGACTTAATTAGTAGACTCTCAATAGGATTGTGGTGCTTTGGCTACCATTTCTTCTAAGGACACAAAAATTAGTAAATTTATAAGGTTAATCCTGATGACGCTCAAATCACTCCCATAATTGAGGGGCTGAGAAGGTCATTGTCAAGTAACCCAAAGTAAATTGGGGTCAAATCTCAAGGAGTGAATGCTATAGACCTCCAACCTATTGGTTATTAAGTTACTATAAGGTTACTCATAATGCCAATGAAAACAACATGCATATGAAAATGGGGGGATTTTTTTGAAAATTTTTCTCACAAACTTCAACAAATACGTGGTGAATGTTATCTTTGATTTGAATTCATGTTTTGGAGAAACCTTGGGATTATGTCTCCTTAGAGGTGAATCATGTGGGACAATGTTGGTTTGTCATGGGATTTAGGTTTTAATTAATGAATAGTCTTGGTCGAAGATCATAGGGGTCAATCTTTCAACAAAACCCCAACAATTTGACCCATTAGCCCTTTCTAGAACCTAACAAGTGTGGAGTTTATATAGCCACCCAAAACCTTAACCAAGCATCCCTATTTCTAGGATAATGCTTTTGACATGATTTAAACTCCCTAATCACTTATTTCTAAGATTGGAAAGGGTAGTAAACCATAGACTTAGTTGTTTACCTTTGCTTTGTCCCCTGATAACCCTCTTTTTTAGGATGTAATGGGTTACCTAATATTCATCTGAATCCCTCTGTTGAGGATAAAAAATGGTTTCTGGAGCTTAGAGCTTTCACTCATAAAACCCATTTTGATATTTGGAGTTTTCACCCATTAAATTCCAACACATAAGCTCAAGCAATCGTGAAAGCCATACTCAACAACTAAAATCAATGTAAACACAATAATACCCACACGCAATCACACTCTAGTTCAACATAATCCAAAGACTAAATTCTTTAGCTACTCATTAAGAAAGTAAAGAAAGATATACCATGTGGGTCAATTAAAGCATTCATTCTTCAACAAGAAATTAAGAAATTTAAGCATCCAAAGTTGATTACACACTTTCCCAATTAGGGTTTCTAACTTAGAATTCAAAACTAAATTACGAGATAATCAATACCTAAAGAAGAAAGGGTTTTTATTATATACGATTTGGGATTTATCCATAACATTTTACAATTCTGCCCTTTGTCCAGTTCTTGCTGATCTACAATCGCATGTGTTTGGCCATGATCATGGCTACGTGATCGCGGTTAGGTTCCAGAACTTCGCTTTGCAGACCACCTAGACCGATGGAAATAAGGAAAATTAAGTGCAATCACTTGCTCTTTTAAGTAATTCTCTATGATATGAGTACTATACCATAGGCTTGCCCTTATTTTCAATCGTCACTACAATGACCACACTTGGTTGGGAATCACAAAGGACTTTTTGAGCTTGTAATGTAGGTTTAGGGTAGGGTATGATACAAAATTATGAAAATAAGGCTATACCCTCCTTGAACTTCTATATCAAATTCTCATCACTTTCTACTTATTAGGCCACTTCTTTTTCTTTTGTTGCATTACCTACTTTGTCTCTTTTCCTTTACTTGATATCTTTTCACTCCTTTTCTTCAATTCTTCTGCTTGCATCAAGCTTCATGCACTCATTCTTTTTATGGACTATCCTTTCCTTCAAAGAAAAATGGTTACTTGCTAGGCTTATAGGCTCTTTTCCTTTTTATGGCTTCGTGGCTCAACCTATATTTACTTTCTCTTTTCATCACCCCAACTTAGGCTTTTTGCCTCACTTTGTATTCTTAAGTTTATGGAGGATAAGGTTCAATAGAGGATCAATAGAAGGTACACAACTTATAATGTGGTTAGTAAAGAAAATCCCAAAGGCTCAAAGAGGGTGACTAGGGGCAAATAATATGTATTGGTAGGCATTTTAGGCTAAAGTAGGTTTCTAAAATCAAAAAATGGCCTATGATCATTTTACCCACCAAGAACAACCAAAATTTACTTTTGAAAGACTAATAGGGAAAGTTCTAGATTGTATAAGTACACAATAGATACAGACAATTAAGCTCGTACACACGGCATGTGAAATTTTAAAAGGGGTTCAATTTCTCTCCTCACTCGAGACAAGGGTGGAGTATCCCCTATTTTTCCGCAATCAACTTTCAGAGTCAAATAAAAAGAGAGAATTTTGTCACAAAGTTGTTCAAATCCATGCCTTTGAATTTTTGTAAATTTTACTTTTCGGATGGAGGGGGTGATTGCTTTTGTACCTGAACCATGCATAATTTTCTACTTATGGCAACAACCCAAGCTATTGTTATACATTGCAAACTATAGTATGGGTGAACTTTTGTATGGTTACTAAAACTTCACCAATGGGCGTGAATGTGAACCCCAATCAATGATGCCACATATATTCAAACTTCCCTTGAATTTATGGTTAGAAACTAAAATCATAAATTAACAAAATAAGAACAAACTAACTACTCCATGCAGGTGTGAGCACCATCGGAGTGCCCGAATATTACAGCCCAAATAAAAATTAAGAATTATCCAAACGAGTAGAAAAGTATGCAGAATATCAATAATACATGCCAAAATCAAATAAATAAGGAAACACCTCAAACTTAAAAGGTAGAAGTTTCCTCACTAAATAAATAATTAAGGATAAAATAGATAAGGGTGCACCCTGAATCCGCATCAAGGGCAGCTATCACTCGCAGACCCAGCATCATCACCATCCTCCTTAAGATCTGAACACTCAGCCAGAGCCTTATCATTACTATCTACCCAAGAAGTAAGAATCCTACTTCTAGTTTTCAGAACTATCCATAGACCCTTCACCCCTTTCCACATCTTGGCAAAGAACTCATCCCTTTTTTCTCCCTAGTGGTTATCTTTTTATGTGCACTCTGAAGGTCCCGATGTGATGCCTCCATAGAGGAGTAGGATTCCTCAAGACAATAAATAGTAACTTTTTATTTCTTTTAGTTCACCTTGTACTCATCATAACTGGCACATGACACATATGAGTGATAGGTAGTGAAGGGCTCTTTTAGCCTTTGAGCCAAGCTAGCTACAAGCTCATTGATGGTTACAATATTAACTCTAATCTCTTCAAGAGGTCCTATGGTGGTTGGATTATGAGGCTCAGTTTCACTACATGTTGGATCTTTTTTTTCTAGCTTTTTCCTCGGTGCTCCCTATACTCGAATACTTAATAGGAAGATGGGGGTACTAGGAAACACCCATGTATCACTAGAATACTCTTCCTCCCCTACACTCTTTTAAATCTCAGTAATTAGAGATGGGTAAAATAATTTGTACCACCTTGGTTTTTGAAATGACCTAATTCATTAACCACGAGTTAACCAACATCTAGAGAGATGTTATCTAGAATACAATAAACCATCTGAGCATGCAGTTCAAGGAATGTTGTCTTGTGGGTACAAGGAGACACTCAGCTACAAATGATGTGCAACCATATCCGAGCCTCAAAAGTGAATTCATTTATGTAGATGTGGCTTTTAGTTTTTGTCCACAAGGCTTCCTTTCTAGTACATAGCCATTGGGCTAACCAATTCTCTAATTTATGCCCCTTTACTTTGAATTCACCCATGTCTGCCTTCTTGAGCACATAAAGCTCATTGATTTGCTTAGACCCAACTTTCGCTGGCTTTTCCCATATCTTTACAATCACATTGAGTAGGTATGAGAAGTATACTTCACTGATATTAGCATAAAATTCATAGACCCATTGTTCATTTGCAAGTCATGGATCCGGGGCAAAGCACTTCCACCTTGTGGCTGTAAGTTTTTTGTGAAAAGCCAGTAGTTTCTCCAGTATATTCTCCAAATAAATTCTTCTTTCAAAAAGAAACTTTGTCTTTGAAAGATCACTGTAGTAGTGAATGTGGCATTTGAGTGCCATGTATCTTATATGATCAAACTTATCCAAGAGGTTGTACTAAAAGCACTAAACACACATTATATCTTTCAACATCATTTGAATCATGCAAGCTGTGCTAAATATATCTTTAAAGTTCATTGGACTAGGTTTTTGGGGTTGCCTAGATAAAAATTTGAAGTAGAGGATATTTTCCATGACAGGAACCTACCCTCAGTAACCACAATCGTGGAGTAGATCCAAATTTACATTACCATAGTCGTGGTCTATGACTGCGATTGTGACACTTGAGGCTGGTTCCATGTCAGTTTTGCATATTTAACTTTCTCCCAATTCTAGACTACTAGCATATTCTACAATATGGGTGCAAATAAAGGTCATGTGAACAATGCTACTGGTGTGTGCGAATGTGCCATTCAAAAGTATATGCTACTATTGAAAGTTCTTTTAAGAAATTTATCAAACACAAGTTGTGCATATCGCTTTTGTCTACCTTTTTTAAATACTATTAGGTTCTCAATGTTTTCCTATTTGTGTGCACACCTAAATCAATAAACTAACACCACAACAATAATAAGTATGACAAAATGTAAAGCACAACAATTACAACTTTTGGCTGTTTCTTAATCATGAACTCAATCGCCTATTTTAAAAAATGAAATCAAGGATTCATTCTTCCTACCTAAGTTGTGATTGAAGAGGGATGTGCACGGAGGCGGTTTAAGAGCTTACAACTTTGCCAATACTGTAGCTTAGATTTAAGAGTACAATCTTAAAAGAGGAGTGTGAGGGAAATGAAGGAGACTAGGGGATAAATCACTTAAATGACCTTGAACTCGGTTAGGGTCCAAAACCGTGGACACCTGTGTGGACGCAATTGCAGTAACTGAGACCAGGTTTTACCCTCCTATTTTCCCCTGTTCAACATTTTACTCAATTTTCATAGAATTTTGCCTGCTTAGATTTTCAAAGAAGACTTTCACACTTGACCTTTTTAAAGATCATTCAATGTAATCCAAAGTGCCACAAATATATGGATTATTCAAATGAAAAGACAACATCTACACTACGAGAACATAACAAAAAAGGATACGAGCCAAATGGCATTTGTGGGTTGCCTCTCACCTAGTTCCTTATTTATCATCATGGAATGATGTCTTTCTTCTTTTAATCTCATGGAGGGTCCTCAAATTCCTTATCTTTCACTATCTTATTTTCAACATCCACCACAGATACTACTTGGTGCTTTGTGGTTTGCTTCTTTGACTTGTAAATTTTGAATGAGACCTCATCTTCTTGCACCTGAAATTTCATTTTCCCCAAGTTTAAATCAATAATGGCTCTTTCGATGTCTAAGAATGGATGACCAAGAATTATAGGCACCTCTTGGTCTATCTCATAATCCAATACTAAGGTATCCATCGAGAGAATGAATCTGTCTACCTTTACTAGAATATCAAACAATATACCCATCGACCATTTTAGGAACTAGTCTGCCATCAAAGTTACATCGAGGTTGGTGTAGGAGTGTCCAAGTCAAGTTTCTTATAGATGACAAATGACATTAGGTTGATGCTTGCACCAAGGTCACAAAGATCTTTTGCAAACTCCTAAGTCCCTACGGTGCAAGTGGTAGTAAATACTCCAGTCATTTTTCTTATTTACAACTTTTCTATCCATGGTATAACTAAACCTATGAGTAACTTCAATGCTATCACCCTCAATGAGCTTCTTCTTGGACAATAACTTCTTCATTAACCTAGCATATCCTAGGATCAATTGTATCGCCTTGAGTAGTGGAATATTTATTGAGAGGTTGCTAAGATTTGTCATAAATTATCTTAATTTATCACTCTCTTCCTTTTTATTCAACCGTTGAGGGAATGGGGGAGGAACATGTATGGTTGGATTTACTTCTACTTGTGGCTTTTCAACTTTGACCACTTTCTTATAACTTTCATCTATCTCATTCTCATCATTTGCTTTTTTTCTTTGAGGTATCTCCTTATTTACCTTATCCTTAGGTATGTTTTAACTCACATATCCTCTAAAGGGCTATTCAAGTCCTTTCCCACTTCTAGTGACAATTGTTAGGACTTGTGCTTCATTCTTTAGGTTAGTAATTGTGTCACTTGAAAGTCCACCTTTAGCCCTTGCATTCATTTGCATGGAGATTTTCCTGACTTAGGTTTTCTTAATGTTTGATGAGTCCATACCTTCAATTCTAGTCAAGATTCATTCCAAAACATCTTTGGTCTTGAACTTTTTGTAATCAATGACATTTGATTCTTTGGTCTTATCTATATCATGAGGAGGAATATAGTGGTCATAGTTATGTTCCCTATCTCCCAAATCTCTATGTCGGTCATGATCCATCTATCCTTGGTTCCTACCTTACCTTTGATAGGTAGGGAAGAAACCCCCTGAGTAGTATGAAAAGTACCAAATTTCTTCATCCAACTTCTTTGCCTCATCATCATCTTCATAAGTCTTTGATATTACAGAATTTACCACTTTTGCAGGACACCCATAAGATATTTCATTGCAAGCTCAAGTTGGGTTACCATCTTGGCCATGTTCTCCTTCTTCTCATCTTCTCATTTTCTTTGCTCATTAGTTACTACAGAGGTAGTAGAAGGGGTCTTAGGAGCATCAGCATCATGGGTGTACCACCCCCGGTTTCGTTTGTATACTTCACCTATCAAATGAAAGCCGCAAGATGATGTCATTTCACAATACAGCCACTCGCCGTATTATCCACAACCATTTTGTTCAATAGGTCAAGAGCTATATAAAAAATATCAAGGAGAATCTTATCTGGGACCTCATGATTTGGACATTGAGCGATATTTCCATTAAATCTCTCCCATGCTTCAAAAAATGGTTCTCCATTTAATTTTTGAAAGCTTATAATCTCATCTCACTTTTGAAGTATTTTCAATGGTGGGAAGTATCTATCAAGGAACACCGTGATGAGATCCTCCTAAGATATGATTGAGCTGGGTGTAAGTGAGTGAAGCCATAAAACCGCATCGCCCGTAAGTGAATTAACTTATGAGATAAGCAATAACCTAGGAAGAAAAGGTTTTTGCGTATATATGATTTGGGATTTGTCTATAACATTTTACAATTCTTCCCTTGGGATAGTTTCTGTTGATCCATGATTACATTTTTTTGATTGTGATCGAGGCTATACGAAAGCGGTTAGGTTCCATGACTGTGCTTTACTGACCACCTGGATCGACGGTGACCACTGTCTGAGGATTATGGTTGCGGGAACCAAAGCTGACTTCTTTAGATTTCCAATTGCACTCCTTTCTCCCCTATTATCTCCATTCCACATATGCTCATCTTTTCACTTCATATCTATAAAATTTTGGTGTTGTTGCACTTAAATCTGGATAATGCCTCATTTTCTAATACAAAACATGGTAGTGTTTGTGTATAATTTGTATGAATGAGTGGTATGATTACCACTCATAAACACCCCCAACTTAGACATTTGCTTGTCCTCAAGAAACACTACCTCTTACCATGAGATCTTTATCATGTGTGCCCTTGTTTATGTTCCCAATTATCATAAAGACTCCAACTTGGTTGCTACCACAAAATGCTTTTCACACATAGATAGAAACGTATTATCAATGCCTCTCATCATAACTTGGAGTGACCAAAGATGCAATGGATCTTGGGGAGCGAATATATGATAGTTACTAACACTCAAGAAGTGACTCACAAGCCAACTTTAATTATGATACATCCACTTATCTAATTGTGCGAAAGATGACCAAATCACCCACCTTAAATAACTCACATGCCTCCACGCAAGAAAGGAAGATTCACATACCTAGTTACCACTTATGCAACTCAAAAAATTAAGTGCAATCACTCTCTCTATCAAGGAATTCTCCATGATATGAGTACCATTCCATCATCTTACCCCTATTTTCAATCACCACTACAATGACCACACTTGATTGGAAATGAAAAAATATTTCTTGAGATTGTAATGTAGGTCTATGGTAGGGTAGGATAAAAATTTTGTACAATAAGGCTATACCCACCTTGATCGTCTAAATCAAATTCTCATCACTTTTTACTTATTAGGCCACTTCTTTTTCTTTGTTGCTTTACCTACTCTGTCTCTTTTACTTTACTAAATATATTTTCACCTCTTTTCTTTAATTCTTATGCTTGCATCAAGATTTATGCACTTATTCTTTTGATGGACTATCTTTTCCTTCAAAACAAAATGCTTACTTTCCAGGCTCATATGTACTTTACCTTTTTATGGCTTCATGGCTCAACCTACACTTTCTTTCTCTTTCCATTTCCCCTAACTTAGGATTTTGGCCTCACTTTATATTCATAAATTTAGGAGGTTAGGTTTCAAGAGAAGATGAATAGAACTGTCATGACTTATAATGTGGTTAGGAAAGAAAAGTCCAAAGACTCAAATAGGGTGACTAAGGGTAAATTATATGAATTGGTAGGCATTTTAGGCTAAAGTTGGTTTCCAAAATCAAAAAATAGCCTATGATCATTTCACCCACCAAGCACAACCAAAATTTAATTTTGAAAAACTAATGGGGCAAGTTCTATATGGTACAAGTACACATGAGATATAGACTATTAATGTAAATGTTGTAAAGGGGGTCAATTTTTCACCTCCCTTGGTACAAGGGTGGAGTATCCCCTATTTTTTCCCAATCAACTTTTGGAGTCAAACAAAGAGAGAGAATTTTATCACAAAGTTGCTAAAATCCATGCTAACTACTTTTTGCAAAACAAATTTTTGATGGAAGAGGGTGCTTGATTTTGTACCTGAACCATGTATAATTTTCTACTCATGGAAACAACCGAAGCTATCGTATTACATTGTAAACAATAGTATGGTGAACTTCCATATGGTTATTAAAAATTCACCAATGGGCATGAATGTGAACCCCAATCATTGATGCCACAGCTACTCAGACTTTCCTTGCATTTATGTTTAGAAACTAAAATCACAAATTATCAAAATAAGAACAAAATAACTACTCTATGCAGGCGTGAGAACCATCAGAGTGATCAAATATTACAACCAAAACAAAAAGTTATAATTATCCAAAAGAACAAAAAAGTATGCAGAATATCAATAATAAATGCCCAAATAAAATAAATAAGGAGACAAACCCAACTTAAAAGGTAGCGGTGTCCCCACTACATAAATAATTAAGGATAAAAAAGATAAGGGTTCTCTCTAAATCCCCAACAAGGGCTGCTATCACTTTCGAACTCTGCATCATCACCATCCCCCTCACGATCTAGCCATTAAGTTGGGACCTCAACATCACTTCAACTCAAGAAAAAAGAAGCATACTTTGGGGTTTCAAAACCTTTCTCAAACCTTTCACTCCTTTCCATAACTTGGTAAAGAACTCCCCCTCATTTTCTCCCTAGTGATCTTCTTTTTACGTATGCTCTGGAGGTCCTGGTGTGATTCCTCCAAAGAGGTCTAGGCTTTCTCAAGACAATCAATAGTAGATTTTTTCTTCTTTTGGTCCTCCTTGTACTTTTCATAATCGGCACATGACACATATGAGTGATAGGTGGTGGAGGTCACTCTCAGTCATTTAGGCAAGCTAGCCATAAGCTCTTTGATGGTTACAATATTAACTCCAATCTCTTCAATAGGTCCCATAATGGTTGGCCTACGAGGCTCAGGTTTACTATATGTTGACTCTTCCAAGTTGATCTTTCTTTTCTTACTTTTCCCTAGTGCGCCCTTTCCTCGATCCTCAATGGGTAGATGAAGGTTAAAGGACACACCCATGTATCACTTGCATACATACCATCCCTGCTCTCTTGTAATGCTTAGTAATTAGAGAGGGGTAAAAGAGATTTGTACCATCTTTGTTTTTGAAATGATCTCTTTTATTGACTATGCGTTTACCAATATCTGAAGAGATGTCGTCTAACATACAAGCAACTATCCGAGCATGTAATTTAGGGACTGCTATCATGTTGGTGCAAGGAGACACT
Source organism: Capsicum chinense (assembly GCA_026120095.1). NCBI lineage: Eukaryota > Viridiplantae > Streptophyta > Magnoliopsida > Solanales > Solanaceae > Capsicum > Capsicum chinense. Next base: position 142,416,755 of record JAPEIP010000004.1, read on the forward strand.
CAGCTACAAATGATGTACAATAATATTCGATCCTTGAAAGTGAAGTCATTCATAGAGATGATCCTTTTAGTTTTTTTCCATGAGATTTCCTTTCCGGGACATAGCCGTTGTGCCAACCAATTCCCGATTTACACCCCTTCGCTTTGAATTCACCCATGTCTACCTACTTGAGCCCATAAACATCATTGATTTGCATAGCCCCAACTTTCATCGGCTTTCTCCGTATCTTTACAATTATATTGAGTGGGTCTGAGAAAGATACTTCATTGATATTGGTATAAAATTCATGGAACCATTGTTCATTTAGAAGGCAGGGATCCTTGGCAAAGCACTTCCACCCTATGGCTTCATGTTGGTTGCAAAAAGCCGGTAGCTTCTCTAGTCATTTTCCAAACAAATTTTTCTTTCCAAAAGCAACTTTTTCTTTGAAATATCACTGTAGTAGTGAGTGTCGCATTCGAGTGCCATGAATATGATGGGATCAAACTTACCCATGATGTTGTCCTGGAAGCACTAAACACACATTATATTTTTCAACGTTATTTGAATCAAACAAGTTGTGCTAGATTGATCAGTATGGTTCTTTGGACTAGGTTCTTGGAGTTGTCTAGCTAAAAATTTAAAGTGAAGGATTTTTTCCATGAAAGGAACCTACCCTTAGTTACCATGCTCGCATATTAGAGCCTCGCCCACATTACTGTGGTCACAGTCTTTGACCGCGATCACAACACTTGAGGCTGGTTCCATGTAAATTCTGTATGTTCAACTTTCTCTCAATTCTAGACTACACATATGTTCTACATTATGGGTGAAAATAAATGTCATGTGAAAAATGCTACCGGTGTGTGTGAATGTCCCATTCAAAAGTAAATGCCACTATTGAAAGTTCATTTGAGCAATTTATCAAATACAATGTGTTCATATCACATTTGTCTACCTTTTTCACACATTATTAGGTACTCAAGGTTTCCCCACTTATGTGCACACCTCAATAAAGCAACCAACACCACAATAATAATAAGTATGACAACATGTAAAGCATAACAATTAAAACTTTGGGCTCTTTCTTAATCATGCACTCAATAGCCTATTTTAAAAAATAAAAAAAAGGATTCATGCCAAGTACCAAAGTTGTGATGCAAGAGGGATGTGCATGTAGGATGTTTGAGAGCTTACAACTTGGCCAACAATGTAGCATACATTTGAGAGTACAATCTTGAAAAGGGAGTGTAGGGAAAATAAAGGAGACTAGCGGTTAAATGACTGAAATGACCGCAACCGCAGACACCCTCGTGGCCGTGATTGTGCATGGTGTCCGCGATCGCGCTAACTGAGAGAAGTTTTTACTCCTCTGTTTCCCCTATTCAGCATTTTACTTAATTTTCAAAGAATTTCTATGCTTGGATTTTCAATGAAAACTTTAACACTTTCCCTTTTTAAAGCTCATTCAATGCGATCCAAAGTTCCACAAATGCATGGATTATTCAAATGCAAAGACAACATCTACATTATAAGAACATACAAAAAAGAATACGAGCCACTATAATGGCATTTGTGGGTTCCATACTACCTAGCACCTTAGTTATCATCATGATATGATGTTTTTCTTCTTTCAATCTTATTGTGGGTCCTCAAACCCCTCATCTTTCACTGTCTCAGTTTCAACATCCACCACAGATACTACTTGGATCTCCACAGTTTCCATCTTTGACTAGCTAATTTTGAATGAGACCTCATCTTCTTGCACCCAAAATTTCATCTCCCCCAAATCTAGATCGATAATTGCTCTCCTGGTGGCAAAGAAAGGATGACCAAGAATGATAATCATCTCATGGTCTATCTCTTAATCCAATTCAATGAAATCTACCAGGAGAATAAGTTTGTCCACATTTATGAGGACATTAAAGAATATACCCATCTACTTTTTATGGACTGATCCAATATCAAAAGTTGCATAGAGGTTGGTGTAGGAGTGTCCAAGCCAAGTTTCTTATAGATGACATACAGAATTAGGTTGATGCTTGCACCAAGGTCACAAAGAGCTTGTGGAAACTCATAAGTCCCAATGGTGCAATGGATAGTGAATGCTCTAGGGTCATTTTTCTATTCCTAAAGTTTGATATCCATGATAGGACTACATCCATGAATAAATTCAATGGTATCACCCTCAACAAGTTTTTTCTTGGACATTAACTTCTTTATTAACCTAGCATATCCCGAGATCTCTTATATCACCTCGAGTAGCGGGATATTTATCGAGAAGCTGCTAAGTTTTTCCATAAATTTTCTTAATTTTTCACTCTCTTTCTTTTTATTAAACCATTGAGGGAACGGAGGAGGAACATGGATGGTTGGCTTTACTTTTCCTTGCACCTTTTCAACTTTGACCACTTCTTCATAACTTTCATCTATCTCTTTCTCATCTTTTTCTTTTCTTCTTTAAGGTGTCTCCTCCTTTACCTTTGCATTGGGCATATTTTCACTCGCATCTCCTCTAAGGGGCTCTTCAAGTGCTTTCCTACTTCTAGTGACAATTTCTATGACTTGTGCTTCATTCTTTGGGTTAACAATTATGTCACTTAGAAGTCTATCTCTAGCCCTTGCATATAGTTATGTTGATATTTTCCTTACTTGGATCTCTAATTATTTGATTGAGGTAGAGTGAGACACCACCGTTTGGGAAAGTACGGAGAAGTCACCCTTCAACTCATGGGCCATTTTTCTGTACCATCAACTCTACTCAAGATTCATGCCAAAATGTCTTTGGTCTTGAACTTTTTGGGGTCAATGACATGTAACTCTTTTCCCTTAGCCCTATCATTAGGGGGAACGTAGGGCTTATAGTCATATTCCTTATCTCTCCAATCTCTATCTCAGTTATGATTGATCCTACCTTGCCTTTGATAGGCGGGGCAAGAACCCCCCCGAGTAATTTGCAAAGTACCAAATTTTTTCATCCAACTTCTTTGCCTCACCATCATATTCATAAGGCTTTGATGTTATGGTATTTATCGCTTTCGTAGGTACACCCATAACATGTTTTGTTAGAAGCTCAAGTTGGGTCATCATCATGGCTATGTTCTCTTCCTTCTCCTCTTCTTGATTTCTTTGCTTATTAGTCACCACAGAGGTAGTTTAAGGTGTCTTAGGCATATTATCATTAGGGGTGTGCCACGTACTATTTTTTTTGGATACTTAACCTATCAAATGGAAAGATGCAAGATGATGCAATTTTATAATATAGCCACCTTCCGTATTATCCAAAACCATTTTATTCAATGGGTCAAGAGCTATATAAAAAATTTTAAGAAGCATCATATCTGGGTCCTTATGATTTGGGTATTGAGATAGCTTTCCATTAAACCTCTCCCATGCTTAAATAATGGTTCTTACTTCAATTACCAGAAGTTTACAATCTCATCCCGCTTTTTAAGTATTTTTTATGGTTGGAGGTATCTATTAAGGAACACCATGGTGAGCTCCTCCCAAGATGTGATTGAATTTGGTGGAAGTGAATGGAGCTATAAAACCTCCTCGCCCACTAGTAAAAATAGGAAGAGTCAAAGCTGGATAGATTCTTGTATAATATACACTATGTTAAATGGCTAACAAACTTCCACAAAGTTTTTCAAATGAACATTTGGGTCCTCATATGCTTCACACCCATATAATCCTTTTATTTGCAATATAAGAAACATAACTCTAGTCATATAAAACACACCATTTCCATTGGTTAACGGGATGCAGATAGTGCTTGTTTGCCCCACTTCATCATCTAGTGAGACATCAGAGGGGCCAAAATTACTTGCATTATCGCTCATCTCTCCGTTCACACTTTAATCACCTACAAAATAGTCAAAAACAACAAATAAATTAAATTACCCCATAATAGTGTTCCCAAGTAAGAATAGCACCACAAAAATAAAATCTATATTTTACTCTCCGACAACAGCACCATTTTGATACTGCTCAACTCACTTCCATATTTGAGGGGTAATGCGGTAATTGTTAAGTAACCCAATGTAAATTAGGGTCAAATCTCAAGGACTGAATGCTATAGACCTTAAACCTATTGGTGCTCAAGTTACTATATGGTTACTCGGAATACTAATGGATACAACATGCATAAGTAAATAGGGAGATTTTTTTGAAAATTCTTCACATAAACATCAACAAGTATGTGGTTAATGCTACCTTTGGTTTGAATTCAAGGTTTGGAGAAATCTTTAGACTATGTCTCCTTAGAGGTGAAGCATGTGGAAAATTATTGGTTTATTATGTGATTTAGTTATCAATTAATGGATAGGCTAGGTCAAAGATCATAGTGTTCAATCTTTTGACAAAACCAAAATGATTTCATCCATTGGCCCTTTCGAGCACCTAACAAGTGTGGAGTTTATATAGCCACCCAAAACCTCAACCAAGCATCCCAATTCCTAGGATAATGCTCTTGACATGATTTACACTCCCTATACATTTTTTTTAAGATTGCAAAGGGTAGTAAACCATAGACTTAGTTGTTTACCATTTATTTATACCCTAATAACCCTCTTTTGAGGATGTTATTGGTTACCTAATATTCATATAAACCCCTCTGCTGAGGATGAAAAGGGGTTTCTAGAGCTTGGAGCTTTCACCATCAAACACATTTGGATATTTTTATGTTTCACCCATCAAATTCCAAAACATAAGCTCAAGAAATGATGAAATCCATACTCAACAACTAAAATCCATGCAAACAAAACAATACTCACACACAATCATACTCTAGTTCAACATAATCCCAAAACTAAATTATTTAGCTACTCAAGAAGAAAGTAAAGAGAGATATACCATGTGGGTTAATTAAAGCATTTATTCTTCAACAAAAAAACTAATAAATTTAAGCCTCCAAAGTTTATTACACACTTGCCTAATTAGGGTTTCAAGCTTAGCATTCAAAACTAACTTATGAGATAAGCAAAACCTAAATAAGAAAAGCTTTATGCTTATATAGGATTTAGGATTGGTCCATAACATTTTACAATTTTACCCTATCCATGATCGCATGTGTTTGATCATGATCATGGCTATACGACTGAGGTTAGGTTATGTGACCATGCTTTGCTGACCACCTGGACCAACGTAGACATGGTTTGAGGACCGTGATCATGGTAACCAAAGCTGACTACTTCAGATTACTAGCTGCACTCCTTTTGCTTCCATTTGCTTTTTTAGCTCCATTCCATATATGCTCACCTTTTTCACTTTATGTCTGCAAAATATAGGTGTTAGTGTACTTAAATTTGGATAATGCCTTATTTTCTAATTCAAAATATGGTAGTGTTTATATATAATTTGTTCGAATAGAGGGTAGGATTACTACTTATCAGAGCCCTCTTATGTTCATGGGTATGAAAGTTAAGAAATACCCCGCAGGCTTCATCGATGAAATAGAGACATACTTCAGAAATTAAGGGTGTTAAGCTGTCTTCCTACCAGTGTAAAGATATAGCATACCAATGGTATAAGGGGTGGGAGTTTTCTAGATATGTTGATTCTAGTCCGTCTTCATGGATGGATTTCTTTAAGTCTTTCTTAGACCACTTCTTATCTCAAGAGTTGAGAAAACCTAAGGCATTTGAGTTTGTGTACTTGAAGAAAGGAATGATATTTGTTATAGAGTATGTATTGACATTCCATCAATTATAAAGGTATGCTCCTGAGATGGTTACTAACATGAGGGCTAGGATGCATAAGTTTGTCTTAGGATTATCCTATAAGATAGTTCTTGAGAGAAAGACAACCTTGTTTATTGAGAACATGGATATTTCTAGGTTGATTGTGTATTTGCAGTAAGTAGAGGATGATAAAAATAAGTAATTGAGCTTAGTGAGAGGCAAGAAAAGAAGTTTAGGCCTTCGAAGAGTAGTGATAGAGATATTGGAAAGTGGCCATAAAAAAGATGGAGGAGTTTAGGTTTGTTCTCCTCGGCTAGTATTCTCTTTGCTTACCTAAGTGTTTTGGTGACCATCTGTCTCAGCTTAGTGGTAGGTTTTAGGCACTGGGTGCCTAATTCCCAATTAGTGGTGCCCAGTTAGCTCCACCCCGTCCTCCTTGTAGATTCTTTTATTAGAGTCACCATGGTTAGTGTAAGAATAGGAGAAAATAAAGTTTTTATTACGGTCAGGTTGGTAATATCCAGTGTGAGTGCCCCTCTCTAGTAGATTCTTGGGCTAATAGAGCCCTAATTTCTACTTCACTTTCTCCCATACGAAAGGGTGCTATATGTACCTCTACTTCTATTTTTGGCACTAGTATTGGCTGGAACTGCTTGTATGCACATGCTAATCACTAGGATTCTGAGGTATCTCCTGATTTTGTCACGGGTATTTTGAGACACTTCTCCCATGAGATATATTATTTGCTTGATCCAGGGTCTACTCTTTCTTATGTGACCCCATTTATGGTTGTGTATCTTGATTGTTTTCATAAAAGCCTATTGGTTTTTCTCTGTTTCTACCATAATAGGAGACTCTGTGGTTGTAACAAGAGTCTGTAGGGGATCTGTGATATTTGTTTGTGGTAGAGACACCCTTGTTGACTTGATAGAGTTAGATATGGTCAAACTAGATGTCATTTTGGGGATGGACTTATCGCACTCTTGCAATGCTTCCTTAGATTGTCGGACCCATAAGGTCACTTTTAAATTCCCTAAAAAGTCAGTCATTGTATGAGAAGGTGGTTCTCTAATTCCTAAGGGAAGATTCATTTCTTATCCTAAAGCTCAAAAGTTGATTGCAAAGGGGGATTTGTATCATTTAGTTTGAGTTAAAGATTCTAACTCGAAGAGCCTTTCTTAGAATCCGTTCTCTTGGCGAATGATTTTCCCAAGGTGTTTCCCAATGATCTTCTTATTGTTCCTCCTTATTGGAAAATTGATTTTGGGATCGATCTTGTTTTGGACACTCGTCTGATTTCCATCCATCCTTATAGAATGGATTTGGTGGATCTAAAAGAGCTTAAGGAGAAATTAAAAGACCTCTTAGATAAAGGTTTTATCTACCCTAGCATGTCTCTATGGGGTTCTCCCATGTTGTTCGTAAGCAAGAAGGATGTTCCCTTTATATGTGAATTAATAATCGTCAGTTGAACAAAGTGACTATAAAGAATAAGTATCCTCTTTCTAGGATCAATGATTTGTTTAATCAACTTCAGGGTGAGAAGTGTTTCTCTAAGTATGACCTTAGATCGGGATTATTGTCAACCTAAGATTGGGGATGCAGATGTCCCAAAGACTTTTTTTAAAACCCCGTATGGTCAGTATGATTTTCTTGTCATGCCCTTTGGGTAGACCAATGCCCCGATGACATTAATGGATTTGATGAATAGGGTTTTTTATCAATTCTTGGACATATTTGTCATTGTCTTTATCAATTATATCTTAGTATACTCTAAGAGTGAGGAAGGTCATGTAGATTTTCTCTTTCTCCTATTACAAACTTTGAAGGATCATTGTTTGTATGCCAAGTTCTCCAAATGAGAGTTTAGGTTAAAGTCATAGCTTTTCTTAGTCATGTCATCTCTAGTGAAGGGATTGTGGTAGATCCCTAAAAAGACACAACGGTTAAGAAATGGCCCAGACCTATGACTCCAACCCATATTCAGAGCTTCTTAGATCTAGTTAGTTATTACAGATGTTTGTGGAGAGTTACTCTACTATAGCTTCCCCATTGACCAAGTTTACCCAAAAAAAGGTTAAGTTTTTATGGTTCGATACCTGTGAGGTTTGTTTCAAAAAGTTGAAAGATAAATTGACTTCGGCTCAAGTTTAGACCTTACCTGAAGAAAGTGATGGTTTTGTGGTGTATTGTGATACTTCTCGTTTTTATCTCTATTACATATTAATGCAACATGGTAGGGTAGTGTCTTATGCTTCTACGCAATTGAATGTTCATGAGAAGAAATACACCACCCATGACTTATAGTTATTAGTCGTGGTCTTTTCTTTGAAGATTTGGTGGCATTATATTTATGGTGTTCATGTCAACATCTTTTCTGATCATAAGAGCCTTCAATATGTGTTTACTCAAAAGGAGTTGAATCTCTGATAAATAATGTGGCTTGATCTATTGAAAGTCTATGATATGAGTCTTTATTACCATCCCAGTAAGGCGAATATAGTCGCTGAAGCTCTTAGTAGATTGTCCATGGTATGTTTGACCCATATAGATGAGGATATGTGGGAATTGGTGAGGGATATTTACCATTTGGCAAATCTTTGAGTTCAACTTGCGAACTCCAAGGACAGTGGTGTATTTATGAATCCAGTATCTCAATCGTCTCTTATTGTTGAGATAAAGAAGAAGGAATTCTTGGAGCCTGACTTGATAAATATCAAGAGTAATAAGGGTTAATATAAAGTTGCAGATTTTATGATTGGTGATGATGGTATATTAAGTTACCACGATAGGCTATGTGTTCTCGATGTTGATGGATTTAGGGAAAGGATCATGGCTGAAGCTCATAGAGCCCGTTATGCTATTCTTTCCAGTTCTACCAAGATGTATCATGACCTTAGATAGTTCTATTGGTGGAGTAATATGAAAGAATATGTGGTTAGCTACGTGGCAAAATGTATGGTGTGTCAAAAGTGAAGGTTGACAACTTGAGGACCGGTGACCTATACCAATAGATTGTGTTACCCAAGTGGAAGTGGGAGGAAATTAATATGGATTTCATTATTGGTCTCACTAGATCTCGAAATCAATGTGATTCTATTTTTGTCATCATAGATAGAATAACCAAGTACACCCATTTATTTTCTATGAGAATTAATTTCTCTGTGGAAGATTATGCTAAGTTATATCTTGCAGAGATCGTGAAGTTGCACGGTGCTCTGGTGTCTATTATCTTGGATTGTCATACTTTATTTTAATCCCACTTTTAGAAGTTGTTCCAAAGAGGTTTGGGAACTAAGGTGTGCCTTAGTACCACATTTCACCCACAAACATGGGATGATATGTTGCGGTCTTGTGTGATCGATTATGGTGGTAGTTGGTATGACCACATGCCTTTGATTTAGTTCACCTAAAATAATAGTTACCACTCTAGTGTTGGCATAGCACCTTTTAAGGCAATGTATGGTAGGATATATCGATCTCTTATTGGGTGGTACGATGTTGGTGAGGTTGAGTTGTTTGGCCTCGATTTAATTTGCTAAGCCTTTGAGAAGGTGAAAGTGATTCGTGATAGATTGAAAACCTCCCAAAGTCACCAAAAATCCTATGCGGATATAATGCATAGGGACTTAGAGATTTGTGTTTTTGATTGGGTATTCTTGAAAGTCTCACCCATGAAGGGAGTGATATACTTCAGTAAGAAAAGAAATCTTAGTCCCCTATATTTTGTTCCCTACTCAATTGTGAAGAGGGTTTGCAGTGTTGCCTATGTGTTGGAGTTGCATTCTAGTATAAACTCTATTCACCAGATTTTTTATGTGTCTATGTTACAGAAATGTGTGGGTGATCCTTTCTTGGTTGTTACCTCAGAATATGTTTGTATCTATACTCTTAGTCCTATGAGGAGATCCCGGTGAGGATGTTAGATCCGCAACTTTGCTGGTTTTGAGTGAAAGAACAGTCTTCGGTGATGGTTCTATGGAGGAACCAAATGTCCAATGAAGCTACTTAGGAGGCTTAAGAGGATATGAAGTCCAAGTACTAGCATTTATTTCCCATTACTGAAGCTTGTAATGGAGGTATGTGTTAATTTCTTTAATTTTATATATGTGTTCCTATATAATGGATTAGAGTTTCCAACGTGTGAATTTATTTCTGTTTTTCTAGACAAGGGGTTAAAATCCAAAATGTTATGAAATGATATGTGTCTTGGGTTTAAGTCTCTAATACCTTGAATTGATTCATGTATTTTATAGGTGATTGGGTAAAGTACCCAATGTTTTGAGTTGCCTTATATCCTTGAAGGTTGATAGATTAAAGTCCCTAGGCTGTGAAATGAGTAAGTGTTTGATAAGTAATGGGTTGGAGTCCCAAGACCAATGAAATGAAATGGTTGACTGATGATGACCATTATATGTGTTGTGTTGCATCCTTGTTGTGTGCATGTTTCTAACTTATGTAAAGGTTGAGTTGATGCATGTTAACGTGTTAACTTATATTTATGCTTGCCTTACCCTTCATTCACGAACTAATGATCTAAGTGGGTGAGAATTGAAACACCTAGGTCTAGAACCATTGAAAAACGACTTCATTTTTTATCCTCTGAGTTGGGTGTGACTAGAGCCTTGAGTCGTACCCTTTTTCATGACTCATAACCACCTTTCCCTCCCTTTTCATACCTTGATCAGTCCATGAGAGTGTCATACTATTTTATATATGACATGATTATCCCTCACTTATAAATAATGTATATGAGTCATATACTACTCAACCATATGGAACATGGACCTAGATTGAGTGGACTATTTTCTTTAAGGTCGTCTATACGAGTTAGAGGTTGACTTATACCCTTTAGTTATGACTCAAGGGTGCCAACTCATACCCAAAATTTTTGGTTGACCTAGGAGAAGCCTAGGTACGAGCTAGTGTACCATTTGTACCCTTGGGTACAATTACTTTGGGAACCGTAAAGGAGAGTCATACCCCTGCATGAGTTAACTTTTCAGATTTTAACTAAGGACATTTTAGTCATTTCCCTTTCCTTAAACCCTAGCCCCTCTCACAATTTAAGGCATTTTATGCTCCTAAGTATCTTACAAGACTCAAAAACTCCAAAACACTACAAAAGCTTCTTGGAGAAGGATTAGAATCTAGGATTTTGAGGTGTTCATCTAGTGTCAAGGAAGAGTCAAGATTGTTGGTGTTTCATCTTTTCTAAGGCATGTATCTCTACCCCTCTTTAAATATCTCTAAAGCTATATGTTTTACACTTGGACTATTAAGTATAAATAGTGGTTTGAAATCAAATATAAAGGGTTTTGTTGCCTAATGATGTATGATGTTGAATCTTACTTAGACTTATGTTTATATGTGATATTGATGATTAATTGTATATGTGGGTTCTTTTTGTATGTGGATTAACATGAAGATCTTGAGTAACCCTAATCTTGATAATATATACCATGGAAATAGCCTTGTTGAAGGTATGCACCTAAGGTGTTTATGAAAATGTCTAAGTGTGTTGTCTATTCATATGTTGTTATGTATTAAACTCAGGCAATGTCCCAATGAACATGGATGAATGATCAATGATGGGTTAATTGAATTATGAACTATGTGTGATGAAATTAATAACCTTGGTTGTTGGCTAATAAAAGGGTAAAGTCCCTAGATATAAAGATGAACTTAAATTGTGGGTTGAACCCAAGTGTGGTGAGA
>JAPEIP010000004.1:142428232-142441455 GCA_026120095.1 Capsicum chinense
GTGGGAGGAAATTAATATGGATTTCATTATTGGTCTCACTAGATCTCGAAATCAATGTGATTCTATTTTTGTCATCATAGATAGAATAACCAAGTACACCCATTTATTTTCTATGAGAATTAATTTCTCTGTGGAAGATTATGCTAAGTTATATCTTGCAGAGATCGTGAAGTTGCACGGTGCTCTGGTGTCTATTATCTTGGATTGTCATACTTTATTTTAATCCCACTTTTAGAAGTTGTTCCAAAGAGGTTTGGGAACTAAGGTGTGCCTTAGTACCACATTTCACCCACAAACATGGGATGATATGTTGCGGTCTTGTGTGATCGATTATGGTGGTAGTTGGTATGACCACATGCCTTTGATTTAGTTCACCTAAAATAATAGTTACCACTCTAGTGTTGGCATAGCACCTTTTAAGGCAATGTATGGTAGGATATATCGATCTCTTATTGGGTGGTACGATGTTGGTGAGGTTGAGTTGTTTGGCCTCGATTTAATTTGCTAAGCCTTTGAGAAGGTGAAAGTGATTCGTGATAGATTGAAAACCTCCCAAAGTCACCAAAAATCCTATGCGGATATAATGCATAGGGACTTAGAGATTTGTGTTTTTGATTGGGTATTCTTGAAAGTCTCACCCATGAAGGGAGTGATATACTTCAGTAAGAAAAGAAATCTTAGTCCCCTATATTTTGTTCCCTACTCAATTGTGAAGAGGGTTTGCAGTGTTGCCTATGTGTTGGAGTTGCATTCTAGTATAAACTCTATTCACCAGATTTTTTATGTGTCTATGTTACAGAAATGTGTGGGTGATCCTTTCTTGGTTGTTACCTCAGAATATGTTTGTATCTATACTCTTAGTCCTATGAGGAGATCCCGGTGAGGATGTTAGATCCGCAACTTTGCTGGTTTTGAGTGAAAGAACAGTCTTCGGTGATGGTTCTATGGAGGAACCAAATGTCCAATGAAGCTACTTAGGAGGCTTAAGAGGATATGAAGTCCAAGTACTAGCATTTATTTCCCATTACTGAAGCTTGTAATGGAGGTATGTGTTAATTTCTTTAATTTTATATATGTGTTCCTATATAATGGATTAGAGTTTCCAACGTGTGAATTTATTTCTGTTTTTCTAGACAAGGGGTTAAAATCCAAAATGTTATGAAATGATATGTGTCTTGGGTTTAAGTCTCTAATACCTTGAATTGATTCATGTATTTTATAGGTGATTGGGTAAAGTACCCAATGTTTTGAGTTGCCTTATATCCTTGAAGGTTGATAGATTAAAGTCCCTAGGCTGTGAAATGAGTAAGTGTTTGATAAGTAATGGGTTGGAGTCCCAAGACCAATGAAATGAAATGGTTGACTGATGATGACCATTATATGTGTTGTGTTGCATCCTTGTTGTGTGCATGTTTCTAACTTATGTAAAGGTTGAGTTGATGCATGTTAACGTGTTAACTTATATTTATGCTTGCCTTACCCTTCATTCACGAACTAATGATCTAAGTGGGTGAGAATTGAAACACCTAGGTCTAGAACCATTGAAAAACGACTTCATTTTTTATCCTCTGAGTTGGGTGTGACTAGAGCCTTGAGTCGTACCCTTTTTCATGACTCATAACCACCTTTCCCTCCCTTTTCATACCTTGATCAGTCCATGAGAGTGTCATACTATTTTATATATGACATGATTATCCCTCACTTATAAATAATGTATATGAGTCATATACTACTCAACCATATGGAACATGGACCTAGATTGAGTGGACTATTTTCTTTAAGGTCGTCTATACGAGTTAGAGGTTGACTTATACCCTTTAGTTATGACTCAAGGGTGCCAACTCATACCCAAAATTTTTGGTTGACCTAGGAGAAGCCTAGGTACGAGCTAGTGTACCATTTGTACCCTTGGGTACAATTACTTTGGGAACCGTAAAGGAGAGTCATACCCCTGCATGAGTTAACTTTTCAGATTTTAACTAAGGACATTTTAGTCATTTCCCTTTCCTTAAACCCTAGCCCCTCTCACAATTTAAGGCATTTTATGCTCCTAAGTATCTTACAAGACTCAAAAACTCCAAAACACTACAAAAGCTTCTTGGAGAAGGATTAGAATCTAGGATTTTGAGGTGTTCATCTAGTGTCAAGGAAGAGTCAAGATTGTTGGTGTTTCATCTTTTCTAAGGCATGTATCTCTACCCCTCTTTAAATATCTCTAAAGCTATATGTTTTACACTTGGACTATTAAGTATAAATAGTGGTTTGAAATCAAATATAAAGGGTTTTGTTGCCTAATGATGTATGATGTTGAATCTTACTTAGACTTATGTTTATATGTGATATTGATGATTAATTGTATATGTGGGTTCTTTTTGTATGTGGATTAACATGAAGATCTTGAGTAACCCTAATCTTGATAATATATACCATGGAAATAGCCTTGTTGAAGGTATGCACCTAAGGTGTTTATGAAAATGTCTAAGTGTGTTGTCTATTCATATGTTGTTATGTATTAAACTCAGGCAATGTCCCAATGAACATGGATGAATGATCAATGATGGGTTAATTGAATTATGAACTATGTGTGATGAAATTAATAACCTTGGTTGTTGGCTAATAAAAGGGTAAAGTCCCTAGATATAAAGATGAACTTAAATTGTGGGTTGAACCCAAGTGTGGTGAGAATGTGGCATAGAATTGTTGTAAGGGTGTTGATGACCATAATTTTCATTGTATGTTTAATTAAGTGAAGGCATTAGCCTATTAATATGGTTGAGCAATGAACGCTCCCATAAGTACCATATGGTCATGTATAGTGTTGAATTGGCTAAAGTGATTAGAGTACTTAAATGTTGTAATGAATGTATGTTGATGCTTGGGCAAAGGGTTAAGCTTCAAAATTTCAACTAATGATGGTTGTGATGGCTTGAGGTTGAAGTTCCTTGCCTTAATAATGGATTGAGGTTCAAGTCTCTTGCCCAATGATATTGCTCGAGGTTAAAGTCCCTTGCTTGAAGAGATCTCTTGATGTTAGAAAACCTCGCCAAATGGAATGGCTTGTGGTTAGTGTACAAGTGTAGCATTAGTTTAGAGTCCCTTGCCAAATGTGTGAGCATGTGGTCAATGTACCATGCCCAATTTAATGTGAGGAGATATGGTTAAAGTCCTATGTCCAATTGGATGTGTGTATGGCTAGAGCCCCTTATTTGAATGATTGTGTGTTAAATTCCTTAGCTAATGAATGAGTAAGCATAATTTAATTCCCTTATCTAAGTTCATGTGAATATGGTTAAAGTCCTTAGCATAATGTGAATTGTTGACCCTAGAAGCGTGGAGGGTCGGAGTCCCCCATTTCATGTCTAATGAATTAATGCTTGAGAATGATGATGAGCCTTGATATGTTGATTAGCATTTCATATATCTATATGTATGGATTAGTGTATGAAATGTGATATATAGCCTTGATGTTAATTGAGGATGAGAATTTATCACTTATCCTTGAGTGACATGCTGGCGTTCCAACCTCTAACCATCTCCGTACGCTATGTCCCCACGTGACATAGGATCTAGATCAAGTTCTTCTCTTCCTACACAATGATTAGTAGATCGAAGTGGTTCTTGCATTGACTTGAAGTGGTGAGCTTCCTTACTATAGAATATCTTCATCTTTTAGTCTCTTATCTTTAGGCTTGGTCTCTTTAAGATTTGGTTTGGCTATGCTCGGGGGCATGTCGTTACACATACATTTATTGACTTCATTTGTATAGATGTATTGTGAACAACTGTTACTTTGGTGCGAATTACTTTTCATGAATCTAATGTTGGCTTATGCTATAATTTCTGCAATCTTAATTTGTGAGTTAGAGTTCCTTACACTCCTATTGTACATAAGATGTATGGGTCGGGCTAGTAGGGCGACCTCAATTCATGTGAGCGTGGAGTGCCTATACGACATGGCTCGGATTTCGAGTCATGTCACTGAATGTTGGTTTGCTTACCTTTCTGCTACTAAAATACAGAGGTTGAGACTAATTCTTTCTACATGATCAGTTGGGCTGGCTCTACTAGTTGCTATTGTAGGCATTACCATAGTTCTGAGTACCTCTTTATTCCTTTCTTATATAATTTATAAACTAAGAGTTTGCTTCATATAAACTTATAGAGTGACCACCAGCACCATAAATTTTACACCAAGTCTTACCTTGCTGAATCGTATAGACCTGGGTATGAGGTTAAACTATTTCTAACTTGCTAAACTGTATCATTATCTGATTCTGAAAAAAGGCCAACTATGAAGAAAATTATGTGATACTATCCACCTCTATCATACGTGCAAGCTTCTTCACCATACTATTAGATACATCGCCTTTCCACTCTAATCACCTTATGAAATGAGGTTAAGGAGAGTATAAAACTTATCATAGGTTTTCTCCAAATCCTGACCACCTACTACTAAATCTAGAAAAAAAAGTGTTATGGTCAAGACAGTAAACAAAAGTATGAGCTAATACATCTTTTGGCTTTGGGTTATGTACTATCTTTGAAAAGAGACTTGAATCTCTCCCATGCATGATAGAGATTTTTTTTCATGCTTTTACTTGAAATATAGAATCTCACTCTTTATACTTGCAGTTCTACCAGATGGAAAGAATCAAATAAGGAACTTATTTGCCAAGTCATCCAAAAATGTGATTTAATGTTAAGGTTCTTCCTTTAACCATTTGTATGCTTCCCCTAACAGTGAGAATGGGAATATAGTAAAGTTTATATAATCTGTGGAGATTCCAACTGGATACCTATTGATCATTATATGATTGGTTGGGTAATAGCCTATTTTAGTGAAATAATTACACTATGTTCTGCTTAAGCTTAATCGACCTCTAGCGTCTGGTTTTCTGGATACTAGAGGTCACATTAGCTGCGAATGAGATTTCCACTTTGTGCATTATCCTGCATGTTGGTTGATCGTTACCAACTATGGAAGGGATAGTCTTATTCCGCTAAAATTATGGGATTGGAAAAATATGTGTTGCTTCTCACCTCAACTGGTGCAAACATCACTCATGTTCGGGATATGGTTCAACCAAATTTCTTTTCTTTGCCAGCTCACTTAAGATTAAAACCTTTACATACAAATTTAGTATCTACGACCAAGTTGTTAGCACTTAGCAAACACAATAGTAAGAACTAAAAATTAGGATGCTACTAATTTTTCAAATTCCAGGCAATGGTGCCAAAACATGCTGCACCCAATCATGCACACAAAAATATATGTGGTTAACCTAGTATTAAAGTTAACCTTGCAAGATAAATCTTGATACCATAAGGAGTTGGTGTTTAGAAGAAGATCCATTTTTATTATTACTATTTAAGTTAAAAAATGCTATGTACAATGAAAAAGAGTTTGAGTTTTGTTTTATTATAAACCATATCATATAAATAACAATGATATGGTGTATACACAATATACAGAGGATTCCATGGCTGAGGTGTTTACTTCATATTCATACATAACTATAGTTTCAAATTGATGTTGGTTTTTATTGGTATTACTAGTTTATGAGGCTGATAATATAACTCGAGGATGGTCACCCTCAAAGTCATCTACCAAAATTAGTCTTATAACTACATCATTGAGTAGGGTTATGAGTGTTTAATTCGGATCCACTAAGTAATCTTCCTTTTTCATTAACCAAGTGGGGAGCTAGGTATATCTCTATCCTAACTATAAATCATCCTTTAACGTTTATATAAAATAAATTAAGGAAAATATCCACACTCCCTACTTTTTTTATTCCATACCTCCACTCCTATGATCAATTCGTTTTTGGACCTGGGTTTTTTCCAAAGATCATGACTCTTTAGACTAGTAAAAACATAACACAAGAATAATCACATGACTTGAAAAACATATAAACCAAACTTTAAAGCATACTTAGTAAATCATATTGTAACAGCAACAATAGAAAGAGGGTGTTTAGATACTCAAATTCATACAAGGAATCTCTATAAATGAATTCATAAATTCAAGCTACAAAAGAGAAAAGTAAAAGAAGAAAGAACCCTAGTTTGAGCTTTTTGATGTCTGCTTCTCATATCTAATATGTGTAGTAACACGACCCAAATTGGGGCCTTTTCATAATGGGCATCCCAAATCAAACCAGAATTAGAGACCACCCCTGTTACCCAATAAAACCTCCAAACACGTACCTTGAGTTTGATGAATTCAGAACATATAACAAGATAGCGTGTATTATAATTCTTGACTCTGGGATAGGTCCACTATCGTGACTAACCCAAGCAAGTCCAACGAACTAATAACCAAAACAAAACAAAAACATTAACTAAGCATGAATCCATAACATAATAGAATGGAAAATCATAAATTCAGTCCAACAGTACCAGCCCAATAACAATGCTAAAAATAATGCTAACACCACTGCCACCACCACTCATTCTAACCTATGGTAGTTCCACAAAGTCTCTAACCAAAACTAAAATTACATCCGACTGGGACATTCACCCAACCATAGCCAAAACTAATATCCACAAAATAACCTAAGCATGAGTAGACATCAATTAAATGAAATAGAGCCTTGCATACTATGGAAGCTCACCACTTGAATCCAACCAACCTGATCCCGAGTGCCAACACTAAGAAGGGGAGTAGAATGGAATGTTCCTACATCGCGTGGGGATACAACTGCCCGAAGATGGGTTAGTGGGTGTACGCTAGCATGTACTTCGGATAAGGATAAAATTATGCCAACCTTGACAATCAAGTAAACCACCATATGTATTCACAACCATACATACATATATATAACCATGTTGTGAAAGGGAACCAGTTTTAGCATGCCTTTAAAATTATTACCCTAGGTATGTGTAGCTTAATCATTCTAGAACCATCCACGGGCTATATAGGCACAGTGTAACCCCTTGAACGGGCCCTGATGTGTGTTGCCGCACGAACTAGAGATACCATAGGAGTAGGGGATTCCCAAGTAGCCTTCGCTCTCCATGATACATAGGTATAAGTGTAATTACCAGATTCCCGTGTACCATAGAAGTATCATATATAGTCCCCATAACCAATCTATATGCCAAAAAATATGAGTTTCCAATGTCCGTCCATTAGACACACACCTTCATTCACACCCCACCATTATGGACCAATTATAACCATTACCACACACCCAAACCACTATTCTATTTATTATTAACAAAGGCTATAAGTAGTGGTGTCATCATACCGACTATATCTTGCAAGAAATGACCTTAGCCATTCTTTTAGAATAAGGGATTCCCATGTACCCATAGATTACATTATAAAGTTGACTCGGGGGAACCCATGTACCCTACAAGATGATCATTATTATGTTTGCTTGGGAGATTCCCGTATACCCCACAAGGCTTTCAATTAGTCAAACCATAGCCACAAAGACCTTACAATTTAATCATTCAAATTTATTTAAACCATTTATAAAATTTAGGGTTCCATTACAAAATTATATCATGAAATAGTTCCAGAAACAGTCCAACAATATAGGTAAACCATTCTCATAGGCATTTTATCAAACACGTCGAGGGCATAGTGTTTCCAAAACAAAACCAAGCAATAATTAATAATTCCCATGCAAACAAATGTCCAAACCACCATTAAGACATGTAAATTCATAATTAGAACATGTGAAAACCATAACCAAGCATTTATAACAAAAACCCCCAACATATATATGAAAATGAAAAACCATACAACAATTATGCCATGGAAAAAATTCATAAAATCTTCCTTTAGTTGGAACTAATAATGAGGGAGGACTAACTTGGCTTAGATTAAGAAGAAGATGAGAAGAAATCACTCTTATGAGCCTCAATTCACCACCTTGAAGGATACCCTAGATTTTAATTAACGCAAGATCCTTGAGAGATTTTGAGAGAGTGTCTAAGTGTTTGATTTATCTCAAATAGGTTAACGAAGCCCCAAAATATTGTTTTAAGTCATGGAGTCCCACTGAGTAATAAGGGGAAATATCTAGATTACCCCCACTTAAATTGTATTAATTTCCAACATGAAGGTAAAACCACCCGCTTCATCCGTACCCTCGAGTACAAGTGGTACCCACCATCCATACCCAAAGTAGAACCTCAATCCCCATACTGACCAACCTATGAATCTTAAGTCCCATTCTTACCCAATCATACGATTGGTACCTATAAACTGTACCTACAACATAATAGAATCAACTAGGTTAAGACATAGGACATCATACAAGTTGTATCACACGACTCGCATCCCATAATATGACCTTATAGAGATGTAGTATCTTGGATAGTAGCCAACCCAACCACACTGATCAACATACAGTGATGACCCCTAAATTATATCCCAAGATAGGACTATTACCCCTAGTCGTATGATATCCAGAAAGTTCAAAACTCAAGAATTTTTCTAAGGATCAAACCCAGGGTATTTCAGTCTCCCCAACTTGCGTTATTCTACCCTAAATGACAGAAAGGTAGTACAAGAACAAATCGCACCCCAACATAATCATTTCAACCATTAACTAAGTTAGAAAACAAATATAAAAGAAAAATAAACCTACCTTTAACATAGTTAGAAAACAAAGATATGATCAACACCACATACCTTCTGTATGAATATCAAGGGCAAAAAATAGATGTGGATACTTAGAATTCACGTCCTCTTCCACTTTCTTAGTATCTTTTTCTACCTTGTGATTGCACTATAAGACCTTAACTAAAGCTACCTCTTTATTCCGCAATTGACGATCTTGTTGATCTAAGATCTCAACCAGGATCTCTTCATAAGGTAAAGAATTCTAGATATCTAAACCTTCTAAAGGAACAACCAATTAAGGATCACTAATACACTTTCTCAAATTAGAGACATGGAATACCGAATGAATAAAGATCAAACTAGAAGGAAACTCCAATTTTTATGCCACATTAACAACCGTCCTTACAACCACATAGGGATAAATATACCGCAGACTGAGCTTCCCCCTCTTCCCAAACTGTATTACTCCCTTCATGGGATACACCTTTAGGAATACCCTATCCCAAACCTCAAACTCTAAGTCCCTATGTCTTACATCTACAAAGGACTTTTGGCAACTTTGGGTAGCCTTTATCATATCCTAAATCACTTTTACTTTCTCTATATCCTGATAAACAAAATCTAGTCCAAACATATTTGCCTCAAAATCCCAAACCACCCAATGGGATATCTACACCTCCTACTGTTTAAGGCCTCAAAAGGGGTCATACGAATACCATTATGCTAACTATTGTTGTAAGTAGAATTTACAAGAGGTTGATTCTCAACCAAACTGCCACCGTAATCCATCACACATAAATGAAGAATATCCTATAATGTCTGAATATTCTTTTCTTCTTTCCCATCCTTCTGTGGGTGGAAAGAAGTACTCAGACTAACCTTAGTCCTTAACCCCTTCTGAAATGACCGCTATAAGTATAATACCCTAAACTTTTTTCAAGCATAAATTCGTTCCTAGAATGTTAAGGGATGACTTCTAAAATGAATAATATTTGTTTTATATATAATATTTAAGTTGATAGTGTACCAACTAGGCAGACACCGCATTATGGTGAAGGATATTTTCATAATTATCTCTTTCTAGTGGACCACCGCAATGTTAGTGTGCCGCGGTGAGGTCCAAATTCCCATTTATAAATTTCTAGTGGACCTCCATGATATTGGTGTATCACGAAGAGGTCTATTTTCCCAATTATCAAATTCCAATAGTCCAATGCTATAATGCGCTCATACCAAAGGCCAAAATGGTATTTCTATAGGGCACCACGATATTGGCACATTATGTTAAAGTTCCATGTCCCCATTGTCAAAATTTAGTGGTACAACGTGATAGCTCCACATCCCGGAGTTCCTCAATTTCCTATTCATTAGTTTCCAGTGAGCCACCGTGCTAGTGGCGTGTCGCGGTGGCCCATAAAATTGGGACGCAGTTTTATTTTGTCCAACTTCATTTAGGAGTTTAAACAGGGTATTTTTGACTATTTCCCAGCCCCCAAAACTGTCCAAACACAAGATTTAAGTCTATTACAAGCAATTTATGATATATTCGTCAAAATTTCTCTCAACCAAAACCATAAAGTTCAATAATCTACCACAAGAATCCCAAGATTGCACCACTCTTTTTCAAAATTAATTCAATATTCAAGATTCCCAACACAAAAATTCCAATAACCATTATTCAAGAGCACAAATAGGGTCTCAAAAGAAAACTTATTCATCGAGTTCATCATCCAAGGTTGTAGGATTTTGAACAAGGATAAATCTTTCATCCTTGTGCCCAAAAACTTACTTTAAATTACAAATTGTTGAGTTTTGTGTGATTTCCCATGATATTTAAGTTACGATTGATACAAAAATCCTTATTGTTTTAGTTTATGACATTATTATGATATTTAAGGCTCCAATTGCAAGAAATTTACATATATTCATGTTTGCAATTATAAGATTTATATTATGAGTTATATACCATTATCTTAACTAAGATTGTTGAAAGCTTTTAAGATGATTGTTGAGCATAAAGTTTAAATCTGATTATTGATGTGATATTGATGCATTAAAGCTTTACACTTTGATTCCTAATTACTATTGATGATTTTATAAGGAGATTATGATCTCAAGTCCCATTGAGATTTGGACCTAAGCTAAGGAGATTTGATCCTAAGCTATGATAGGAATCCACACTATTTATATGGTTTATTATTGAAAACAAAGATAAGTATAATTGGTTTTAATTACAAATCCTTATGCTATTTTAAGGTGGATTTCCTAAAAGTTTTGATAAATAAGTATGGAAGTAATGTTTATCACCGAGTTGGGTATGATTCCAAGTTCTCATGCCCCAGAACTATGAGCCACCATAGGTTTTAATCGCCCATAGCAGGCTAAGATTCTAATGGCAAGGTTAGAACAATTCTCCCCGAATGTCGGTTAAAAGAAGCACCCTTAGTCCCAAAGTTCCAAGATTTCCTAAGGCTCTCAAAGTTTCTAGGTTTTAAAAGAAAAGAATGCTAGAAAAGCTTTTATAAGACTAAGTGTTATGAATCACTAGATTTACAAGTATGATTTGTTATCCATGATTTTATATTTTGGTATTTTAGATAGTCAAGCTTATGTGAGTCATATACATCTAACATGCATTTACTTTCTAATTACGATGATGTCTTACTTATGCATTACACCTCCATATACTGAGTACATCTACAAAGTGTTGATCCACATATATGTCTATGTGCTATATTTTCTTATAATGTAGGTTTAGGTGCTCAATATCAGTAGTGTAAGTAGTTTGAGCATCTCTATCTATGCTCCCACAGTTGGTGAGTCCTCATGATTCGAGGGCTTATTTCTTTTGATTTATAGCTTTCATAGTAATTGAGTTATCATTTTTAGTTTAGTTCGAGGTAGTTGCGGGTCTGTCCTAATGGCTCTCTAGCTCTTTAGTAGTAGAGGCATGTCGAACTACGAGTTTATTTATAGACTCTTAGTATTTACTATTTAGATGGTACCTCCAATTCATTTAATTCAATTTTGGTATGATACAACATTATTTCTTGATTAGTTTATCTTAAAGTAAGGTTCCAACCTAGTAGCAGGCTTAAAGGGTTAACTTGGGGCTACTCATAGCCTTGAGCATCGTGTAACATCTCGGGATCAAATTTTGTGATGTTACAAACTTGGAATCAAAGCCTAAGGTTTAAAGAGTCTTAGGGAGTCAGAAAAGTCACATTACATAGAATCTTGATCATAGGTGTGAGGCGCACCACATCTATGAGCAAGAGGCTATGGAGTATTTTATGAAAATCCTCTCTTTCTTTTATAATCCATCATGCTTATAGCTATCTCTACCTGTTATTAACTTATTCCTTTTCATGATAGAATATTCCCCCTCGCAGAGCTAATGCCCATAGGAATAATAACCAATCACCCCAGCTTGTTGATCCCTTAAATGAGAATGTGTCGCATACCGAATTTTGGGCTGCCTTTCAGGCGTTAGCCAAAGCTGTGACTGCTAATGCTTAAGACAATAATTAGGCTGCAGTTTTACATCAAAAAGGGGGTGATTTAGCTATATCCAGACTTTGTGACTTTATGAGAATGAACCTGCCCAAATTCTTTAGGTCAAAGGTAGGCGAGAACCTATAGTTGTATCTTGATAAGGTGAAAAAGATTACCCAAGTTATGCATGTTACTAAATAGGAGAGCGTAGAAGTAGCTTTTCATAGGTTGAAAGATGTTTCTTACGATTGGGTTGTCATGTGGAAGAAATATAAGGGTGAGAATATATCCCCCGTGAGTTGGCAAATATTCCAAGATACTTTTCTAGACAGGTTCTTTGTGCGTGAGTTGTGGGAAGCCATGGTTGAGAATTTCATGAACCTGAGGCAGGGCTCAATAAAAATAAAGAAGTACTACCTTAAGTTCAACTAGTTATCTAAGTATTCTCTCGAGTTGATAGCTGACACTAGATCTAGTATGAGTAAGTTTGTTACTAGAGTGTCAGGATTGGTAGTCAAAGAGTGTAGGAATTCCATGCTTATTGGAGATATGGATCTTGTTAGATTGATTACTCATGCCTAATAGATTGAGGCAAAAAGTTTAAGGGAAGCAAGAGAGGGAATAAAAAGGCTAGAACTGGGCAGTTTGAGTATGGTCAATTAAGGTCTGCAGGGGAAATCGCTCGTAGTTTTAGAGTTGTCCATTTTTTCCAGTGCCATCTTTAGCTAGTGCTCCTACTCCCAAAGGTAGACAGGCATAGTAGGGTAAGTCGTCGATGTCTAGATCCCAGAATAGTATGAGTCGTAGGCAGTATTGTAGAACTCATCCTGGTGGGTGCTTGGCTGGTCAGAAAGGTTGTTTTGGTTGTGGCAAGTTAGGTCATAGAATTAGAGAGTACCTGTATGCTAAGAAGGGAAACAACTATGTTTTTCCTAAGATAGGGGCTACCAGTGCACCCGCTCCTGCAGCTCGCCTAGCCCCTCCTCAGGGTGCATCATCTAGTATCGGTGGTGGTCAGCACCAGAATATGTTCTATGCTTTACCATCCCGCCAGAAGCAGGAGAGCTCCCCAGATATTGTCACTGGTATACGTCATGTCTTCTATTTTGATATTTACATACTGTTGGACCCTAGGTAGAGTTTCTCT
>JAPEIP010000004.1:142449807-142463211 GCA_026120095.1 Capsicum chinense
AATGATACATTTTTGTCAAGCTGAGATGAACAACTTAGCATGATTCATGTGCCTCGTCCAATACTCTTTCTCGCAAATCATCAATGTAAGGAACACATAACCTCCCTTAGTAATGCAAGGTACCATCACCACTGATCTCAAATACCATTACCTTTTGCCCACCTACATCACCCTTGATTTTCATCAAGACAGTATCTAGCATTTGCTTCTCCTTAATCTCTGTTCTAAGAGACGATCGAACCACTTCATATACCAACACACAACTATTATTGGAGTCCAAAAGGCAAACTCCAAGATTCACAAAGTGCTGAATATCCTTCATCGAGTCCTGCTTCTATTTTTCCACATGAGCCAAACTTTCCATGGACAACGTGCTAACAGCATCAGAATCTATGCTAGCTTTAGCTGGATGGTAGTGAAGACTCCTATCATAGTCCTTGAGAAGCTCAAGGCATATCCTCTACCTGAGGTTAAGCTTCTTCTGAGTGAACAAATACTGTAGACTCTTATGATCAGAGAAGATGTCCACGTGCACCCCATACAAATAGTACTGCTAGATTTTAAATACAAATACCACCATTAAAAGATACAAATCATGAGCTAGATAATTCCTCTCATGCATCTTCAACTGCCTAGAAGAATAGTCAATCACCTTACCTTGCTGAATAAGAACACAACCAAGTCCCACCTGAGAAGCATAGTAGTAAACCACAAATCCCACATTGCTTGAAGGCAAAGCCAAAAATGAAACTCAAGTTAGCTTATCCTTCAGCTTCTCAAAACTAACCTCACAAGCATCTAACCAAAAAATCTTTACCTTCTTCTAAGTCAACATAGTCAATAGGGCAGCTATGAAAGAAAAACTGTCCACACACCTCCTATAATACCCAGCCAAACCTAAGAAGCTTTGAATATTGATTGAAGTTATGGATCTAGTCTATTTCTTAACGAACACCACCTTTTGTGGATCCACCATGATCCCCTCATTAGAAATAATATGACCCAGAAAAGTGATAACATTCAACAAAAATTCAAATTTTGATAACTTTGCATATAACTGCTACTCTTTCAAGGTCTGTAGCACCACACGGAGGTGATTAGCATGATCCACCTCACTCTTAGAATATACAAAGGTGTAATCAATGAACACAATGACAAAAAAATCCATAAATTAATGGAATACCCTATTCATCAAATCGATTAATGATGTTGGAGAGCTTGTCAAACCAAATGACATAACCAAGAACTAAGAGTGCCCATATCGTGTATGGATGTAACGCCCCAAAATCTCATCCCAAAGCGTCACACGGTGCTTAAGGCTACAAGCAGCCCCAATGTAACCCTTTGAGCCTATTACTACATATAATAACTTATTTGAGATGAAATAAACAATACACTAGTACTGTCATATCAAATAATAGAAAATATGAAGAAAATACTCGGTCCAAACGACCACCAAAGACTCTACTACTCCATGACTAGAAAGCCATTGGGACAACCTCCAACTGACTCAAACTGAACTGAAAGTAATATTATATCTACTACAATACTAAAATGTCTGAAGATAGGTCCTTGAACCATGAGGACTCACCACTATGGAGATGTAGACAAAGGTACTCAAAAATCATTGACGAGGCTGGGACTGAGCACCTGAACCTACATTGTAAGACAATGTAGCCCATAGACATATATGTGGATTAGCACTTAGGAATGAACTAAGTGTATAGGGGTGTATGCATTTAAATAAACATTACCATTACTCTTTATAAAATCATGCATGCATATATGAATGACTCACATGGCTTGAACAAATCTGAAATATAATTCTCATGAATCGTGAATAGCGAAACATGAAATATAAATCTCGTGAGTCATTATACTTAGCTTTAAAATATCTGCTCTCCTTTTATTCTCAATAATTAACGTCTAATGGAACTTTAAAAAATATTTTCAGACTCCTACTTTTATCTCATGGAGAGTAAAAGTTCTTTAAAACTCAAGGACTCAGAACTTTTAGGAACTTTCAACACTTCGAAACTCAAGAACACTTTTAGACTTGGGACACTTAGAACTTGGGATTATATAACTTTGGACACTTTAGAGTTTCTTCAAGCCAACATAACCCATGTGAACTACATGGAGTCCAACGTCTTATCCTCCTAAGGAAGAAATCTTATGTTGGGGAGAGGGGTCATACTCTTGCAAAGGAAAATCACCTCAACTCAGTGATCACTATCTCGGCCTTGGGCCCATAAATCTCAGTCCTATGGTGGCACGTAGTTCTGGAGTGTGAGACCTCAGAATCATACCCAACTTGTTACTAAATACTACTCCCACACTCAGCTCAGAACTTCTAGGAAATCCACCTCAAATAACTCAAGGGTCTATACTAAAGACAAAAATGTATTACTATTTGTTTTAATAGAACATCATTGTGGACTCCAACTCTATTAGGACCAAAAAGGTCAAATATTTCTCAATAATCTCAAAGTACTCAAATCATAGGTGCTTATAGCACAGAAGTTCATATAATTGCAATTCTCAAGTAGGGCTTAGTGGCCTATAGTTCAATCTCAACATAAGACTCATCAAAATGCATACTAGAGATCATAAGGATTCATAGATCATATAGAAATCCAGAATTTTAGCTCTACGCATTAAAATCTCAACATACACATGTATCTCAATTTCTAAAACATAGAAATTATCATAATATCGAGAACAATAACAAAGGGTACAAACCCATACTACAATGTTCATAAGAAAACATGTGAAACCATATATTCTTGTAATTTAAAACAACTTCTGGGCACAAGGAGGAAAGGAGGGTCCTTGTTTAAATCCCACACACCTTAAATTAGAAGCTTTTGATGAACTCTCTCCTTTGGGACTCTATTCATACTATTGAATGAGGGTTCTTGAAGCCCTTGACTTGAGAACCTTGAATCTTGACTCAATTTAGAAAAGCTATGGTAGATTCTTGAGATTCTTGGAAGAGGTTTTGGATACTTAGGATTTTTGCTGAGGAAAAACTTGAGAAAAAATTCATAGAGTGCTTGTAAATGACTTTAATTTGGTGTTTGTATGGTTTAAGAGGCTTGGAAAAGGTCCAAACTGCCCTTTTTAACTTTTATACAAATCTGGAAAAACTGAACTGGGAACCCGATTTTATGGGCCACCGCACGCACCACTATCGTGGTGGCTTACTGGAAATTGACAAATGGGTATTTGGGAGTCACAGCAACGTGGAGCCATCGCGTTGTCCCACTGGTTGGGACTTGGAACTTCAGCGCGACGCGTCAGAATCATGCTAGGCCACTGGAAATTGACTATTGGGAAATTGGGGTCCTCTGCACTGCACCACTATCACGGAGTTCCACTGTAATTTGACAATTGTCAAATAGACCCTCTCCGCGACGCGCCAAGCACTAAAATGATGTTGTTTTACATCTAAGACTTAAATTAGTCATAATTTCTTACCCGGGCATCGTATTTGGGCAAAATTTATATCGACAGAAAGCTTATCAAATTTCCATGTGATAAAAATCCGAAATTAGGGAAATTCTAGTTGGTTAAAATGATACTCACTTAGGAAGTCACTCCTTAACCTTCTTGAGGAGAAATTTAGCTTAGGAAAAAGTTAGGGTATTACAATATCTCCCCCTTAGAAACATTCGTCCGTGAATGTCGTTAGTTAAGCTAAGAGCACGGAGGAAATTAAGTACATAAAGCTAGAAGAACTCGCTAAACTGACTCTATGTCTTTCTAAACTCTTGAATACTTTAGAGAATTCATGAACTTAATAAGGGTAGAGGTATCGCTAAACTTTAGATCAGAAGGGCTGAATTAAGGAAGAATATTACATTCATCTTGATCTGAACTGACGATAAAAAAAGGTGCGGGTACTTAGCTCATATGTTTGCCTCGGCTTTCCAAGTAGCGCCCTCAACTGACTGGTTCCGCCATAAGACCTTGACCAAGGGAACTTCTTTGTTCCTCAGTCTACAGATCTAGTAATCTAGAATCTTAATGAGAATCTCATCAAATGAAAGACTAGTCTGAATATCAGCGCTCTCTGAAGGATCTACTGCCATAGAATCACCAATGTACTTCTTAAGCATGGAGACATAAAAGATAGGATAACGGCTGACAACTCTGCGGCAACTCTACTTCATAGGCTACTTTACCAACACGTCTCAATACTCTATAGGGGCCAACATAACGGGGGTTAAGCTTCCCCTTTCTACCAAACCTCTTCACCCCTTTCATGGGTGAAATCTTCAAGTACACCAAATCACCCACCTCAAACTCAAGGTCTCTTCTCCTCACATCGGTATATGACTTTTGAGGACTCTGAGTTGTCTTCAACCTTTCTCTAATAACTTCACCTTCTCCATAGCCTCAAATACTTCATTATGCCCAATCACAGTAGCCTCACCCACTTCAAACCAACCTATGGGGGATCTACATCTTCTACCATACAAAGCCTCAAATGGTGTAATCTTGATGCTAGCATAGTAACTATTGTTATATGCAAACTCGATCAGTGGTAAATTCTTATCCCAACTACCTTTGAAATCAAGTGCACATGCCCTCAACATATCTTTTAGGGTCTGAATGGTCCTCTTATCCTGACCTTCCATCTGTGGATGAAAAGCGGAAATCAAATAAACTTGGGTGCCAAGACCCCTCTAGAAAGCTCTCTAAAACTGAGAAGTGAACTGAGTACCCCTATCTTCGATGATAGACAAGGGAACTCCATGCAACCTGACCTACTCCCGAATATACAATCTAGAATAATCCTCAGTTGTATAAGATGATACACAGGTAGAAAATATGCTGACTTAGTTAATCTGTCTACAACAGCCCAAATAGAATCATGATGACGTTGCAAAAAGGGTAAACCATCCATAAAATCTATATTCACCACTTCCCACTTCCAAGTGGGAATACCAAACTCTTGGATCACACCACCAGGTCATTGGTGATCTATCTTAACCAGCTGGCATATTGCGCACTTCACTACAAACCCAGCTATATCCTTCTTCATACTACTCCACTAATAGATTTCCCGAAAGTCGCAATACATCTTGGTAGCACCAGAAAGAATAGAATATTGCGTGCCATGAGCTTCATCCATAATTCTTTGCCTTAGATCACCCATAAAAGGAACACATAATCTACCCTGCAATCTCAGCACACCATATCTCCCTTGGGAGAATACCTCTACATTTTGGTCCTTAACTGACCCCTTCATTCTGATCAAACTATTATCTAAGTCTTGCTTCTCTTTCACTTCCAAATTTAAAGAGGATTCGAAACTACTTTGCACCAAAGTACTTCCATCAGTGAAATCAAGCAACCTAACACCTTTTCTAGCCAAACGATGCACATCACAAGATAACTCTTTCTTATCTTCCTCTACATCAGTAACACTACCAATAGACAACCTACTAAGGGCATCTGCCACTACATTGGCCTTTTCTGAGTGATACAACACACTCATATCATAGTCCTTTAACAACTCTAACTACCTTCTCTGCTAAGGTTCAACTCCCTTTGAGTAAATATATATTGTAGGATTTTATGATCAGTAAACACATCAACACGAACACCATAAAGATAGTGTCTTCATATTTTCAAAGCAAAGACCACAACAGCTAACTCAAGATCATAGGTTAGGTAGTTTTTTTTATATGGCTTCAACTTTCTAGAGGCATATGTTATAACCTTATCTCTTTGCATCAACACATAACCCAAACCAACTCTAGAGGCATCACAATATACAACAAAACCATCTCTACCATCAGGCAAAGTTAAAACAGGGGTTGAAGTAAGTCGAGTCTTCAACTCTTGAAAATTCTTCTCACAGGAATCTGACCACTGGAACATAATTTTTTTTGGGTCAACTGGGTCATGGGAGATGCAATAAAAGAGAAAACTTCAACAAAACAGCGGTAGCAGCCAGCTAGCCCAAGAAACTTCTAATGTTAGACGGAAAGATAGGTCTAGACCAATTTCTTATAGCTTCTATCTTTTGGGGATCAACTCTAATGCCCTCGGCTGAAATAATATGACCCAGAAAGGCTACTGATCTTAGCCCAAATTCACACTTGTTGAATTAGGTGAACAAATGGTGATCTTTAAGAGTTTGCAAGACAATTCTAAAATGATCTGCATGGTTGTTTTCAATACGGGAGTACACAAGGATATCATCTATGAAAACAATGACAAACATATCAACATATTGCTTGAACACTCAATTCATGAGGTCCATAAAGGCTGCTAGGGCATTGGTTAGCCCAAAAGACATGAATAGAAACTCAAAATGGCCATAACGGGTTCTAAAGGTTGTCTTTGGAATATCACATTCCCTCAATTTAAGCTGAGGATAGCCGGACCTACGGGCTATCTTGGAGAAATAACTTGCACCTTGCAACTGATCAAACAGGTTAATATTTCTCGAAAGAGGGTACTTATTCTTAACTGACCTTGCTAAGATGATGATAGTCAATGCACAAATGCAAAGAACCATCTTTCTTTCGCATGAAAAGAATAGGTGTACCCCAAGGAGAGACATTAGACCCTATGAATCCTTTATTTAAAAGATCTTTAAGTTACTCTTTCAACTCCTTAATCTCTACAGGTGCCGTATGATATGAAAGAAAAGAAATAGGCTAAGTGTTGGAAAGAAGATCAATCCTAAATTCTATCTCTCTATCGGGAGGTGCCCCTGGGAGATCTTTTGGAAAAACATTCGGAAACTCATTAACAATGTTGACTGACTAAATAGTTGGAGCCTCGGACTTAATGTCTTTGACTCTAACTAAGTGATAGAGGCAACCTTTGGATATTAGCTTTCTATCTTTGTGATAAGAGATAAAATGACTCTTGGGAGATACCGAACTCTCGGAACACTTAAAAACTGATTCATCAGGGAACTGACACTTAACCATGTAGGTACGACAGTCTATAGATGCATCACAAGAATGAAGCCAATCAATACCCAAAATAAGGTCAAAATCCACCATGTCCAACTCTATTAAATCAGCAAATATTACTCTATGAAGAACAATAACAGAACAATCTCTATACACTTGTTTAGAAACAACCGAATCCCTTACTGGTGTGGAAACTAGAAAAGGCTCAAAAATCTTCTTGGGACTCATTTTGAAATTCATAGCAACTAATAGGGTCATATAAGAGAAACTTGACCCGGGGTCCAACAACACAAAAACATCAAAGAAAAAGACACGGAGCATACCAGTAACAACATCGGAAGAATCCTCCTGCTCCTGATAGAATGGTAAGGCATAGAATCTGTTCTGGCACTGATCGCCAGCAGTGCTAGATAAAGTGCCTTAAGCAGGGGTGGAATGAGCTAAAGGAGCTGGTGCACTAGTAGTATGTGCCTGGGGTTAAGCATCTTTGTTCCCCTACCTAGCATGCAGATAATCTCTAAGTCTATGGCCCAGTTTGCCACAATCTAAACAACCCCTATGGTCTTCTAAACACTCACCGGTATGATCCCTACCACACTTAGAACATGAAGGGTAGTAGGGCCTGTTACTTACACTTTTCTGGGACCAGGACATAGAACACTTGTTTCCGAGCTCCTACCTACCTCTACGAGCGGGAGGACTAGCTTATGAAGGTGCTGGCATAGACAAACGGCCCTGGAACTGTGGGCGGTTCCCTTCATGGGACCTAGCCTAACTATACTCATGCTGCTTATATCTAGCCCTCTTGTTACCCCTCACTCTATCGCTTTGTCTTATCTTGTCTTCCTCTATTTACTGTACATGTATCATAAAACTAGATAGATCCATATCTCTATTCAGCATCGTAGTCCTACACTCTTTCAGTACTAAACCAAAAACACCTGTCATGAACTTGCTCATACTAGCTCGAGTGTCAGAAATCAAATTAGAAGCATACTTGGCTAACTGGTTGAATTTCAAGCAGTACTCCTTAATAGTTATGGATCCTTACCTTAAGTTCATAAACTCCTCTATTTTTGCCACCTTCATCTCTAACGGAAAGAAATTATCCAAGAACATCCCTTTGAATACCTGTAAAGTAATGGGGGCATTACCTTCCCCTCTACTCTTCTTTCATGCCACCACCCATTCATATGTTATGTTTTTTAGACTATAAAATGCCAACTCAACACTTTCTTCCTCTGAGACATGCATCACCTGTGCGATCTTTCTCACATCCTCAAGGTATAACTGTAGGTCTTCACCTGCCTTAGACCCATAAAACTCTGGCGGATTCATCTTCATGAAATTACGAATCTTAGCAGTAGCTAAATTAGCTCCCTGCTGATTTAGGACTACGACCTATATTGGCCTGAACATTTGCGGTGACTACTTGGGCTAACGCCTGAAAGAGCACCTGAAACTCAGCATGAGACACAGTCTCGTTCCAGGGATCAACAAGATGGGGTTGATCATTATCATTTCTGTAACGTTCAGTCTTCGGGGAGGCACTTTCTAAAATAGGAGAGCACAAATTATTAGATAAGAGGGACAACTATAGGCACAATAGAATCTGAAAGAAAGAAATAACTTTTTCCTAAAACTTCTTGTTGCCGCTTGCTCATAGATGTGGTATGCTACACACCGATGATCAATACTCTACTTAACGCGGCTTGTCAGACTCCCTAGGACTCCTTAAACCTTAGGCTCTGATACCAAGTTTGTAACACCCCAAAATTTTATCCCGAAGCGTCACATGATGCTTAAGGCTACAAGTAGCCCCAAGCTAACCCTTTGAGCTTATTACTACATATGATAACTTATTTGGAGATGAAATAAAAAATACACTGGTAATATTATATCAAATGATAGGAAATACGAAGATATTAATTGGTCCAAACGACCGCAATACTGGAAATCTCAACATACTTACAATTTGAAAACTAGTATGACAAATCCTCTACAACTCCATGACTACAGATCCATTGGGTCAGGCCCTCAATTGACTCAAACTGAACTGAAAGCAATAATATATCTACTAAAATACTGAAATGTCTGAAGATAGGCCCACGAACCATAAGGAATCGCCACTGTGGAGATGTAGACAAAGGTACTTGGAAATCACTGATGAGGCTGGGACTGAGCACCAGAACCTACATTATAAGATAATGTAGCATATCTACGTATATGTGGATCAGCACTTAGGAATGTACTGAGCATATTAGGGTGTGTGTATTAAAATAAAAATTATCATTACTTTTTATAAAATCATGCATGCATATCAGAATGACTCGCATGGCTTGAATAAATGTGAAATATAATTCTCATGAATCGTGAATAGTGAAACATAAAATACAAATCTCGAAGTGATTATACTTAACTTTAAAATCTCTACTCTTCTCTTATTCACAATACTTGATGGCTAAAGGAACTTCAAACAATACTTTCAGACTCCTACTTTTATCTCATGGAGAGTAAAAGTTCTTTAAAACTCAAGGACTCAGAACTTTTACGAACTTTCAACACTTGGGAACTCTAGAACTCTTTCAGATTTGGGACACTTAGAACTCGAGATTATATTACTTGGACACTAGGGAGTTTATTCTAACCGATATAAACCATGTGAGCTACATAGAGTCCAATGTCTTTTCCTCCTAAGAAAGAAGCCTCACGTTCGGGAGAGGCTTCATACTTTTGCCAGGGAGTATAAACTTAACTCAATGATCTAGCCACGGCCTTGGGCCCATAAATCTCAGTCCTACGATGGCATGTAGTTTTGGGGTATGAGACCTCAGATTCATACCTAACTCGGTGCTAATTCTACTCCCACACTTACCTCAGAACTCTTAGGAAATCCACCTCAAATAACTCAAGGGTCTATACTGAAGACCAAAATGTATTAATATTTGTTTTAATAGAACATCATTGTGGACTCAACTTTATTAGGACCAAAAAGTCAAGTATTTCTCAATAATCTCAAAGTACTTAAATCATAGGTGCTTATAGCACAGAAGTTAATAAAATTAAAATTCTCAAGTAGGGTTTAGTGGCCCATAGTTCAATCTCAAGTTGAGACTTATCAAAATGCATACTAGAGATCATAAGGATTCATAAATCATATAGAAATCCGGAATTTCAGCACTACGCATTAAAATCTCAACATACTCATGTATCTCAATTTCTAAGACATGGAAATTATCATAATCTCGAGAACAACAACAAAGGGTACCAACCCATAGTTCAATTTTTATAAGAAAACATGTGAAACCATGTATTCTTGTAATTTAAAACAACTTCTGGGCACAAGGATGAAAGGAGTGTCCTTGTTAAAACTCCACATACCTTGAATTGTAAGCTTTCGATGAACTCTCGCCTTTAGGACTCTATTCGTACTCTTGAATGAGGGTTCTTGAAGCCCTTGACTTGGGAACCTTGAATATTGACTCAATTTAGAAAAGCTATGGTGGATTCTTGAGATTCTTGGAAGAGGTTTTGGATACTTAGGGTTTTTGTTAAGGGAAAACATGAAAAAAACATCATAGAATCCTTGTAATAACTTTAATTTGGTGTTTGTATGGTTTAAGAAGCTTGGAAAAAGTCCAAACTGCCCTTTTTAACTTCTATACGAAGCTGGAAAAATTGAACTGGGAACCCGATTTTATGGTCCACCGCGACGTACCACTTTCGCGGTGGCTCACTAGAAATTGACAAATGGGAATCTGGGAGTCACCGCAACGTGGAGACATCGAGTTGTCGCACTGGTTGGGACCTAGAACTTAATCACAATGCATCACAATCACGCTAGGCCACTGGAAATTGACTATTAGGAAATTAGGGTCCTCCGCGATGCGCCACTATCGCGGAGCTCCACTGGAATTTGACAATTGTCAAATAGACCCTCTCCGCGATGCGCCAAGCACTAAAATGGAGTTGTTTTATGACATAGGGAAATTCTAGTTGGTTAAAACAATACTCACTTAGAAAGTCACTCCTCAACCTTCTCGAGGAGAAATTCAGCTTAGGAAAAATTTGGGGTATTACAACAGAAAACCGTCTCATGGATATCCACCTCCTTAATCTTAAGATGATGATACCCATATCTAAGATCAATCTTGAAGAAAAACTTGGGACCTTACAACTGATCAAACAAGTCATCTATCCTTGGAAGAGGAATCTTGTTCTTAACCATTACCTTATTCAACCACCTATTGTCAATGCACATCCGAAGGGAACCATATTTTTTATGCATGAATAACACCGATGAAACACATGGGGATACACTAGGATGGATGAAACCCTTATCCAAGGGATCCTTAAATTACTCCTCAAGTTCCCTCAACTCATCCGAAGCCATTTTATAAGGAGGAATGGATATTGGATGAGTGTCCAGAACCAAATCAATCCCAACCTCAATCTCCCTATCTGGAGCAACACTAGGAAGATCATTCGAAAATACCTTTAGAAACTCATTCACCACTGAAATCGAATCAAAGAAGGACCTTCTGAGGTAGAGTCTTTAACCCAGACAAAATGATAGAGACACCCTTGTGAGATTAACCTCCGAGCTCTAAGATATGATATAAACTTCCCCTTAGGAGCTAAAGAACCACCATCCCATTTAAAAATTGGTTCACCAAGGAACTGAAATAAACCTTACAAGTTCGACAATCTAAGGATGGATAGTACGTATGTAACAAATCCATACCCAGAATGACATCAAAATCCACCATATTTAATACTAACAAATCCACCAAATTCTCTTTACTACAACAGATACCACGCGCCCCCTATAGAGTCTTTTAGAAACCACAGAGTCACCTAGCAGGGTAGAAATACCAAAAGAATCAAAAATAACATTGGGAACAAAACCAAAATACACAGCCATAAATGGGGTCACATAAGAAAGACTAGACCCCTAAGCAAGTAAACAATAAATGTCACGTGAAAAGAGTTATAATATACCACTCACGACATTAGGTGATGCCTCAAACTCTTGTTGGGTAGTAAGTGCATATAACCTATTCCAGCCTATGCCTCTACCAGAAGCGGATATAGATGCAGAAACAACACCCTTAGGTGTATGAGCAGATTAAGAGGCAACCAGAACCTTGTTCACTTTCAAAGAAACCTTACAAACAAGATAATTTCTAAGCATATGGCATGGCTGACCACATTTGAAGTACATTCCCATCCCTTTATCACAGAAGCCCTGAAGTAACAGACCACAGAACCATCAAGAAAGACATTATAAAGTCAATTGTGCCCTATTATCCTTAGATTGGTCATTCGGTGCCCTAATGTTATTGCCATACTACTGAGGCTATCACCCAACTGCATTAGGTAAGGAGAACTAGTTATGGAGAATGAACCAGAACTCCTACGCTTCTTCTTTGTCCACTTACCACCATCTCGACCACATTGCTATTGACCACCCAACTCAGAGAACCTAAACTTCTTACTGTGCCTTTCGTTAATCTCAGCCTTCTTTCTTTTTTCCTTCTCCACCTATTGCATATGAACAACTAATCTACAAATATCTATGTTCTTTATCAGTAACGCATTCTTGATTTCAAGGATAAAATCCCAAGACAGTCTTGAATAAAACATTCTCATTTTGGCCCTCATATCAGACACCAATTCAGGAGCATACCTAAACAACAGGTGAAATTTCAAGGCATACTCCTTGATCGACATATTCCCTTGCTTCAGATTAACAAATTCCTTTACTTTTTCTTCCCTCAACTCTTAAGGAAAGAAGCGGTCAAAAAATTTATTAGAGAAAGTCTCCCATAAATACAAATCCTCAATATCACCCCTCACCTAATTCCATTTCTCGTACCATTGGTAGGCCACATCGTTGAGATGATAAGCTAAAATATCCACCACTTCCAAATTTGTGGTATGCATAATCCTGAATATCTTATCTATCTCATCAACAAAAACCATGAGGATCCCCTTCACCTTAATATCAGTAAAGGTTGGAGGACTCAAATTCATAAACTGGCTAACCCTTGTTTCCTCAGAAGATGGAATAGCAGATACAACATGCTTAGCTAGATAAGCCAACAACTAAGCAATTATTTAAACTGACTGATGAAACTCTGCATTTGTTACCTCTACCTAAAGAGGACTAGAATGAATAAGTATAACTCCATAATAGTCAAGGACAGGACCCCTAGAACGAGTATAGATCCCCTGAGTAAAACATGCCCTATAAATATTATCCCCAGTAGGAACAAAAGAGTTTCATAAACTTTAGATCATCGAGGCATGATCTGAGAGGAAAACAAATAGGAATCATAGAAGATTCCAGAAATTAGAACCCAAGCTTTAAAATAGAACACGAAGAATAGATACATTCCTAAATGCCTTGTAGCTTCTACCATATGAGTGTGGTGCGCTACACACCCTTAAAAGAAACTCT
>JAPEIP010000004.1:142463311-142473738 GCA_026120095.1 Capsicum chinense
ATGTAGTGTGTTTGGCAGCAAAATGAGCTATTTTGTCCATACCCAGAATGACATCAAAATCCACCATATTTAATACTAACAAATCCACCAAATTCTCTTTACTACAACAGATACCACGCGCCCCCTATAGAGTCTTTTAGAAACCACAGAGTCACCTAGCAGGGTAGAAATACCAAAAGAATCAAAAATAACATTGGGAACAAAACCAAAATACACAGCCATAAATGGGGTCACATAAGAAAGACTAGACCCCTAAGCAAGTAAACAATAAATGTCACGTGAAAAGAGTTATAATATACCACTCACGACATTAGGTGATGCCTCAAACTCTTGTTGGGTAGTAAGTGCATATAACCTATTCCAGCCTATGCCTCTACCAGAAGCGGATATAGATGCAGAAACAACACCCTTAGGTGTATGAGCAGATTAAGAGGCAACCAGAACCTTGTTCACTTTCAAAGAAACCTTACAAACAAGATAATTTCTAAGCATATGGCATGGCTGACCACATTTGAAGTACATTCCCATCCCTTTATCACAGAAGCCCTGAAGTAACAGACCACAGAACCATCAAGAAAGACATTATAAAGTCAATTGTGCCCTATTATCCTTAGATTGGTCATTCGGTGCCCTAATGTTATTGCCATACTACTGAGGCTATCACCCAACTGCATTAGGTAAGGAGAACTAGTTATGGAGAATGAACCAGAACTCCTACGCTTCTTCTTTGTCCACTTACCACCATCTCGACCACATTGCTATTGACCACCCAACTCAGAGAACCTAAACTTCTTACTGTGCCTTTCGTTAATCTCAGCCTTCTTTCTTTTTTCCTTCTCCACCTATTGCATATGAACAACTAATCTACAAATATCTATGTTCTTTATCAGTAACGCATTCTTGATTTCAAGGATAAAATCCCAAGACAGTCTTGAATAAAACATTCTCATTTTGGCCCTCATATCAGACACCAATTCAGGAGCATACCTAAACAACAGGTGAAATTTCAAGGCATACTCCTTGATCGACATATTCCCTTGCTTCAGATTAACAAATTCCTTTACTTTTTCTTCCCTCAACTCTTAAGGAAAGAAGCGGTCAAAAAATTTATTAGAGAAAGTCTCCCATAAATACAAATCCTCAATATCACCCCTCACCTAATTCCATTTCTCGTACCATTGGTAGGCCACATCGTTGAGATGATAAGCTAAAATATCCACCACTTCCAAATTTGTGGTATGCATAATCCTGAATATCTTATCTATCTCATCAACAAAAACCATGAGGATCCCCTTCACCTTAATATCAGTAAAGGTTGGAGGACTCAAATTCATAAACTGGCTAACCCTTGTTTCCTCAGAAGATGGAATAGCAGATACAACATGCTTAGCTAGATAAGCCAACAACTAAGCAATTATTTAAACTGACTGATGAAACTCTGCATTTGTTACCTCTACCTAAAGAGGACTAGAATGAATAAGTATAACTCCATAATAGTCAAGGACAGGACCCCTAGAACGAGTATAGATCCCCTGAGTAAAACATGCCCTATAAATATTATCCCCAGTAGGAACAAAAGAGTTTCATAAACTTTAGATCATCGAGGCATGATCTGAGAGGAAAACAAATAGGAATCATAGAAGATTCCAGAAATTAGAACCCAAGCTTTAAAATAGAACACGAAGAATAGATACATTCCTAAATGCCTTGTAGCTTCTACCATATGAGTGTGGTGCGCTACACACCCTTAAAAGAAACTCTACTAGACACGGCCTTGTGGATACCTAAATGACCAGGAATCTAAAGCTCTGATACAAAGTTGACTTAACCCAAATAGGGGCCTTGTCATAATAGGCATCCCAAGTCCAACTAGGATCGGGTACCACCCCTGTTGCCCACCAAACATCCAACTCGTATCATAAGTCAGATTGATTCCAAATATATAACAAGATAGAGTCTATTATAATTCCAAACTCTAGGATAGGTCCATAATCGTGACCAACCCAAGCAAGTCCAAAATACTAATATCCAACTAATAACCAAAACCAAACCAAAACAATAACCAAGTATGAGTCCATAACATACTAGGATTGACGAATCATAAATTCAACCTAATGGTATCATCCCCAATACCAATTTAAATACTAAGGCTGACACCGTCTATTCAAACACATGGTAGTTCCACAAAGTCTCTAACTAAAAGTAAAATGATATCTGATTGGGATATGGCCCTAACCATAGCCAAAACCAATATCTGTGAAATAACCAAAGAATAAAAAGACATCTATAATATGAAATAGAGCATTCTTCAGTATGGAAGCACACCACTTCAATCAAACCGAGATGATCCCAAGTTCGAGCACTAAGCAGAAGAAGTATTCAAGATACAATTGCTAGAAGATGGGTTAGTGGATGAAGACTAGCATGTACTCCGGATAAGGATAAAATAATATCAACCTTGAAAACTAGTAAACAAACCATATGCATTCACAACTATACATATATATATATACATAACTATGTTGGGAAAAGAAACCGGGTTAGCATTCTTTTAAAATTATTAACCTGGGTATGTGTAGCTTAAACATCCTAGAATAGTCCATGGGTTATATGGGTCTAGTTTAATAGCATGAACGGGCCCTGATGCGTATAGCCATATGAACCAGCGATACCGTAGTAGTAGGCAATTTCCAAGTAACCTTTTCTTTCCACGATACATATCTACAAGTGTACTTAGGGGATTCTTGTGTACCCTGTAAGTATTATATATGGTCGCCATGACCGATCTATATGTTGACTAACAAGATTTTCCTATGTCCATCCATTGGACTTACAACTTCACGGTTAGCTATCACACCTCACAATTATTGTCCAATTTATACAATTACCACACAACTAAACCACTATTCTATTTATTATTAATCAAGGCTATAAGTAGTGGTATCATCTTACTGGCTATAGCTTGTAATAAATGTCTAAAGGCATCATTTTTAAAAGAAGGGATTCCCATGTACCCATAGATTACATCATAAAGTTAACTTTAGGGAATCCTATGACTTCATAAGATGATCGTTAATATGTTTGCTTGGGGATTCTCTTATACTCCACCAGTCTTAAAATTAGACCAACCATAAACACCAAGACATTACCATTTA
The DNA here is from genome assembly GCA_026120095.1 of Capsicum chinense. Classification (NCBI taxonomy): domain Eukaryota; kingdom Viridiplantae; phylum Streptophyta; class Magnoliopsida; order Solanales; family Solanaceae; genus Capsicum; species Capsicum chinense. The sequence goes on from JAPEIP010000004.1 coordinate 142,466,467, forward strand.
AGCATTCTAGTTCATTTAAACCATTATACCATTTAAGGTTCCATTACCAAATTATACTATAAATAGTTCCATTAAAATGCGAATAATATATCAAAGGCACTTTCATAGGCAATTTATCAGATACATTAGGGGCATAGTGTTTCTAAAACCAAAATAAAGCACCAATTAACCATTCCCATGCAATGTCCAAACCACCATTAAAATATATAAATCCATAATTAAAATAAGGGAAACCCATAACAAGGCATTTATAACCAAAACCCCCAATATATATTTGAAAACCCAAAATCATATAATAATTATGCCATGGAAACATTCATAAATTACTTCTTAGTTGGAACTAACAATAAGGAAGGAGTAACTTCCCTTAGAATAAGAAAAATATGAGAAGAAATCACACCTATGAGCCTCAATTGACTACCTTGAAGGTAACCTAGCTTTTGGTTAGCCCAAGAGCCTTGAGAGATTTTGAGAGAGTTTCTAAGTGTTTGATTCATTCAAAAAAAGTTAATAAAGCCCTAAAAAAGGTATTTTATGTTGTACGATCCAAAGGAGTTATAAGGTGAAATGTCTAGATTACTCCTACTTAAATTGTATTAATTTTCCGTAGAAGGGTACGACCACCCCTTCCATCATTACCTTAGGGGTACCACTCGTACTCAAGCAAAATCTAAATCCCCTATAATAAAATACCTAAGACTCCTATGTCCCACTCGTACCCAATCATACAATTGGTACCAATAAACTATACCCATAACAGAATTGAATCAACTAGGTTAAGATATAGGACATAATAGGAGTTGTATCATATGAATCATACCCCATCATACATCCCTTATAGAGAAGTCATACCTTGGATACTAGCCAACCAGGCTATACTGATCAACATATGAGTGATGATCGCTAAACTATATCCCAAGATACAACTAGTACCCCTAGTCGTATGATTTCCAGAGAGCTCAAAACTCAGGAAATTTTCTAAGGATCGAAACACAGGGTGTTTTATATAGCCTCAAAATATTATAAAATATGGATAATTACTCCTTATATAGTGATTTAGGTCATCCATATGCTGACCCACATGAAATATATGCATTTGTAACTTTGCCCACAACATAAATAAGTGAAAAAATAATTTTTAGACATTTGAGAGGGGGGAAAAGGTTGTGTTGCATGGACAATGAAGGGACACTGGGGTTCTAGGAAGGCCCATACAACACCCCAAACATTGTTCCCTCAAAATATAGGTTATGGACAAATGCACGCTCCCATGCTGTGGGGGGAGGTTTGGAGTAAAGCCAAGCCTTCTAGGTGATGTTTTGTCTAATCATTGTTCTCTTCTTTTCATCCGCTTATTCCTTGTTTCTTCACATCTTGTGTCTTTTTGGTAGGATTTATTTAGCTTCCATATCTACTCTAGTTTTATCCTAAAACATCTCATAACATCCATAAGTACATATAAAAAATAGAGCTTATCAACTTATACATGAACTAGGATAGCATAGTCTAGCCTAACTGGTTTTCTTATCAAGATTTTATTTGATTTTTTTGGCACTTTAATTAGTCCAAAAGCAATTTAAAATCGCCAAACATTTAAATTATCCAAAAATTCAAAAATACACACTTTATACTTCATTAAGCACATCATGTTATCCTAAAAAATAAGCTTAATAAGTGTAAATAATGACAATTAGGTTTATAAATATCCCTTAGATCAGGAATTTAATCATTGTCAATGAGGGATAAGTAAATTGATTTCCCCTCTAATAACCCCTAAAAGAGTCACAAAAACATAATATAGGGGTTACAAGTGTAGGAATAGACAAAAAACCCCATGAAAAATATTTTGGAAAGTTACTGATGTCAGTCAGAATGCTAACATGATGCTTTATGGCCTGGGGGATAAGTTATGGACTGAGTCATTGCCTCAAATATTTTTTGACACTTCAACATATAGTGGTGACGAGTCTCTGAAGGACCAATCATGATTGGAGACGACTGTCAGGTGATTCATTGTCACTAAAATCAGTACTTGACAATGTTTACTAAAACACTCATAAATGTTTACTCCAAAATTAGATAGACAAATGGTTTGTTGAGTTAAAAAAAAATTGAATACCTTTAATTTGATGGGTATTAGTCCACCCAACTCTTCATATGAGTGGAGAAATGATTATTTCAAATTTTACCAAGAAGAATCTTAAACTAAAACTTGGTCAGAAGAGGATTTTTCACTTCAAGTAGGTGGTAGAAGCTTGTTATTACCTCAAATCTCATCATAATATATATACACACATATATATGGTAGTTGACATGTAATTAGAAGGTAATTTTTTTAAGTAATTGATAGAATGGATAGGCACCTGATAATTAATGGAATGATTCATCATCTAGAGTCATTTCCAGTAGGATTAATTTTCATCCTTCAACACTTTGAGGAATACACTCAGGAAGAGTGCTTGGAAGGATCATCTTACCTGACAATGACTCGTGGTCAAGGTCGTCCTGAGGTCAACTATTGTTGGTTTTTTTTATATATATGTTCTAAGTTTTAGATAGAATTCTAGGGACTTAGGGTGGTACAATATCTTTCACTTGGGAATATTTATTGTTAATTGATGGCTAATGCTACACTAAAAATTAGGGAACTTACTAGTATTTCATGACTTACTGTAACGCCCTTGAATTACCACCTGGATGTCACACGGTGCTCAAGACTATGAATAACCCTAAGCTAACCCATGATACCTATATAGCTTGAAACCCACATGAAAAGTGAATTAACATATATAGAAACTAAATGTAACGATTTCATAACTTAATAAAAGCCTTTAACTTAAACATCTTGAACAAACTCTTTGGTTTTAAAGCATACACATTCTAACAAGCCTCACAACTTACTAGAGAGCCACTGGGATAGACTCCAACTGACACAAACATATACGAAAATCAACTAACTAAAATACTTATATCATTGAAAATAAGTAGAATAAGCCGAGTCCTCAGATTATGAGGACTCACCAAAGGTCAGGATGTAGGTAATAATACCTATAGTCAATCATGCTATGGGAAATGATCCCCAGAACCTACATTATAAGACAATTTATCACATAGACATATATGTGGGTTGGTACCATTGGAATGTACTGAGTATGTGGGGTGAATGCATAAATACAACAATAACTGAATATATAGGTAACATTTCAAATGATGGATGATTAGTGTAAATGACTCACCGTGAGATTGAATAAAACAAAGGACTACTAGATCATAAAACATGAATAACAATGTATATGAGTGAACTTAGTAGCCATAATACTTGGTTTATAAAGTATTTACTTTTATTCTTTCTAATGGAAGATTCTTCTAACCGACATAAAGCATGTGACCTACCATGGAGTCTTATATCTTACCCACATTGGGGAGAGCTATTCTACCCTTTCCATCAGAATAGAACCTTAACTTAAGTGATCATTGCACTTTTTATCCATATACGGAAAAATCTTAACCTACTATGGCTCATAGTTTCCAAGAACTTACGATACACTCATTTACATTCCCTGCTCAGTGCTAAATACTACCTTGAAACACTTATATGATCATGCTTAAGAAATTCAACTTAAAATAGCAAAAGGGATTTTTAACTGAAAGCCCATGATGCTTCCTTTTACTTTAAATCATAATAAAGATGAATAGTCGTGGATTCTAGATCTTATCTTTAGATCAAAAGACCAAGATTTTATTTAAATCATCTTATAACACATAACAATGGAACATAAGAGCATAAACTTCTTGTAAACTCAGTACTTGTACATAGGACTTTGAATTCATGCTTTAGTTCATAGAAAGTCATAACAAAACATCATGATAAATAATCATCTTGAAATCTTTCAACAACATTGACAGCTCCAAAGCGCACACGCAAGTGTACATGGTTTTGTCAAGTAGTAGAGTGTCCTAATGAAAGCCAAGTATCGATCTCATAGGGACTTGGTTAAACAATGATTTGAATTGAGTTCACAGTTTAAATTAATTTTATGCAATAGTAACCAAAAGAAGTTTTAAGTTTGTAAGTTACAAGTAAAGTAACAATGCATAAAGTAATGATCTTGAGACAATCAATAGGAGTAAAACCCAAGATCGAAGCACTTTGAACAATTGTACTATGTTATTAAGTTTCATTCATCAATTCACTTATCTTGGTTGTCGATTCATAAGGGTAATTGCATGATCATGGTCTCCTAAACTCTAACTAATTGCCTAATATGGAGATTACAACTACATAATTGAGCGGGATGTAATCATCCAACTAAGTTATTTAAAGCTATCATCCTACGTGTGAATCAAGTAAGGTTTCTAAGTATATCCCTATCATAGATACTAATTTGGATTCCTTATTTTTTAAAAGAATACAAACCATACTTTGCTTATCCCTATGTTCTATCTTCCTATTCCCTCTCCCAAGACCGCAAGGTGGACAATGAATATATTTTAAGGGTAGCTACTCCTTAACATAGTTATAACAAGGATAAAAAAGCAACCAACAATGATAAGCAAATCAACAAACTTAACTCAAAACAATAGTACTCATGTTATTGTCTTCAACCCCAAAAAGGGAGTTCTTTACAACTCATAGTCATAATCATGATCCAACAAGTTAAAAATCATGTTATGATCTAATGGAATGCTAACTAAAAAAAGTAAAAACCTAAGTTATGAGGATGCAGAAGCCTCGATGATGTTCGAAGACGTCCAAAGATATTGAATTATATGTAAAAAGAAGTAATTATAGTGGACAAGTCCCAAGCCGTGTAGAATTTAATTTTCAGTTTTGGCCGTGTGTATATTGGACGTCGTGATGCACTTTCTGGAAACGGGAATGGAACTTGCACAGCACAAGATGGAAATTCGAGTAGAAGTCACGTTGCGAGGCTTAAAAGGTGGTGTGGAGGTCACGACACACCATGATCATGAGGGATCACTATTTTTGTTCTCTTCTAATGCTTTTGGTCTCTAGCACATGCCAATTAGCCTTTAATATAGCCTACACGTGCCCTTGACATTCCAGTACTCCGAATTGCATCCAAATTGTGTATTATGCTTTTGTTGATTTATTCTGATCCTTTTTGAGTTGTTTTCATTTGATTTAAAGCTTCTATATCCTTCATGTATCATCATAATCCTTTCACAAAGAATACTATAGCATTAAACACAAAAATGTAGCACTCAAAACAATAGAACATCCAAAATGGTGAACTAGAAACACAAGCTAAGCATAGGCTACTTCACATTGTTCTTAAGGTTATTGTTTTAACTCTTGGCTTGATCCAATTGAACTTTGAAAATTCCCAAAAATTTGTTCCACGTATAATTACACACACAAACCATTTAGAAAACATTAAACACAATATAATACAATGAAACCAACTAGACACACACATAGCTCAAGCTAGTAACACTAGTTTCCTCGATTGAACTCTAAGTGATCCAATTAAACCCAAACTTGTTTGAAATATACTTTGAAAATTTTAATCACACATTTTAACACGTAGATGCTTATTTATATCCAGATGAACATATTAATCACTCAAGTGACTCTCAAAACAAGGAAAAATAAGCAAGAATAATGACCTGGAAGTATACAAAACCACCTCAGATCATCACCCCATACTTAAACTCTTTTTCATCATCAAATAACTTTTTACTCTAAGAATCATAAGCTAAGGTGACTCTACATTTCTACTTATATAAAGACACTTAAGCTAGCACTATAATGACTCCATAGAATGCATGTTTCTACACTAAGCATGTTATATACACTATTGACAACTCAAGAATCCTACTTCAAAATATTCTAGCCTCAAGAATTAACTCTAGTAGTGGAAAACTCATGCATATTTATCAATCAAAGACATCAAACGACTCTCACACATTCATCAACACAGGTACACCTCACAACAAAGAGAGTTACCCAACATCACTCATAATAGTTCAATTAGAACCAGATGGGTACAAAAATCAAGTTACGCTCACTCTCAAAAGGGATTCACAAGTAAGACATAATGAACCATAGGCTTGCCCTTAGTGTAGTACTCCACGAATATAAAAATACGAAGTATAGGATCAATTAGGTCATTTAGGTTAATAATGAAAGCTAAGAAATAGGTTGGACCTATTTGGCAATAGTGAATATCTTCCCAAGCACTTTAATGTAACACATTATCAATTAAAACCATTCTCCAACAACCAATTTATAATATTTATGTTTACCCCATTCTTCTATTTTCACCATTTCATTTAAGCATATTCATAAACACTTTAGTGGCAGTATTTTTTTCTATTTATTTATAAATCAACTTTTAGCACAAGTTTATCTTTATTATTATTCAACTCCCCACCACAACACATAATAGTTGTACACACCAATAACTATCACTTTGGGGTTTCCATTTTACCTTTTCCATCTTATTTTTCAAACTCCTCACTCAATTGATTTTTTATTAAAGCGCTTAGGAGCTTTTTGGATCAAATTCTAGTTATTCAAAGAAGGAATTAGGCTACTTATGAGGCTTTCTATAACGCCCTAGAAAATGGGTCCCAGAGTGTCACACGGTGCTGGAGGCTACGAGTAGCCCCAAGATAACCCTTTGAGTCATTTTCATTCAGTTCAACACAAATCAATAGGGTTTCCATAAATAACCCTCAAATATCAATAGAAAGATAATAAAATGCAACTTATTAGTCAATTCCCAATATCTATACTAGTCTGACAAGCCTCTAAGAAAATTAATAAAACCAACGAGCTATTGAGACATGCCCCAACTGAGTCATACTCAGTTATAAAATGTAAATAATTTTGTTACACCAACATCAGACATCACATCCTTGGAACATGAGGACTCACCACAATAGAGGATGTAGAACAGCGTGCCCGAAGAATTACTGTCGAACTTGAAACTGAGCACCTGAACCTACATTCTAAGAAAATGCAGCCTACATCCAAAGATATGGGTCAATACCATGGAAAGAAATCGAGTATATGGGGGTGTATGCAGTTGTATAAACATCATCATCATAATTATTTAAAAGAAATATGCAAGATGTATAAAAGACTCACATAGCTCAAATAAAATCATCATAGTCATGAGAGGATGAAATAAGTACAATAACACATGTGAGTCATCATATAATTTGTCAATCACTTTTAGTTCATCAAGAATATCAATTCTCATAATGTAAATATCATTTAAATCTTTCGAAAGAATAACTTTC
>JAPEIP010000004.1:142491203-142527631 GCA_026120095.1 Capsicum chinense
GAAAGTAAATTTTGGTATACCTTTGGAAAACGATGTTAAGAAAATATCAAATTATGAGTATTAAATTAATTATGAAAAGTTAGAATTTTTAAAATTTTTAAGTTTGAATAAAATTCCTTTAACCCAAATAGGCTATTAGTCATATGGACATAACAAATGTCATCTTGAAAAATACTTAATTTTAGAAGGCTTATTTTAAGGGAAAAGTCGAAGGAACCAATTTAATCTATTTTAGATAAGATAAGTTAAGTTAGGTGAGAAAATTATGAATTACGCAAGAAAATCAAGATAAAAATAGAATGACAATGCCTTAGGGAATCACTTAGACTTATTAAATAAAGTTAGCAAAAATTACAAGCAACATTAATAAGTACAAGAAAAGAAAGAAAATTTTGAGATTTTGGGCCCCTATTTTGCCCATTAAGCTGTCATGATTTTTTGGACTTCATTCTCATGGACTTTGATCCTCGGGTACCCTTGGAACCAACCCCACAACCATGAGAACCACCTCTAGTTGAGGGCTGGGGGATGATCTGCTCTAGTAGGGGGAACACTCTAAGCTGAAGCAACAATCACCCCATGACTACGGCAATCTCATAAATAGTTACTAGGAAGTCCACAAGTAAAATAGAAAACATGAGTTGAACCAGTTTCATGACTTAATTTACGTTTCATGATGGCACCTATGAAATCTCGCCAGTAGGTAAGCCAAACCATAACCCGAAGCTAATGCAATTAGGTTAATTTAGGAGGAAATGCCAAACATAGGCTAAATTCAATGAACACAAGTTATAAATAAATAGTGTTCTAATTGATAAAGCAGTCATCACAAGAATACCAATCCCATGACCTGGTAGAGCCAGCGCAAGAGCATCTAATAATGTCAATACAACTTAAATATCTTACAATGGTCATACATCTATCTTAATACAAAAGACAGAATCATATGGATAGAAGGAAATAGCTGACTCCGACTCCAAGAGCTTACACTATCTCCGAAAGATCATCTCTATACAAACAATGGTTAGTGTCGACAGCTAGTACTCAAATCTGCACCAAAAAGGTACAGAAATGTAGTATGTGTACCAAAACAATGGGTACTCAATAGTCATCATCGGTTGATTGAGATAAGTCATGATACAAAGATGATAAAATGAAAGATAACATGACTAAGTCAAGGTACAAAATTAAAGTTGAATCATCTTTATCATCATTATGCATAATTAGTACATAAACTGATATAATAACAATAACATAACATAAATAATGAAGCACGTGCAAACATAACTATGAAGTTGGATCCCATACACCAATTGGTTAATATAGTAAAGAACACATCACAGCGACTAGAGAGCACATGCAAGAGAAGACTCAATTAATCATTCGACATTATAACAAACCTTTATCACAAATTAACCATCTTTCCACAATTCACCATCATTTCATACTATGCCATAACTTAACAGTTTACCAACATAATCCCATAATCCACTAGATAAGCACTAGCAATCTTTTATCACCAACATTAGCCATCAACTAGTCACCATTTATCCATTATTCGCCATTTTATCAACTAGGCATCCATTATCACTAGTCATCATAGAAATATCTAACAACCACTTTTCATGCCATATTACACCATAGAATATTAACACATACATATATATAATATCGGATCTCAAATCGGTAATTATAATTATCATCTAAAATTGAACCGGGAAAATGCATCATCAAGACTCAAAATTGAACTAGTCATAAATATTATCAAGACTCAGAATTAAACCGATCATAAATATAATAAAGACTCAGAATTTAACCGGCCATAAATATCATCAAGACTCCAAATTGAACCGGTCATAGAAATCATCATCATCACAATAGAATACTCAAAGTATAAATAATAATGTAATTATTCTTCATATCTCCAACAATATCATCAAGTGCTAAGATTTCTCTATTTAATCTCACTACCTCTTTCTAAGAGTCTAATAGGGATAAAGGTTCACCAAAGCTAACATGTGTCATTGCCTAAGGTGGGTTAAGAGTCCACTCTAATCCTTGAGTTCCCATTTAGGAAAAATTTCTATCCAAACTAGGCTTAGGGTATCTATTCCTCGTTTAGAAGTCAAACAATCCATAATTAGCTCTACACTAGGAAATTCCACTAAAACATGAGTAACTAGGTTAATTATTCCTAAATTGAGTAACCTAAGTCTATATCATGCTAAGCATGAGGGATAAAGTCTAATTCACCTAAAGCAAAATGGAGCAAGCTAAAGGGTCTAAGCTTACGGTGTTAAAATAGCCTAAACGACTCAACTAACCCAAAGTATTGAAATTCATCAAACCAATACCTAAACCCTATCCCAATCCAACACAATATCACAAATATACTATGAAGTAGCACTATCTAACAAAGGTTAAACCTGGCCTACCTCAGCGCCGAAGAAAGCTCAACGAACAACTAAACCTTCACCTTACCTTTTCAAGAAGCTTCCTCAAGATGTCAAGCTATCAAAATCACATTCTACATGTCAATGCAAGAACAATAATACCCATATTGCATCATTGTGCTTCGGGTACAAAAACAGCATCAAAAACCCCTTTGTGGGTCCAAATTACGAAAAACATATTTTCGAGGCCTACCCAACGTCCATACATGATCAGAAATCATAACCCTAAAGAATGGGAGAAAACCAAGATATTTGGGGATAAAATCAAGCGCATAAACTATTTAGGGTTTTGGTCAAGAACTAAGAAAATTCACCAAGAAAGGGATGAAATCTTACCTTAATTCGGATGATAATCATAAAAATAGATGTTAAACAAGCTCCCAAATCACTCTACAAGTCTATATTTGTAGCTATCACACTTTTTAGGGCTTTAGCACTCAAGGTGTGGATGAAAAATTGGCTAATTTAAGACCTAAGAAGTCTATTTATACCACTTCTAAGTAATCGGGTACTGCAATCACACACCAGGTGTGCAATGGATCACCTTGGCATTTAGAGGAGGTATGGCGATTACTAACACCCTTAGTGCAATAGCACTACCTTGTGCACACACTAGTGCAATTGCCACTCAAGTGGTGCGATCGCAGAAGCACCAGAACTCAACTGAAACTTGGAAAGTTTTCAAAGTTTTCACCAATGCCTCAAGATTCATTGGAAGTCCGATATACATAATTAAACTATGCAACCACACTAAATTCAACATTTTGGATGCAATGGAAAAGTTGTATTTTTCATCTGAGATTGTTTCGATCAAATGTAGATCCCATACCTAAATTTCCAATTTTCCAACTTTCTGACCAAAAGGTCGAAATGAGCTCGGGAGCATTAGGACCCTAGCCAATGGTCTACCTAGCCTAAAATTGATATTCCACAGCTGCTAGCAGAATCAAAATTTGCATTCGAGGTCATTTTACTAAAGTTTCGCTTGGCAACAATTTGGAGGCAGTAGAGACTTCAAAATAGCGAATTGTCTTTAAAAAACAAATGAACTGCCTAGTAACCAAACTGTCAGTCAGTGTAAGTCATAAATGACTTGAGGAAGATAAGGAAAAGCTCTAATGACAAAAATAAGCAGAAATATAGAAAATAACATGGTTATTACAATATTCACTACTAAAGGAACTTTCATCCCCAAAAGTTAAAGATTAGGATGTACCTGGTGTCTCAAACAAGTGAGGATACTGGGCCCATATCTTGCTCTCGATCTTCCAAGTGGCCTCCTCCACTGGGCGGTGTCTCCACTAAACCTTAACTACACGAATCTCTCTAATGCTCAACTACCTCACATGACTAGCCAAAATAAGCACCGACTCCTCTTAAAAGGTCAAATGCTCATCCAACTAGAACTAAGCCCTCCCGTCTAAGCATATGAGATGGATCGAGATTATATCACCGCAACATAGAGACATGGAAAACTGGATGAACAACAGAAAAATCTGGAGGCAAAGCTAACTCATAGGCTAACTCACCAACTGTACAAAGAATCACAAAATATCCAATATATCTTGGACTGAGCTTATCCTTCCTCTCAAACCTCATCACACCCTTCATGGACGATACCCAAAGGAATACGAAGTCAATAACTTCAAATCTCAAGGCACAAATCCTATGGTCCATATAGTCCTTCTACTTACTCTGAGTCACTCTCAACCTGTCCAGAATTACCCTGACTCTATCCAAGTACTCCTAAAGAAGATCAGTACCGAAATTCCTAACCTCAAAAATCTCAAATAATCAATCAAAAAATGAAATCTCCTACAGTACAAAGCCCCAAAAAGCATTATCTTAATACTCGAATGATAGTTGTTGTTGTACGAGAACTTTGCCAAGGCTAAGTGTTATTCCCACTAGCCTCCAAAATCATAATGCAGTATCGGTGCAAGTCCTCAAGAACCTAAATAGTCTGCAAGGACTGACCGTTGGTCTGTGGATGGAAGGTTGTACTTAGATCCATCTGAGCACCTAAATCTTCCTGCTATAGTTTCCAAAACCTCAAAGTGAACATAGAACCATAATCTAAAATGATATAAATGGGCACCCCATATAAATGAACTAGCTCCTAAACATAAAAATGGGCTAATCTCTCAACACTGAAAGTCATCTGAATAGGAATGAAATATTAAGACTTGGTCAAATGATCCATAATGACCTATATATCATCAAAACCATGGGAAGTATGGGGCAATCTATCACAACCCAAACCAGCTCCTGGCCATGAAGGGTATCTCAAGTCCCACGTGGATCAAAGATCACTCCTTGCGCCTAACTAAACCAACGCACCATATCCCGAGGTCAGCTAAATTTTGAACATAACAAGGTAAGAGAATATCAATTTAACGACATTATAATAAGTCTAAAACCAAAACCAACTGATACAGTATCAATTCTAATACCAATACCAATACCAGTACTAATACCGATACCGCCCATGCCCACAATAGTCCGACAAAACCTCTAATCAAAACCATAGAATACTAATCGAGATATAACCTCGACCATAGACAAAACCAAGACCAAAGGAATAGTAAAGTCATAAAGTAATCCATATCATGAAATAGAGTCCTCTGAAGTATGTACGTTCACCACTTTAGTCTGACATAAAAGTTGTCCCTGAATCACCTAGTCATTGAATAGAAGGAAAGAAAGTATGACCAATTCTTGCATCACATGGGTATACAGCATTCAAAGATGGTAGTAGGGTGAAATGATAGCATAAAACTTAGGAATAAGGATAACATAATGATATGATCAATAGTTTAAAATCATTCAAAAGCCAATGCACATAATCAAATGCAAATACATAAGCATATATATCACATATCGGGATAAAGAACAAGACTTAATATGTTTTTGAAAATATTAACCCGAATTGTGTAGCTCAACCATCACATAATAGTACCCATGAGCTACATGGGCCCCAGCACTCACCTCCTGGTTGGGCCTATGTGCGTGTAGCCATACGAGCCATAGAATAATCTTATATATATTCACATGGGGGACTCGAACCCTTCAATATATACCAAAGTGACATAAGAACTTGATCATATAATGATTTAGAAGGTACTCAAACCTCCCTAATCATGAAATAATTATAAGGGGGACTCGAATATACCTAGTCACTTTAACTCCCGCGTCAACGAATGTGGTTTTCAGTATCTATCACCCGGAATGCCACTTTTACAACACAGCTACACAACCCTTATTAGATCCCAATTAAAACAGTTGTCACATATTCTCATTCAATGAACCAGGATACATATTTAGGCATACATTGTTGGTATCGTCAAATCAACTACACTTGCAAGGTAACACATTATGCCAAAATAACTTCCTTTATCTTGGGGAGAACAACTCTCGTTGTTCATTAATACATATTAAAGCAACACCGACTCCCATTGTTCATTAAATCATACCATTATATTTCAAATACTTCATTATATCATGCAATAGTTCAAGACTAGTTCAATTTTACAAATTTCCACAGTTCTCATAACTAAAACCAATTTCACTTTATGGGATTGGGGTTATAACCATTTTAAAAGTCACAATTCTCTTGTTCATTCACCATACCCATGCACCCATAAGTTCAAAACCATATTAAAAGCATAAAAATCATATATATATTTACATATATATATATATATATATGGACCATGGGAAACATTGTTCAATTCATAATATTCAAAAAAAATCCGACCTTTATTTTCAAAAACCAAAACAATAACCTTATGAACAACACTCTAAATCATATGTTTTTTGCAAAATTAACAATGAAGGAAGAGTAACATGCCTTAATCACCAAGAAGCACGAAGAGAAATCACTCTTGAAAGCCCTAATTGAACAACCTTTGAAAACCCTAAGTACTCTTGACCTAAGGATTTGGGAGTGTTCTGAGAGGTTATTTGATGTGTTTCTAATAGCTAATGATGCCCTACAGAAGTTATAAGAAGTGGGTTTTAAAGTTGGAAAAGAGGGGAAATATCCAGAACGCCCTTGACATAAAAGCTAGAAAAAGCCATCTTTAGTTACGAGTCAACCCCTTAACTCATACCCACACCTAATGAATCATGACCATGAGTCGTAACTAAGACAGTGACTAGGACCCCCATATACTACCCACCTTACGACTCCACCAACCTACTCATAAGAAGATCTTACGACTCACAAGATCTAGTCAAGAGCAACACAAAACCCAACAGAATTGAACATTGGACATCATACGATTCATACCTATAACTCGTAACATATCCTTAAGACTCATAGTGAGCCACTCGTACTCAGAGAAGAACCTTTCCACTAAGTTTTTAATTTGGTTACGACCAGGGTCCTACAACCAATGACCACATCTTATAACTCATCACCATGAGTCGTGACCAAGATAGTGAGCCTAAAACTCAAGAATTTTCAAGGTACACAATTCTGGGGTATTACATTCTCCTCTACTTTGATCATTCATCCTCAAATGATGGGTCAAGGCAACACAAGTCTGATTGGACTCCATATACCTCCACTCTTACCTTTAACTAAGTTGGAAAACAAAGAATGGATACTTGGACTTTATGTCCTCCTTGCCTTCCCAAGTAGCCTTAGAAGGACAATCACTGTGCAGATGACCAGACTGAGAACATTTAAAATAGTTGTCCTACCTTCTTCATAAAACCCACGGTGCATCTGCCTATAAAATCTATAAGAAGGTTATGATAGAGAGAACTGAGCCCCACCAGCCTAAGATTGGGCACCCTGTGCCCTAAACCTACTATCATACTGAGAATGACAGTCACCCAACTACTTTGGATAAAGAAAACTAGCCATAGAGTAAGAACCAGAACTCCTCCACTTCTTTTTAGACCACTTCCCACCATCTCTACCACTATATTGTTGACCTCCACCATGGTAAGAAAATCTAAACTTCTTATTCTATATTTCCTCTATCTCTGTCTAATTCTTCTTCACTTTCTCAACCTACTACATATACACAACCAATCTAGAGAAGTCTATTCCTTGATCAAAAAGAAAGCCTTACTCTCTAGAATCAAATCATGGGATAATCCAAAGGTGAACTTCATTATTCTATCACTCATGCTAGATACTACCTCAAAAGCATATGGGACAACTAATGGAATTTTAAGGCGTACTCCTTGATCGTTATCCTGCGTTGCTTTAAATTAAAAAAACTCTTCTACTTTTGCTTTCCTCAACTCTATAGGAAAGAAGTTGTCCAGAAAAGCATTAAAGAATTCATCCCACAGTACAGATTCGACATCATCTCCATTAAACTATTCATATTCCTTATACTATTGGTAGGCTATATCCTTCAGCTGATAGGCAGTGAATTTACACCCTCCACATTAGTGGCATACATAACACAAAATATCTTCTCTATCTCATCAATGAAGCCTTGAGTATCCTTATAAAATCTTACAAAAGTTCCCTCAGAGTCTGAGCCTTAGAGCATGTCAAGTGAAGTATAATTCCATCCCTAAAAGATTAAGAAGTTACTACCCAAGTGATTATTGTTTTAACCTTGATTAAATTTTCCTAAAATTAACTTTTAATCGTGTGGGAAATTAAATTAGCTTTCCAACGATACCAATTTTGTCCAAATATGGTATTGGGGTGAGAAGTTATGGTTGTTTTACTAAGAGCTGTCGGAAACGCCCAGGTACAACGAACAGGTTGACAGACCATCGAGCTTGCGATGGACCGTCGCCCAGACCGCCGTAACCAAGGCAGTGACTCCCTCTTCTGGCTCAAGTGCAACTGCCAAGACGACGGACCATCAAACTAATGATGAACCATCGCTAAGACCGTCGCAACTGAGGTAGCTTGGCCTTTTTCTGACCAACATACGATGAATGATCCATCGAGCCGTCAGACTAGCGACGGACCACCAATCCAACCATCTCAAATCCCGTTCACTATTTTAAGTTGTTTTAAAAGGAATTTTTGGCTTTTTTCCCCATTTAACACTTAGATATATGCAAAATGAAGCATATGACTTCATTATCTCCCAAAACATCCAAAGGCTAGAGTTTCTTCCTCAAGAACAAACACAAAACCTTTCTCCAAGAAATTCAAGAACTCACCATAGATTCTACAAATTGAGTTGATATTAGAGTTTCCCAATTCCAAGGCTTCAAGAACCCTCTCTCAAAGAGTAAGAAGAAGAGTTTCAAGCAAGCTTATTCATCTAGTTTCATAATCTAAGGTATGTGGGGTTTGAACAAGGACAATTCTTTCGTCCTGGTGCCCAAAACTTGTTTTAAATTACAAATATATATGACTTTATGAGTTCTCCTATGAATTTGAAGTGTGGGTTCATACCCAATCTTAATATGCATGAGATTTTGAGATTTGTCAATGTTCAAGAAATTGAAGTATATGAGTATGTTGAGATTTTATGATAAATTGCTGAACATTCCAAATTTCTATATGATTTGTGTATCCTTATGAAATCTAATATGCATTTTGATAAGTCTTAACTTGAGATTTGATTATAGGTCACTAAACCCTACTTGAGATTTTAGTTTTTATAAACTTTTGTGCTCTAAGCACCCATGATTTGAGTATTTTGAGATCATTGAGAATGTTTTGACCTTCATGGTCATAGTAGCTTTGAAATCCACTTTACCAAATGAGACTACAGATTTTATAGTTGGGTTCTTATGAACCATGAGATTATTTTAAAGTGGATTTCCTTGATATGAGCGTAGCTAACTAAAGGGAGTAGTATTTAGCATTCAGTTGGGTAAGTTACTATAGTTTCATACCCAAGAACTACATGTCACAGTAAGATTAAGATTTATGGTCCCGAGACCAAGATAAGTGATCACTGATTTTAGGTTATACTCCCTGACAAGAGTATGACACCTCTCCCCAATGTGAGGTTTCTTCCTTAGGAGGACACGATGTTGGACTCCATGTTGGTTGCATGGTTTATGTCGGTTAAGAGAACCTCCCTAAATATTTGAGATAAGTGATTTTCCAAATAGTAAAGTTTGTAGATTTTCTTCCTAAAGTATTTTCCCATGAGATGAGATGTTTTCCTTAAGAGAAGTTATTTTTTTCCTACTAGTAAACAGTAAATAAATAGCTTATGAGTATTTTTCCCTATGAGAAAGATTTTTCAAAATAGTTTCTTGAAGTAAAATTTTCTCAAGAAGAAAGTAGTTTTCTCTACTAGTAAGAGTTATATAATTCCGAGTTCCAAGTGTATTGAGTTAAAAGAGTTCTAAGTTCTTGAGCATTAAAGAAGTTTTACTCTCTATGAGATATATGTATGAGTAGTCACCGCTAATGTTTAGGCCAATAACCAGGCCGCAGTTGCAAATCAGCAGGGAGGAGATGTAGCTGCTGCTAGGATTTGTGATTTCATGCGGATGAATCTGCCAGAGTTTTATGGGTCTAAGGCAGGTGAGGACCGATAGTTATACCTTGAGGAGGTGAGAAAAATCACACAGGTGATGCATGGTTCTAAGGAAGTAAGTGTTGAGCTGGCATTATACAGGTTGAAAGACATTGCTTATGATTGGATGGTAGAGTGGAAGAAGGGTAGAGGTAAAGGTGTTGCTCCTATGACTTGGCAGGTGTTCCAAGATGCATTCTTGTGAAAGTTCTTTTCTCTTGAGATGAGAGAAGAAAATATTAAGGAGTTTGTGAACTTAAGACAGGGCTCCATGACTGTTAAAGAGTATTGCTTGAAGTTCAACCAGTTTGCTAAGTATGCTCCTGATTTGATTTCTGACACCCGAGCTAGTATTAGCAATTTCATGACCGGTGTTTTTGGTTTGGTACTAAAGAAGTGTAGGATTGCGATGCTGAATAAGGATATGGACCTATATAGGTTGATGATACATGCACAGTAGATAGAGACAGCCAAGATAAGAGAGAGAGAGAGAGAGAGAGGTAACAAGAGGGCTAGATCTGAGCAGCATCAGTATGGTCAGGCTAGGTCCCATGGAGGGAACCGGCCATAGTTCTAGAGTCGTTCTTCTATGCCAGCACCTTTATCAGCTAATGCTCCCGCACCTAGAAGTAGACAGGAGCAAGGGAATAGGTATTCTATGTCTGGTTCCCAAATAGTGTAAGTAACAGACCCCGCTACCCTCCTTGTGCTAAGTGTGGTAGGGACCATCCTGGTGAGTGCTTAGCAGACCGAAGAGGTATTTTGGTTGTGGAAATCTGGGCCACATACTTAGTGTAACGACCCAAAATCGCCTCCCGAAACATCACATGGTGCTTAAGGTTACAAGTAGCCCCAAGCTAACCCTTTGAGTTTATTTCTACCCATAATACTCATTTCAATATAAAATAATTTGAACACTAGCATAGTCATAACATATAAAAGGAGTTACGAAGATAATGCTTGGTCCAAACGACCATAACACTGGAAATTCCAACACAACCACAGTCTGATAACTAGTCTGACAAGCCTCTACTAATCCATGAACTAGAGAGGCATTGGGATAGGTCCCCAACTGACTCAAAATGAACTGAAAATAACAACGTAGTCTCTCAAATACTGAAACGTCTGAATATAGGTCCTCGAACTATGAGGACTCACCATTGTAGGAATGTAGATAGAGGTACTCAAAAATCACTGACGAGGCTAGGACTGAGCACCTGAACCTACATTATAAGACGATGTAGCACATAAACGTATATATGGATCAGCACTTGAGAATGTACTGAGTATGTGGGGGTGCATGCATTCATATAAAACAACATCATTACTCTTTAATCAAATCATGCATGCAATAATTGATGACTCACATGGCTTGAATAAGCATAAAAATGTAAAGCTCATGAATTATGTAGAATGGAACATGTAACACGAATCTCATGAGTCATTATACTTTAGCTTTAAAATATGTACCCTTCTCTAATTCTCATTACTCAAATACTGAAGGAAGCTTTAAGCAATACTTTCAACTCATGCATATGTCTCGTGGAGAATAAAACTTCTTTAATGCTCAAAAATACATAACTCCTTTGAACTCAAGTACTTGGAATTCGGAATCATACAACTTTGGGACATACTTGAAGGCATTTCAATCACTTTAGGAAAATATATCCATTCCAGCTTTAGGAAATCATTCTATCTCAATGGAAAAAAAATATACTCTAGTTTAGGGAAATAACTTATCTCAAAGCTTTAGAGAAAATACTTATATCAAGGTAAAATACCTTAGTCTTAAGGAAATAACTTATCTCAAAGCTTTAGTTTAAAGGGAGGTTCTCTTAACCGACATAAACCATGCGAGCTATATGAAGTCCAACGTCTTATCCTCTTAACGAAGAAACCTCACATTGGGGAGAGACGCCATACTCTTGCCAAGGAATATAACCTCGACTCATTGATCACTTATCTCAGCCTCGGACCCAATCATCTCAGCCTCAGGCCCAAAATCTCAAACCTACGGTGGCACATAGTTCTGGGGTAAGAAACTATGGTAACTTACCCAACTTGGTGCTAAATACTACTCCCTTTAGTTTATCTCGATCACCTCATGGAAATCCACTTTCAAAAAAATCTCATGGTTCATAAGAACCCAACAATTAAATTTGTAATCTCATGTGGTAGAGTGGATTTCAATACTCTATGATCATCAGGTCAAAACATTTCTCAATAATCTTAAAATACTCAAATCATGCGTTCTTATAGCATAATAGTTCAAAAAATTGCAAGTATCAAGTAGGGCTTAGTGACCCATAATTCAATCTCAAGTTAAAAATCATCACAGTTCATAATAGATAGCATATAGATTCATAATTCATGTAGAAATCTGGAAGTTACAGCAATTTGTCTCAAAATATCAAATACTCATATACTTCAATATCTCAAACATTGCAATTAGTAACTTCTCAAGGATTAAAATCATGAGGTATAAACCCAGCTTCAATTTCTCAAGAAAACATGTAAAAATCATGTCATTAGACTCTCTATTCATGGGAAACATCAAAAGCTTGCAACCAATAACAATGGGTGAAAACCCCTAATTCAATTTCATGTAAAATCTCATAAGTTGTAGAAAATTATAGTTTAAATAAGCCTTTGGGAAAAAGGGTGAAAGAATTACCCTATTCAAAATCGCACATACCTTAAATTATGAAATTAGGTAAACAAGCTTGCTTTAAACTCTTCTTCTTACTCTTGAGAGAGGGTTCTTGCAACCCTTGAACTTGGGGAACTCAAATCTCAACTCAATTAGTAGAATCTATGGTGAGATATTATATTTCTTGGAGAAGGGTTTTAGATTTCCTCTTGAGGAAGAAATCCTAGCCTTTGGATGTTTTAGGAGATAATGAGGCTATCAAGTTCGTTCGGAATATATATGAGGGTTAAAAGGGGAAAGACCCAAAAGCCCCTTTTAAAAATGACTTAAAATACTAACAAGGGTTGCGACGGTCCGTCGCAAGTCTGACGGTCCGTCGGATCATCCATCAGACGTTGGCCAGAAAAGGAACTTACTGCCTCAATGTGACGATCTCAGCTACAGTCCATCGCAGTCTTAAAGGTCCGTCGTCTTGGCCGTCGCACTTGGGAAAAAAAAAGAGTTACTTCCTTGGTTGCGATGGTTTTAGTGACAGTCCATCGCAAACTCGACGGTTTGTCGGATCGTCCTTCACACCTGGGCGGTTCCAATAACTCTCAGTAAAACGGCCATAACTTCTCACTCCGATACCGGATTTGTACAAAATTGGTATCATTGGAAAGCTAATTCAATTATCTACATGAAAAAAGTCAAATTTAAGAAAATTTTGTATGGTTTAAACACTAATCACTTGGGAAGTTACTTCTTAATCTTTTACGGCCAAAATTACACTTTACTTGACACGCTCTAAGGCTTAAACTACGAGGAAACCTTGCGGGGTCTTACAATATATCCCCCTTGGAAACATTCATCCTCGAATGTCTCTAGTTATACTAGGAACATAGGAAAATAGAGTACATATAGCTGAAGCAATTCGAGAAAAGACTCAAAATCTCTTAAATTCTTGAATACCATGGAAATTGTAAGAACTAATGCAAGAATAGATATATAGCTGAACTTTAGATTAGAAGGGCTGAATTAAGGAAGAATAATACCTTTGGATTGATCTGAACTTACAGAAAAGAGGTGAGGCTACATGGCTTGCATGTCTGCTTCTGTCTCCCAAGTAGCGCCCTCAACTGACTAGTTCCGCCACAACACTTTGACCAAGGGAACCTCTTTGTTCCTCAGTCTACGGATATGAAAATCTAAGATCTCAACGAGAATCTCATCAAATGAAAGACTATTCTGAATATTGGCACTCTCTGAAGGATCTACCACAACAAAATCACCAATATGCTTCTTAAGCATGGAGACATGAAAAATAGGATGAACGGCTGACAACTCCGCAGGCAACTCAACCTCATAGTCTACTTTCCCAACACGGCTCAAAAGACTATACAGGCCAACATAATGTGGACTAAATTTTTCCTTTTTACCAAACCTCTTCACCCCTTTCATGGGTGAAATCTTCAAGTACATCAAATCACCCACTTTAAACTCAAGATTTCTTCTCCTCATATCGGCATATGACTTTTGACGAGTCTGAGTTGTTTTTAACCTCTCTCTAATCAAATTAACTTTCTCCATAGCTTCAAACACAGCATCAAGCCCAATCACGGCAGTTTTACCCACTTCAAACCAACCTATGGGTGATTACATATTCTACTATACAAGGCCTCAAATGGTGCCATCTTGATGCTAGCATGGTAACTATTGTTATAAATAAACTCTATTAATGGAAAATCCTCATCCCAAATACCTTTAAAAGTAAGAGCACATGCCCTAAACATATCTTCTAGGGTCTGAATGGTCCTCTCAGTCTGACCATCTATCTACGGATGAAAAGCAGAACTTAAAAGAACTTGGTTACCAAGACCCTATTGAAACGCCCTCCAAAACTGAGAATTAAATTGAGTATCCTAATCCAAAATGAAAGATAAAGGAACTCTGTGAAACCTGACTAACTCCAGGATATACAATCTAGCATAATCCTCAGTTGTGTAAGATGTATGCTCGGGCAAGAAATACGTGGACTTAGACAGTCTTTCTACAACCACCCAAATAGAATTATGATGATAACGTGAAAGAGGTAACCCAGTTACGAAGTCCATATTCACCACCTCCTATTTCCAAGTGGGTATACCAAACTCTTATATCACACCACCAGGTCTTTGGTGGTCTACCTTAACCTATTGGCATGTTACACACTTAGCTATATCCTTCCTCATACCATTCCACTAATAGATTTCCTATAATTTGTGGTACATCTTGGTAGTACCGAGATGAATAAAATACCACGCACCATATGCTTCATCCATAATCCTCTGCCTCAGATCATCAACACACAAAACATACAATCTACCCTGCAATCTCAACATGCGATCTCCCCCTTAGGAGAAAACCTCTACCTTTTGATCCTTAACTGCCTCTTTTAGTCTAACCAAACTAGGATCTCTATCTTGCTTCTCCTTCACTTTCGAAACTAAAGAGAATTCAGAACTACTTTGCACCAAAGTACTTCCCTCAGCTGAATTAAGAAACCGAACACCCAATCTAGCCAGACAATGCACATCACAAGATAACTCTTTCTTACCTTCCTCTACATGAGTAACACTACCCATAGACAAACTGTTAAGGGCATCCGCCACTACATTGGCCTTTTTTGTGTGATACAACATACTCAAATCATAGTATTTTAACAACTCTAACCACCTCCTCTGCCTAAGATTCAACTCCCTCTAAGTAAACACATACTGTAGGCTCTTATGATCAGTAAACACATCGACATGGACACCATAAAGATAGTGCCTCAAGATTTTCAAAGCAAAGACCACAGTACCTAACTTAAGATCATGGGTTGGGTAATTCTTCTCATGCGTATTTACCTGTCCAGAGGCATAGGCTATAACCTTACCTTTTTTCTTTAACTGTCTGTCGTAGTCTTGACGGCCGTCGTCCTGGACGTCGTACCTAGGCTAAAAAAAAGGAGTTACTTCCTTGGTTATGACAGTCTGAGCGGCGGTCTGTCGTAAACTCAACAGTCCATCAGATCATCTGTTGCACCTGGACGATTCTGATAACTCTCAGTAAAACAGCCATAACTTCTCACCCTGATACCGAATTTGAATGAAATTGGTATTGTTGGATAGATAATTCAATTCTCTACATAACAAAAAGTAAAATTTGAGAAAATTTTATATGGTCTAAATACCAATCACATGGGAAGTCACTTCTCAATCTTTTAGGGTCAAAATTATACTTCACTTGACACATTCTAAGGCCTAAACTACGAGGAAACTTTGTGAGGTTTTACACTTAGTTATTGCTCGCATGATAGGTAGGAGAATAGAAATGCCTGACCTCAGTCACAGACTACTAGTGCCCCAACTCCTAGACCTCATCCCGCCTCTGCTTAGGGCGCTTCATCTAGCACTACTGGCGGTCAGCGTCAGAATAGATTCTATGCCTTTCCATCCTATCAGGAGTAGGAGGACTCTCCTAATGTTGTTACTGGTATTCTCTGTACCTTTTGTTTTGATGTTTATATGTTGTTGGACCCCTGGTTAAGTTTTTCTTATGTGATCCCACTTGTAACTGCGAATTTCAAATGAGTCCTAAAAGGATTCTTGAGCCTTTCCCAATTTCCACATTAGTAGGGGAGTCAATTATTACTAAGCAAGTGTATAAATATTATCCTATTACTTTTCTTCATAGAGTCATATTTCCTGACTTGATAAAGTTAGAAATGGTAGATTTTGACCTTATTCTAGGTATGGATTGGCTTCATTCTTGTTATATATCTATAGACTATCGTATCTGTGTGGTCAAGTTTTAGTTTCTTGATGAACCAGTTTTTGAGTGGTCTGGGAGTTCAGTATCTCCCAAGAGATATTTTATCTCCTATCTCAAGGCTAGAAAGCTAATATCCAAAGTTTACATTTATCACCTAGTTAGAGTCAAAGACACTAAGTCTGAGGCTCTAACTATTTAGTCAATCAACATTGTTAATGAGTTTCCTGATGTTTTTCTGCAAGATCTCCTAAGGTTACCTCCCGATAGAGAGATAGAATTCAGGATTAACCTTCTTTTCGACACTCATCCCATTTCTATTCTTCCATACCATATGGCACCTGCAGAGCTTAAAGAGTTGAAAGAGCAACTCAAAGATCTTTTAGATAAAGTTTCATAAGGCCCAGTCTTTCTCCTTGGGGCACACCTATTCTATTCATGCAAAATAAAGATGGTTCATTGCGTATGTGCATTGACTATCATCAGCTTAACAAGGTCACAGTAAAAAATAAGTATCCTCTGCTGAGAATTGATGACCTGTTTGATCAGTTGCAAGGTGCAAGTTATTTTTCCAAGATAGACCTTAGATCTGGCTATCATCAGCTTTAAGTGAGGGAATGTGATATTCCAAAGATAGCCTTCTGAACCCGCTATGGTCACTTTGAGTTTCTAGTCATGTATTATGGGCTAACCAATTCCCCAACAGCCTTTATGGACCTCATGAATCGAGTGTTCAAGCAACATCTCAATATGTTTGTCATTATTTTCATAGATGATATCCTTGTGTACTCTCATTCTGAGAAGGATCATACAGATCATCTTAGAATTGTCTTGCAAACTCTTAGAGATCACCAGTTGTTCATGTTGATGAGTTTACTAATAATAAGAGCCTACACTATGTGTTTACTCAGAGGAAGTTGAATCTTAGGCAGAAAAGGTGGTTAGAGTTGTTAAAAGACTATAATATGAATGCGTTGTAACACCCAGGCAAGGCCAATGTAGTGGCAGATACCCTTAGTAGGTTTTCCATGGGTAGTGTTACTCATATGGAAGAAGGTAAGAAAGATTTAGCTCGTGATGTGCACGGTCTGGCTAGATTGGGTGTTAGGTTGCTTGATTCCGCTGAGGAAAGTACTTTGGTGTAGAGTAGTTCCGAATCCTCTTTAGTTTCAGAAGAGAAGGAGAAGCAAGACAGAGATCCTAGTTTCGTCAGACTAAAGGAGTCAGTTAAGGACCAAAAGGTAGAGGTTTTCTTCCAAGAGGGAGATGACGTGTTAAGATTGCAGGGTAGATTGTGTGTTCTATGTGTTGATGATCTAAGGCAGAGGATTATAGCTGAAGCACATGGTGTGCGGGATTCTATCATCCCAGTGCTACTAAGATGTACCACGACTTGCAGAAAAACTATTGGTGGAGTGGTATGAAGAAAAATATAGTTGAGTTTGTAGCAAAGTGTGCAACGTGCCAACAGGTTAAGGTAGAACACCAAAGACCTGGTGGTATGATACAAGAGTTTGGTATACCCATTTGGAAATGGGAAGAGGTGAATATGGACTTCGTGATTGGTTTACATCTTTTGCTCATCATCATAATTCTAATTGGGTTGTTGTAGAAAGGCTGACTAAGTCTGTGCATTTTTTTCCCATTCATACATCCTATACAGCTGAGGATTATGCTAGATTGTATATCCGGAAGCTAGTCAGGCTGCATGGAGTTTCCTTGTCTATCATTTCGGCTAGAGGTATTCAGTTCACTTCTAAGTTTTGGAGAGCATTTCTGTAGGGTCTTGGTACCCAAATTCATTTAAGTTTCATTTTTCATCCGCAGATAGATGGTCAGGAGAGGACCATTCAGACTCTGGAAGATATGTTGAGGGCATGTGCTCTTGGCTTCAAAGGTATTTTGGATGAGCATTTGCTATTGATAGAGTTTACTTAATACAATAGTTGCCATGCTAGCATCAAGATGGAACCATTTGAGGCTTTGTATGGTAAAAGATGTATATCACCCATAGGTTGGTTTGAAGTGGGTGAAGCTGCAGTGATTTGACCTGATGTGGTATTTGAGGCTATGAAAAAGGTGAAGTTGATTTGATAAGGATTGAAGACACCTCAGAGTCATCAACAATCATATGCCGATGTGAGGAGAAGGGATCTTGAGTTTAAGGTGGGTGATTTGGATTACTTAAAGATTTCACCCATGAAAGGGGTGAAGATGTTTGGTAAAAAAGGGAAGCTTAGTCCTCTATATATGAGCCCCTATAGAGTCTTGAGCCGTGTTGGTAAAGTAGCTTATAAAGTTGAGTTGCACGTAGAGTTATCAGTCGTTCATCTTATTTTTTATGTCTCTATGCTTAAAAAGCATATTGGTGATTCCGTTGTAGTGGACCCTTCAGAGAGTGCTGATATTCAAAATAGTCTTTCAATGAGATTCCTGTTGAGATTCTAGATTTCCAGATCCGCAGACTAAGGAACAAAGAAATTCCCTTGGTCGAAGTTTTATGGCGGAACCAGTCTGTGGAGAGCGTTACTTGGGAGGCAGAAGCATACATGCAAGCCAAGTACCTGTACCTCTTCTCTGTGAGTTCAAATCAAGCCAAGTTTAGCTATGCATCTATTCTTACATGAGTTCTTGCAATTTCCAAAGTATTCCAGAGTTTAGAAAGATTTTAAGCCTGTTTAGCAAATTGCTTCAGCTATGTGTTCTCAATTTTTCCTATGTTCTTAGTATAACTAGTGGAATTTGAGGATAAATATTCCTAAGAGGGAGATATTGTAATACCCCGCAAAAGTTTCCTCGTAGTCGAGCCTTAGAGCGTGTCAAGTGAAGTGTAATTTCGACCTAAAAAGATTGAGAAGTGACTTCCCAAGTGATTAGTGTTTTAACTTTGATTGAATTTTCCTAAAAATGACTTTCTATCAAGTGGGAAATTGAACTATCTTTCCAACGATACTAATTTTGTCCAAATTCAGTATCGGGGTGAGAAGTTATGGCCGTTTTACTAAGAGATGTCGGAACCGCCCAGGTGCGACGGACAGGTTGATGGACCATTGAGCTTGCGACGAACCGTCGCCCAGACCGTCGCAACCAAGGCAGTGACTCCCTCTTATGTCCCAAGTGTAACGGCCAAGACGAAGGACCATCAAACTAGTGATGGACTGTCGTTAAGACCATCGCAACTGAGGCAGTTTGGCCTTTTTCTGACCAACCTTTGACAGATGATCCGACGGGCCATCAGAGTAGCGACGAACCGTCACTCCGACTGTATCAAATCCCGTTCATTATTTTTAAGTCATTTTAAAAGGACTTTTTGTCCCTTTCCCCTTTGAACACTTAGATATATGCAAAACGAAGCATGCGACTTCATTATCTCCCAAAACATCCCAAGGCTAAGGTTTCTTTCTTAAGAACAAACCCAAAACCCTTCTCTAAGAAATTCAAGACCGTAGACTCTATAGCTTGAAACTGAACAACAACAAAGGGAAATATTCCTAAATATCTCGTAGCCCCTCCCTTATAAGTGTGGCACGCTACATACCCATAAAAGAGACTATACTCGACATGGTTGTTGTTGGACACCTAACTGCCCATGAACCTAGTGCTCAAATACCATCCTTTTCACGACCCAAACTAGGGCCCATCCATGATGGGCATCTCAAGTCCTGCATGAACCAGAGATTACCCCCTGTGCCTAACCAATCCAACACACCACACCCCGAGGTCGGCTAAATTTTGAACATATAACAAGGTAAGAGAATATCAATTTAAAGACATTATAATAAGTCTAAAACCAAAACCAACTGATACAAGTATCAATGAAAATACCAATACCAATACTAGTACCAATACTGACACCGCCTATGCCCACGGTAGTCTGACAAAGCCTCTAATCAGAACCATAGAATATCCGGTTGCCCCGACCATAGCCAAAACCAGGATCAAAGAATTAGTAAAGTCATAAAGTAATCCATAGCATGAAATGGAATCCTCCAAAGTATGAAAATTCACCACTTTAGTCTGACTTAAAATTTGTCCCCAAATAACTTAGTCACTGAGCAGGAGGAGCGGAAGTATGACCAATTCCTGCTTTGCGTAGGGATACAGCACTCGAAGATAGTTAGTGGGGTCAATACTAGAATGAAACTCGAGAATAAGGATAACATAACGTATGATCAACAGTTTAAAATCATTTAAAAACAATGCACCTAATCAAATGCAAATACATATATATATATATATATATATATCAAATGTCGGGATAGGGAACAAGGAATAACATGCTTTTCAAATTATTAACATGGATTGTGTAGCTCAACCATCATATAATAGTACTAATGGGCTATACGGGCCCCAGCTCTCACCTTTAGTCAGGCCCCAGCGCGTGTAGCCACACAAATTGAAGAATAATCTCATATATAGGCATATGGGAGACTTAAACCCTCCAATATATACCAAGGTAACTTAAGCACTTGATCATATATTGATTTACGGGGGTCTCGAACCTCCCTAATCATGAAATAATTATTAGGGGGACTCAAACCTCCCTGGTCACTTTGACCACCACGTCGGCAAATGTAGGTTCCAGTATCGGTCACTTCGACCTCCACTTTTACGACTTAACTACACAATCCTTATTAGAGCCCAATTAAAACACTTGTCACACATTCCCATTTAATGAACCATGATACATATTTAGGCATACATAGTTGGTATCGTTATACCAACTACACTTGCAAGGTAACACATCATGCCAAAACAATTTCTTTATCTTGGGGAGAACAACTCCCTTTGTTCATTAATACACATTGGGGGAACACCGACTCTCATTGTTTATTAAATCATACCATTGTATTTTGAGTACTTTATATCATGCAATAGTTCAAGACTAGTTCAATTTTAAAATTTTCCATAGTTCTCATAAATTAAACCAATTTCAAATTATGTGGTTGGGGTTATAACCACTTCAAAAGTTACAATTCCCTAGTTCATTAACCATACACATGCACTCAGAAGTTCAAAACCATATTAAAAGCTTATACATACATACATACATACATATATATATATATATAAAAACCATAGGAAACATTATCATAACATTCAGAAACCCCTAACTTTTGTTTTAAAAACCCATATATATATATATATATATATATATATAAACCATGGGAAACATTATTCAATTTATAACATTCAAAAACCTCTAACCTTTGTTTTAAAAACCCAAAACAATAACCTTATGAACAATACTTTAAATTACATGCTTTCTGCAAAATTAACTTGAAAGACCTGATTGATCAACCTTTGAAAACCCTAAGTGTTCTTGACCTTGAGGATTCGAGAGTGTTCTGGGAGGTTATTTGATGTGTTTCTGATAGTTAGTAATGCCCTAAGAAAGTTATAAGATGTGGGTTTTAAGTTAGACAAGAAGGGAAATGTCCAGAATGCCCTTAACTTAAGAGTTGGAAAAATTCGTCTTTGGTTACGAGTCAACCACTTCAATTGTACCCACACCTTACGACTCACGACCACGAGTCATAACCAAGACAATTACTAGGACCCCCATATACTTCCCACCATACAACTCTACCAAGCTACTCATAAGAAGATTTTATGACTTGTAAGGTCTAGTCATGAGCAACATAGAACCCAAAGAAACTGAACACTGGACATCCTATGATTCGAACCTACAACTCGTAACATATCCTCATAGCTCACTACCGCTCGTACTCAGAGTAGAACCTTACAACTAAGTTTCTAATTTGGTTACAACCAAGGTCCTACAACCCGTAAGCACATCTCACGACTCATCACCATGAGTCATGACCAAGAAAGTGAGCCCAAAAATCAAGAATTTTCAAGGGCCAAAAATTTGGGGATTTACAATAACCACTAACGAATCCATAGTAATTCAATCCCATTCCACTCGGAAATGGGTAACCTCTGACTCAATTCACCAGGTTTTTGATACTAGACCTGTACCTACTGACAATATAGGCAACGAGTTCTAAAATCTGCGATATCTCTCTTCATACCACCCCACCAATAATGTTATCTGAAATGTCTATACATCTTAATTATACCAAGGTGGATAGAATATCTTGAGTTATGAACCTCATGTAAAATAAACTGAATTAAGTCATTAATTTGAGAAATGCAAATACAACCATCAAACCTCAAAATACCCTCAGTATCAATGGTGTGCCTCTTGGACTCACTACTAAACACCTGATCACGAAAGAAGCAAAGCTTGCTATCCTCAAACTGACGATCACAAATCTGCTATAGTGAGGATCTCACCTCCACACTAGCCAAAATCCTCCTGGGATCTAAAATATCAAGGCAAACTATTAAGTTAGCTAAACACTCAATGTCTTACACTAACAGCCTATGAGAAACTTAAATACAAGCCAAGCTGCCCATACTTATTGCCTTGTGACTCAAGGTATCTGCTACTACATTTGCCTTACCCAGATGATACAAGATGGAAATATCATAATCCTTAAGCAACTCCATCCATCTGTGCTGCCTAGCATTAAGCACCCTCTAAGTTATAAGTTGCTGAAGACTGGGACGATTGGTGAAAATCTCATAATTCACACCATAAAGATAATGCCTCCAAATCTTAAGCGCAAAAACTACCATTGCTAACTCCAAATCATGAGTACGGTAGTTGCGCTCGTGCACCTTAAGTTGTCTCTAAGCATAAGCAATAACATGACCCTACTACATTAATACACAACTGAGACCAACACCAGAAGCATTACAACATACGATGAATCTCTCACCCTCAATATAAAGAGCTAAAACAAGGGCTTAATTAAGGAAATCCTTGAGCTTTTCAAAGCTTGACTAACGCTCCTTGAACCATCAAAAGGAACCTCCTTCTAAGTTAATCATAAAAGAGTCCAAATAAGTCCTGAATACTCAGTTCATTAAGTCCATGAATGCGGATGGGGTGTTAGTCAACCCAAAATACATCACTAAGAACTCATAAAAACCATAATGGGTTCTCAAAGTTCTTCGAGATATCCTCATCCCGAATCCTCAACTTATGGTAACCAGACCTTAAATCAATCTTAGAAAACACTATCACACCCTGAAGCTAGTCAAACAAATCATCAATTTGAGGCATAGGATAATAGTTCTTCACCTCCACCGTATTAAGCTGCATCTAGTCAATACACATGTGCAAGGAATCATCTTTCTTCTTCACAAACAATAAAGGAGCTCCCCAAGGGACACACTCGGTCTTATAAAACCCTTACAAGAAGATCCTAAAGATGAGAATTTATCTTCTTAAGCTCGGTAGGATCCATACAATAAAGTGCCATAGAAATAGGCTCGGTGCTAGGCTCGAGGTCAATATCAAACTCAATCTCACGGACAGTGGGAATACCAGACAGTTCGGTAGGTAACATATCAGGGAACTCACAAACAACAGGAACAAAGTTAAGCGACAGACTCTCCATACTAGTATCACAAATATAAGTGAGATAAGACTCGCGAGCCCTCTATATAAGCCTCCTAGAACTAACATAAAAAATAATCTCTGTTGGCTCGTGGCTAACTGCTCCCTGCCACAGGACTAGGGGTACACTGGGCATGGCTAAGGTAATGATCTTAGCAAAATAATCCATGACTGCATGATAGTGGGCTAACCAGTCCATGCCTTGAATCACAAAAAAAATTAACCATATCTAGAATAATAGGAACAACATAAGTATCAACATCATAAGCTATCTCAACATATGATATGAATACTCAATCCACTACTAAGGAATCACTTATGGCAGTAGATACGTGTAATGGCATAGAAAATAAATCACTAGTCAACTCCAGTTGTGGTGCATAATAAGTAGAAACATAAGAATAAGTGAACCCCAAATTAAATAAAGCAAGGGTCGACTGGTTGCACACCAAAGTCATACTTGTAACAATAGCATCTAAAGTATGAACCTCAGGTCTAACAGGTACTCATACAACTAAGCACGCTGCCACCAGCTGGGTACCTGACTGACCTCCTGTCGTGCTTGACTGGGAACCTCCTTAAGTACCCTAGGAACTACCCGTGTGACCATAAGAACCACCTTCAGTTATGGGATGACTTGCCCTAGTAGGGGAAGCACCCAGTGCTGAAACAACAATTGCCCCACGGCTAGGTCACTCATGCACAAAATGACCAAAAGACCTACAGCTCAAACATGTCCTCTAAGCTAAACTAGAACCAAAAGATCGAGCTGACCCAAAATGACATCCACGACTAGAATAACCAGAGTACATACCCCTTAAATATGAACCACTTCCCTAATCAAGGAGATCACTAGCACTAGAATGACCCCTGTTACTAATCAGAAAAGTTGTCTGAATCGATCGACTGGGCTAACTCTGAGGCTGATGGGATGGATGTGAAGAATACCAACTATGAAAAATACTACGGCTCTGAATGAAACTCTCCTGATATATATCCCACTTACTGTTTCTTCCTTGGGACTCGTAATGCATCTCCTTTATCACTCGAGTATGATTTAAAATATTAGAAAAAGACCCTACCACAACGACCAAATAGTGAGTAGCCATACAAATTGGGAGTCTCAAGCCTC
Organism: Capsicum chinense; assembly: GCA_026120095.1. Lineage (NCBI taxonomy): Eukaryota > Viridiplantae > Streptophyta > Magnoliopsida > Solanales > Solanaceae > Capsicum > Capsicum chinense. The sequence continues at coordinate 142,516,147 of JAPEIP010000004.1, forward strand.
TAACAAAACAATGAACTCTCTCACACTTAGTGTCCAAAATAAAAGTCGCATGCCTAGCCAACTTGTGAAAATAAACCTCATATACTAAAATTATCATGGAGATCCAATCTAGAAAATTGATCCCTCAAATGATGTCTAAGGTTGTGAGGCATGTACTTCTCCAAGAATATCTTGGATAACTGAGTCCATGAAAAAGAAGAAGATCTAGCTTGTTTAGAATCCATGTAAACTCTCCACCAATGATGAGCAGACAAGTCCAACTAAAAGTGGTGTAATCCACACCACGAGTCTCAACAAGGCCCAAACCACAAACCTTATCCTTATAAGTAATCAGAAACTCACATGCATTATCGCCTGGAGCACCAAAAAACATAGGCGGAGCCAATCTCAAGAATCTACCCAACATCTTTTGCTCCTTAGAAGACATAGCTAGCTGAGCAACCACTGGCTGAGAAACTATTGGCGTAGGAGGAACCACAACTTTGGGAGCCATAACTATAAGTAACGCCCTCTCCCCCTTAGTACCACTCTAATTAGTAGAATACACACCATCACACGGTATACCACCAACTATCCCCACAATCTGAATTAATGCATCTTTGAGAAATAAAGAAAGAATAAACCTTGGTGAAGCCTTGGCTGGTCCCTGGCCCACCATTGGCTGTGGCAAAAGAATCTTAGGAATAAGGTCTGAGGAAGGCAACCTATCCTAGCCCTTGGCTGGGGATAATTCACAAGGCTATCCATGACCTCTAGGTCATCCAAGAATATGAGTAGGATCCCTAGGCTCGGTCTCAGGACCCCCATCTCATATAGCGGTAGCACGTGTCCTAGCCATCTGCAAAAGAGTAAAGTCAAAAGGATACCCTACAAACCAACTCAGACTCTTAGTACAATATAAGTCAATAAAGTGAAGAACTCCTAAGAATATCCTATAGCCGCCTGAAGATAGGAAACGGATGTCAACTTTTAGATCCACATAACTTTACTAGACACTTGCTCTTGTACCAACAATACCAGTGAAACCTGGATCTTATAGTAGTTTGTCATGACTCAATTTACAAGTCTTAATAGTACCTACTAAATTCCACCAGTAGGTACGCCAAACCTAAACCAAAGCTAACACGATGGGTTAATTTTGGAGGAAATGCCCAACATATGCTGAATTCAATGAACACAAGTTATAAATAATTCATGTTCTAATAGCTAAAATATTAAGCACATGAACACCAATCCCATGACCTGGCAAAGCTAGTATAAAAACACCTAATAATATCGATGCAACTCAAATATCTTAGAATATTTAGACATCCATCTTGATACAAAAGACTGAATTATAAAGATAGAAAAAAATAAGTGACTCTAACTATAAGAGCAGCTAACCCTATCTTTGAAAGAACAACTCTACATGAACAATAATCAATGGCGATAGCTAGTACTCGAATCTGTAACAACAAGTACAAAAGTGTAGTATGAATACCAAAACAACGGGTACTCAGTAGGCATCTTCGGCTGATTGAGCTAAGTCATAATATAAGGATGATATCATGAAAGATAATATGATTAAGTCAAGGTATCGAATCAAACCTAAACCATCTTCATCATCACTATGAATAATTAGCACATAAACCCAAATAATAATGATAACATAAAATAAATAATGAAGCATATGCAAACATAACTATAAAATTGGCTCCCATATGCCAATTGGTCCAGAAAGTAGAACTCATCATAGCCTCCCATATGACTAGAGATTACACCTAATAGAAGAGTAAAGAAATTATTCAACACTATAACAAACCTTTATCATAAATTAACCATCTTTCCACAATTCACCATCATTCGGCACTATGCCATCACTTAGCAATTTACCAACAAACTCCCATAATCCAGTAATAACCATTAGCCATCTTTTATCACCAATATTAGCCATCAACTAGTCATTGTATATTCGTTATTCACCATTTTATCAACTAGGTATCCATTATCACTAGTCATCATAGAATTAGCTAACCACCATTATTCTTGCCATATTACACCATGGAATATTTACACATATATATAGATATATTCAGACTCGAACCTGTAATTATAATCATTATTTGGAATTGAACCTATCAGAAATATCATTAAGACTCAGAATTGAATCTATCATAAATATCATCAAGACTCTAAATTGAATCGATCATAAATATCATTATCATCATAAAAGTATACTCAAAGCATAAATAACAATTTAATCATTCTTCACATCTACCAACAATATTATCAAGTGTGAAGATTTGTCACTTTAACCTTATTATCCCTTTCCAAGAGTTTAATAGGTATATCGGTTCACCAAATCTAACATGTGGCATAGCCTATGGTGGGTTAAGAGTCCACTCTAATCCCTGAGTTGCATTTTAGGCAAAACTTTTATCCGAACTAGGCTTAAGGTACCTAAATCCTCTTGTAGACGTTAAACAAGCCTTAATTAGCCCTAAGTTAGTAAATTCCCCTAAAACATGAGTAACTAGGTTAATTATGCCTAAATTGAGTAACCTAAGTCATTCTCATTCTAAGTAAAAAGGATAAAGTCTAATTCCCTAAAGCACAAGTGAACAAGCTAAAGGATCTAAGCTTATAGTGTTAAAACAGCCTAAACGACTCAACTAACCCCAAGTTTGAAATTCATCAAACCAACACCTTAAAAACATCCCAATACAACATCAGCATGATAAATATACTATGAAGTAGCTCAATTTAACAAGGGATAAACCTAGCATATCTCAACGTCAAAGAAAGCTTAATGAACTGCTAAGCCTTCATTTATCTTTTTTAAGAAGCCTCTTCAAGATGCCAAGCTATCTAAATCTTATTCTACATGTCAAAATAAGAATAATGATACCCATATTTTACCATTATTCTTCGAGTCCAAAAACGACATCCAAAACCTTATGTGGGTCCCTCTTACCAAAATTATGTTTTCGTGGACAAACCAATATTCATACATGATCAAGGATCATAACCTTCAAAAATGGGTGAAAACAAAGATAATTTAAGGCTAAAATAGAGCCCTCAAGCTATATGGGATTTTGGTCACGAATCAAGAAAATTCACCAAGAAATGGATGAAATTTTACCATAATTAGGATAATAATCACAAAAATAGATGTTAAAAAAGATCCTAAGTCACCCAAAAGTCTCAATTTTGAGCTATCACAATTTTTAGGGCTTTTTTTCTCAAGGTGTGGATAAAAATGGGCTAATTAGACACCTAAGAGGTCTATTTATACCCCTTCGGGAATTAGAATTGCAATTGCACACCCAGGTATGCAATCGTACAGCCTAGAATTTTGAGGAGATATGGTGATTGCCATCACCCTTAGTAAGATTTCATTACCCTCTAAACACACTGGTGCGATCACCACTCAAGTAGTGCAATCGCAGAAGCACTAGAACTCAGGTGAAACTTGGAAAGTTTTTCAAGTTTCCACTAATGCCCCAAGATTCATTCGGAGTACAATATACACAAATGAACTATGTGACCATACTAAATTCAATGTTCCAAACGCAATGAAAAAGACAGAATTTCCATTCGAGGTCATTTCGATCAAATGTGGATCCCACATCTAAATTTTTAATTTTTTTCCAATCAATCGGTCAAAATGAGCTGGGTGTATTAGGACCCAAACCAAAGCTCTACCTATAGTAAAATAATTATTCTAGAGATTCTGATGCAATCAAAATTTTCATCCAAGATTATCTTACTAAAGTTTTTTCCCAGTGGCCTTTTGGAGCCAGTGAAGATTTCAAAATAAGAAATTAGCTCTAAAAAACAAACAAACTGCTCGATAACCAAATTATCGGTCCTAGCAAGTCATAAATGACTTGAAGAATCTATGGAAAAGCTATAACAACAAAAATAAGCAAAAATATACAAAATAAACTAAAGGGTCATTACAACCAAAACCAACATATTCGGCTAATTCAGAGTAACCACTACAACTAGAATAACTAGAAGATGAACCTCTTGAACACTGACCACTTCCCTTACCAAGGCAACCACTAGCACTAGACTGATCCCTATCAGTAATCTAAAGTAATTCATGAACCGATCGACTAGGCTGACTCTGAGTTTTATATGATAGATACGGAGGATACCTACTCTTAGAACTGCCATCTATGGGTTGGGAACTACGATGGATCCCACTGAATCTGCCCTAAAACCTAGGCCTCTTATCACTGCCCTCATGACCCTCATGATACATCTCATCCATTACCCTAGCATTATCTAAAACCTCAGCATAATACCTACCCACAGCAACTAAACTCTGAGTAGTCATATGAATAAGTCTTAACCCTCTAACTAAGAAACGAACTCTCTCATACTCAGTATACAGGATAGAAGTTGCATGCCTAGAAAACTCATGAAAATGATCCTCATACTCTGCAACTGTCATAGAGTCCTACTCCAATCTAGAAAACTAATCCCTTAAATGATCTCTAAGATTGCGAGGCATATACATCTCCAAAACCATCTCAGAGAGCTGAGTCCATGACAAGGGAGAAGATCCAGCTGTCCTAGAATCCATATAACCTCACCACCAATGACAAGCAGATATGCCCAACTGAGTTGTGGTGTAATCCACACTACGAGTCTCAACAAGGCCCAAACTATGGAGCCTATTGTAACGCCCCAATTCTGTACCCCGGACGCTACACAATGCCCGTAACCCCAAAGGACCACAAGCTAACCCATGACTGGTACCTACTGCAATAACTGAGTAATAATATGGTATAATGCGGAATAATGGGTTGAAATGCCAAGGTTCAAATAACTGAAATAAAACTAAGATAAGGTATCACAATACCAATACTAAACAGTTTTCTAAACAACTAGACTGGAAAGTCTCTAATTGAACTGTCTGAACTATGAAGTTAATGGGATAATTCCCTAACTCTATCTACTGAAATACTGAATGTAATGAGATAATGAAATAAAAGAATATCCTCGAATGATGAGGACTCACTGCTAGTTTACTATTGCTGGCTGAATCTGAATCTATCTACGCGTGATCGGGGACCTGAGCGTCCGAACCTATGGTATAAAACACTATAGCGCAAGAGAAAAGTATGTGTCAGTACGTGTGTATGTACTGGTATGCAAAGTGAGGTAGGCTGAATACAAAGGCTCACGTTCATGAACTATAACTGACTGAATAACATAAACATGACTGAGTGAGAAATACATGCATGAATACAGGAGTTGTAATTGAAGTGACAATAATACTGAATATTGAGTTTACTGGTAACATGGATTACTGATAACTGATGTACTAATAACTGATATACTATTACTAAGTGACTTTTTCTGACAGTCCTGATTCTGATGGAACTAGCTGAGTTCCATACTGAGCGGAGTGACCATATCTGTCAATCCTAAAATCTGTAAAGCTATCTAAGTTCTTTACTGATAACTGAGACTGAGACTGTAGGAGATAATTATCTAACCGACATGCCCCTTCTTAACTAATTTGGGGTCCAACCTATAACCCAGTTGGAAGGGTTCAATACCGTGCCACAAGTAAGGACAAGCTGAGAGTTACCCTCAACTATCAGGTACGTTAATGAGAATGGTGAGACCCTTAACTGACAGATTAAGCCACTTCTAATGAAAATAGTGGGACCCTTAACTAACAAATTAAGCCACCTCATCAACCCTCATCTTAAAAGTTTGATGTCTCAACCTACGCTGGCTACGTAGTTCTGGAACACAAGGATTGCTTTTAAGGATCACACCCTCTACTGGCAGGTGAGCCCTCATCCTTAGATTTACTCGGTGTTTAATCCTACTCCCAACTGAATAGATACTGAACTGAGTATACTGGACTGATCTGGACTGAGTTTACTGAGTTCCATTGACTAACAGAACACTACTAAACTCTGTTTACTGATTGAGTTTACTGAGGTCTGAGCTAAATACTACTGAGTTTCCCTGAGTTCTGAGACTGGCTGAGAGTACTACTGATCATGACATAACTGAGATGGATTATGTAACTGGCACTGGATCTAGGCACACAGCTAATTTGTCGGGTATTAAATACCCCCAGGACTCGATAGCATAAAGATAATAAGACCTGACAATTCTTGTATACTTGACAATAGTCAACAACTCATAATACAATTAATGAGGTATTTCATCAAATACTTGAAAGTTGTGAACTTGCACATGAATAGGAATGCATGCTAGCATGTCATAATTTCATTAAACTAACGTCATGAACATTCCATCAAACACTTACAAGGCACAGCTTTATACTTAGGCATGAACAACAATGCTAATACCATCATTACTACTATATTAATTCATAATTCAGGGGTTTCTACATAAGAGAATCAAAACTCAACTTACATGCCACCATAATATCAAGAGATACATTAAAGATTTTAACTTAAAATACAAACCACAACATCAACATGATTACATTCAAACCTACAACATGGACATCACAACTTATGTTTTTAAAAGAAGTTTCTTAAACTCCAAGGGTGGAAGGGAACCTTGGATGAACACTTTGCATACCTTATTGCTTGAATTTGGAAGGATTGATGGTGAAATCTCTTAAATTTTCTTCTTGAATTGATAGCCCTAGGGTTTTGTTCTTGATGATTTTATGAAAAATGAATGCATTATGCCTTTAAAGGGGCTAAATTTTGTGTTATGGGGGCTCAAGGGTATGGGAAAAAGACCTAATTACCCCTTGAGATGCGGCTTTTAAATGACTGAAAACTAGGTTACCGATGTGTTAGTCGACGCGGCACGTCGATGGCATCGATGCGATATCCAACACGTCGCGCCAAGTTAGCATCAACTCACTGGAATTAGACACTGGTAGCTAGGAAAAATATTAACCAATGCGATAGTCGATGCGAGCGCTAAGATCATGTTGGTTCACTATTTTGAAATTCCAAAGGAGCTTCAAACAAATTCCGAAAACCCAAAACTTGTTCGGGTTCACCTATTGACCTTCCTGATCATGAATTAACTTAAATATAGTCATTTAAAGGGCATTAAGGTCACAAAGTAAAAGTGCCAACTTTCGAAGGCTAAAAATATAACTAAGTCTAAATATTTAGCTCAATATTCTAAGTCTGGGACCCCTTGACAAGCTTAAAGGACTGAATTAAGCTAGAAATTTTATGGGATCTTACACCTATCCTCATAAGCAATTAGAAATTCATATGCATCCACGCCCGGTCCACCAGAAAACTTAGGCGGAACCAATCTCAAAAACCTACCTAGCATCTTCTGCTCCTTATAAGACATAGCAAACTAAGCAACTATATGTTTTGCAACTATCGGCTGAGCAACAATTGATGCAAAAGGAACCTCAACTCTGCAAGTCGCAACTATAGGTTGTGCCCCCACCTTAGTACCACTCTGATCTGTAGATTGTTCACCATCAGATGGATACCACTAAGTAAACCCAAAATTTGAACCAACGAATTTCTGAGCAATGAATAAGAAATAAACTCAGGTGGAGCTTGGGCTGGTCCTTGGCCCACCACTGGCTGAGGCAGAATATTCTCTGGCTCGGGAACGAGAATAGGACTTGGGAAAGGCGGCCTATCTTGGCCCCTAGCTGGGGACACATTACATAGCTTTCTTTGACCTCTAAGTCATACATAAATAGGAGAAGGATCACTAGGATCGATCTCAGGACCCTCATCTCGTGTAGCGATAGCACATTTCCTAGCCATATGTAAAAGAGTAAAGTCAAGAAATACTTCGACAAACCAACTTAGACTCTTAGCACGATATAAATGAAAGAAGTAATAAACTCCTAAAAATGTCCCATCGACTCCCAAAGATAAGAAACAGACATCATCATTCTGATCTGCAAGACTCTACTAAACACTTTTTCTTGTACCAACAATACTGGTGAAACCTAGCTCTGACACTAATTTGTCACAATCCGATTTATGAGTCATGATAGAACCTACTAAATCCCAGTAGTAGGTAAGCCAAACCATAATCGAAGCTAAAGCAATGGATTAATTTGGTAGAAAATTCCCAACATAAACCAAATTCAATCAATAAAAGTTATAAACAAATCAAGTATTCCAAATAGATAAAATAAACAATACAAGATACCAATCCCACAATCTGGTTGAGCCAGTACAAGAGCATTTAATAGTATCAATACAACTCAAAAGTCTAGAAAGGTCAATACATTTGTCATAAAATAAAAGACTGAAAATAAAGATAGAGGAAAATGGGTGAGTCGAACTCCAACATCTCACCCTATCTCTGAAAATTAGTCACCACACGAACAATGATCAACAATGATAGCTAGTACTCAAATTTGCACCAAAAAGGTATAGAAGTGTAGTATGAGTACCAAACCACAGGTACTCTAGAGGCATCATCAACTGACTGAGCTAAATTATGATGTAAGTATGATAAAAGCAAGATAACATAAACGAACTCAAAGTACATAAACGAACCTGAATTATCTCTAACCTCGTTGTACATAATATGTAATTAAACTAGAATAACAATATAACATGAGACATCAATATATGCCAATATCATTGTGCAAATATACATAAGCAATTTAGAATAACAATGCAACATAAAGCATCATCACAAGCAAACATAACTACAACATTGACTTCCAAACGCCAATTGGTGCATAAAAGTAAAGAACTCATCATAGCCTCCCAGCCTCCCAAGCGGCAAGAGAGTACACTGAAGAGAAGAATAAAGCAATCAACAAACTCAATAGTCAACTTTCATCATTATTTGATCATCATTCCATAATTATTATCAATACACCATTTACCATATATCCAAACTCCCCAACACTAGGTAAAGTACTCACATTACATAATATTATCATCATTTAATAATCTTAGCATCAATATAAGCTAAACACTAATTGCTAGTTCACCATCTCTTATTAATTAATCCATTTGACTACTAGTCATCATATAACCTCTAATCATTATTCAACAACTATTTACCACATAACCACTAACCACTATTCATTGGGAAAATAATCATTACTAAGATAGCATTATTTATTATCTCCCCATATTTACCAATAAATCTCAATTGCAAACTAGTCATTATCATCCACTTAAAAAATATCCACCATTAATCATAAATTATTTCTAATCCTTCATTTCTATAAATTATTAATTATCACCAATCATCAATTATACTTGTAAACATTTAACACTTATGGAATATAACTGATACCACAAATGTCACCAATATACCAAAATTTATATAAGTGAATATAAACATATGATTTTCATAGGGATAGCCGGACTCGAACTGGTAGATGTATATGTGGGCACATCAATATAATCATCCTTTGGCCTTGCCGGGTATCAATATCATCATAATGTCCTCCCTTGTTGGGAATCATCATATCATTATAATATCCTCCAGACTTGCCCGGTATCAATATATCATCATAATATCTTCCGGCCTTGTCTGGCATCAATATATTATCATAATATCCTCCAGCTTTGCCGGGTATTAATATATCATCATAATATGCTCCGGCCTTGTCGGGTATCAATATATTATCATACTATTGTCTATCCTTTCTGGGTATCAATATATCATCATAATATCCTCCATCCTTGTCGGGTATCAATATATCATCATCATATTCTTTGACCTTGCCCCTACGAATATATCATCATAATCATAATCTATGGCAAAATCAATAGCATAAGCGATCATATATGGAAGTATCATGATTTTACACATAATGAATGGCCAAACTTCCCAAAATAATTAATAAGCATGACTTCTAAAATAATTCATTGCACAATTGCTAATATCATCATTAGGAATGTTTTCCAGCATAATTTCTTTGCATGATCATAATCATAAGCAATATCATGAACAATGACTCATTAATAGCCTATGCAATGGCTCATCATTAACAAAAAGATAGCTTATCAATAGCTTGAGCAATAGCTAATCCATGGCATAATTTGTAGCTTATCCATAGCATGGTCCATAACATAATTTATGGCGTAGACAATGTCATAGTCAAGGTCTTATTCAATAGTATAATCTGTAGCCCAATTAAAAATCATAACAATAGCTCATCATAAGCTTAACCAATAAATCATACATATGGCATAATCGTTAGGCATTACTTCTAATGGCATTCATCATAATCAATAAGTACCAAGGTTTCTCAATATTGACTCACAAGGGCATTCTTTAAGTATATAATCAGCATACAAAGGTTTCAAGATAACTAACATCAATCTTGAGCTAAGGTGGGTCAAGGATCCCACTTATAAGTCCTCAAAACACGTACTAAGTCAATTTCTACGTCAGACTAGGCTAAGGTATCTAAATCCACTCTTAGATGTATCGCAAGCCACAATTAATCCTAAGGTAAAGGTTCTTCTCAAACACAACAACTAAGACAATATTACAACTAAGGCGACTTTTCTTTTAACCAACTAAGGCCACTCCATCCTAAGCATGAGTAACTAGAGCAATTTACTTAATTTAGAGCAAGGTAAGGCATTCTCATATTAAACATGAGTAGTGAAATCTAATGCACTAAGGTTCAATGCAACTATCACAACCCAATTTCTTAAGTCATGATGGCCCCCACTATGACCCACCAGTAGGCAAGCCAAACCCATAGTCCAGAACAACTAGTCATGAAATACCTAATGATATAAAGAGAAAAATGTAGAATAAATGAATTAAAAGGTCAGATGATAATATAGTCCTAAAACCTGGTGGTATCAGTACAAGAGCTTCTAATATGACAAGGATCCAAAAGAAGTAGTAAATGAATATACTGGTACAACCATCTCTAAATACAACATAGAGACTAGGCTAATACATAAGAGGGAGGAAAGTGATACTCCAAATATCAGGAGATCACTCTAGTCTCCGAACCATGGCTGTCTCTCATGATGCACACATCAATATAAATAACCCATACTGTGATCTATATGATGCAAAAGTGTAGTATGAGTACCAAAGATGTGGTACTCAGTATGCAATTATCGGCTGAGCTCCAAAGATAAGGCAGATACACAGTGTACAAATAGAATGGAAAACTACACCCATTTGTTTAACAACTACATAAGACATCCAATGAGATAATAAGGATAACTATCATAATCATGTCAAAGAGACTAACATAGTAAGGCTAAGAAGCAATAATAATGCACTATCTTATTCTAGCCATACTTAGGAATCTCAGCACTATACCATATATCACTGGACAATATAGAAAGTAAGAGTGGAAGGAAGATATACAAGTATACAAGGCCAAAGAAGTACAATCTGAATAAATAAAAAGGAAGGATATACGCTAACACCATAGCTACATATAGCTAAGTATACATATATATATATATATATATATATAAACAAAACCTACTCAAAGTACATGCTAAATCATCAGACTAGGTATTTAACACCTTTTAACCATAGTAGGACCTAG